>OZ024827.1:28932556-30133133 GCA_964016985.1 Anodontia alba
AATATATTTCCAGTTTAATTATTCAGCTAAAAAAATATTTGTTCCATTTCTGTTCTGATTTTTTTTTTCTTCAATCTCTCCAGTGTTTATCAGAATATTGTAAACTTTTTTTTGTCTGTTTTAGTTTTTAAGCTTGTCAAAAAAGCACTGGGACAGGAAGAATATCTCTGTTTTCTTGTGTCAATAGAGCTTTTCAATGGCTAATATATTTTAGAATATCAGTTCTTTAGGCCACAAATGCCTCAGTTTATTTTCTATGTAGTGTAATCATAAATACCTTTTGTATATTTAATACTTGATTTGAGCCAATTTTATATAATTATGTGCGATTTCCAGCTTTATATTTAAAATTATCCATAATATTTCATTGCTATAATACACTGTTGCATTTTTTTTTCAGTTTACTTCAGGCTATCAAAATGTCTGTTAAAATGCATTTGCTTTAAAATTCGACTATATATCCTTCTCATTAAAATCACATTCCAAATATAAATCCATTCCAAAATTCTTTGATATTTCTAGATATATATTTTCTTTAATTGACTGTTAATGTTTGGGTGTAAAATTATCTTTATCGAAGTTACTTAAGCAATTGTCTATTTTCCTACATCAACCAGTTTATTCCTACGTTGTTGTTTTTTGTTTTTTTGTTTTTGTTTTTTGTTGTTTTTTTTCTAGCAAAGTGTTTCGTTCTTTTTTTTTTTTTTTTTTTTTTTTTTTTTTTTTTTTTTTTTGTTTGTTTTTCTCAAGAGCAAAGATTTTGATAACAGTAACTTGTCCCTGTAAAGTCAATTTCCTATGCTGCTACTGTTTTAGGCAAATTTCAAAATGTTTTAATTTTGAATCCAGATTTAATTTTAATTTCGTTCTTTATTTGAGGAAAAGACTATCCCGAGAGTTTTAGCTTCATATTAACTCCTTTGATATTTTATGTTCCCAAGTATACTGTCGTCTGCATAATATGTACTTTTCAATTCGCAACATTTTAGTGCTATGCCTTTAATAGCATTGTTTATTCTAATAATTAGTATGGTTTGTTCAATAATTTCTCTATATATCATGAATAAATATAGAGAGAGTGATTAACCTGGGCGTACGCCATGTTAACAGGAATAAAAATCAGATTAAAAACCATTGTTTGTAAGAAAACTAGTTTGGAGTAAAATAGTATTATCATGTTGATAAAATATTCACTGAAGTTGAAATGTTTTAATAATTTCATTACAAAATATAATCAGTGCTATCAAAGGCCAATTCAAGGACTTGTATCCTCTCAACCAATATTCTTTGTACTGCTGTTCTGCTAAAATATTAATTGTTTCCCCCATTACGGTCCCCATACGATGTGTGTCCCGTCCCCAGAATGCGTTTCTTGCAATAAGCAAACTTATTATTGTTGTTTTATTTCTTTCAGCCATGCAAAAATACAACCGCTTTCATTTTTATTTCCTAATCCTCTGACGTTATAAGAACATACTTTAACAATCATTTAACCAATATGGATAGTAAAATTATGTAGACGGCAACAGCAAAGAACAAAAAGAAGTAAAGAGCGATATAAGAGTCCAGAGGCCTCTAATTTAAGAACACTAACATCTAAGGTACCTCGAGGGAGGTGCGAGTGCAAAGTACGTATATTATTTCAGTGATTTGTATTTGCACTTAAATAGTTCGACTATAAGTAAATAAACGAGCTCAATAATTGAAACAATCAGATTCCTGTCAAGCCCACAACACCGCAAAGACAGATAAATACAATCAAGCATCCGCAAAACGAACAAATGGCAAGCAGAGTTAGCAACTCTTTCCAAGATGGTGGTAACTCTGTTACCCAAACTTAACTCAGTATGTCTTAAATATATCTCAAAAATACATAACTGTTAAAAGAAAAGAAAAAAAAAACATTAGAAAGAGAAACACTACATCATACTGCATAACAATTAACAAATAGTGCCAAAATAAAAGTACATCTTAGAACGGTCAGTAATGAATTACTGAGGGGAGAGTGGGCGCGGGGGTGGGGGCGTAGGAGAGAGGGTGATTGGGGTGGCTTAAGCTAGCTTTACGGGATTCCTACCCTCGCGCTTTACTTCCATAGTGGTATAAAACATATATCTGTTTGGTTCGTGTGGTGGTCTTCTAACTCATCCATGAATCATTATGTAAATGTATGTAAACAGCAACAGCAACAAAATGGTCTCAGCATGTGCACAGGAGACAGAATTTGTGTTGATGAATCTAAAGGCAGCCTACCTTACGATTCGGATACATACCATCCTAATTAAACGAAAGTTTTTTCCCCTTATCACAGTGGATAATCACGTAATTTATGTTATATGACTCATACAGTAACACTATGACAGCAAAGTCCAGTAACCCCGGCAAAATCGAGGGAATATCATGCTAAACTATTCTTTCGCAACAGCACCACTTAGATAACCGATTCGTATGAGCACCATCAGGGCATCAATATCTGCACAGCAGCAGAAGAAGGATAACCCGTGAGCTTGAATGGCGGTAACAGAATTGCACAGTAACAGAAGTATGATAACAGGTGAGCTTTGTTGCAGATGATTGAATTGCACAGCAACAGAAGAATGATAACAAGTTAGCTTGGCTGACGCCTATAGAATTGCACAGCAACAGAAGTACTATAACCGGTGAGGTTTGTTGCCGATGATGTAATTGCACAGCCACAGAAGTATGATAACATGTGAGCTTAGCTGACGGTGATAGAACTGCACAGTATCCGAATTTTGATAACCAGTGAGCTTGGTTGGAGGTGATGGAATTGCACAGCAACAGAGGTATGATAACGGGTGAGCTTGGCTGAACCGCTTAATCCGGCGCTAGGGGGCGTATGCAGCCTCCCAAACTACATTGTTGCATATGAAGAGTCTCAATGAAACCGAGTCTCCGATTTTCGTGAATGAGTGTGTTCTTTGTTTCCAAAAGCAATCCTTTTGAGACATTTATCTGTAGAATTACACAGAAACAGAAGTTCTATAACCGATGAGCTTTGTTGCAGATGATGGAATGGCACAGCCACAGAAGTATGATAACAGGTGAGCTTGGCTGACGTCTATAGAATTGCACAATGACAGAAGTATGATAACCTTAGAGCTTGGTTGGAGATGATGGAATTGCATAGCAACAAAGTATAGTATCAGGTGAGCTTGGCTGACAGAAGTATGATAACCTTAGAGCTTGGTTGGAGATGATGGAATTGCACAGCAACAGAAGTATGATAACAGGTGAGCTTGGCTGACGTCTATAGAAAATTGCACAATAACAGAAGTATGATAACCTTAGAGCTTGGTTGGAGATAATGGAATTGCATAGCAACAAAGTATAGTATCAGGTGAGCTTGGCTGACAGTGATAGAACTGTACAACAACAGAAGTATAAGGAAAGTCAAGCTCGGTTGGCGGTGATAGAATTGCACTGGAACAGAGGTATGGAAAATGTTAGCTGGGTCAGCAGTGATAAAATCGCACAGCACTAATATATGCTAAAAGATGAGCCAAGTTGGCGGTGAAAGAACTGCACACCAACAGACATGTGATAACTGGTGAGCTCGGCTGGTGGTGATAGA
This sequence comes from Anodontia alba, assembly GCA_964016985.1. Lineage (NCBI taxonomy): Eukaryota > Metazoa > Mollusca > Bivalvia > Lucinida > Lucinidae > Anodontia > Anodontia alba. Next base: position 28,936,152 of record OZ024827.1, read on the forward strand.
TATGCACAACAACAGAGGTATTACAACAGTTGAACTTGGTTAGTGCTGATATAATTCCACAGAAACAGAAGTATGATAACAGTTGGTTGAGCTTGGATGGCAGTGGAGAACTGCACATCAACAGAAGTATAATAACTTTATTATTACTGATTATTGCTGATAGAACTACACAGCAACAGAAGTATGAAAACAATTCATGGTTTGCGTTGAAATAATTGTGCAGCAACAGAGGTATGATAACAGTCTAGCTTAGCGTAGCTTAGTTGATGGCAATAGAATTGCTCAGCGACAGAAGTATGGTAACAGGTGAGCTTAGTTGGCGATTATTTAATTGCACAGCAAAAGAAGTATGAGTATAGGTGAACTAGGTTGGAGGGGTTAATATAATACAGCAACAGAAGTATTAAAACATCTGATCTTGGTTTGCGGTGATATAGCTGCACAGCAAGATAAGTATGATAATATGTTAGCTGGGTTGGCAAAGATAGTACAGCACAGCAACATAAGCATGCTAACAGCTGAGCTGGGATTGTAGTGATAGACTTGCACTGCACAGAAACCAGCAAAAGAAGTATGAGTATAGGTGAACTAGGTTTGATGGGTTAATATAATACAGCAACAGAAGTATTATAACATCTGAGCTTGGTTTGCGGTGATATAGCTGCAGCAAGATAAGTATGATAATATGCTAGCTAGGTTGGCAAAGATAGTAAAGCACAGCAACAGAAGCATGCTTACAGCTAAGCTGGGATGGCAGTGATAGACTTGCACAGAAACTAAAGTATGATAACAGGTGAGCCATGTCGGCAGTGATAGAACTTCATAGCAAGAGAGTTATAATAAAATGTGAGCTTGATTTATGGTAATAGAACTGCACTGAAATATTAGTATGATAGCATCTGAGCTTAGCTGGCGATGATACGAGTAAAATAAATTAGCAACAGAAAGATCGTATGACAACAGCTTAGCTTGGTTGGTGGCGATATAATGGCACAAATATAATAAGATTGCGTTTCGTTGGCAGCGATATAAGTATGCTTACAGTGAGCTCGGTTGGCGATAATACAACTGCAAAGCAACATAAGTTTGATAAAAACGAGCCTGTTGGTAGTGATAGAACTGCACAGCGACAGAACTATCATAACAAGTGAACTTGGTTGTCGGTGATAGACCTGTCCACTAACCGTAGTATGATAACCGATGAGCTTGGCTGACGGTAATAGTAATGCACAACAACCGAAGTATGAAAATATGTGAGCTGGGTAGGCGGTGTTAGAACTACATAGCAGAAGAAGTATTACCATAGTGCAGATTATATTTCATTTCTGACGTTTATGTTACTACACTGCAGTTAATGTTAGTGTCATGTGGCAGCGGTAGAACGTCTCCCCGTACTTAACCATAGTGCAGATTATATTTCATTCTCTTTGGGATCATAGGGTCTATTGTGGTATCTTTGAAAATGGAGTTCTGCTCATGTTTACGCTAGAGGGCGTAAGCAGTGTTGCAAACTTCATTATTGCTTATGAAGAGTCTCAATATAACTGAGACTGCCATTTTCTAACCTGCGGTGTGTTATTTGATTCCAAAAGCAATCTTTTTGACGTTTATTCTATTATACTGCAGCTGGTGTTAGTGCCGTGTTGTGGCGGTAGAACGTTTCCCCGTATTTTACCATAGTGCAGATTATATTTCATTTCCTTTGAGACTCTCATTTTCTAATCTGTAGTGTGTTCTCTGTTTCAAAAGGCAATCTTTTTGACGTTTATTTTAGTAAACTGCAGCGAGTGTCAGTGCCGTGTGGCGGCGGTAGAACGTCTACCCGAACATCACCATAGTTCAGATTATATTTCGTTTCCTTTGGGTCCATTGTGTTATCTTTGAAAATGGAGTTCTGGTCATTTATACGCGAGAGGGCGTGAGCAGTTTTGCAAATTGAATTACTGCTTATGAATAGTCTCAATAAAACCGAGACTCCCATTATTTTAATCTGTAGTGTGTTCTTTGTTTCCAAAGGCAATCTTTTTGACGTTTATATCAGGTGAGCTTATGTGGTGATGGTAGATTTGCGCAGCAACAGATATATGATAACTGGTGAGCTGTTTGGGCGGTTATAGCATCGTGCAGCAACAGAAGGATGATAGGTGAGCCGGGTTAGCGGTTACAGAACTGCACAGCAACAGGAATTTGATACAGGTGAGCTTAGCTGGTAGTGATATAACTGCATAGCAACCTAAGACTGTAAATAGCTTAGCTTAGTTGGCGGTGATTGAATGTACAGCAACAGAAGTATGATAAGAGGTGAGCCGGGTTGGCGGTAATAGATTTACACAGCAATAGAATTACTGTACCAGGTGAGCTTGGTTGATGGTGATAGATTTGCACACCAAGCGAAGTATGATTACAGGTGCGTTTACTCGGTGGTGATCGAATTACACAGCAACAGAAGTATCATAACAGGTGAGCTTGGTTGACGGTGACAGAACTATAGAGCAGCAGAGGTACGCTAACAGGTGAGCTTTTTTGGCGGTTAAAGACTTGCACTGCAACCGAAGTATGATACCAGGTGAGATTGTTGGCGGGGATAGACTTGCTTAGCAACAGAAGGATGATATTAGGTGATCTTCGTTGGTGATGATACATGTATAAATGCACAACAACCGACGTATGACAACAGGTGAGCTGGGTTGGTGGTGTTAGAATTTCAGGTGGCACTTATATTACTATTGGGTATTTGCCGATAGATAATTGATTTAAACTGAAATTGAGTAAAGCACTTATCGACAAATCTTCACTCGCCAGTTAGACTGGGCCCGGTTGTTCAAAGCGTCGTTAGCTTAACGAGCGCGTTAAGGGTCATTTCGTTAATTGTTTTAGCGGATTCAATATACAATATTCTGATATTTTTTGCTGAAAAAATGTGAGTAGCTTTTGCACTGCAAAAGCTACTCACATTTTTTCAGCAAAAAATTTCGGCATATTTGCGTATCACTCGATGTAAATTTTAACGAATCGTTAACTAACGACATCGTTAGCTTTGAACAACTGGGCCCTGGAGTCTTGTGTGATTATATTCAGCTGTGATTGACAGGTAGATGAGGCACTACACTCGCAAGTTTTGTTTGTGGTCTACATTGACTGAGTGTTAAGGGGATCGGATACACTTTCAGTGGTGGTTACTCTTTAAAAACATGTTTGCCTCTCCTTATCAAAGATGTATCCTCCCTTCTGCATAGTTGTCTGCTCAAACTGGCAAGAACAGTTTCCATTTTAAGAAGTAGTTTGATTGGAAAGAAAGCAAAAAAGAAAAAAAAATAAGAGAAAAGTCCAGGGAGTGCCACAATTACAAACCGCAACCCTTCCCAGACACTAGATGGAAGAGGAAACCTTCAAAACCAAACAAGCACAAATCCAACAAACGTACGAAAGGCACAAAAATTAGCTCTCTCTTCCCTAAGCGAGGTTATCGCATTGCTAAAACAAGTGAAAAACACTAGAACAAAATAACACATGGTAAGACACAAAACAAACCACCTCGTAGAATAAACCAAAAAGCAAAAAGAGTAAGACCAACACCGGGACCCCCGCCTTAGAACGGTCAGTAGAGTAAACCACCGGGGGCTTTAAAGCACTTTTACAGCTAGCCAACTTCATCCTGGGTCCAGATGCAACTCTAAATACAGAAATACATAAAAATTCGGTTCGCATAAAGGCTCCCAACTCAGTTAATGCATCAAAGCGAAAGCATAATAATCAAATTGATAAACAAAGACGAGCACTCATGGCCAGTTCCACTGTATGCCCGAGTAAATGAAAACCAATAGTTGAACAACGGCGTGCCAAGCCAAAGATATATCGTCAAGCCCCAACCCACTGGTTAAAGTTTTACGAAGAGGCCATCTTTGAGTCTGAGGCCAGAATTGCCGACGTGCAATTAAAGTGTGAAGCATAGCCATCAACAATGATTTGGTTGATAACCAGGCATGCAGTCTGGCGCATAATATCCAGGTTATAGCCAATTCTTTTATAACGGTTAATAAGTTTTCTGAATTGCTCCAAAAATTAGATTTTCCTACATTTTTTTAACTCTGTACACTAAGTCACCGTAAAATTCTAGTTCCGACATACCATGTTGCAGAAGTGTTTTCAGACTGACGCTATATTTTTCTACCAAGGCACTGTGTCTGCGATAAAATTTCGAAAACGCCTTTCGAAGTTTAAAATAACAATAGCCCTGCCTATTACAGAAAGGGTTTCATTACGCAGATTTGAAGAAGCTCTGGCGAATCTTATATGTTTGCGATATATATACCCATATGAGGTGCGCCCGGGAACATCGCCATCCAGAAAAGGGAAATTGACAATATGAAAATAAAAATTGCCCCGTTTACATTACGAAAACATGCCTATATAATTTTGACCCCCTTAAACGCCACTTTTATATAGTAAAACTTGGGTTTACAGGGGTATGCATTATTTTTCTTATTTCTGCTCAAAAGCATAGATTAGATTGTGGGTACTCGTTAGAACCACCTCGCCGAGTACCCACAATCTATGTTTTTAGCAGAAATATGAAAAATATCAGATTTTTTTATCTGAAAATTTTAAGTTTTTGGAGGTAAAAGTTTCTATGTATTTGAATAGGCATGTTTTCGTAATGTAATAAATTTTGGTGGAAACTGTACCATTAAATATATATAGATTCAAACCCCAAAAAGGTGCCTCGGTATCGGAAGAATAGGCTCTATTTAGTTGGAGTTCAGTAGGGTATATAGATGATTAGCAATTAACAATTTAGATACATATATTCAAATCCATAAAAGGTGTCTCGGTATCGGAAGAATTTGCTCTATTGAATTGGAGTTCTCAAATGTGTCGCCCTGGTACAAAATAAGGAATTTCTAGCAAAAGTATTCAGTGCATTTCATAACTGGTTATGTTGAGAACTACGGAGATTGAACACAGATAGCATTTTCTGGCGCAAAGTATTGTAGTAGACCTTAGAATACTGGATAAACTGGACTCCGTTTAGTTAACAGACACGTTTACGGCTACTCGCAAACTATAGCACACTTTCTGTTCAGTTCTGACAAATTTCGGTGGACGATAGCGAATATCCGAAAATTAATCTCAAGCTATATTTTGGCACAATCAAGATGGCGACCAATGCCAATAAAATGTGTGTATGCTTCTTTGTAACAAAAACACAGAAATTTTACTGAGTTAATATTATACAATCGATTCTTTATAAAATCAATTGTTATTGATTTAATTTATACGATCTAATATCATGTCTCGTCGACGAAAAGAATGCCTAGTCTCTAATTTGAGATTACAAAAGACGGTTTTTACAGTAATCATTCGAAAGGTGCAGAGCAGTTTTTGAAACACTCTGGAAATCGTTTTCCTTTACTGTACGCTTTATGAACTGTGATCGCCAGCTAGACCCTGGTCTAGTATATACCCACACTAATTTTGGATCAACCTATGTCGACATTAGTTAATTAGTTGTTGAATGTCGAAATTTAGTCACCACTTAAGCTTAGATGACACTGGTTGAACTTTGATGGCCTGTGCGGTTTTCGTCTAGCGTGTGTGAACTTTGATTACAAGTTTGATATGAGTGTACTGTGATTGAACTTTGGTCGCAAAATATGTTACGAACTATGTTTCTTAAAATCCTACCGCCAGTTCTGTTGGTGTGTCTGTTGATTTGATCACTGTCTAGATTTTGGTTGTCAAGGACTGACCTGAAACCATTGGGCAGACTCTCATTTGTACAGGTACTGCTTCCAGAGTCGTATTGTTGTTTTTTTTTTTTTTTTTTTTTTTTTTTTTTATATATTAATTTCAATGCGCCAGAGTGCAGAGCTTAAGCGTTCTTGATTAGTATTGATTCCTGCTGGACAGTTCGGTTTGAGCGAGCGCTAGCACTTTCTTACTGAACATCGTCATTATTGCCGATGTTTGGACTGTCCTGTAACGCTGTCTGTATGTTTTTCTTCTTCAATGTAAACTGTACGATGTAAAGGAGAATCCCTAGTAGTAAAGTAGTCAAAACGGATACTATAATCACCCCGACTTTGCCATCAGATTTAGATACGTCATCAATATAGTCACCGTCTAATCCATTGCCGGATCTGATATGTGGGTGTCTTTTGTTGACATCGATATAGTCCGAGAACAAATCTATGCAAATGTATAGTATATATGAAGTCTTTCCCTCTGAAACAAATTGGTCAGTGTCATATTGCAAGCCATATACGGTAATATCCGTACGTTTTATTGTATATGTATATCTGTCAATCCTTTCTGTTTCGCTCCTTGTATCAAAGGCAGTTCTTAAACACCAGTTGACGTCAGATATTACCATATGAGCCCTTTGGTCTTTCAGTTTCCAGCCTTTTCCCATCAGTGGACGAAGTTTATTTGCGCTTACTGCGGATGTGTCATAATAGTCATTAAACTTTGGTTTAATTTTATGAATAAACTCGTATTCTAACCCTATCTCAGCGCCATTTGAAAGTGTGTGGATTTTGTGTGACTTGAGATATTTGAACAAATCTTTAATTTCCCCAACAGCCACATTATATTCGATTGAATCACTAGAATTGAAGAAGAACATATCAAACAAATAATATTGTTTTGGGTTTTTGTTGGAGTATGGATAAGAGAAAACTGCAATGTCACGAAACTGGAGAGAAACTGTGTCAATCACCGAGTTGTTTACAATATTTTTTAATGCGTCTACAAGCTCTAACGAAAACATTATAGGAATGTTTTCCCTCGGGGTTATTTGTATTTTAACGTTAAGATCAAGTCCTGTGATGACGTCGTAAAGAGGTACGCATCTGTCAGCCATCATATAGTAATCTCTTGGACAGATAACACGTCTACAGCGACCCTACAAAAGAAAAATATAAGACAATAATCTATTCGACAAAGATAAAACGATGAGCTGCAGTATATTCTAATTTGTAGTGATATATTTCGAGTTATTTAAAGAGTTATGATAACTTTAGGCTAAATGAACTTTATTATGTTTTCAAAAATCGGTCTAATTTGTCCAATGATGATAAAAAGCAGACAAAGAAGACATTTGCTGAAAGACTTGTAAAATGCCGATGTATTCAATGAATTTGGAGAACTCTTTTCTTCAAAGCTGTACGGTTGCATATTAAATTGTAATCCAAAAACCGTTGGAGTATAAAGCCATTTTGTCTACCTGACTGCGAATGCCAGTGGTCAGTTTTGTTTGCACGTCATTATTCAGTATTTGTGTTATTGAAAACCATCTATGAATGGTTTTAAAAGATCAAAGTATTTGATGACCTTAGCCATTAAAATCTCAGTGGGAAACACAATGTTAAAAAAAATCAAACACGTTTGCCTTTGGAAACAAAAACCACACAAATCACGAAAATCGAAGACTTGGTTTGATTGAGTCTCTTCAAATGCAACACTTAGTTTGCGAGGCTGCACACGCCCCCTAGCGCCGGCTTAAGCGGTATTCGAGTTTCAAAATAACCACGATGGGCTCAATGATCCCAAAGGAAATAAAAATATAACCTGCACAATGATTATGTACAGGGAGACTTTTTACGGTCGCCACACGGCACAACATCAGCTACAGTAGAGTAAAATAAAAGTCAAAAAAGATTGCCTTTGGAAACAAAGAGTAAATAAAATCATGAAAATCGGAGATTCGATTTGATTAAGTCTCTTCATATGCAACACTGTAATTTCCGAGTCTAAAATAAGAAACTGGCATAAATAGTCAAACTATGCCTGTGTGAAATATAAATTACATTTGTCGTTCGATAATTGTATTTTAGGTAATCTAAGCCGAAGGCTCAGAATGAGCTGTTGTGATAACTCCTTGTCCGTCGTCAGTCTGTCTGTCTGGTCACTCCTTTAAATGACTTCTCTTCTGGAACCCTAGGGCCAAATTTCTTCTAACTTCATGGGGAGCCTTCTGTTTAAGGGGGATAGAAATTTGTATAATTTGTTTGCAGTTCGTTAATTAAGATGGCCGCTATGCCCATATATAGTAAAATACTCAAATCTTCTTTTCGAGAACAGAGAAAACTTTGAGGCTGAGTCTTGGCTTACAGCATCGAGGACTTAAGTTCTTCCAATAGAAAAGAAGGCAATGATCAGGAATCGATACAATTGCCTAACACTTCCGTTCCAAGACGTCAAAGGGAAAGAAGGACGCGTTTAAAGCAACAGTCAAAACAATACAAACAGAAAGCCAAAAGGACCAATTTCCCCCATAAAACTGGCAAAACGGCTATCGAAAATTAAAATTTCACCAGGACATACATGCAAAGACATACAATCACAGACATAGCCAACCACAGCAGAAGAAACGCATTGGAACGGTCAGTGAAATATTAAAATATTACTAGGGGTGGGGGGTCTTTAATCGATTTTACTTGGCCACAACCCTTGCTCTTAGTTCTGCTGTGGTATAAAAAAGACATTAACTCAGTGCGCGTGAAGGGCTCCTAACTCATTACAGCAACATATCTGAGAACATAAATATCAAACGATACAAAGATGAATCAACGATAAGGACTCGACAGCAAGAAACTAATGAAATGCAGAAGCAAAAAAAACCAACAGAAAGACTCCGGTAGGCCCGACCGGAACCACGCACCAGGCACCAACCGACTTACTTAAGTCTTTAGGCCGTAGCCGTCAGAGGTCCGACTTGCTGGCGTGTAACCCAAGAGGAAGCAAAGTTATTAACCTTGATTGTGTTAACTACCATGCATACAGTCTATCGTATAACATTTATGTTGTACCCAATCTTTATATATCGAAGAATGATTTTACAAAATTGAGTGCTAAAATCATTGCAAACAATATGTTTTTTTCTGAATTTATATACTAAGTCACCTTAAAATTCAGGTTTGGATAAGCCTTGTTGAAGAAGAGATTTAAGTCCAACACTGAATTTTGAAACTAAATTGAAATGACGTCTATGAGATTTAGAAAAGGCTTTGCTGAGTTTATGATACCAATAACCCTGATTTAGACGTTTAGCAGTTAACAATTTATTTCGAGTGTTGAAGTCAATAACATGACTAGACACTCTGGTGAACCAAATTAGTTGCGAGATATAAACACCGTAGGATGCTCGACAAGGAATATCCCCATGATATGGTCTTTTATGAACTTTAGGCAATCAATATAACGTAGGAAGCTTATCTTGGCCTTCTTTATTACTTACAGCACACTCAGTGGTTGAATGGTAGGTATGATCATCAACCACAGACCTCTCTTCAGTCAGGGGTTATAGTTCATAGGCCTTTGTACCACACAGTTTTTAAGTTTTTGTTTAAGAATATTGACATAATGGAGCCGTCAAACATCGACGACATTATTTGCTGCTTTGTCTGCTGGAGCCAACACATACTTCCTATGAAATTCTTGAATACCTAATTTAAGGTGACGTAAAATTGGCTTTGGTCTAGGAGGTAATAAATTAGTATTTGACAATAAAATGAAATACATTTATTAACTATTCTAACAATGCTCAGTTTCCATTCTTTAAGGGCTGCACGTTCAACATACTCTCGCTTACACCATCGATTACGGAATTCATTCAAGGAACAAGTTCCCTACATTTATTGTAATTTATATTAGAAAGCAATCGGTACTTAGGTCCTTTAGAAATTATATTTCGCATTCTAGAAGCAGGAAACATTTTTTAACTTCCCAGTGATTATATGACTTGCTGCTGGATAGCAATATACTGAGTCTTTACAATCTCAAAAAAGTAAGAGAAAAGTCCAGGGAGTGCCACAATCACAAACCGCAACCCTTCCCAGACCCCAAGAGGAAGAGGAAACCGACAAATCTAAACAAGCACAAACCGAACAAACGTACGAAAAGCACTAAGATTAGCTCTCTCTTCCTCAAGCGAGGTAATCGCAATACTAAAAGGACTGAAAAACACAAGAACAAAATGAGACACGGAAAGACATACAACAAATCGCCTCGTAGAATAAACCACAAAGCAACAAGGAGTAAGACTAATCAAGTCTCATGAGTATTTGTAACAATATCGAGATCTGAAACATGTTTATTAAACGTACAAATGAAATATCAAACACGTTTGTTGTACTTATAGCAAATAAAGGGTGTTTCAGTACTTTGCAAGTAAGTTGGAATAGATGAAATAACCAAATTTTCTCGGACGATACTAGCCAAATCAATAAAATCAATCCCTTTATTTGTGAAAGATATTTGATAAAATAACGTTTGTGATTAATTTCAGAATCGATGTAAGGACGAAGAGCATTTTGAATATAGCCTCTAGTTAAGAGAGCTGCGTCATAAACTGATTAGAAATATTGTAGAATTTATTTGCTTTAATGTCTAGAATACATAATACAGAAACAGGTAATGACCCTAGAAGGGCAAGCATAGAGTGGCGTCCGTGATTTTGAAATATTTTTGAAAGTCATTTCAACCCTAATTTTATTTCTATTTTAACTGCGCTTAATTTACGTTTATAGTAACCATTTTTTTCTGACGACATGTGACCATGTTTTACGTTTTCAGCATTCTAAAAGAGAGAAAATAACAAAGTCGGGCATTTCAAAATCATTACTTTTATCATATATATTGTCGGAATCTGTACAGAAGAAGCAGAATGTAACCAAAGGAGGGATATTGTTATTGTAAAACTATTTGTTATACTCACAGCAGATGTTTTGTGGCGAAAATTTCAACAGAACAGTGACATAACGGCCATCAATAAAAACATGGAGAACAATAATTGCAAGTAAGTCCTTCAAACTGAAGAAAGGTATAACAAGTGCTTACAAAATGGAGGTGTCTTCCATAATATCCACAGAAATTAACCCAGCAGCCGTTATACAACGAGATACGAATTTCGGTATACTATTGACCTTCAAAACAGTATCAAAATGATGTCAAGTAATAGGAACGGTAAAACGCAATTGCAAAACAATCCCTAAGGATTGGACTAATCAGAGTATTAAATGAATCGATACAATTGCCTAACAACTTCCGTTGCAAGACATCAAAGGGAAAGAAAGATCCACTTAAAGCAAAGACACCACAATCAAAACAAGCAGAAAGCGAAATGGACAGTTTCCCGAACAAATTGGCCGAGCGGGCTATCCAAACTAAAAGTTTCACCAGGACATACATGCAAAGACAATGACAAAATAGTAAAAAAGGGTAAGAGAAAAGTCCAGGGAGTGCCACAGTCACAAACCGCAGCCCTTCCCAGACCCCAAGAGGAAGAGGAGAGCAACAAATCCAAACAAGCACAAATCAAACAAACGTACGAAAAGCACTAGAAAAAACACGAAAGAAAAGCACTAAAAGTAAACCACAGCAGAAGCACCGCTTTGGAATGGTCAGTAAAACTATTACTGGGGTGCTTAGACCGATTTTACGTACCCACAACCCTCGCCCTTGATTCTGCTGTGGTATACACAAGACATTTGTTCAGTCCCCGAGAAGGGTTCCTAACTCGTCAGTGCAACATTTTCGAGAACATAAAATCAAGCGAATACAAAGTAAAAACAACGATGAGGACTCGACAGCAAGAAATAACTGAAATGTGGAAGCAAACGAAAACCAACAGTTAGACTCCGGTGAGCCCGACCAGAGCCAGAACATCAGGCACCAAAAGATATACTTAAAAAAGGTCTTTAGGCTGGAGCCGTCAAAGAGTTTGAGGCCCGACTTGCCGGCATGCAACCGAAGAGGGAAGCAAAGTTATTAACCGTTAATTGGGTTTATTACCATGCATGCAGTCTGTAGTATCACATTTATGTTGTAACCAATATTATATACTAAGTCACCATAAAATTCAGGTTCCGATAGGCCCTGTCGGAGAAGAGATTTAAGTCCAACATTGAAATTTGAAACTAAATCGAAATGACATCTATAACATTTAGTGCAGGCGTTGTGGAGCTTATGGTACATATAACCCTGATTTAGAAAACAAGGTAAGAGAAAAGTCCAGGAAGTGTCACAATCACAAACTGTAGCCCATCCGAGGCTACAAGAGGAAGAGGAAACAGACAAAAAAGGTAAGAGAAAAGTCCAGTGAGTTTCACAATCACAAACCGCAGCCCTTCCCAGACACCAAGAGGAATAGGAAACCGACAAACAAGTACAAATCGAACAAACGTAAGAAAAATACTAAGATTAGCTCTCTCTTTCCCAAGCGGTAATCGCAATGCTAAAAGGACTAAAAAACACAAGAACAAAATGACACAAGGTAAAACATAAAACAAATCGCCTCGTAGAATAAACCACAACTAAGCAACAAAGAGTAAGACTAACACCGGGACCACAGCACAGTCAGTAGAGTAAACCACCGGGGGGGTGGGGGGGGGGTTTAAAGCACTTTTACAGCTAGCCAACTTCACCCTGGGTCCCGATGCTACTCTTAATATAGAAATACATAAAAATTCGGTTCGCATAAAGGCTCCCAACTCAGTCAATGCATCAAAGCGAAAACATAAATTAATCACTATAACAAACAAAGACGAGTACTCATGGCTAATTCTACTGTATACTATGTAAAGGAAAACCAATAGTTGAACATCAAACAAGCGCAAATCAAACAAACGTAAGAAAAGCACCAAGATTAGCTCTCTCTTCCCCAAGAGAGGTAATCGCAATGCTCAAAGGACTGAAAACATAAACACAAAATTACATCAGGCAAGACGTAAAACAAATCGCCTCGTAGAATAAACCAAAAAGCAACAAAGAGTAGGACTAACACCGGGGCCGCCGCCTTAGAACGGTCAGTAGAATATACCACCGGGTGGGAGTGGGGTTAAAGCACTTTTACGGCCAGCAAACTTCATCCTGGGTCCCGATGCTACTCTTAATACAGAAATGCATAAGAAAATCGGTTCGCATAAAGGCTCCCATCTTAGTTAATCAAAGCGAAAACATCAAAATAATATTAATCACTCTGATAAACAAAGACTAGTAGTACTCATGGCTAAATCTACTGTATTCCAGAGTAAATGAAAACCAATATTTGAACCACGGCCGTTTGACTAATTTTATACCAGATATCACATGGAACCTTCTACTGAAGGCTTATTGACAATGTATTCGAAATGGTTCTGCGTCACTAAACAAGGTAGCCACCATTCCCATATATGAAACAAAACAAAAAAAAAAACATTTAAAATTAGAATGCGCAGTCAATGGCGCACCATCGCAAATGCCCACGCTCGTTGCTAATGTTGTTGATAGCATGACGGATGGATGGACTTATTCCCTTACTCTTGCCATGAGGGGAGGTCATGTAAAATTCCTCCCAATGGTTAGGAGGAGTAGCGTGACGGACAGATGGAAAAACGCCAGACGGACGAACGGAAAAATAATGTTGCTCTCGCACACCCTTACCATGAGGGATACTGATGTAGTAAGTTTTGTTGAATTCCACCCAAGAGAAGATAGCGTGACGGACAGATTGACGGACGACGGGTGCAATAATGTTGCTCTCGTACACCCTTACCATGAGAGGACGTGATGCAGCAAATTTGGTTGAATTCCGCCCAGTGGTATAGAAGATACCGTGACAGACAGATGGACGTACGATGGACGCACGGACGGACACACAGACGGACACACGTAAATATAATGTTGCTCTCGCATATTCTTGCCATGAGGGAAATTGATGTAGCAAGTTTGGTTGAATTCTTCTGTCCAGTGATTTGGGAAGAGATAGTGACAGACAAATGGACTGACGACAGACGCACGGACGGACGCACAGAAAAATAATGCTGCTCTTGCACAACCTTTATATAAGGGAAAGTGATGTAGCAAGTTTGGTAGAATTACGCGCGATGGTTTAGGAGAGAGATAGCGTGACAGACAGACAGACGCGTTTTTAAAAAGCGTGGGGATTAACATTCTTCTCCAGAACCAAGAAAGCTTTGAGACTGGATCTTGCTATATAGCATTAGGGACTCAAGGTCTACCAAATTTGTTCAGTCGATGATCCTAGGATGACTTTTGATCTTTTCTCGGCAAGGTCAAATTTGCTTTCCTATACATTTGTATTGGCAAAATATTGAAAAATAATTTTCTCAAAATGTATTGAAGTCTAATAGCCGAAACTAACAAAGTGTGATTACGGTAGCAAAACATTTTAGTAACATATCAAAAGTTTGTCACTCGGGGGATTTCTGCCCTTGTCCCTGGTCTGTATTTCTAGGTTTAAGTAAAAGGGTACGAGAAAAGTCCAGGGAGTGCAACGATCACAAGCCGCAGCCCTTCGCAGACACGAAGAGGAAGAGGCAACAGACACAACCAAACAACCGCAAATCAAGCAAACGTACGAAAAGCAATAAGATTAGTCCTCTCTTCCCCAAGCAAGGTAATCGCAATGCTAAAGGGACTGAAAATACAATAACAAAATAACACAAGGCAAGCTTTAAAAAAGGTAAGAGAAAAGTCCAGGGAATGCCACAATCACAAACCGCAGCCCTTCCCAGACACCAAGCGGTAGAGAAACAGATAAAACAATACAAACGCAAATCGAACAAACGTGCGAAAAACACTAAGATTAGCTTTCCCTTCCCCAAGCAAGGTAATCACAATGCTAAAAGGACTAAAAACACAAGAACAAAATAACACAAAGTAAGACATAAAACAAAATAACATCAGGCAAGACGTGAAACAAATCGCCTCGTAGAATAAACCACAAAGCAACAAAGAGTAAAACTAACCCCGGGACCACCGCCTTAGAACGGTCAGTAGAATAAACTACCGGGGATGGAGGCGGGATGGGGGTTGGGGTGGGGAGCGAAGGGGAGGTTTAAGCACTTTTACAGCTAGCCAACTTACTTCACCTTGGGTCCCGATGCACAGAAAAACATAAAACTTCGGTTCGCATAAAGGCTCCCAACTCAGTCAATGCATCAAAGCGAAAGCATAAAACAAATCGCCTCGTAAAATTGTATAATCTTTAAAAGTCATCCTGTCTGTAACTGCTTGATCATTTTCACCATAATTTAGATTGGCCCGTCTGTTGAAGTTCTATTGAGAATTTTTCAAATGGTTTCGCACCACTGAATAAAGTGGACGATATGCCCAAATATGAAAAAAAAAAATAAAAAAAAAATAATAAAACATTTAAACATCTTCTCCAGAACAAAGAAAGCTTTGATGCTTAATCTTGGTATACATAACATTGTGCACTCAAGATCTGCCAAAACTGTTCAAACGATGCTCCAAGAATTAACTTTGACCTTTTTACTGCAATGTCAAATTTGCGTCCCTTTAAATTTATATGGAAAAAAGCTGGAAAGTCATTTTCTAGAAAATGTATTAAATAGAAAAGAATAAACGTTTAAAAGATTGCCTTTGGAAAGCTATGATCAGGAATCGGTACAATTACCTAACAGATTCCGTTTCAATAAAAGTCAAACAGGATTGCCTTTGGAAAAAAGAATACACAAAATCACGCAAATAGGAAAATCGGTTTGATTGAGTCTCTTCATATGCAACTCTGTAGTTTGCGAGGCTGCATACACCTCGTAGCGCCGGCTTAAGTGGTATTCAATTTTCAAAATAACCAGGATTGGCTCATTGATTTGAAGGGAAATAAAATACAGTCGACTCTCGTTATCTCGAATTCCAATGGACTCTCTGAAATACTTCGAGATATCCGTAGTTCGACATATCAGGTTTGCAGAATTGAGGAAAAAATAATTTGATTAATCACATTTAACAAACTGATAGGTAATTGGACTTTTGAAGTTAGAGATATATGGAAAATAATGTGGAAAAGAGGAGAAATTGCTCCTTAGGAGCAATTTCTCCTCTTTTCTACAATATTTTCCATCTGTTGTTAGGTTTTCATGTATAGGCAGGGACCAGATTTTCACTTCGAGATAAGCGGTTATTCGAGATAAGCGAGGTCGAGATAACGAGAGTCAACTGTATAACCTGCACTATGATGATGTACGGAGAGACTTTTTACGGCCGCCGCACGGCACAACACCAGTTACAGTAGAGTAAAATAAAAGTAAAAAAGGATTGCCTTTGGAAACAAAGAACACACAAAATCACGAAAGTCGGAGGCTCGAAGAAGGGCGCATTTAAAGAAGCGGTACCACAATCAAAAGACTTAATGCTGAAACTTACAAATGTATGAATTAAGTGGTAAAACGTTTTAGTTAAAATCAAAGTTTGTCCCCTGGGGTTCTCTGACCTTGCCCCTAGCTACATACATGTATAAAAGAGCTACATACATGTATAAAATCATATAACCTATATAGATCTTAAGCTCATAAACCGCTGGACCAATTTTCACCAAGTTTCATATGAGGCCTTTTACTGAATGGGTTTTGATAGTTTGCTGAAATGGTTCTGCACCATTGAGCAAGATGGCCGCCATGCCCATATATAGTAAAACACGCTTCTTATCTTCTTCTCCAGTACCAAGAAAGCTTTGAGGCTGAATCTTGGTATGTTTCATCAGGACTCAAGGTCTATTAAGTTTGTTTACATGATAATCCTTGGATGACCTTTGGCACGATCAAACTTGCATCTCTATAGATTTGTATAGATTAGCCCGTGCCCCTGGACTGTATACATCTATAAAAATTTGTAATTGTAAAACTTATGCATGCACGCACAAGTATACTGAAAATTTTACCACAAAAAAAAAATGAAAATTTTCAGATAAAAATTCTGATATCTTTTTTATATTTCTGCTCAAAACATAGATTGTGGGTACTTGTTAGAACTCTAACGGGTACCCACAGTCTATGTTTTAAGCAGAAATAAGAAAAATAATGTATACATGTACCCCTGTAAACCCCAGTTTTACTATATAAAAGTGAGGTTTGAGGGGGTCAACAATATATAGGCATGTTTTTGTGATGTTCCAGTCACGTGTAAAATTTAAAAGAATTAAGTACTATGTAAATAGTAAAGCCAAAGTAAACGATTTCTACTCGATTCCCGTGTACGTAAGGTCTAGTTGAGCAAAACAAAATTTGTAATGAAGAACTAGTGGAGCTATCGCGAATCTCCCGGAAATGACCAAACCGAAATTTGGTTTGATCACTTTCGGCAGGTTTCAGATGACTCCACCAGTTCATCTACTACAAAGCTTAAATTTTGTAAAGCTTTTATTAACCAACGGATATTCTATTGTCTCTATGTAAATAAAAGCATAACTCAATTTTCAATAACCGATAGGATAATTTTCAGTTTTGAAAAATATTATGGTTTATTTATAGATCTCCCAGGTGTACTTTAGAATGACTGTCAACCCATCAGTGCACCTTAATCTTTATCATTCTCTGGGCCAATTCATAATGACAAACTTGTGATATTTTTCTCTAAAAACAGGTTTTTGCTTCCTGGGAAAAATAAGAAAAATATTCCAGAAAGATGTATGTAGAATTCTTTACCTAGAGTAATAAGCATCAATTTTCAGCAGCAAATATTTTGAAATACTTTCTTGTTTTCCCCAGGAAATAGGATTTGACATATCATGCAAATTGTCTCTATTTGTCAAATTGTTTTCTGGAAAAAAAAAAAAACAGAAAAGTATCATCAATATGTTGTCTGCGGAAACAGCCCAGAGAGTGCTTAATTTTAAGCAGATAACTGTTTAAAAAATAATGATTTCTTATTTTTCCCAAGAAACAGAATTAGAAATTTTATGCAAAATGTCTCCAATAAAGACAGTTAGCATGAAATTTTGCATTCTGTTGGCTGGAAAATTGTCATCAAATATAATGTCCGCTAGAATTGCCCAGAGAGAGGTAAGATTGCGAGAACTTAAAATTTACTTCTGCACTGAGCAATTTTCTAATTACAAATGGCACATTTAGTTTTTGTTGAATAAAACACATCAAACCAGACAGTCTATCTGGAGTAAATTATAACGACCAAAGCTTTAGGTGACCAACCGGATTGCACCAAAATGTGACCAAATTAAGATGCTGATATAATTTCTATTGATTGACATTATTGCAACCGATCCGATTTTAGCAATACTGCCTCAATCAGTTTGATTCAAAAAACGCGGAGCTGTTGCATCTTTTCAAGTACACAAGGTCAATAGGTCCAGCATTGTATCAGACCATGTGTTACCACTTTATCATAAAAATATACAACAATAAATAAATAAATAAATGAATAAAAAGTAGAAAAAGAAATTCAAAAAATTAAAAGTACATTTTTTTGCAGGAAAAAAAATACTTCCACTGGATAAAACAGATAAACCATTTCACTGTCTCGGTTTTGGGAATACTGTTAATTATATCACAGTTTGATCACCTTTCACTGTTTGACAAAAACTCGGCTCCGCCTTGTTTGGGGTCAGACAGTGAAAGATCACCAAACTATGGTTAAATTTACAAATTACTCAAAACCCCGACAAAAATCATTGTTTATTCATAAAGTATTTAGTTTCAACAGCACTGATATATTTTGTATAGCTGTAAACAGGATCTTGAATTTTCAACTTTTAGAATGGAATGGTACTGCGTATTTACCGTTCGTGATGACACTAAATATTTCCCGACTTTATGAAGGTCACCTGGTAACCTGTCTTTTAAATTTTGTCTTTCAAAACAATTTAAAACAACGAGTTCATGCACAAAATTGTTCCGGCTGCAAGTGTCTGAGGTGATGGCCACGAGCGCTCATCCTTGTTTCATCATACTGATTTAAGTCATCACGAAAACACGCCTATATAGTTTTGAACCCCTTAAACCCAATTTTTATACAGTAAAACTAGGGTTTATATGGGTAAACATTAGTTTTCTTATTTCTGTTTAAAAACATGGATTGTGGGTACGTCGTTAGAACCGCCTTGTCGAAACTATGATATTTTTATCTGACAATTTTTTGGTGGTAAAATCTTCAGTATGTTTGAATAGGCGTGTTTTCGTAATGGACATTTACGGTTATCTATGATGATTCAATGGTTGCATTTTTTCATGTTTTGTCCTTATTCGTTGTCTAATTATATTATTAAGTGAATCCTGTCTAGCATTGTCACCACCTTGTTGGGGAATACGGATTCGATTTCTTTGCCTTTGTTGGTCTTTGGCTTGTATGCTGTCTGCCCTGATTTGTTTGCTCTTTCACTTGATGTCATCAGTGTGTTATGATATGTGAGTGTTGCTGTTCTTGGACATATCCTATATTATTACATAAAAAAGCTGTGTCGCACGTTATCAATAGCCGTGCATTAACCGGCGAAAAGCCGTGTATTAACACAATGCTAAGCCGGCCTCGGTGGCTCAGTTGGATGCGCCGTCCGACTGGAGACCAGGAGGTCGCGGGTTCAACCCCCGCCGAGGTCGGCAACATTCTTTCGTGGAGATTGATCATGAAATATTTTCTACGGTCATTCTCTCCCTTCCGCTGATTCAAGAAGGGCAGTTGTCAGTTTATGGCGAAAGAATGTGCACAATACTGGTTAACCGCTTAGAGGACTAAGCCTGCCCAGTAAACGTGTGATAAGGTAAACTGACCGCGCTCGACATGACCCCATTGGGTTAACTGGGCCGTAAAACCTCAACACAAACAAACACAATGCTAAAAGGACTAAAAAACACAAGAACAAAATGACGCAAGGTAAGACATAAAACAAATCGCCTCGTAGAATAAACCACAAAATACGGGGAGTTCAATAAGTTCGTAGAACTCGGTATTTTTCTATACAATTCGAGATTTCGTTTTTCATTTTTGTGGAGTGTAAACCTTTGTCAGTTGAATGATTACAGCCGTTCAGTCAACACGTACATTTTTTGCTCTTACTTTTTGTTTGAAAACCTATACCCATAGGCAAAAATGGAACGTCAGAATATTGAGTTCAGAGCAGTCATAAAGTTCCTCACTAAGGAGGGTGCAAAGGCCAAAGAAATCTATCGGCGCATGGCTGATGTGTATGGTGATAGTAGCCCAAAGTATTCCACAGTGGCAAAGTGGTCAGCAGAATTTAAACGTGTGAGACTCCTTAGAAGATGAACCAAGGCCAGATCGCTATGCTGATGTCATCAACCAGGAGATGATCAACCGTGTTGAGAGACTTGTGCTAATCAATTGCCGAATCAAAGTTTTCGAGTAGCATCGGGACCCAGGGTGAAGTTAGCTAGCTGTAAAGTGCTTTAAACCCCCCGGTGGTTTGCTCTACCGACCGTTCTAAGGCGGTGGTCCCGGTGTTAGTCTTACTCTTTGTTGCTTTGTGGTTTATTCTACGAGGCGATTTGTTGTATGCCTTTCCGTGTGTCATTTTGTTCTTGTGTTTTTCAGTCCTTTTAGTATTGCGATTACCTTGCTTAGGGAAGAGAGAGCTAATCTTAGTGCTTTTCGTACGTTTTTTCGGTTTGTGCTTGTTTAGATTTGTCGGTTTCCTCTTTCTCTTGGGGTCTAGGAAGGGCTGCGGTTTGTGATTGTGGCACTCCCTGGACTTTTCACTTGCTTTTTTTGCTTCAGAATGTGGTATTTCTAATGGAAGTGTTTACACTATAATCCATGAACATTTAGGCATGTCAAAAGTATGTGCCAGGTTGGCACCCAGAAACCTGAACATGCAAGATCGTCAACAAAGGATAGAGTCAAGTCAAGAACTTCTGGAAATGTACAATGCCAATCCAGAAGACTTTCACACTCGTCTTGTAACAGGAGATGAAACTTGGCTTCACCACTGGGACCCAGATACTAAAAAAGAGTCCATGCAATGGAAGCGCCCTGGCTCACCCCAACCCTACCTAAGAAAATTCGTACCCAACCATCAGCCAGCAAGGTAATGGCCACCGTGGTTTGGGACTCCAAAAGGATTTTATTGATAGATAACAAGCGTGCTGGTACTTCAATTACAGGAGAATACTATGCCAATGTCATTAAACAATTAAGGGTTGCTATTAAAGAAAAAAACGAAATGGAAAGCTAGCTGCTCGTGTCATTCTTTTGATAATGCCCCTGTGAACAAGTCCAGAGTTGCACAAGCGGCTATTCGTGAGTGCCATACATTCCAGACCTGGCCCCAAGTGATTATTATCTGTTTCGAAATTTAAAGTCCCACTTGCGTGGAACGAGATTACGGGACGATGATGAGCTCAAGGCTGCTACAAAGGCTTGGTTTTAGGACCAAACAGAGCCAAATAGACGACTTTTATTCCAAAGGCAAAGACTGCTTAAAAGAAAAATGGTCCAAATGCACTGAAGTAAAGGGGGATTATATTGAAAAATAATGCTGAAACCATCTTCCAATCTATAGGTTAAACCCCGAGTTCTACGAACTTATTGACCTCCCCTCGTATATATAAAATATACCTATTAAGGGCGAAAATGAAAGTTATTTAAGGAGAAAAGTAACTGTCTGCAATCAGCAAATTTGTGAGCCAAGAACGAGAGAATTAGGCAGTGAGTGAGAATAAAAAACACTGTGCAAATTCATGTCATCCTTAAAAGCATAGTTTTCATTTTTTCAATATATGTATGGACAGTTGAACAATGCGACGGACAGGAGAAAAAATCTTCATTAACCCTGAACAAGCTCTCCCACACTATATATATAGGTAGAGTTCATTTTCGATCTTAGGTATGTCAGGCTATATGGTGTAGAGATTCCTAAAGAAAAATTGTTGAACTATTTGCAAACAGTGGTGACCCTGATCAAAAACCGCGATTAGATGACGCGTTCTGTGATGTCTGATCTGGGTCTGCATTGTTTCCCAGTTACCCGTTTAGGACTCTCCAGTCTTCAATCGGTTAATCGTTTAAACTCAAAATTATATAGATCATTTTAACACCGGTCCATCGAAATATATACAGATAAAATTTACAGCATATGGACGTTTAATGTATTAATAGAAGAATATAAATAACTGTTTTAATTAAACGTCCGTTATTACTATGACGTTAGGTCGGATTGCTAAGTATTGCTAGGCGCATATGCAGCCTCGCAAACTACAGTGTTGCATATGAAGAGACTCAATCAAATCGAGTCTCCAATTTGTGTGATTTTTGTGTGTTCTTTGTTTCTTTTATTTACTTTTATTTTAGCACAGTGAAACCGCTGTAGAAGTTATTTGAATAAAGCTTATAGTTGGGCGCTATCGTACTTTATAAGGCAGTGTAAACAAAATATGCTGAGATATCTGTTTTCTAGATAAAATGTTCAAGTCGGTACAAAAATGTAATAAAACATTCTAAAAGCTAACAGTATTCAGTAATAATCTTCAGTATATTGGACTATCACGTCTGTTAATTTTTCCAGAAGAAATAAAACAATATAATTTTCCCGTTTTACTACGATCTACGCATGCCTTCCTTATTCTACGTATCTATATTCGAAACTATTCCATTACGTTAACAAAACATTACGGAAACACGCCTATTCAAATATATTGAGAATTTTACCTTCAAAAAATGAAAATTTTCAGATGCAAAACTCTGATATTTTTCTTCTGCTCAAAATATAGATTGTAGGTACTCGTTAGAACCGCCTCGATGAGGCGGTTCTAACGAGTACCCACAATCTATGTCTTTGAGCAGAAATAAGAAAAAATAATGTATACCCCTGTAAACCCCAGTTTTACTATATAAAAGTGGGGTTTAAGGGGGTCAAAAATATATATAGGCATGTTTTCGTGATGATTTTTAAATATGAATATAAGGTTCCCCTATAATAAATATCGAAACAAAGGCGTGCAGGTGTAAGTATTATTTAGCTATTTCTGACGCATGTTCAAAGCTTTGTAATTTGATATACCTTTTCAAGGTATTTGTTAAAAAATATCTGATTGTGCTTTATGACAGATTTTTGTTATTCCTACTGCATCAAAATGGCGCAAGTACCATATGTTGAGGGCACTCTTCCTAATGGTAGATATTGCGCGACGCATGAAAAGAGTCGTTCCGGACAACACAGTCCAGATCATAATGTGCATCTGTGCATTCTGATCTGAATATTTTTGTTCGTCGACATGCTACATCCATTGATTTTGTAACCTGACAAACAAGGTTTGAGCCTGTGTTGTCAGCAAATTGCATAAGAGCCATTTTCGTGCGCCGTACATCATATGTTTTTTGTCATTACGAAAACAAATATATTGAAAATTTTGCAACCAAAAAAAGGAAACTTTTCAGATAAAAAAAAAATCTGATATTTTTCTTGTTTCTTCTCAAACACAGATCGTGGGTACTCGTTAAAACCGCCTCGGAAAGACGGTTCTGACGAGTACCTACAACCTATGTTTTAGCAAATTGAAAAAAAATAATGTAAACCCGTGTAAATCCTAGTTTTACTATATAAAAATGAGGTTTAAAGGGATCATAATTATATAGACATGTTTTTGGTATGGTTAAAAATAAGAAAGATGTCAGTGCATTATGGTTATAAAAAACATCTTATGTAGGATAATCATGCCTGGTAAACTATCATAGGTACGTACCTTCGGCGGAGGTACTGATTATTTGTTGTAACAGGCGTCCGGAGCTGCCTGTGATGGTCAAAATATAGCCAAAAAAGGTAGGTGTTCATCATTTTTGACAAAATACAAAATAACCAGGGAGTTAATTAAAAATTGAAAAGCGCTATTCGACCCTTAAAAACATAAAGTTTTGTCTCACGTCATATGCCCCAGAATTTTCCATATCTACCAAAGATATGACCTTTGAAGTGTCTTCGAATTCAGCCCGAATTACTCGAAACAGAAAAAAGATCGATCGTTTGTGGTTCTTAATGCTGGTATCTTGCATACGAATCTGTTTGTCTCTCTGTACACTGATGCAGAGTAAACCTGCTTGCCTGAATACAGATATCGATAAACTTCAGAAATAAGGTTGGATTCTTCAACACAAAAAAAAACCAGCTGGAGGTGCCTGTGACGTCGTGGAGGTGCCTGTGATGTAAAGACATATAGTGAAAACCTGAAGAGCTATTGCAGCTGCAAATATTGATATAATTCTTCTGTAGATTACTGCCTGGAAAGAATCATTCATTCAGCGTCGCAATAAGCTATCATAATGTGTATGTCATGAATTTCCATGTTAAAGATATAAAACATAATCTCAAAGAATTATTGGCGTGTTTGAGTTAGATTGTCATAAAATGCTCACTGAAGTAAGACTTTTTTTTCTTGAATAATGATGACTGTAATCGGGAGGTGCTGCCTGTTCGTCATTCTAACTCGTAGAAACTTGTCTTTGCTCAATATATCACATGCCCTGCCAGCTACACATATGGTGTCCCAAACGTATAAAATGCCGATGCCTGTCACCGTAAATTATAACGCAGTTTGAGCATTACCGGAACATCTAAAATAATCTACGTTGTTGACCCTTTTGGTAACTCGTATGCGTATTGCTGGCGTATATCGTATGACGCTCGCTGTATGTGTTGTTGTAGTTTTGTTTCTTTACGTCCACTGTAAACAACTAAAATCATGGCGGGACTGTCAGTTAACCTAACCACACTATTTCTGAGCAGGCTTAGACCTCCTACGGGGTTAACCGGTAATAACATGCTTTCGTAAGTAATTGACAACTGCCCTTCTTGAATCAGCGGAAGGAGAACGAAAAGTAAGTGGGGCTCTGGCTCTAGAGTCAAACGCTCTACCGACTGTGCTACTTTGTGATGAGTGGCGTCGAAGGTGTTGCAAGTGATTCACTCTTGCTGTTTTATATTGCCAGCGCTAGAATTCAAACACACACGTAAGGCCTAGGTGTACATCATCAACGCATGACATAATCTCGACATTACATCTTTTAAATATGGTGAAGTTATCGGAATCTTACTGTAAATCAATTGAAATTTAGTGAAGGTGAATAACTGTAGACCCAAAGAAATCAAGACGGTCATTCCTACTTCAGGAACCCCGGTAGCTCAGTAGGTTTAAAGCTGGCCTATTGATCTAGCGGCCCTGGATTTGAGCCTCGCCTAAGACGGAAATCTTTTCAATTGTAAACGTGGTTCCATTGTACACAACCTTTCATTACGTATCACCCACCCATTGTTTTGATATGGCTGAAATACTGTTGAAAAAAAAACGTAAAATCGCAAGCCATCCATCATCAATCATTCCTATTTCCCTGGAGCTTCGGTTTTAACCATCTCTACTGAACGATCGGCTCGAAATAATTTAATATTCTTGGAAATATTAAAAAAAAATATAATTCAATTTTGAGACTTTATTGCTTGTTGATATGTAGGTTGTAGGCCTAATGGGTGTGTTTATTGCGTTCTAGCGCTGGTAATTCAAACAGCCACAGTGAACACCCAATCCAGATACCAGGGCCCAGGACTACAATCATTCCTTAAAGTTAAATTCACCTCAACTTTAAGGGAGGTAATCTTGCGTCATGATAACTAGCATTTATTAATCATTTTCTGATCTGGTTTTATGTTTAATCCATGAAGTACATCCATAGCTGGTTCACTTAAATTTTCATAAATATTCTTAATATAAAGTGTAAAACACGGTCTTGGAAATCCTTTTACACCTTAAAGTTACGGTCAAAATACGACCTTGGATATTTTACATCTTAAAGTTAAGGTCAATTTAACTTAAAGGTGTGCAATTTTCAAGGTCGTGTTTTACACTTTATATTAAGAATATTTATAAAAAGTTAAGTAACTGAATCAGCTGTGGGTGTATGAAATCGATTAAACTAAAAAGTAATGATTATTACATCCTAGTTGTCATGATTCAAAATTACCTCCCTTAAAGTTAAGGCGAGCTAAACTTTAAGGAAAGATTGTAGTTTCTTGGCAAGAAAGTTGACACATACATGGGGAACAACCTACGTCACGATCACGTGATTCTAAAAATGAAATAATCTCGATACCTGTAAGAAAATGAGTTGAATCTCAAAAAAGGTAAGAGAAAAGTCCAGGGAGTGCCACAATCACAAACCGCAGCCCATCCCAGACCCCAAGAGGAAGAGGAAACCGACAAATCTAAACAAGCACAAACCGAACAAACGTACGAAAAGCACTAAGATTAGCTCTCTATTCCCCAAGCGAGGTAATCGCAATATTAAAAGGACTAAAAAACACAAGAACAAAATGACACACGGAAAGACATACAACAAATCGCCTCGTAGAATAAACTACAAAGCAACAAAGAGTAAGACTAACACCGGGACCACGTCTTACAAGGCCGATTTTAATTTTGTAAAATGCATGTACCCTGAAGTGGCTTCTGTTTTCAGCGAATGTCAAAGTTAAATAAAATTTTGTCATTTACCCTAATACTTCATAGGAATCGCAGTTTTTGAATTGTTCTGATAAAAAAATGACATTTGCTGAAGACAAGGGATATTGCTACGGTGCACTTTATTAAATTAAAATAACCATAATAATAATAAAATACAAAAACTCGGCCTTGTAAAGTCTAATTTTCTATCCGACATCGAGATTTCTTTGTTTCTAAAACTGTATATTTTACCATCGTGACGTAGGTTGCCCACCGTGATATAGCATGCGGCACATTAATCTGGTTGAACCGACCGATAATTTCAAATCTGGAAATGAGACCTGTCTCTTCCATTTCAGACCTTTAGCATGCGTGCATTTTTTGAACTGTTGCCAGTGTATTTTTATACTTACATGTATTTCCATTTAGGTTTTGAGGGCGGGATGTGAGGTTTAATTGTATTAGTTCTTGATCATTGTCTAACAAAAGTATTTATGATATTCGCATTCTGGATTAGTGCGACGTTGAATGAACGAGTCTTTCGATGGGTCTACAAAAATAGCATATCAATATGTGTAGCTGCAATAACTCTTCAGATTTTCACTATATTTTCTTACATCACAGGCACCTCCATGCCGTCACAGGCACCTCCAGTTGGTTTTAGAGAACGAAGCTTAATTTGGAGTTTATCGAAGTTTACGTTTGAGCAAGGAGGTTAACTTTACGCCAGTGAGCAGAAATAAACAGATTCTTAAGCAAGAAAACTGCATTTAAGACCTAAAACAACCGATATTTTTATTTGAGTACTTTCGCGTGATCTTAACGCCACGTCAGCATTCATAACTTCCGTAAATGTTGAAAGTTCTGAGGAATATGTCGGGTGACAAACTTGATGCCTATAAGGGTCGAATAGCACTCTTTGATTTTCAGTAAACTCTCCGGTTATTGTGTATTTTATCAGAAAAGACGAACACCTACCTTTTTGTGTCTAGTCTTTGACCATCACAGGCAGCTCCGGATATCTGTCACAACCATTTAAACAGTACCTCCGCGGAGGTACCTGTGATAGTTTATTAGGCGAGGATAATGCCTGGACATATACATTTCACATAGGTTTGTTTACAAAATGTAAAATCGTCTTACCATTAAATCCACAAATCCCGGTGGACAACTATTTGACTTTGTTTTCTCTAGAATGGGTTTACTAGTAAAATGCTCTTTCACTGCAGCTTTGTCGTAGCTTCCGTCAGCATCTACACTTTTAACATTGACGGTTAGGCTGTATAAGTATGGCTTTGAAATCACATCCTCAAGATATTTACAAGATAGTGCACTTGCATGGAAGTCACCATCTGAATTACAATGAACACATGCAATGTTCTTAAACAATAAGTTTTTATTGTTTATACTATGAAGAACCGGTAAACTGTAACCATGGTGGCAAATGGCTTCTATCAGATCATTATGTTTTTCCCAGAGCCCAGTCTGATTGCAGGAGTTGATGTCATATGCCATACATTGGTGTGCTATAGTCTTCTTTCTGGGCGCAAAGTGTAGATTGTTGGCTCCAAAATTAAAGTTTTTCAAATCATCAATAAGTGAATTCGGATTCAAAACAAAAATGTACCTATACTGCACAGAATAAACGACAACAATGGCATCCCACTCATCAATAACAGTAGAATCAAATGTTTCGAGCTCGTTGCACATTAAACAATATTTGTTTAAATAGGTTAGGCCACTAATGCTAGAAGTAATGGGAATCATGTCAACGAGAATTTTGTTTTCCATACCAGCTTTGCATTTCTCGATTATTGAGGTATTTTTATAGCCTGGTTTACATCTTGCAACCATCATGTAAGCTTTTGAGTCCAAGAAAATATTCGGTTCATAAGAAATTTGGGGTCGTATACAAACAGTTTCAACATTAGAATTAAATCCATGTTTTTGCTCTATTCTACCTTGCATGCTCATCAAATCGTCATCTAGAAGGTCGAGAGCATGTTCTGTATCTGTTACTGGATCCGGTTTCTCTTCAGCCTTTCTAACTACGTTTCCCGTTTGGTTTCGGTATACCAAATCTTCTTCCCTAATCTCGGAATTGCTAGTCTGCAATTCATTTACATTCGTACTGCCATGCGTAATATTTCCAGTTTCATTTGAACGAATGCGTATTTCATGACCGGAAGTTTTGACTTGTTTTGGTGACAATAACTTTTCTCCGTCTTTCGTCATTTCCGTATTATTCCACATGGACGGGCAGCAGTTTGTATGGCCCCCGCATGTTGGTAAGCATGAGCAATGCAAACAGCATGGTATCGGTATAACGAGAGCCGAAGTTTCTACATGATTAGTTCCATTATCACACTGAGCGACGTCACCACAGTGATTGATATGGAGCTGAAGATGCGATTTAAAAAGAAAAGAGTATGAGATATCCTTTGACGATAATATAGTTCCAAAAATGTTCAAAAAGTAAAAGAAAAGAAGTTCCACTTTCATATTGTTTTCTTTTGTATACACCTATAGCGTATTTGGTGGGAATGCATACGCGGTACGGATTAAAGAGCTCTGTCATATGATACCTTCCGTCTGGTCTGTTCTAAAAAAGATGACTTGTTCTGAAAAACCAAATTCTTTAATTTTAGAGCATAACCAAATTCCGAAGGACATTCATGTGCAGACGAGCCGCGCAATTCGAAAATTATGCGTGTGTGCGGACAGAGAAGACTCGGATCAGCCCGTGCATCGGTGCAGTCCGATCAGGGCCTTCACCTTTCGCTAACATAATCATTTGATACTATAAAATGTATGAACGGAATGCAAAGGCCCGGGCAAAACTTTGTACATGCACATTATCTGAGTGTGCATTTTGCGCATGTCGAAGGCATTTTTTTCGCTTCATGCGGCCCAGATAAGGTAATAAGAAATTTCAAAAGTAGTAGTCCAAATAATAACCCGGCGGAAAATTTAATTAGTTTGTCCACTCCCGTTGAAATGTTCAAGTGATCCGTAAGTAGAGAGCGTATCAGATGAAATGCATCACTAACGAGACTGCAGTCCGTTATAATATTGGCTTTCAGTCTCATAAGAATATAGTAACCTGTAAATGAGGGGCGTTTAGAAAATTGTCTAAACTTATACTGTTTGCTTCCAATCATTAATGGCGGAAGAGCGTTCTTATACGTATATCTACTGTTTACAATATGTGTGTACAGTGAGAAAACGATGTATTTGAAATTGGTGATTTTTATCGTTGAATCTAAAACATAACTTATTGACTGGCACTTGTATCTTTATCAGTTTACAAATGAAAAACCTGCTAAGGTCTTTGAACTTATTTGTCCAATTTTATATTGGCAGGCTTTTGATAAATTTCTTTAACTTAAGATCATTAACCCTTAAAGTAGTAATTCTAACTGCAAACTGCAGCTGACGACATTCAAATTTTAATTCTTATTATTTTTCAGAGAAAGTTAGACTTCACGTTTGCTTAACAGATCATTCGCATGTAGACCCATGTCTTATCATTTCCAAACAATAATACAAAAAAAAATAAATTAAACTGTAGCCTACTATGAATTCCCATAACACTTTATTGCTTAATTTATTTCCACAGATAAAAGGCTTTCTCTGTTTGGTCAGGCGGAAGAAACTTTTCGGAGTTTTAATTTATGTGTACAAATTAATCTGTGAATGAGAAAAGAGGTGTCTATGATATATGTAAAGAGTACTTTCACACACTAGCTGGCTCATTTTATTGTTCTGGTAGTAGAGTGGCGCGGCCTTCTGCTGAAGCAGTCCGAAGTAGTGTTGCCACTGGTGATCAATTATCATGCTAATATGCAGTCACTTTTGTCTCTTGTGACTGATGATCGGACAGGTACTTTATAGTCAACTAATCGGAAAATTCTATTTGTAGAAACATAGTTTCTCACTTTTATTTTTATAGACAAATTATATAGAAATGAAATGCAAAGCTGTATTTAGTCATTCTAAATTTGGTCAGTCATAGTGAAGAAATTTGATATAAGAACCTCCAATAAATCAAATCCAAAAGTACTGATTGATACTTTTTCTTATTTGCTCCGTGAAAACATATGTTGTGGTTACATATTAGAACCGCCTCGGAAATAGAACAATATTATCTGAATACCCCTCTTATTGAACTGGAGCTATGAATAATTGCTTGTGAGATGGTTTAATTAAGAGTGAATATATCTTCTACAAATCGATTATCAATCTATGATCAGTCGGTTTTACAAAACCGGTGTTCAACTATGACATTCTGGCCGATTCCTAACACTAATCAGAAGGTTGGCTCTGCCATTATTTGTTCTAGCATGGAAGGTTCTTGCCTCATTTGAAGCAAATTCAAATATTTTGGCTTTTTTTCTCGTTTATCTAATTCTTCTTTTCATTTGCGCTCTCTATTATATGTCTAGCATGAAAGAAATATTGTTGGCAGGGCCGTTACACCTCAACCCAAATAAATATCAGCTATTCATGAATAATGGGCCTCTAATGCATAAGCGAACAATGAAACCATAAATGCTGTTATAAATGAAAACCAAAATTTGTCTTTGCATTAGTGCAGTCAAATAAATGCATCCGTTGTCCTCTAAAAGAATATCGTTATACAAAACCTTGATCAGACTGCGCAAAGAATACGTACACATTTTTGATCAGGATATTGGCGTGTCTCATATTCAGTAAGATAATAAATCAATGTAAAGAGAATCCTTCTTAACAATAGCTCTAGATAATCCAGTTTCTGTTAAGTATAATCATTGACATTTTCTTTTTTTTCTAAATAAAAACCCTCTGCGATATAATTCTAATGAATACCTACAGCACAGGTTTTGTGGAGAAATAAGAAAATATGTATCTGTATACCCTTCCTATATAGCGCTTTGTAAGCGGTGGTATTTTCATTACATACTAATGGAATTGCGGAAGAATTTAATAACTTAGTTATCAAAAATATAAGGAACAATACCGAGGAAATGCCAGAATCACGAAGTACAGCCCTCCCGAGCATCAAGAGAGGTAGATATGAGGAACAAAAAACTTGCGAAACAAAAGTCACATACAAAAAGAGAAGAACTGCAACAGAGGAACCGCCTTGGAACGGTGAGCAGTTTAAAACTGCCGATTTATGACGTAAAGCACTAAACTGTTACTATATGTAAACAAAACACTCTAAATGACTAAATTTATCAGTTACTGCAACATTCTGAAGAAAAAAAACCCTGAAAATATCGAGCCCCTATATACTCTTTTTTCGCTAACAATTATGGGGAACATGGGGATACAATTGCATAGGCAACCATAGTGCAAATTGTATTTTCATTTCTTTTTGGTCATTGGAATCACTGGATTCATTTTGGTATCTTTGAAAACGGAGTTCTGCTCACTTTCTATCTGAAATCTTTTCATTGCTTCCAATATTTTACATTTTTACGTAATTGGCTTCATAGTCTTTTTTCGTGCTTTAAGTTCTTACATATTTTATTAGAACCTGTTCCAATTTTATAAAACGTTTTTCATGGTAAGCATGAAATTTGTTCTGCTGATAAATCTTAAATAACTAATAATTGTAAAATCTTTTCTTGCCAAACAGAACTGAGCATGGATGTTTCCCTGCTAATAAATAACAAAATGCCAACTACTGTTTATTCATTTTTTTTTTTTTTTTTTTTATGAAAAGCGGATTTAAAGTTTTACTTTTAAATAAGGTTTGTAGAATTTTGCAAACGTTGGTACAAACGAGGACATGTTGAGCACAAAACTTAAAATAGTTGAAAATTCAGAGTTCGCGACGGAGCTCGCTACACGTGAAGCGCATCGCGAACGAAATGAGCTCTACGGTAGAGAATATGATCAAGTAAAAATAACATACAACGATATGTACTTTCAGCAGAACTCACTCTGGCCAATTTTCTTCCTTTTTCTTCCCGGAAGTTGTCACCAGAAGTTGGCAGAACTGACTTGGGCGGACTTGATTATACCTCTTTTCACTAAATTTGGGTCTCACTAATAGGCGTCACTAATTATATAGATCGGTGATGCTGCTAACACTATTATACGCATGCGAAACTTGGAGAGTTTACCAACGGCATGCCAAAAGACTGAACCACTTTCATAAAAGCCGTCTTAGAAAACTTCTAACGATCAAGTGGCAAGATAGAATTCAAGACACAGAAGTCCTGAAAAGGGCAGGGATGCAGAGTGTACATACTCTTCTGGAATTGGAACAGTTAAGATAGTCAGGCCATGTTACCAGAATGCCTGATGAACGTTTGCCAAAGAAAATCCTCTATGGAGAACTACAAGTTGGAAAACGTTCCTATGATGGTCAGAAGAAGCAATACAAGGATACCCTCAAAGCCTCTCTTAATGACCAACATACCAACAGTCGTGGGAACAGATTGCACAGGATCGTACAAAGTGGCCAGGCCTCATAAGAAGGGGAGCTGGTGTATACGAAGCAAAAAGAATCAGCAAAGCCGAGCAGAAATGTGCACATTTCATTCCAATCCCATTAATGTGTCATTGTATATAAATGTCATATGCATGTTAATTGATAGATTTGAAATAAAATATGTTTAAACCAAACGTGCACAGCGGAAAGCCAGAGCTTTCTTCCTCAGACCTCTCTTGTTCTATCTGCAACAGGCAGTGTAAAGCTAAGATTGGTCTCATCAGCCATCTTAGAATACACAAATAATAACACATCACACAGTTGAATAGGATTGGTCATTGTCAGTAATGACAGACGAACTATTATTATTCACAAAATTTGGGTCTCACTAATAGGCGTCACGAAGTAACACGAAACGCGTGTCAATAACTGTCACGAAATATTTTGCTGATTATTTTTATAATTTATTATTGATTCACACATACTTTTATATGATGACATTCATTCTTTAATGTTGCTGTGAAGGATGTTTGAAGAGACTACAGATAGGACTGTGCTGTGCTCGCATTTAGGTTAAGCCTATTTTCATATCTTTTTTGATAAACGGGTTTCGTTTCACTTTTAAAGATCCGATCTACTTCCTTCTTCCTAAACCTAAGAGTTTGTTTTCGGTATTTGAAGAAGGTGCTCAAGAATTTCATGAAAAAAAAGTTAATACCAGCCGAAGAAGCTGCTAACAATGTTATTGACTGATTGTCTGTTTATTTATATGAATAATTGAAAACTAAAACTAAGTAGCGTAAAAAAACACATATCAATTTACTTCTCTACTGATGAGAGGTCTGTTGTTTATAAGCTCTGTTGTCATAAAATGCTACTGAGTTTGCAGTAGGTATCAAAAGAAATCAAGACAAACAACCCACGTTATACTAGTTATACTAGTTACCTTTGTTTCATTTAAAAACTATGTATACAAAAAGTATAAGTGAAGATGTCCAGAAACTGCCACAACTACGAAGCCCAGCCCTCCCGAGGCAACAAAAGAAGGATGGTACGGAATAAATAATGACAAAATAAACGCCACGTATGAAACCACCGAACAAAGAAAAACTGTAACAGAGGAACAGCCTTGAAACGGTCAGTAGGAAAACAATTGCGGGGCAACTTAAACCAGTTTTACTCGCACAAAACCTCACCATTTATTCTGATGCACCTCCAAATCACAAACATATGTTCGGTGTGCGTAGGGGTCCTATACATGTACCTTATTTGTGAACTTCGGAGTGAAACACATATTATCGAAAACACCGGGATAGAACAAAGCAAAGGGCTAAATTGCGGTCTGAAGCAAGAACACAAGAAAAACACAAGCAGGATCACAATGAGTCCAACCATAGACTAAGTACATTTTCTTGCTCTTACACCACTACTTGTCTGAATTTTGAACTTTTCGTCTCACTGCAGCTAAGAATCATGAGATAAGATGTTATAAAAATGTTAATGAAAGTAATAATAAAAACCTCTTTTAGTGTATAGAATATTCAGATGAAGTTCTTGGTAAATAGAAATAGAAGGGTTTCCGAGTTTCTAATTTGTCCGCATATGAGTTTCCACTCCTTATACTACATCTCTTTATAATACAGTCGACTCTCGTTATCTCGAATTCAAAGAGACTCTTTGAAACACTTCGAGATATCCGAACCTCGAAATATCAGGGTTGCAGAAGTGAGGAAAACAATAAATCGTACAACCACATTTAACAAATGAAAATGTAATTTGACTCCTGAAGTTAGAGACACATTGAAAATATTGTGGAAAAGAGGAGAAATTGCTCCTTAGGAGCAATTTCTCCTCTTTTCCACAATATTTTGTTACTTTTTCTTAGATTTCCATGTTAAAATAGGGATCAGAAATTTACTTCGAGATAAGCGGTTATTCGAGATAAGCGAGGTCGAGATAACGAGAGTCGACTATATAACTATAATAAATATAGCTCATTTAATTAATTGGACATTTACTCGAGAAGGCACTTTGAATAAGGCTCTAATGCGAAACGTGCTTTCTTTACTTCTGAGGAGCACAATATAATAATTCATGATCGTGTGTCAAATTGTTTGAAAAGCTCTTATTTAACGTTTGCATAATAAATATGTTAAATTCAGCACTCGACATCAGGGACAAATTGTGGGTATTTTGATTGGGAAGAACTTTGCTGCCCTTGTTGCGGATTTGCTTATTGTTTTATGAGAGGGATTTCATTGTATCTCCAGTCTAAGAAAATAAGGCTTATATGAATGAAGCTCTCAATTCTAGATACGTAGATGGCCTGCTTAATATTGGTAATATTTAACAAAATGGTTAATAACTTCGAATACTTCTAATTCAACTGATACCGATGCGCCTGTTTTGAGATCTAAATATATCGGTATCAAATGGTATGATTACTTCAAACATCTACAACAGATGTGATTATTTTGATTTTGTCAATGTAAATTTTCTTTTTTAGATGATGATACTCCTCAGTCTCCTTCGTCGTAAGTATACATATCTCATCGTATTCGTTTTGCATATATTCATGTGAGTTTAACAATCGGAATTAACTCCGAAACTCCGGGATCAGTTGTTCAAAACTTAACTAAGTTGTTAACTAACGTGGCGTTATTTCTTTTTTCTTTTTTTTTATCTTGAGGTATTGCAAATGCATTAAAATATTTTGCTGGAAAAATGGGTATAGTTTTGTTTGCATTGCAGCAAAAATGTCAATGTATTTGAAAACACATTAGCTACAACAGTTCACAAGTTTGTCATTAACCAGTTTGTTAAGCTACCTATGCTTTGAACAATTGGTCCCTGATTGCTAACCCCCTTACACAAGGCAATTGCTATCATGAATTCCATAACGATTTTGTTTTTAAAATTTTACCGCCGAACCTCCGAATTGACAAATCCGATAAATGTCAAAAGTCAATAAATAAATAAGCTCACGAACTAATAGAACCAAGTCCACATCAAAGTTTCAACATCAAAGGGAAGGACAGACAAATACAGTTAAACAGCCAAAAAAAGACAAGCAGAGTTAGCAGCTCTTTCTCGAAATGGTGGCATCTCTGTTATTCAAACATAACAATATGCCTTTACCTTGATGTGGATCTGATTGTTTCTGTGCCTCAGTCCTTTTTTAGTTTACATCATTGTTAAAAGAAAACCTTTAATAACTGAATCACTATAGAACATTCAACAAAATGAAAGTACCGCCTTGGAACAGTCAGTTAGCTTAAAACTCTTTTGCAGTAGATTGGAACCAGGGCCCAGTTGTTCAAAGCTTAGCGACGTCGTTGAGGGTCATTTCGTTAACTGTTTTAGCTGATTCAATACACAATATTCTGATATTTTTGCTGAAAAAATGTGAGTAGCTTTGCTCACATTTTTTTAGCAAAAAATTTCAGAATATTTGCATATCACTCGATGTAAATTTTAACGAATCGTTAACTAACGACGTCGTTAGCTTTGAACAACTGGGCCCAGATTGTTACGGTGAACTAGTTAATGAATTTAGGGCCACTGCTAGGAAGTTATTACCCCTAATAAAAATGGATATATTATGCGATATACTGTATGCTAAGTTTTTAACTTAATCATGGTTGATTTCAATGTTTCCTGCTTTTGACAGTGCATAAAAGTTCAAAACTGCAAGTAGTCACCTAAGTACAAAAAGTAAAAAAAAAAAAAAAAAAAAAAAACATAAATAAAAATGCCATGAGACAAGTTGCCAACGGACATATACAAACAGTAAGGCTCTGGGCCCTGCTGTTCGTATATTCCCGAAGACAATTTGTCTCTTGGATAATAGCTATATAGTGATATCCTCTACAGTATTCTGTCAAACAATACGAATGCATGCCTATATAATTATGAGCCTTAAAACTCCACTTTTTATATAGTAAAACTGGGATATACACGAGTATACATTAATTTTCTTATTTCAACTCAAAACATAGATTATCGGTACTTGTTAGAATCGCCTCGTATAGGTAGTTATAATGAGTACCCACAATATATATTTTGAGCGGAAACTTGAAAAATATCAGAATTTTTTATATGAAAATTTACAATTTTGGTAGTAAAATTTTCTATATATTTGAATAGGCATGTTTTCGTAATGCAATTTAGAAAGCAGACAGAGAAGATACTGATCAAACTGTGCAAAACGCAAGCTGATCTGAGCATTCTCTCTCCGCACATGACCAAAAGGTACATTTTCTCAAGGGGAAGTTTATATATATTTCTTCTGACCGTTCCATGGTGATTTGTTTGTTGCAGTTCTTCTCTACAGAATATAGAAAACGATGCCAATTAGTAGTAAATTAATGACAGGGTAAAAATTAAGCAAATAACACCCATCCTGTCTTTAATTGGAAATCAAATATAGTTGAGGTCAGGTGACGGTCATTTCAGTCGTGCCGCGGCGTGTGCGAAGAGCGAGGATCTAGGTCATCAAATGCAACGAGCATAGCTAAAGTATAAGTAAAGATATAAATACAAGACAGCTGTAATAAATAAAGTTACAGTCGGTACGTGCTGAAAAGTTCGCGGAATACAATGCAGAACGTTTATGGCTGAGATCACCTTGTATGACAATTAGATTCTAAAAATGACCATTCAGGACAATGGAGAAAACAAAGGAAGAGAAAAATTCAGGGAGTGCCATAATTACAAGCCGCAGCCCTTCCCAGAGACCAAGAGATTGAGGAAACATACAAAACAAGTCGACCGCAAATCGAACAAACGAACGAAAAGCACTAAGATTAGCTTCTCTTCCACAAGCGAGGTTATAGCAATGCTAAAAGGACTGAAAAACACAAGAACAAAATAACACAAGGCACCATTTAAAACAAATCGCCTCGTAGAATAAGCCACAAAGCAACAAAGAGTAAGACTAATACTTGGACCATCGCCGGAAACTCACAAAATTAAAAACATCTGAAATGTTTTCTGGGTCATATTAGCTATTTTCAACCAATTCAGCCCCATGTGTGATTTCAATAAATTTTAAAACTCTTGGATTAAGGTAATTTATCGAAAAGGACGTGAAAAAATAAACTACACAAAAGTTATGTAGGCATATACGTTTTACGGCCTCCCAACGACACTAACACCGACTGTAGTGTAGATAAATAGTAAACTATCACGAGAACATACCTATATGATTTTGACCCCCTTAAACCCCACTTTTGTATAGTAAAACTGGGGTTTACAGGGGTAGACATATTTCTGCTCAAAAACATAGATTGTGGGTACTCGTTAGAATTGCCTCATGGGGGCAGTTCTAACGAGTACCCACAATCAATGTTTTGAGCCGAAATATGAAAAATATCAGATTTTTTTATCTGAAAATTTTCATTTTTTTGGTGGTAAAATTTTCAGTACATTTGAATATGCGTGTTTTCGTAATGGGGTTTACATTTGAGAGAAATGAGCTCACAAAATGTCAAGTGTTTTGACCAGCCCAGATACTTCTACCAATAAGGTGACTTTTATTAGCAAGCTACTGTTATCATAAACTATGTAGGACGTTATCTTTTTCTGAATATTCAAATATAACATTGCTTTTCATTACGCAAACACGCCTATTCAAATATACTGAAAATTTTACTACCAACACAAGGAAAATTTTCAGATAAAAAATTCTGATATTTTTCATATTTCTGCTCCAAACATAGATTGTGGGTACTCGTTAGAACCGCCTCGGCGAGGCGGTTCTAACGAGTGCCACAATCTATGTTTTTGAGCGAATTTAAGAGAAATAATGTATACCCCTGTAAACCCCAGTTTTACTATATAAAAGTGGGGCTTAAGGGGGTCAAAGGGGTGTTTTCGTGATGAAAACACTTCTGGTTGAAGGTTTGACTAAATTTGAATTTTATGGCGACTATGTCTATATGTTCGGAGAGATTGTTGGCAAAACCTATGTCACTTGCTGAAAAAAGTAAGAAATGTTACACCATGGATATTCTGCGGCAATCTGCATTTACGGTCTGTGTGTATCTAGATCTTTAAAAAGTACTGCTGGCGTAATGAGAAGCAATGCAGAGTCTGATCCCTGTAAATATTTTTGAATGAGTATCCATTGGATGCTCAGGCACGCTTCTCCAAATATTTAAGGCAAAAACGGCTTGTTCAATGACATAGGATCAATATCTGAGGAATGTTAACCTTCATCAGTGAGGACCTACAACAACATACGGGCAACAACAATGCACAATAGCTGCAAAGATAATTTACTTTGGGCTGTGCCATGCGAAAACCTAATTCGAGGCATGTCCGCTGCCAGAACCACTGGCTAATATAGAATGTATCACTGGAGAACAAAGGCCCGAATGACGCTTTGCGCATGCGCAGTATGATTTGAATCTGCGCAGTTGCGCGTGGTCAAGGGCACTATTTTGCACAATCAATCAGTAATCAGATATGTTAACTTATTTTGCTTAAGAAGGCGCATATGAGACTTTGCCAACAAGTTTGACATCAGCTTAAGGGGCCCGGACACACGTACTGCATTTTCTGCCGTTTTTCGCTTGTGGAGTAACAGTTGTGACTATCTGTTTGCCTTCATGCATAGAAACATGCTTCTGAAAAAGGGTGCATATTCTTTCCTTTTAGAAAAGTCTCCTTTTCAAAAGGGGACAAAAACAATTTAGACATGTTGGCACAATTAATAGGATAATCAATTAATTGATCGATAAATTAAAAAAAAAATGATTATCATTACAGATTTGCTAATAATCGATCATTTAATTTCTGTGTCGCTTACTTTACCGTATATACCTTTAATAGTCAGACACATCAACTCCTCACCATACTTAATCTAAAATTTGAACACGTATAACTTACTAAACACTGTTGCGTCTAGAATAGTTGGATGAGTGGCGAACAGTGCAGACCCTACACTTTTTTGCTCAGGCCTGTCAGAGCAAATACATACAGTTAAGTACAACATATTTGATAAGAGTCATGCTCAGACAGACAGGTAAAATTATGACCAAATATTCAGTGATTACTAATCAATTATCGATCGCAGTGGCATGACTGAAACTGTATCCATTCTGTTAAAAACGCTGGCAAAATATATTGACATAAGGCTGGCTAATTAGAGCTGAATAGATCTTGATCACCAGTCCAGCCATTGTGATCGATAATCGATTAATAATCACTGAAGGTTTGGTCCTAATTTTACCTGTCTGAGTATGACACCATACGTTATACTTTATTGTACGTATTTGGTCAGATATTCCAGAGAAAACAGTGTAGACCCAGATGAGACGCCGCAACTGTGGGTTATCATCAGGGTCAGCACTGTTTGCCACTCATCCAGCTATTTTAGACACAACAGTGGGTAGTAAATTGTACTTGTTCAAATTTTAGATGTAGTATGGTAAGAGGTTAAGACAGTCCATAGCAAACAGTGTAGACACAGATGAGATTCTGCAACTGCGGTCTCATCAGGGTCTGCACTGTTTGCCATTCATCCAGCTATTTTAGACACAACAGTTGGTAGTAAATTGTTCTTGTTCACATTTTAAATGTAGTATGGTAAGGAGCTGAGATGTCCGAATATTAAAATTAAATACAGTAAAGTAACGAATACAGAAATCAAATGATCGATTATTAGCAAATCTGTAATGATAACCATTTTTTGTGGAATTTATCGATTAATTGATCGATTATCTGATTAATTGTGCCAGTCTAACTTAACCGGATATCGTGTTAGTTTGAGAAAACAGTATAACGCATAACATGATATCGTGTTAAATAAACAAGGCGTTTATATTATTTTAACACAAAACTCGATATTTTGATATTAACAAGATATGATGGTACTTTGTCAAGACACTTTTAAAAGTAGATAGTATATGATATTTAATAGGTCTGTCACGATAAGGGTGTCTTTATACTCGTATAAGACTGTACGTGTTAACCACAGGTGTGAAACGCCTATTAGTTAAACAATAATATTTTCTCATTTCCCACAAACATGTATGTGAAGATACCAGGAAATGCCACAATCGAAAAGCACAGAATTCCCGAGGCACCAAAAGAAGGGGCGATGAGGAACAAATAATAACAAAAAATAATACAGTCGACTCTCGTTATCTCGAACTCGCTTATCTCGAATAACCGCTTATCTCGAAGTGAAAATCTGGTCCCTGCCTATACATGAAAACCTAACAACCGATGGAAAATATTGTAGAAAAGAGGAGAAATTGCTCCTAAGGAGCAATTTCTCCTCTTTTCCACAATATTTTCAATATATCTCTAACTTCAAAAGTCCAATTACCTATCAGTTTGTTAAATGTGGTTAATCAAATTATTTTTTCCTCAATTCTGCAAACCTGATATGTCGAACTACGGATATCTCGAAGTATTTTAGAGAGTCCCTTGGAATTCGAGATAACGAGAGTCGACTGTATAATAAATGCCTCATATGAACATAGAGACACATGAACTAAAACGAACTGCAGTAGAAGAACCGCCGTGGAAGGGGCAGTAGAAAAAACTACCGAGGCCTTAAAACAGATTCCTTCCCGCGAACCCTCACCCTTTATTCTGATCCCGATCCTAATTACAAGTAAGTCCTATACCTCATCACGAAAACATATCTATATAGTTTTGACCCCTTTAAACCCCACTTTTATATAGTAAAACTGGGGTTTACAGGGGTATATATTATTTTTCTTATTTCTGCTAAAAAAACAGATTGTGGTACGAGTTAGAACCGCCTCAGCGGGACAGTTCTAACGAGTACACACAATCTACGTTTTGAGTAGAAATATGAAAAATATCAAAGATTTTGTCTGAAAACTTTTAAATTTTGGTGATGAAATTATCAATATATTTGAATAGTTGTGTATTTGTAATGTCTTCTATGAATTATGACAGTGAAACACGTATTAACACAGCCCTATGATGAGACAAAGTAAACG
Source organism: Anodontia alba (assembly GCA_964016985.1). Lineage (NCBI taxonomy): Eukaryota > Metazoa > Mollusca > Bivalvia > Lucinida > Lucinidae > Anodontia > Anodontia alba. The sequence goes on from OZ024827.1 coordinate 28,977,755, forward strand.
GCTCAATGGTTATTTGAAGCCAAAACACAGGGAGAACACGATATGTCCGACCATAGACATTAATATTCATGCGTCAATAATTCGAAACAAACTGTGGAGGAAGACGTCATTAAGTCTGAGGACCAATCCATCGTCGTGCAATAAAAGAGAAGAGCAAAATTATCAACTGTAATTAGGGTAACAACCCTGCATGCAGTTTGCAACAAAATACCTGTCTCTATTTTGTAACCATCGTTTTGTGGCGAATGATAATATTTTTAAATTGTTCGGAGAAAACAGTATCGCCAATAAGCTTTCTGAATTTGTAGACAAATTCGCCATATTATCCAGGCTCGGTCACATCACGAAAACATGCCTATATAATTTTGACCCCCTTAAACCCCAATTTTATATAGTAAAACTGGGGTTTACAGGGGTATACATTATTTTTCTTATTTCTGCTCAAAAACATAGATTGTGGGTACTCGTTAGAACCGCATCGGCATGTGGGTACTCGTTAGAACCGCCTCGCCGAGGCGGTTCTAACGAGTACCCACAATCTATGTTTTGAGCAGAAATATAAAAAATGTCAGAATTTTTATCTGATTTTTTTACATTTTTTGGTGGTAAAATTTTCAGTATATTTGAATAGGCGTGTTTTCCTAATGAAATTCTTGAACAGAAGTATTTTAAGCCAATGCTATATTTGGACTTAAATTCAGATTGACGGTGATAAAATCTTTGCAAATCATCACGAAAACACGCCTGTATAATTTTGGCCCCCTTAAACCCCACTTTTATATAGTAAAACTGGGGTTTACATGACTGTATATACATTAGTTTCATATTTCTGCTCAAAAACATAGATTGTGGGTACACGTTAAAGCCGCCTCGGCGAGGCGGTTCTAACGGGTACCCACAATTTATGTTTGAGCAGAAATATGAAAATATCAGATTTTTTTTTTTTTTCTAAAAATTTTCATTTTTTGGTGGTAAAATTTTCAGTATAATGGAATAAGCATGGTTTCGTAATGTGCTGCACGTTATTTAATTTATAGTTAGTTAAACTTTTATTCCAATTATTAAAGTCACTGGCTTAACTAGATGCTCTAGTAAAAGAATAACCTCAGAAATGTACGTATACACCAGAGGACGTAGCACTAGTGACGTCGCCATCAAAAAAAAAAAAAAAAAAAAAGAAAAGAAAAGCGGACTCTCGTTAATAGTACGCACAATATACAAAATATACTAATATGTTTTGTGAAGAATTCTAAAAAAAATCATTTTTCTGGTTACTCTCTTACCTAGGGCTATGTAAGCCCTGGCATTTTCACTACACTAGAAGGATATATACACCAAAATATACCCTATTCGACGGGGCATTCAGAGAAATCAAGCATAATACTTTTCCACGAAATTTGTTTTAACAAACGTAGTGGTGCAGTGGTTATGTCTTCTAGCTCTGAAGGGCAAGGCGCTGCCGTTCGCGGGTTCGAACCTCACTCGCCCAAGTGGTATTTCATACTTCTTCCTGTACACTTTTTATGAAGTATATGCATCAGTAATGACCCTGGGCCGGAATTCTTTGTTGAAGTTTGTTTAACTCTTTAATTATATATATATATATATATATATATATATATATATATATATATATATATATATATATATATATATATATATATATATATATATATATATATATATATATATATATATAAAGTGACCCTGTCAGAAAATAGCATCATAACAATGAAAACAACGTACCCGGTTTTATTATGTCTGTTTATGTCGATAAACGGATTATGTGACACTGCACGCCCTAAAGCTTCCAGCAGAGCTATTTGAAGCGATTGTTATTCTCCAAAGTACAAGAATCACTATATTAAAATATATGGAGACGTTAGACTGCCGCCAAAGTGCACTGAACACCAGCTGTGTGGAACACCAGCTGTACTAAAGACACTGAGCCTATTCCGGTTGCTTTGAAAATCGAATACTGCTTAAACCGATGCAAGGGGACGTGTGCAGCCAGGCAAACTACATAGCTATATTGGAAGAGACTTAATAAACTGCGTCACCGATTTTCGTTCTTATATATATCTTTGTTTCCTCCAGATTGTTATTTTACTTCATTGCTGTTGGTGTCAAGTGCCGTATTGCCGCCGTAAAACGTCTCTCTGTACTTTACCATATTGCAAATTATATTTTTTTTTATTTTTTATTTTTTGATCATTGAGTCCATTCCGGTTGCTTTGCTTTGAACATCGAGTACCACTTAAACCAGTGCTACGGGAGGGTATGCAGCCTCATAATCTACATAGCTGCATATGATGAGACTTAATATAACCGACACTCTGATTTTTGTTCATTTACATTACGAAAACACGCCTGTTCAAATATATAGAAAATTTCACCTCCAAAATCTGATAATTTTCAGATAAAGAAAACTGATATTTTTCATATTTCTGCTAAAAACATAAATTGTGGTACTCGTTAGAACGGCCTCGCTGATGCGGTTCTAACGAGTACCCACAATCTATGTTTTCGACCAGAAAGAAGAAAAACAATGCATACCCCTGTAAACCCCAGTTTTACTATATAAAAGTGGGGTTTAAGGGGGGCAGTATTATATAGGCGTGTTGTCGTGATGTAAGTTTGTTTTTTGTTTGTTTGTTGTTTTTTTTGTTGTTGTTTTTTTTTTGTGTGTTTTTTTGTTTGTGTTTTTTTTGTGTGTTTTTTTTTTTTTTTTTTTTTTTTTTTTTTCTTTCTTTTTTCTTTTTCTTTTTTTTTTCTGTTTGTTTTTTGTTTTGTTTTTTTTGTGCTTTCAAAGGTAATTTTTAGATTTAAATACTATGTTAAAAGCGAGCTTTAGCATTTTAGCTTAACGAAGTCGATAATACAGCTTTTTCATTTAAAACTGTTTGATGCACATTTAAGGATAGACTGGCTCCAGTCGTTTTTGTTTTATATCTATTTCTCCCTTTCTCAACATTATTTTTTTATCATAATCCTCTTTAATCCAACTTCTAGTTACCTATGGCTGAACCCTTTCTTTCTAGCCAGGGGACTGAAGTAAACAAAAATTCTACAAGCTATACAAGTGTTGTGTCCCCTAAAAAAAAAAAAAAAAAAAAAAAAAAAAAAAAGAAGAAGAAGAAAAAGAAAGACAAAGAAAAATAAAGAAAGGGTCTGGGGCCAGACTAATTTAATGGAGACAACTGTCAAAATTGACAAAATTGTTTTTGCTCCCTCTAAAAAGGTGTTTGGTCGGTGTACTTGAAAGAAAACATGACGTCATAAAAGTTTACGCGTGGCAAAAATGGCGGGAAAATGTACAACGTGTATCCTTCCCAGCAAGCACATGACGTTCATACAACGTCGTCTCAACGTCGATGCAACGTCAGTCCAGCGTCTCATACATTCGCAAACAGTGTAAACCTAGATCAGACGCCGAGAATCAAAGTCTGGTTATAGTAAAATTAATATGACGCCCGTTGGCTTGGAAATGGATCCCTCCAAAAAGTTTACTTAGAAGATTCAACTCGGCATAAATGGGTTATAGCTTCAAAATGTGTTGACTACACTCCTGTTTTTTTTTTTTTTTTTTTTTTTTTTTTTTTTTTTTGTTGTTGTTGCTGTTTTTGTTTTTTTTTTTTTTTTTGTTTTTGGTTTGTTTTTGAGTTCTGCTAAAGCTATACACATTTAACCATATTATAGCAGTCGATCAAATGGTTGTATACTTCAATTTATCATATGACGTCGCTGTTATTCAGTGGATAACGTCATGTTATAAAAATCGTATAACCACACGTTATATAACACTTTGGCGGGAATAAGTAACGTCATGACGACGTCCATGTCAACCATGCATTTTCTGTTGAACAATTGTCATCTTTAAAGGCGATAAAATCCAATTTGAAAGGGTCATATGATAAACAGAATCTTACACTCGTGGTCATTTAATATGAAATTTATGAAACTCGCCGAAGGCTCGTTTCATAGATTTCATATGAAATGACCACTCGTGTAAGGTCCTCTATATTTAACATAGCTATTTATTTAGCAAACGAGTAATGCGTACTGTTACTTTAACAAATGGGTTTTGTTTTATCATCACGAAAACATACCTATATAATTTTGACCCCCTTAAACCCCACTTTTATATAGTAAAATGGGGTTTACAGGGGTATACATTATTTTTCTTATTTCTGCTCAAAACATAGATTGTGGTTACTCGTTAGAACCACCTCGGCGAGGCGGTTCTAACGAGTACCCAAAATCTATGTTTTGAGCAGAAATATGAAAAAATATCGGAGATTTTTATCTGAAAATTTTCAGTTTTTGGAGATGAAATTTTCTATATATTTGAATAGGCGTGTTTTCGTAATGCAACCAATTTAAGTTGAGTGGATTCTCTTACTACAACTGTTTGGACCCGTATATTGCCAATAGCAGGGTGTCTGGTTTTTATTACGACAGTAACTATGTTTTACAGAAATTTCTGTATTTAATGCAAACAGTGCAGACCCTGATCAGCGGCGTCTGATCTGGGGCTGTATTGTTTGCCAATTACCCTTTTAAGGGTCTCTAAACTAAAATAGGTTTGACGTCTGGAGGTTGTCGAATATCCAGTGTTCCCACTGATTTAATTTTAATCAGTACAATCCGGTACTAATCCAGTACGATGATAGCATGTCATTTGGTTCAAGTGAATGATATTTGTGAATCGCGAATATTCACTTACGTTTTACACTTCCAGCCAAACAGACCCAAACAGATACATATGCAAAACAATGTAACGAGCAGCCGTCGCATTTGGATATTCATTTTCGCCACTTTGTTTTTTATTTTTGACCAAAATCCCTCTTTAGGACAATGGATACAAAAGCACAAGATGAAAGAGTTCAGAGCAGAAGCATTGATCAAATGTCGAACACAAAACACACAAATGTCAAATCGAACACGTCTTTTCAAAGTTAACTCGTCCAGATTAATACATGTATGATAATTTAAAATCAAAGCACTCACAGCACTAGTGGGTGGACTGTCTCTGAGTGTAGGCTGGGAAAATTAGCCTGAACGGGGATTTAAGACTGTTTCATTTAACCCTTAACTTCCTGTAATGTAAGCATGCAGATGCGCCGTCCGACTGGAGACCAGGAGGTTGCGAGTTCAACCCCCGCCGAGGTCGGCAACATTCTTTCGTGGATCATGAAATATTTTCTACGGTCATTCTCTCCCTTCCGCTGATTCAAGAAGGGCAGTTGTCAGTTTCTGGCGAAAGTATGTGCACAATACTGGTTAACCGCTTAGAGGATTAAGCCTGTCCAGTAAACGTGTGATAAGGTAAACTGACCGCGCTTGACATAACCCCATTGGGTTGACTGGGCCGTAAAACCTCAACACAAATGTAAGCATGCAGTGCCGACACGCCGCAGAACCTGAAAAGTTGTACCGCGTATGTTTCAGCGAAGAAATATTGATCTTTACGAAGATCATGACATGGCTTACTGAAATTCATAATACAGTCGACTCACTTATCTCGAATTCGAAGGGACTCTCTGAAATATCTCGTACCTCGACATATCAGATATGCAGAATTGAGAAAAGGATAATTCGATTAACCACATTTAACAAATATATATGTAATTAGAGTCTTGAAGTTAGAGATATATTGAAAATATTGTGGAAAAGAGGAGAAATTGCTCCTTAGGATTCGATTAACCACATTTAACAAATATATATGTAATTAGATTCTTGAAGTTAGAGATATATTGAAAATATTGTGGAAAAGAGGAGAAATTGCTCCTTAGGAGCAATTTCTCCTCTTTTCCAATTTTCCAATTTCTCCTCCTTTCCACAATATTTTTAACCTGTTGTTAGATTATCATGTTTAGCCAGGGACCAGATTTTCAATTCGGAATAAGCGGTTATTCGAGTTAAGCGAGGTCGAGATAGCGAGAATCGACTGTATTTAACTGCATTTTCCCGCTTTTACAGTGTAGTGCATCGACTGTCATCTCTCAACTGCATTCCTACAAATTGATTCTAAAATGAATGACCCTTGAGAGCAATCGACACACTCACAAAACTAAAAATAGCTGAGGTGCCATGTTTCCTGGGCCAGAATAGTATTTTTCGGCCAATGCGACATCATGCCGAAACAGGTTCATTGATCACAAAAATCCCGAAACAGATTCATTGATCACAAAAATCCCGAAACAGGTTCATTGATTACCAAACTCTCGAAATAGACTCATTGATCACAAAAATCCCAAAACAGATTCATTGATCACAAAAATTTCAAAAGAGGTCCATTGATCAGAAAAATCCCGAAACAGGTTCATTGATCACAAAAATCCCGAAACAGGTTCATTGATCACTAAAATCCCGAAACAGGTTCATTGATCACAAAAATCCCGAAGCAGGCTCATTGATCACAAAAAAGGAAATATAAACTATACTATAGTGTAGAACGGTCAGACGTTTTATGGTTGCCGCACGCATCCGCCCACTCTGATCGGACTCTTCACTGTTCGTTGCTAGAATTTTGTCCACATATTCTGTAAGTGGCCAGTGTAGACTCTAATTTGACTGCATGGCTACACAGACTGTCCTGAATTTATGCTGGTTGCACATGTCATTTGTCTTTTATTTCTCACAAAAATATCTAACCTAGTATCTTATTCTTAAACCTTGTATGAGTGATTTTGCAGTAGATAATGTTATACTGATATATATTTACATAACAAGCTGTTTGTACATGTAAAGACAATGTATTTACCCGTTATATTCGAACAGATAGCTTAACTGTTTACCGTATTGATCCTAAAATCATGAGAATCCATTTGACAATCTGTTCTTTCGTTTAAAAGCTGTTGAATGAGTGGTAACACTGTAGACTCTAGTCAAACCTGTAGACAACTGTTTGTGCAGACCCGGCCCAGAGTTTATAAAACTTTTTTCCATGCTCAACTCAGCTGAGCATGAAATTTTCTCTGCTAATAAATATGAAAATGCCAACAATAGTTGGCATTTTCATATTTATTAGCAGAGAAAATTTCATGAACAGCTATTTTTTGCAAGAAAGAATTTCCAATAAGTATAGTAATTTGAAAATTCTTATGCTCAGCTGAGTTGAGCATGAAAAAAAGTTTTATAACCTTGGTGCCTGCTTGTCCAAATACATTCAGTTAATACGGTAGTTTTAAGACTGAGATAAGAAAACGCATATTACACAGTACAAATTGATACATTTATTTCTACTTCGTTATCTCAGCTACATGTATTTCAGTGCTCGTAGATAAGAATATCGCGGCCATGTAAGTTTGATTACACAAATATTGTTGTAGCGCTTAATGAAAACTCTGGCCAATTCAAATTTCGTTTTGAACATGATCTAATACTGCGCTCACTTCTGGCGAAACGACGATATTGCTCTGCCTCTGTTGGACGACAACTGGGATGTTCTTGTTTTTGAATTTCGGCTGACGTAGAATCACAAATCCAACATGTCTAAAGAGACCGTGGAAGAATTAGAAGAAACTACAGCGTTTCAGTGCCAGGAAGAGAAAGAGCCTCACAGAGAAAATGAACGGGAAGGAAGAAAAGACAGTCAGAATAACACTTCTAACTTCGAAATAACAAAGTTCAGTCTGTATCGGAACCTTGCAGTTGTAAGTCTTTCGTTCCTGCTTTTGTTCGCTGCATTTCGTTCATTGCTAAATTTGCAGAGTAGCATTAATATTGCTGAAGGACTTGGAACTGTAGGCCTAACAGTTATTTACGTATCAGTGCTGACGTCTAGTACATTTCTACCGCCACTGGTTTTATCAAAGCTAGGAATGAAATGGACGATGGTTATTTCGATGTTTAGCTATTTAGCGTATATTGCAGCAGCTTTCCGCGCAACTTGGGGCACTATAATTCCTACCGCTTTCTTCTTAGGTGTCGGGGCAGCAACCTTGTGGACGGGACAACTAGCCTTCGTGTCAGAATTATCTCGACAATATTCAAACCTAACAAACTCGAAACTTAATGATATTCTGAGTCGATTCTTTGGCATATTTTTCCTGATTTTGTACACAGGTTAGTAAAATAATAAAGATTTATTACAGTATTCATAGATTATGTTATCGAAACAATTATTGTATGGTGCGATCACGGCAATCATTGTAAGTCTAGTTGACTAGTTTCAGGAAGACGCTTGTCAAATATGATAACAAAGTAACATAGGGTATATGTTATATATCAAAATGATTGGGCTAGATTGCTTTAGCTGTTTCTGCATTTATTCTATTATTTCTTCCACGTTTTGTAGTTTTATTTGGTTTAAACATATTTATTTCAAATGCACGTTCAAACAATAATACAATGTTCATTCATATTAACATTAGGACAAGAACAAAATCAGAGGCTTATTTAGTTCTTCTCCATTATAGCTTAATTTCTCTCTTTAATAATCAACGCATACTGTATAACTGCGTATATGGTGCTGAAGGAAAATTACTCCTTAGAGCATTAGGGGCTATTCTAAATTAAATATTAGAGCCAGCATACGATAAAACTTACAATAAGATCTGTGTGACCAGCAAAGACTCAGATCAACCTGTACATCCACTCAGTAGGGCAAGGGTTCTTGTTTATTCCTGTTTGAATAGCCCGGATACTGTAGAAGGCACATGCGATCAGCCACGACTCATCAGACTGCGCGGATGCACAGGCTGATCTGAGGCTTCGCTGGTTGCCCGTCATATTATAAGTTTTGTCGTGCGCTAGCTCATTTTTAAAAGATGTTAAAGAGTGATTTCGGGAAAGATTGCTAATTGAAAAAATAAATGTTTTAATTGTCTAGATTTTCAACATTTACATAATGGCAATTCTGTTGGTGTCACACAATGACTCTGAAATAAGTTTCAGTTCTGAAAATTTTGTCTTCAAGGAAACGTCGGTGGAAATGTAGCATCATCTCTTATTTTCTCTTACAAAACATCAGAGAATGAAACGTCGAGTAATTCAACGTGTGGCACATCATTTTGTTCTAAAGAAGAGTCCAACAACCCAATACTTCTAGTCACAGATCGTAGAAAGGTACTAAATATTAAATATAGATATAAACTTCTGTTATAACGCTTTCGTTGAAACACTTCTGTATGAAGGTCTATCGATACCCGAATTTTATGGAGGCTTAGTCTAGGAAACCAAAACAACTGCGGATAATACTGATTTCTCGTAATGATTTAAAATCATTGCCCTTCGCCAGAAAAGCAAGTTACAATATAAACGTTCTGCGGCAAAACTCATGCTTGGTTATTAGCCCGCCTTTGGTTGCTTCCCTCTTTAACCCACTGTAGTCGGGAGACCCGTAAAAGGGTAATTGGCAAACAGTGCAGACCCAGATCAGACGCCGCACAACGCGGCGTCTGATCAGGGTTTCCACTTTTTGCAAATAGTTATCCGTTTTTCTCTAGGAATTGTAAATCTCATAGCCGGATGTACCTAAACTTTAAATTGGACTCTTCCAATATATAGTGTGGAAGAGTCTATTCAGTATACAAACAGATGGGTTAACTGCACAACGGTGAGTTGGGCTTCTGGATGAATGTCAACTGCTCTCACATTTTTTTCGAAAGTTCGGTACAGCGATTTCTGTGGTCGGGCTCATTGTGGATTTTTTATCTGGCTTCTAATCACCAGTGTGCCTTCTGCTGTCCGTCATCATAGCATCTGCGAATTTACTTAACGTTTAACTAATGGGTAGAGGTCAGATACGCGGAGTAGCCCATTCCCTTATTAGTTTATTTTCGTATGATCTGTGCTCTTGTTCTGGTGCTACCATTATGGCCACATTCATCTGCTGCTCACTTTGTCTTATGCATCTATCTGTTTGTTCTTCGTTTGTTCTGTACACTTTGTGGGAAATATTTGAACCTAGGGTTAATATTTGGTGCCAGTAAAACGGGTCAAACCAACACATCACTCCTTCAGTAGTTTTCACTGCCGATTGTTCCAAAGCACTGGTTCATGGATTGTTCTTACTTTGTGGGGCATTGTGACTGCCCGCTGTGGGCCTTTGTACATGCTTTGTCCTGTTTGCTCTCTTATTGTTGTGTTTGATGGGTAATGTCTGGCATGGTGATCACCCGTCGGGGGAAAAGGGCATAGTACTACCTGTAATAGTATACCTACTATTTACTCATCCTCTTTTGTATTGGTTGGCCATATGCTGTTATTGAAACATCTTCGTTGCGATTTCGCGCGAGTAAATCAAATTTACGTCCACCAATTGTGTTTCGGCTGACCGTTACAAGGCCGTTTACCTCAACACGAAAGGATGCCTATATTGTTTTGACCCCCTGAAACCCTACTTTTATACAGTAAAAACTGGGGTTTACAGGGGTATACATTAATTTTCTTATTTCTGTTCAAAAACATAGATTGTGGGTACTCGTTCGAACCGCCTCGCCGAGGCGGTTCTAACAAATACTCACAATCTATGTTTTGAGCAGAAATCTGAAAACTACCAGAATTTTTCACCTGAAAGTTTTCATTTTTGATGAACGGGATGACTTCAATTTTCCCATTGTTAACTTTCCATTCCTGAGCAGTAATATCCCTTCTGCACCAGCATACGGCGTTTACGTTTCACAGTTAATCCGTTATGCCAGAATCTGTTCAAATTATCAGGACTTCATGGAGCGTGGGAAAGTGCTCACTACAAACGTTGTTGAGCGAGTGGTATCAAAAATCCAAACTGGTAGCAATACTTAAGAAGTTCTATGGGAGACATCATGATCTGGTCAATCCCTACAATGTGGCTGTTTCCAGAATTGTTTCTGATGTTTTTGCCAATGACGCGCCGTAAGTAGACTTTCCAAATCCAGGACATGCGCTTCTGCCGATATTTCCTTCGTTCAGGCCAATGGGCATGGTGGGCGAAGCTTGCTTACCAAGTAATGCTTACTATCCGCAGACGTCTGATTACACCCTTTATTCTGGGGTCCATGTCTGTTGGTCTGAACATTCTGATTCGTCATTCGTTTATGGATTTATGAATTTGGATTACGGCTTAGGTACCATGACCGCAACTACTTTTGGGTGGTAAAATTCTCAATATATATGAATAGGCGTGTTTTCGTAATGTGTTGCAATTCCACTGTTTCTATGTCGGTTATTGCAATTGTGCTTTTCGGTTTTGTCCTTCTTTGTTCCTCGGCCTTTCTCATTTCTGTGCCTCGTTACTGTGATCTTTCCTGGGTAGCTTTAGTAATATTTTAGTATACAATAAAAGCAAAGGGCGCTTGGTGTCTCAGTATGTTTTCTTCCAAGCCATCTTCCGCTCCCCTACACTTATATCCCTCCATCCGCTGCATCTGCTCTATACACATGGCACTTTTTACAAGAATTGCGTATACGTTTTCTGTCGTTAACTAGTAAATTAATATAGTTTGCAGTTGCTTTATTAAGTTTATAAAATTGTGGAAAGCTAAGTATCAGTTAAACTCATACAAGAACTTTCGATGTCTGGAAGCCAACTGTTTCCTTAAGTCATAATTTCCACACTAAAAGGATCTAAATACTAGAGAAAGATAAAAATCGTCTCCGTTCAGAAAACACCGACATAATGCCAAGGCATGTCCACAGTTAGATGTGTATGCCGATCCGCATCTACAGTACCATGTATCAAACGGATTCATTTTCTAATGTTTTTTCGAAGAATCTAATTTGATGTTGTATATGTTCGTGTTTCAGGTATATATGTATGCTGGGTTTTGCCTTGGATGTGGCGTCCTTGCTGTTGTGTTGATGGCGCTGTTGCTGGATAACATACAGTCCTTAGAAAGGATACAACGGTCATTCCTGACGCTACTGACTGATCCCTTAAGGCATATTTGGCGCTCAAAGTACCAAAAGTTTCTCATTCCAGTTTCTATCTACAGAGGTCTGGCAGACAGTTTTCTCATTGGGGACTTTAATGTAGTAAGTACAGAAAGATCTCAGGATAAATAGATTAACTGATTTTTTTTTTTTTTTTTTTTTTTTTTTTTTTTTTTTTTTGTAATTGACGAAACGGTGCCTCCTTAATATCACTTCGGTAACTTGGGCCTCGGATGGAATGAGGGCATAAGCAGTATTGTAAACTTCTTCACTGCTTATGAAGCGTCTCAATAAAACGAAGACTCCCATTTTCGACCTGTAATGTGTTCTTTGTTTCCAAAGACAATTGTTTAGACTTTTGTTTTATCCTTCCACCGTTGGACCTTGATAATACCTTTGTATGCTCAGGCCCTTCAAGCTCCATTTTGTGATTTTCCTTTGTTCTGGCGTCTGATCGCCATTGCGCCCACTCCTTTGTTTCGTCGCATGTGTGTGATTATGTTTTGTTTTTTTTTGTTTGTTTGTTTTTTTTTTTTTTTGTTTTTTTTTGTTTGTTTTTTTGTGGTGTTTGACTGGCGTGGTAGAGGCCCCTACGCGGACCGAACACATATTTGTAATTTGGCTCTACATCAGAATTAAGTTTGAGATTTCGATCGACAGGATCTAGTTTAATTCCACGTTAGTTTTTGTGGGTTTTTTTGCGGATCGTTCCAAGGCGGATTCTCTATTCCTGCTATGTCTTTTTTCTTCGTATGTTAGTTATTGTTGCTGTGTCGCTATGTCTTGTCAGCGTGTGTTCCTCTTCCTTCCTTCTTTCAATAACTTGATTGGGCGTTATGATTGTAGCCTTTGTTGGCTAAGTTTATTTATAGTTCAGTTGGATTCAGATGTCTAAAGAACAAAGAATACTCACAATACGAACGATGACGGTTTCTATAAATCCTTAAAGGGCACCGTCGGTGACATTCCACCATGATAATGATTATCACCCTGATACCATATGGGCTGCGCAGTGCGAAAACGTGTCCGAGCATATGCGGACAGCAAATGCCCGGATCAGCCTGCGCATCCATGCAATCTGATCAAGGTCTTCGATGTCCGCTAACCGAATTGTTGAACACTGTAGAATGTGTCAAATGAGAGCAAAATCACAGGTGAGGTTTTGCGCATGCATAGGACAAATCTGAATCGGTGCATTTTGCGCATGTCTGAAAACATCTTTTCGCTTAGCGCGGCCCATTTTAATGACGGCTCTATATTATTCCAAAATAGTTTGTAATTTTAGCATTACAGGGGTCGCGTCAAGCGATAAAAGGCCTTCGTGTATGCGCAAAATGTTTGGATTCACATCATCCTGCACATGCGCGAAGTCTCATACGGGCATTTGCTTTCTATTCATACATTCTGTTGTATACAATGATTCCGTTCGCAGAAAGCGAGGGCCCTGATCACACTGCGCGGATTCGCAGGCTGATCCGGGCCTTCGCTGTCCGCATATGACTGAAAACACGTTTTTGCACGGCATACATAGCCCATATAATGGTGCAGAAATAAACGAGCAAATAATAACTGCATGGTATTTTTATTATTTAACAGAATAAACAACATTTAGTTACTTTCATTTTCTAACGATATTACAAGAGTATGGCGCCCTTACAGATGATAACTGTAGAGAAATAGATACTGGAATCAGAAATGTATCTATTCTGGGTAGATGACTGTTCATGTGAGATGAATACTTGTACAAAATTGTTTGTTATACAAATAAAATTTTAATGCAGCGAAACAAAACTTTCAACTCATAAACTGCTTAAGCATGGGTACCGCTATCATAAGCAACGTAAAACATTTTCTGAGTTTTATTGCCGTCATATTGAATTAATGTCCAAATATTACGTTGGTTTGAAAACACTTCTGCTAGAAGGTCTGCCCGAACCTGATTTTTATGCACACTATAAATTCAGAAAAAAAAATATTAGCAAAACTAATTTGCCGTACAATTTAAAATGATTATCACTCGTTACAAAGAGATTGGTTACAATTTGGATGGATATTCCGCGGCAAACTGCATGCAGGACTCCTATGCGGACCAAACATATATTTGTAATCTGGAGTTGCATCAAAAGTTTAGCGCGTGTATAACTAGTTTAATCATGCACCCGCCAACCTTTCCCAGTAGTTTTTCTACTGAACGTTCAAAGGCGGTTCCTGTGTTGCAGTTCTTCTTTTTATTTGGCCATCTGTGATTTCATATGTTGTATTGGTGGAGATCTGATTTTTTTCCTCATCTCTTTTTCGTTTGGTGCCACGGGAGGACTCTGTTTCGTAATTGTGGCATTTCCTGCGTATCGTCACTTATAGTTTTAAAGTACAGTGACTAGTGATGATCGACATCCTACATAGTTACATACTTTTTATACATATAATTTATGTTTATATCTGTTCACTTTTTGCTCTTTTATTGTGTGTTTACAAAGACTGTATGTAGCAATATACATTCTTTAACCTTTTTTCCAGGCCTTCACAAGTTGTACCTTGGGAGTGGAGAACGTTGGTTTTGTTATGATTTGTCGTGGTGCAGGTTTAGCACTTACATCTTTTGTGCTTGCAACGCTGACACGAAAGACAGGATATCATCTGCCTTTCGTCATTGGTAATATATCTGGTCAATTGCTAAACGCTGTTTCATAAAAAGTTGTTATAAAAATACTTCCCCCAACCCCAACATCTACACCAAAAATGCCCTTTGATGGAGATATTTCCCTGACATAGTTATGTTATATATATGAAATGGGAACTTGGGACTAGCGGGGAAACATATCTTTATAACTTTATTGAACGCTTTCAATTTTGCATTTAACCGGAAATGAGAAAGAGAATTCAAGTCAGATATACCAGACATGCGCACATACTGTATTCATTTGACCATAATTTCCAATCAGTGTTGTCTTCTCGTCATTCTGATGCAAGAAATATTTCCCAAAAAAGAAAGATAAAGAAATGCAATTCCTGTCGTTTTGAACATGGTATTATTTTTTTTCGTTTTCGGGGTGGGGTAAGTAGGACTGAATTATCTCCCCGTAATAATAAGCCAAAACCATAAATTCTCCTTTCTGCTATGATTCAGACATCAGGCTACCGGAATATGTAATCAAAAATTGAATATAATAATTTCTGAAATCTGATCTTCAACACCTAAGCAAATAGGGAAATCCTCGCCTTACTGCAATATCTTATATATCATCAGGTAATGAGTGACAATCTTTTCAATTGTTCCGAAAAATCAGCATTACCAAACAGCCTATTGATTTTATAGACTAGGTTCATATGGAACTATCGGGTTTAAGTAACGGATTATCTTTCTTGGATATTGGCTTCATCTGACGCTTACCTATATAAAATCTCTGTACCATTTCTATAGGAAGCAGTTCATTATTAGTTAATTAAAATTCTTCTAATGATGCTAAATAATTTTATAAGTTATCACTAAAAAGTTATACTTTTCCCCATTTTACTGACATAAAAACCTTTAAAATCACATTTTATTTCATTGTCATTTTTGCATGAAATTGAAAGAGTACGCACCTATGTAAATCTATTATGAACTGGTAGAAAACGCTAACTGCGTTTTAATGCATGAAAAGAAGCATTTGTGTTAATGAAGCCGCTTTTTATAAGTTACCAATGAAAAGTCTAGCTCTTTCTGTTTACAGTGATATAAATTTTGTTAAGATCAGTTAAAGATGTATAATGTCATTTCTATGATAAAAAAAATCCAAACGCACTATTTGACACAAAAAACCATCTTAAGCGAGTTTATGCGAATCTCCGTGTTTTGATACCTGTGAATTGGCCTCTTCCATATAGCCTAGAGCAGTATCACACATGATTATCCGTCAACAAGGTACAAAAAGATTAAGTGGAAGGGAAACAATCTAAAATATGATTTCCCGCTGTAATCAGGAAGGACCAACTGAAGAGATAATCACTTCAAGAGTTCAGTGTCGCTCATATTAGTAGAGATAACCAGGAATTTAGTGATTGAGGAACTAGTACCAAACCGATCAAGAAGAAAAGATAGAGGCTCACTATGTTTCTGGCAAGACTTATAACCTACAGAAGCGAAAAAGCATGTTCATTATCACAAGCAAGGTAAATAGATTTTTTTCGTATGAAGTTTTTTTTTTCAATTGAATAGAAAAAAAGTTTATCTTTGATCAGTTGATGCAGCAATGATATATAAAGCATTGAAAAATCATGCTTTTTATTTTTATTTATTTATTTATTTTTTTTTTTTTTTTTTTTTTTTTTATTTTTTTTTTTTTTTTTTTTTTTTTGTAGCGAGAGGCTTTTTGTTTAAACTATGCCTTTAAATTGGTTTGGCCAATAATTTTACCGAATTTGTACAAGGCTAAGTCACCATAAAATGTAGGTTTCGATAGACATCCGTAAAGAATGATTTATAAACTAACGTTGCATGTGGACATTAATTGAGCCGCGCCAAGCGTAAACGGGACCGGGCATATGCGGACAGCGAAGGCCCAGATCAGCGTGCGCACTCTCGGAGTCTGATCCGGCCTTCCTGTTCGTTAACAGAATCATTTGATACCTCAGACTGTATGAATAGAGAGCAAAGACCTGGCGGATACTTTGCACCTGAGCACGATGGGTCTGAATCAGTGCATTTTAAGCATGCTCAAAGACATATTTTCGCTTAGCGCGGCCCATTTGAGAGTGACGGGGGAAAGATCTAGAATATATTTAATACGTAGTTACCATATGTATCCGACATATTCGACATCCCTAACTCCTCGCTATGCATGTACCGCGCCAAGCGAAAATATGTCTTCGAGCATGCGCAAAATGCACAGATTCAGATTCATCTTGCGCATGCGCAAAGTCTTGTTCGAGACTATGCGCTCATATTCATACACTCTGTATTTTTCAATGATTCAATAAGCGGACAGGGAAGGCCCTGAACAGACTGCGCGCATGGATCAGCGTAGTATGATATGCTTCTACACTGTTTTATCAGTCCTGTTTATCCGAACATACGGGACAAAATAGGATATCATCTGGTTTCTTCTTTGTCGTAGAAAATGTGAGTAGGAGCCTTAGCATGAGAAAACATCCCTACATGTAAGCATTCTATATACATTTAAGTCTATAGTGGGTCGTTATCGGCCCGTCAGGGTAGCTGACGGGCCGATAACGGCCCGCTATAGATTTATAAAGAATGCGCTGTGATAGGCGATCAACGAAAACCAGCCAACACATTCTCGCAGCCTGATCAGTCTTCGTTATCAGCATGAAGAAAGTTTTCATCCTTTGCTGTCCAGAATGCGCCCAGCGATGATTTTGATCAGATTGATAGAATTCTCAGGCTGATCTGAATCTTTCCCAGACGCACATATCCGAAAGTATGTTTCCTGTTTTCATCATGAAAACATGCCTATATAATTTTGACCCCCTTAAACCCCACTTTTATATAGTAAAACTGGGGTTTACAGGGGTATACATTATTTTTCTTATTTCTGCTCAAAAGCATAGATTGTGAGTACTCGTTAGAACCGCCTCGCCGAGGCGGTTCTTACGAGTACCCACAATCTGTTTTGAGCAGAAATATGAAAAATATCAGAGTTATTTTTATATGAACATTTTCAGTTTTTGGAGGTGAATTTTTCTATATATTTGAATAGGCGTGTTTTCGTAATGTGGCTCAATATAACATCTCAGTGTTTGAAAATGTGATACATGTTGCAGCATTTCTGCTACAAGCCTCCGTATACATAATAATGTTTCTGTGGACACCCAGGAAAGATGAAGCATATGTTATCTACCTATGTGTTGGTTTGTGGTCTGTTGGATATTCAGCTTACTCTTCAGTTTTATCATGTAAGTGTACATGCGTTGTCTCTCAGCCGGCTCATGGAATTTAACACTATGACTGCATGTACATTAACGCGACGTTGAATAAAACGTCACGACTATGCATCGACAATATTGCAACGTTGTATCAACGTAACGACATTAACGTGACGTTGTTTAAATGCCATGTACCCGCTGGGATTATTTTTCTATTAGGGGGAAAAGCAACCTGGTTTAAGATTATAAGAGCTCGTTAATACCATTCAATTTCATGCAAATTTGATTAAACTCGCACGAGTAATAAGAAATGTATTAGGATTTTGAAAAAGTGTAACTTCTTTTCATGGGCGCTGCTTTTTCAAATATTTAATGGTAATTTATGACGTCATAAAACTTGCTTAAGCTCCGCAATAGTTTTTCTACGGACCATTCTAGACCGTTCTTCAACTGCATTTCTTCTTCGTTTGTGATCTGTGGTTTCATATGTGGAGTTGGTTTTGTCATTATTTGTTTCTCATCTCTCCTTTTGTTACCGCGGGAGGGCTGTGCTCCGTGATTGTGGTATTTCCTGGGTATCTTTACTTATTTTTTGTCGGGCAGACATCGAAGTTTGTCTTTGCGGACGTGCAGGCTGATCTGAGGTTTTGCTGGGCGTACGTGCAATCTTGTAGACTCCGACTCCATTCAGAAATAGTGCATTAGACAATGTAGACATTATAAAACGAACTATGTATGTAGTTACCCGATTAACTTAAGTAGTTGGACAGACAGTGTGGTAATAAACTGTACACCAAGACTGATGTAGCAGGGAGAACATGTAGCATCTCATCAGATTCTGTACTGTTTGTGTTTTTATAGCAGTCCTGGACACAGTAACAAGTTGTAAAATGGCCTATTAGAGTTTATGGTAAGTCGGGTAAGGTATAATTATTGCATAAAAAGCAGTGTCACGCGTTATTAATAGCCATGCATTAACCGGCGAAAAGCCGTGTATTAACAAGGCTATTCACGCGCTGTTAATGCACGGCTACGCAACTTTCAATATGATCGTACCGGGGCCACAGATTTGCTGCTGTTACTGCCCGGCCCTAGAACGAGCATATTCCGTGGAAATTGCGTTCGCGAGACATCGATGAAAAGGCGAAACAAAATAGTGCAAGAAATAATGCGAAATGTAGCAAATGTTTTCAGTTTTATGCAATAATAGCGATCCAACATGGTTTTTCAATGCATTAACATTCGCCAGGTGCCTAAGGCCGGAGGCCGCGGTTTTCAACACCTCCCTCAGTACCTGACTAATGTTAATGCATTAAAAACCATGTTTCATCCCTATAATATGGTAGTTTTGCCTGAATCATTTGTTCTTCATCGTAGATCTCATCTCAGAAGCGGCTTGGTGTTCATGACAGCAAGGAAGAAGTGAAAAAGTTATATCCCTTGTAACGATGATAGAAACCAAAGAGCATATCTAGTTCCTATATTTTTAGTTCTATACGTTACGAAAAACACGGCTATTCAAATAGATTGAAAATTTTACAACAAAAAAAAAAGAGAAAAATTTTCAGATAAAAAAAATCTGATATTTCTCATATGTCTGCTCAAAACATAGATTGTGGGTACTCGTTAGAACCGCCTCGACGAGGCTGTTCTAACGAGTACCCACAATCTATGTTTCTAATGAGTACCCACAATCTATGTTTTAGCAAAATAAGAAAAGTAATGTATATCCCTGTAAAAACCCCAATTTTACTAAATAAAAGTAGGGTTTAAATGGGGTCAAAATTATATAGGCGTGTTTCTGTGATGTTTTTCAGCTTTATACAGTTACCTGTTTCCAACGAGAAGGGATGCTGCAATGTCGTGCTTTTATCTATTAAATTCAGTTGGTATGGTGCTGTCGTTTGCTCTGAGCAGTTTTCTGTGCACCGTTGTGAAACTATCTATTGTTCTAGCTTCATTAATACTGTCTACGGTTTGTGTTTTAGCTGTAATTTTACACGATAAATTCAACAAAAATAAAGATTTATCCTATTGATTTGTTATCTACTAATGTTACCTATAAACGCACCAATTTTTTCATACCTCATTTCCGAAATGAAGTGTTCCATCCTGGTATCTTGATATGTCGACTGATGAAAATATGGGTTTTAGTCTAAAGTTTTCTCCAGTGGATCGCCTCTGTTTGCAAATCATCACGAAAACATGCCTTTATAATTTTGACCTCCGTAAATCCCACATTCATGTAGTAAAACTGGGGTTTACAGAGGTATACATTATTTATCTTATTTTTGCTTGAAAACATAGATTGTGAGAACTCGTTAGAACCGTCTCGTCGAGGCGGTACTAACGAGTACCAACAATCTATGTTTGGAGTGGAAATATAAAAAAATGTCAGAGCTTTTTATCTGAAAATTTTCAGCTTTTGGAGGTGAATTTTTCCATAAATTTAAATAGGCATGTTTGCGTAATGGCACCTATTTTGTCTGCGAAATGTGAAGGGTTAGCATGCCAAACGGAAATCGGTAATCTACAAGAACCAAATGAGAGGCAATGCATAAAATTATGCAAACGATGGGTTATATGTCATATTGCACGCGAACTATGGGTATTGTAAAATGAGCAAAAGGCAGTTAATATGTCATAGGCAAAATAAGGCAATTTCATATTAGTCTGTGCGTCACTGGCCTTCACAAGTCACATGTGCCCATAGGCCAGAATGGCTATATTTTAATATGGGCCGCACCATGCAATAACCTGTCTTCGGGCATGTGTGGAAAGCAAAGACCCAAATCAGCCAGCGCATCGGCGCGGCCTGATCTGGGCCTTCCCTCTCCGCTAACAGAATCATCGGATACTATAGAATGAATGAATGGAAAGTAAATGCACGGACGTGACTTTGAGCATGCGTGAGATGAATCTGAATCTGTGCATTTTCTGCGCATACTTGAGGACACCATTTCGCTTAGCACGGACACCGTTTCGCTTGGCACGGCCCATCTGTTTTATAAGCAAACTAACCTGATAGTAATTATGTCCCCAACTTAGAAAACGTTGACGGGGAATACGAGGGTCCTGCAAAAAGTTCTGTTACTAGTAGGCTTCGTTAGTTTTATCCCAGGTATATTTTAAAATGTTTCACTGCACTTGAATGGTGTGTTGAATAGCTAACGATATTTCGTGCAAACTGCTTTCCAACTGACCGAGTTACTTCAAATTGAAATAGATGCAGTCATATACACTGACAAATTTACTTGCTACAATATGAAAACGACCAAGCAAAGGATGGTCAGGAGTCCACCTTAAACATGACAACGCCTCCTCTCATAAGTGTGAGGCTGTTAAGTCTTTTTTGGCTTCTGAAAAGGTGAAAGTTTAAACCATCCACCTTATTCACCTGACCTGAGTCCCTGTGGCTTATTTTTATTTCCAATGCTTAAGAAAATTTTTCTGGAAATAAGTATACGTCTAGAAGTTCTCTTGGTAGCGCTATTTATCTCCAACAGATACCAATAGAAGACTGCTCTTCGCGACTGGTTATAAAGGTTACAAAAATGTGTTTCAGTAAAGGGAGAATACTTTGAAGGTTTGTAATAAAAATATGTTAAATAAAACGTAGCACTGAAGTAATCAGAACCCAGTGACAAAACTTTTTGCAGGAACCTCGTATTGTTTTTGCGTTGTTCGTCTGTACGTTATTCCGTTCCTTACATTAACCTTGTGTACACATCTTAGAAAGTGTTTGAGCTAGGGCAAAGGGTGCTCCAACAGAAGAGAAAATGCCAAAAAGGTGTGGATCAAGTATCTGATTCATGGGACAGCTATGATCTCACAATCAGCATCAAAAAGACTGAGGTAGTATATCAACCAGCACCTGGAAAGCCTTACAAGGAGCCTACCGTCACAGTGAAAGGACAACGACTGCAAGTGGTAGACAAGTTCACCTACCTTGGAAGCACACTGTCTAGAGTTGTGCACATTGATGTTGAAGTCAATGCTAGAATTGCCAAAGCTAGTGCAGCATTTGGCCGGCTACGTGGAAGTATTTGGGACCGAAGTGGAATCAAACGACACAAAGCTGAAAGTATATAGATCGGTAGTGCTGCCAACACTATTATACGCATGCAAAACTTGGACGGTTTACCAATGGCATGCCAAAAGACTGAACCACTTCCATACAAGCTTATAAAACTTCTAAAGATCAAGTGGCAAGACAGGATATCAGACACAGAAGTCCTGAAAAGGGCAGGGATGTAGAGTGTACATACTTTTCTGAATTTGGCACAGTTAAGATGGACAGGCCATCTTACCAGAATGCCTGATGAACGTTTGCCGAAGAAAATTCTCTATGGAGAACTTCAAGTAGGAAAACGCTCCCATGGTGGTCAGAAGAAGCGATACAAAGGACACCCTCAAAGCCTCCCTTAAAGACTTCAACATACCAGCAGAGTCATGGGAACAGGTTGCACAGGATTAAACAAAGTGGCGAGGCCTCATAAAAAGGGGAGCTGATGAATACGAAGCAAACAGAATCAGCGAAGCCGAGTAGAAACGTGCACAGTGGAAAGCCAGAGCTAAGGCATCACCAACAGAGCTTTCTTCTTCAGACCTCTCTTGTTCTATCTGCAACAGGCAGTTTAGAGCTAAGATTGGTCCCATCAGACATCTTATAATAACAAATAATAACACATTAAACAGTTGATTAGGATTGGTCATTGTCAGTAATGACAGACGAACTAGAAAAAAATGTTTATTACAAAAAGCATATCAAAATCAAATTTATATTTTAATATTTTAACTTTTGTCTCAATAGTTCGAAATTTCATAAAATTTTAGTTTGCATTTCAATTGCCTTAAGTGTTAATTCACAAGGCTACTTATCATAATCGCCTAAGGGATTTATTTGTGTTAACTGGTGTTGTGCCGTGTGGCGGCCGTAAAAAGTCTCCCCATAGTGAGGTTATATTTTATTTCCTTTCGGATCATTGAGCCCATCCTGGTTGTTAGCCGGCGCTAGGGGCGTATGCTGCCTCGCAGGCTGTGGTGTTTCATATGTGGAGACTCGGTCGGACCGGGTCTCCGATTTTCGTGATTTTGTGTGTTCTTTGTTTCCAAAGGCAATCTTTTTTGACTTTTTTTTATGATAGCCAAGCCGTTCAAAGTACCCCATCATGGAAGAACAGCAAAACGTATGAAACTGGAGTGCCGCGATGGGCCTAAGAAGGACAGATATAAAATAACAAAATAAGAATGTTAACTGACTTACTTTTTTTTTCGGCCATGTCAACAAATACACGATGGAAACAAGAAGTAAAACGAATATGTTTGAATTGTATAACCTGTAGAGGAACTCAACAGGTAAAACAAGACAAGTAAAAAAACTGCAATGTTCATAGATCATGCTGTTTTACTAAATTAATATAATTTAATGTATATGAATGTTTCGGTCAATATTGTAAGCTAGCGGCCATTGTTATCAGGGGCGCAACTTTTGCAAAAATGATCGGTTTCCCGTTGATAAATTCCTATGCTCAGATACCTTAGATAAAGCACGGCTAGAAATATAGCAAGACCAACGGAGAGCGGCTACTCTTCATGTACCCAAGGATGCGTCACAAAGATGCTCGAGGACCTCAACTGGGAACCACTGGAAGTTCGGAGAAGACATGACAGGCTCAGCATGCTATACAGAATTCAGCACAATCTGGTAGAAATACCTGCCAACAGATACCTGAGCCGAAGTGATAGCAACACCAGAGGACTAGTGAAGTTCTTCCAGGAGAGAATCACCGACTCGACCTACTCCAACTCCTTTTTTCCAAGGACAGCCAGAGACTGGAATAGACTCCCGGTCAGAGTAGTGTCAGCAGCCACCCTGGAAGAATTCCGATCACTCCTTAGTGGGTGACCAGCTCCATCACTGGCAAAGACAACATCACTGTACATAGTTTATGATTTTAACAACTTGTACATAGTTCATTGGGCTTGCTCATGCCATCACTCTACCTTGCCCCGTAGAGTCAATTACCGTCTATGAAGATCCTGACTCTTTAACAGGAAGAAGAAGATGAAATGTAAAGGCAGATAAGGAACAACACGAGCAGGGTGTTAGAATCTTTGATAGCACATGGTTCGATGGTAAATGGACCAAGCTCAATGTATGAATGGTCCATGTGCGATGGTACTTGGCCCATGTTAAATGGTATATGGTCCATGTTAGGGGATACATAGTTCAACTGCCTGAAACGAAATAGAACTTCGAGTTTTGCCTATCTTATTGTAAAACTCAGAAAATAATGTCCCTTTTCTATATTTAAATCAATTTTAGCACGATTTAAAGAAGAAATTTTGGTGCAATGTTGTCTTCTGCTCTTTGAGTTACTTAAGGTAAACCATGTCCATTTCACTACAAGTGATGATATCTATTTCAGTGTCAGCTGGAACTCTGGCTGTCAAACATATGGGTAGATTTGTGTCACAGATACAGTAAATGTTCTAAATATTTGGACAGATTTATGTTTCAAATTAACGCTTTTAATTATTGGACATCTATTATCACATTAGTGGCATCAATAATAACAGAATTTTAATTACCAAAGTTATCAGGAATCAAGTTATATGCCCTTCCATAAGTTTTATTATTTCTATTATTGAAGTTAATTTATAAAATTGTCATTAACCAAGTAATTTCATATTGGCCAAGTTACAGCTCGATCTGCTGTATTGGCCCGAGGCCGAAGGCCTCGGGCCAATACAGCAGACCTCGGACTTGTAATAGGCCAATATGAAATTACTTGGTTAATAACATTATAATATAAAAGAAGCCCAGGAATAGCCACAATCACAGAACATATCACACCAATGACAACACGAGAAGGACCAAACAAACCGGGACATACAGAACACAAGCTACAAACCCACGAATAGCATAGCACACAACTCTCTCTTCCCCAGCAAGATGACCGCAATCCTAGACATTTAACACAATAATAATATAACGAGCAGGACCAAAGATGAACAGAGCCCCGCAGCGAGCAGCCCCAATAGCACACATAGAACATTCCCAGCTAGCATTCTGTGTAAATCTACATCGGGCCGCAGTTACCCTGACGGGCCAATGACGGCCCGATATAGATTTACGTAGAATGCTGACTGGGTTGAAACAACACCAGAACACACGGCCTTAAAATGGTCAATAGTAAAACTACCGGAAACATTTATGACAAACGGGATGACTGGTTTTTATATTGTTAATTTTTCCTTCCATTACGAAAACAAATCTGTTCAAATATACTGAAAATTTGACCACCCAAAAATAAAAATTTTCAGATAAAAATTCCGAATTTTTTCATATGTCTTCTCAAAACATATATTGTTAGTACTTGAACGAGTACCCTTAATCTATGTTTTATAGCAGAAATAAGAAAAATAATGCATATCCCCGTAAACCCCTTTTTTACTACATAAATGGGGGTTTAAGGATGTCAAAATTATATAGGCGTGTTTTTGTGATGTTTGATGACGAATTTCCTTCCGCTACACCCAGTGGTGTATGTACCTGTATTTCACAACGTCGTTTCGCTAGAGCAACTAGTCAAGCAGGTGACTTTAATAATGGGAATAAACATTTAATTATCAGGGCCCAGTTGTTCAAAGCGTCGTTAGCTTAACGAGCTCGTTAAGGGTCATTTCGTTAACTGTTTTAGCGGATTCAATACACAATATTCTGATATTTTTTGCTGAAAAAAAGTGAGTAGCTTTTGCACTGCAAAAGCTACTCACATTTTTTCAGCAAAAAATTTCAGCATATTTGCGTATCACTCAATTAAAATTTTAACGAATCGTTAACTAACGACGTCGTTAGCTTTGAACAACTGGGCCAAGACTTCTATGACGGCTGATCCAGAAATTCGTGGATAGTGTCTGATCTACAGAAAGTTTTCGTCTCACTTAGATATTGTATTTCGAAAGACTAATGTGTATGACTTCGAACGTTTTAAACTAATCCTGACAACATGAAACTTTTACAAATAAAAAATGTAACCCCTAGATCCCGGCGCAATCGTAAAAATACACGCAGTTACCTAAACGAATAACGAATGGTTGTATTTCAATTTCTATGAAAGAAAACGGCGCGAAATTAATATTCATGCAAGGACAGCGTACGTTACCTCATCCAGTAAAATATGGCGTCATTTGGCGTCACGGTTCAATAGAAAAGAGCGATTGAACGTAAAAACCAATTTTCGCACGGGAATTGGAAAATACGGACAGCTATACAGTTATGTGTTAATTTGGACAAAACGCCCGTGTAGACCCAAACTAGGTGCAGATGGCCTATGAGGAGTATTCGGTTAGCCGTTTACTGGTCTACAAGTGGCACAAAAACTTATCCGACGGATTAGACAGTGTAAAGGATGCTGAGAGATGTCTGTGAACTCTAAAGCTGTTGTTTGGGCTGTGATTGCGCATTATTAGATAAATGCTGCAACAATTTAAATATTTTGAATGGAAGTGTCCAAGAATATTAGGATCAGCCCACGTACATGTATAACAGTGGTATTGGTATCTTCAGCTGCGCAAAATGTGTTCTAGATTTTATCGCTATCATTCTGAATTAATTCCAAATTAAAACGTGTGTCTGAAAACACGTTTGCAGGAAGGTCTGTCGGAAGCCGAATTTTCTGGCGACTAATTCTATAAATTCAGATTGTTAGTAGTGTTATATTTTCGGAACAATTAAAAACATCGTCTGTCGTTACAAAAATAACCCAATTATGGTTGATAACTGCTTTATTTTCTTTACCTGCAGTCGGTGAGTCTGGCCTCAGACTGAATGGCGAGTTTCGTCCTCAATCTGATTTAGAAGGTAGGCACCTGACTATTGCTGTCTGTTATATATACATATTTTGAAATGCTGCACTGCCTCAGAACTAAGAGGGTTGTGGGGGGGGGGGGGGGGGGGGTGGGCGTGTAAGACTAGGTTAACCCATTTAAGCCCAGCGCAAACAGTTGCAAACAGTTTAGACTCAGATCGGACGCCGCAGAACGCAGTTTTTGATCAGGCTCTACACTGTTTTATTAAAGGTCAGACATTTCTACAAAACCCGATAATAATAAAACCTAACCAAAGGTCCTTATATAGGAAATGGACCAATCCAAAAAGTTTAGGTAGAAGAGTCCATTCGGCATAAATGGACTTTGTCCACCGATAGTTGTTTCTGCTCAACATTCCAGTGAGTGTGGGGGTCTTTCTTTTTTTTTCTTTTTTTTTTCTTTTTTTTTTTTTGAGTTCTCTCGTGTTCGTGTGAAGGTTATCACAACGGTGCCGTTGTGTACCATCTCGAAAACACGCCTATAAAATTTTGACTCCCTTAAACCCCACTTTTATATAGCAAAACTGGGGTTTACAGGGGTATACATTATTTTTTTATGCCCCCCCCCCTCCCCCCATTTTCAAGGGCGGGGGAGCATATAGTATCACCGCAGTCCGTACGTACGTCGGTCCGTCCCGTCCATCCTGTCCGTCCCGTCCGTAACACTTTTGGTTTCCGTGCGATATCTTTTGAAAGGATTGGTGTATTGGATTGAAATTTTATACACAGGTATATAATCATAAATACAGGTCAAGTTCGATTAAGGGTAAAATCCGCCAATTATTTTGGGAGTTATGGCCCTTTTCGACTTTGAAAAATTTTCAACTTTGAAAAATGGTTTCCGTACGACATCTTTTGAAGGGGTTGGTGTATTGGACTGAAATTTTGTGCACAGGTATATAATCATAAAATGTAGGTCAAGTTCGATTTAGGGTAAAATCCACCAATTATTTTTGGAGTTACGGCCCTTTATCAATGTTGAAAAATAGTTGAAAATGGTTTCCGTTTGATATCTTTTGAAAAGATTAGTGTATTGGATTCAAATTTTATACACAGGTATATAATCATAAAATGTAGGTCAAGTTCAATTTAGGGTAAAATCCATCAATTATTTTTGGAGTTACGGCCCTTTATCAATGTTGAAAAACAGTTGAAAATGGTTTCCGTGTGATATCTTTTGAAAAGATAAGTGTATTGGATTCAAATTTCATACACAGGTATATAATCATAAAATGTAGGTCAAGTACGATTCAGGGTAAAATCCACCAATTCTTTTGGAGTTATGGCCCTTTTTCAACTTTGAAAAATGGTGTCCATTTAATAACATTTTAAAAGATTAGTGAATTGGATTCATATTTTATACAGAAGCATATAATTATAAAATATAGGTCAAGTTTGATTTAGGGTAAGATCCACCAATTATTTTTGGAGTTATGGCCCTTTATCAATGTTGAAAAATAGTTGAAAAATGGTTTCTGTTCAATATCTTTTCATCCGGACCCCCCAGGTTTACCTTTTGGTTCACCTTTTTTCAAAGTTGTGTTACCGTTATTCTTCAGCCGAATGCTTTCATATTTAGTAGGGATAGAGAGGACGACCAGTAGGTTCGTCACGTGCAAGAGAGACAACTCTAGCTGACTCCGTTTTGGAGTTACCTCCCATAGTTTTTAAATCTTGTGCGGCCCATAACTCTAAAACCCTTTAAGGTATTTTCATGATATTTCACCATTAGGTAGAGGTTATTGAGATGTTTCGTGTACAAGAAAGATAACTCTAACTGACTGTGTTCTTGAGTTATCTCCCATAGTTAAAAAATCTTGTGCAGGCCATAACAATAACTCTTTGAGATATTTTTCATGACACTTGATCAAGTTGTAGAGGACATTGAATAGGTGTGTCACATACAAGAACAACAACTCTAGCTGACTCCCTTTTGGGAGTTATCTCCCATAGTTGTTAAATCTTGTGCGGCCCTAAACTCTAAAACCTTATAAGTTATTTTCATGATACTTCACCAATAGGTAGAGGACATTGAGCAGGGATGTCGCATACAAGAATGACAACTCTAACTGACTGCGTTCTGGAGTTATTTCCCATAGTTATGAAATCTTGTGCAGGCAATAACTCAATAATCCTTCGAGATATTATCATGATACTTCATCAAGTTGTAGAGAACTTTGTGTAGGTGTGTCACATAACAAGAACAACAACTCTGGCTCAGTTCTGGAGTTATCTCCCATATTTGTTAAATCTTGTGCAGGCCATAACTCTTCAGCTTTTGAGATATTTTTATGATACCTCATCAAGTTGTAGAGGACATTGAGTTGGCATGTTATGTACACTAAAGATTAGTCTGACTCCATTTTTGAGTTATCTCCCATATTTTTTAAATTTGCTGATGGTCATAACTTCTCCCACCAGTTGAGATTTTTTGGTTGAAAATTAATAGGGATGCTTAGAACATTAAGAAGGAGAGTTGCATTTAAAAATTGTAACTATGGGTTACTCATTACTCCATTTATTTTCAATTATCTCCCCTGGTTGTAAAATCTTGTGCAGGCCATAACTCTTTGACCAGTGGAGACATTTTGATGATATTATGTAGAGATGCTTAGAACATAAACTAGGTGTGTCACAATATGTAAGGACAAGTCTGACCTACGGAATGTTGGAGTTATCTCCCTTACTTACACTTCGGATGCAGATTTATCAGCAATGCATGCAGCAGGCTTTTTTTTCTCATTATTTTTGGATTCTTTGTTGAAAATCACTTACTAGCGAACACAAAATTGAGTTTCTCAGACTAATGGCTGAAGAGTTACAGGCCTTGCAGGCAAAGGGCCTTATATTTCTCATTATTTTTGGATTCTTTGTTGAAAATCACTTACTAGCGAATACAAAATCCAGTTTCTATGACTTACAGTTTGAGAGTTATAATCTTTGCAGGCAACAGGCCTTATTTTTCTCATTATTTTTGGATTCTTTGTTGAAAATTACATACTAGCAAACAAAAAAATCCAGTTTCCATGACTTACGGTTCGAGAGTTATAATCATTGCAGGCAACGGGCCTTATTTTTCTCATTATTTTCAGTTTCTTTGTTGAAAAACACAAATCCAGTTTCTACAACTTATGACTTTAGAGTTCTATGTCTGATTCATAGTTGTGGAGTTATCACCCACTGCAGTGTTAAACAAATGTATCCCTTGATAAAATTACATCTCTGATGCCCTAGACTGAAAAAAGACTGCCATTTGCAGGGGATTTGCCATCTCTTTTGATGGCTATTTTTTCAGATTAACTCCCCCGAATGAATTTCCAAGCCAAATTCTTGTGCACTTCATAACTTCTAAATGGTTTGAAATATTTTTATAATATTTGGTAGAGGCATAGATAAGGGTAAGTAGGCATGCCGTGTATAAGGGAGACAACGCTAACTTTCTTTGTTAGGTACCTGAAGCCGAAAGCTTGTGCAGCCAAAATTGAATTTTGGGCAGATTTTTCATAAATTTGTCCTTTAAAATAGCGATGTCATGGCCGTGGGCATTGGGTCTTCCGAGGTTTACTTTTTCATTGACCTTTTGAAAATCTTGCCCATAATGCGTTAGGCATTTTTCTTGTTTTAAAAAATTTGATTTAGGGTAAAATCTGCCAATTATAATGAGAGTTATGGCCCCTTTCCAACTTCATTTTTTGCAAAATACCTGCGCGTGGGTGAGGATGGCCCTGGGCGGGGGCATCTGTGTCATACTGACACATTTCTAGTTTATTTCTGCTCAAACACATAGATTGTGGGTACTCGTTAGAATCGCCCGCAATGGCGGTTCTAACGAGTCCCCACAATCTCCGTTTTGAGCAGAAACATGAAATTATCAGAATTTTTCATCTGATCTTTTTTTTTTTTTTTTTTTCTTCTTTTTTTGGTGGTAAACGTTTCATTATATTTGAATAGGCTAATTTTTTATCATGTAACTATGGTATTTTCTGTAAAACTTCCTTTATATTTGTCCTGTTTGTTTCCTGCACACCAAGCCCATTCTGAGAAATAATCTATTCTAAAACGAAGAAATTTGCTCCTTTTCAAAAAAGGAGGTTGACACTGAGTTGCTCTAGAGTTGTATCAGTTCCTCTTAACATGTGAAAGAATAAGACCTGTACAAAATGCAGGAAGGAAAATCCAGTATTATTGATAATTCCACATTTGATATGAATCTGTGCTGGGCGCACATGTGCCGAAGGTACATTTTCTGATTA
Source organism: Anodontia alba (assembly GCA_964016985.1). Lineage (NCBI taxonomy): Eukaryota > Metazoa > Mollusca > Bivalvia > Lucinida > Lucinidae > Anodontia > Anodontia alba. The sequence continues at coordinate 29,008,608 of OZ024827.1, forward strand.
TTATTGTTGTTGTTGTTTTTGTTTTTTGTTGTTGTTGTTTTTTTGTTGTTTTTTTTTTTTTTTTTTTTTTTTTTTTTTCGTTGTTTCTAGCGCTGAATAATTTCAACTTTTAGTACGGAATATAATATATCTGGAGGATATTTACTCTTTTGCTGTGAATACCATAAATATTTCGATCGAATGTAATGAAAATATGAATGTTTTCATTACACGATAAAAAAATATGATATTCACTACAAAAGAGTAAATCTAATTTTATTGTTTACACGCCATTGCGCGCTTCTGACGTTATAACTAACATAACCAAACAAAACATGAACAGCATGGCGTCGCATTCAGTGCTTAACATGTGAAGCGCTGGAGAGACAAAAACAAAAAAAAATTCGGCAAACCAAAATAATATTGTTACCAAAATATTCCTTACATTCTAACAAAGAAAATGCATACCAACACTTCATCACGAAAACATGCCTATACAATGTTGACCCCCTTAAACCCCACTTTTATATAGTAAAACTGGAGTTTGCAGGGGTATACATTTTTCTTATTTCTGCTCAAAACATAGAGGCGGTTCTAACGAGTACCCACAATCTATGTTTTGAGCAGAAATATGAAAAATTTTAGAATTTTTCATCTGAAAACTTTCATTTGTTTGGTAGTAAAATTTTCAGTACATTTGAATAGGCTTGTTCTCGTGTCGGATCGTTTTGTTCAGAAACAGAAAAGTTAGAGGGGTTAAAAAAAAGACAAAAAAAACGAAGTGGGATCGACATCTGTTAGGGATATATATATGGAAAATGGGGGTTCTGGAATATAGTTGACTATATCCAAGTTTTAGAAGCCCTGAGGACTGATTTTTTATATATGCTTTGTACAAACCATATATATAAGTCCCACAGGCTCTCAGGTATTTATTTTCTTTTATTCCAAGAATCTATTTCTCAGTCTTTATAGTCATGGTTATTTAGAAACATCATGCATTTTTCATCGCACAGTCAATTTTATGAAATCGTTCTATTGAAAAAAAATAAATTAAATAAATATAATTTAGTCAATATAAAAAAAGAAAAACAACAATGGCACAAACGGAAAAAGAGATCCAATTTGATCCACCCACATCTGCAGAATTTGATAGATTGCTCAAGGAACAGACACCAGAATATAGTAAATGGATTGATTTAGAAATTAATAAAATATACACAGTTACAAATACAACTATGGTTAATACTAAAAAAGGTGAAACGATGGTTTTATCTTTATATAACTATGGTGACGTATGGGCACCAGGTCATTTAAAAAGTAGAATTGCAGAACATAACCTTAGCCCACCGTTATACATAAGACCTCTTGGTTTGAAACCTTGTAAAAACAATCCAGCGAATAAGTATCATGCATATGATTTGGTAGTTGGAAAAATAGTTGAAAAAACACATATGTAAAAAAATATACTGGTTTTAAAATGTATAATTATTTTTTTAGTAAATATACTAATCTATATTTATATTCCTTAATCGTTTACATTCAGATCTAAATGGTTTAATAACATTATAGTATCTAAGTCTAATGCTTAATTTATTACCATCACATCTATTACAAATTTGTACTTTAGAATATGTTCTCTTACCACAGCGTAAACAAGCTTTCACGTTACTATTCTTCATCAAAAACTTATGCATTGCACAATATTGTGAATACATTACAGGTTTCTTATGACAAGGATCATCGCTACCAACTTTCAGGAATGCACATTCCTTTTTTTTTATTATATTTAACAAGTATTTAATATAAATATAAAAATGAGTACGAATTTAAAATATCTCTTACAATTGCATCGCAATGGTGTTATTACTGGCGATGATTTACAAAAAGGAATAAGAATATTGAAAGAACCGTCAGAAGCACCGACGGAAGTACCGTCAATTCAAACAGAAAATAAACGTGCCAAACGTAATAAAAAAAAGAAAGAAAAAAAGCGGTTGAAAAAGAAATATGAACAGCTGCAAAAGGCTGTTATTGATGAACTGAAATAGGTTTTATCTCAAAGAGAGAAAAGAAAGTCTGTTTCAGAGTTGAAACTGGTTGACAAACCATTGTGTAATTATTTCAAAACATATCAAATTGATGCACACACATATAAAGATCCTTCTGCTTTGTTTAGTGATAAAAAATCTATGCTCGTTAATCAAATCAGTCAAGATATTAGATAGTACAATGGTATCAAATTCTCAATTGGTCTCTCAGTACAGTTTTATCATGATGAAGGTCATGGAGAACGAAAGCTTGTTGTTGGCCAAAATCATGGAGAACAAAGTGCTGTTCTTGATGAAAATAATGTAGATGAATTCTATGACAAGCAAACCGCTTATTTACAAACATGGATTGAAAAATTTACAAACACTGCTTCTGGTTTAGAAATAGACCATTGCATCAAATTATATTTGAATATAGCAAAATATGAACCACTTAAAGGTGGATCATATATTCCTTTACCTGAAGCACTGGCAAATAAAAAGGCAATAGTCAAAGTGCAAAACGACGATGATAGATGTTCAGAATGGGCTCTTAAATCAGCTTTATATCCAGCAAAGAACAATGTATCTAATAAATACAGCTACACTAAATGTCCTGATCTAAACATGGATGGTATTGACTTTCCCACTCCTATCTCTCAAATACCAAAAACAGAAAAACAAAACAAGCTGGCAATAAACGTCTATGGTGCTACAGTATCACCTAAGCTAAAAAAGGTAAACATCTTTCCCTATTACATATCAGCTCAACCAAACACAATGAAAAGAATCAACCTCCTTCTTATAAGTGATGATACTGGTGAATCTACAAAGCACCACTACTGTTGGATTAAAAATCTTGATAGACTACTCTTTGATCAAAACAAACATAAAACTAAAACCTATTTCTGTGATCGATGCCTATACGGTTTCACCAAAGAAGACCTGCTTATCAAACACAAAGAAGACTGCTATGGTATCAACAAAAACTCAACAAGAATAGAATATGCCTCCAGAAGGTAGTTACATCAGATTCAAAAACTATCAAAACCAAATGCCTGTTCCATGTGTCATTTATGCTGACTTTGAAAGTATAATCAAACCAAAAACAGAAAAAGCAGGTGATAAATCAGAAATAAACAGTGAACATGAAGCTTGCGGATTTGGTTATCAAGTTGTCAGATATGATGGTCAAACTGAAAAACCTTAATCTACAGAGGTAAAGATGTCATTGAAGTATTTCTAAACCACTTAGAATGTGAGGTTAGCAATATCAATAACATCTTTGCTCACCCAAAACCATTAATTATGACAGAGCAAAACATCAAAGACTATGAAAATGCCACCAAATGTTGGATATGCGAACAAGAAATAACAAAAAGCAATCCAAAAGTAAGAGACCACTGTCATTTCACAGGTGAATACAGAGGTGCAGCACACAAATCTTGCAACCTTTAACTCAAAATCAATCCCGGGAAGACAAAAATCCCAGTAGTATTTCACAACCTTAAAGGATATGATAGCCATCTCATAATGCAAAAAATACACAAAGCAAAAGGCAACATCACCTGTATTCCAACTAATGCAGAAAAGTACATCTCATTCAGTATTGCACAACTCAAATTCTTAGACAGTTTCCAGTTTATGGCATCTTCACTGGAAAATTTAGTGAAAGCCACTAACAAATCAGATTTCAAAATAACAAAAAGTGAGTTTGGTGATAAAACAGATATAATTCTACGTAAAGGTGTTTATCCATATGAATACATAGACAGTCTAGACAGGTTTAATGAAACACAACTGCCACCTATAGATAAATTTTATAGCAAACTTTGTAGATTATGAACATGCGCAAAAAGTATGGAATGAATTCAATTGTAAAACTATTGGTGATTATCATGATTTATACTTAAAAACTGATGTGGTTCTACTCGCTGACGTATTTCAAACTTTCAGAAAAACATGCATGGATTCATATAAACTCGATCCTTTACACTATTACACTGCACCTGGCTTATCTTGGGATGCTTTACTCAAACACACAAATATAGATTTAGAACTTTTGGCAGACATGGATAAGCATTTGTTCATAGAAAAAGGTATGCGTGGTGGTATAAGTATGGTATCCAAAAGACATGCCAAAGCAAACAATCCTCATACTGCAGATTATAATCCCGAAAAAGAGAATAACTACATCATGTATTATGATGCAAATAACCTCTATGGGTGGGCAATGAGCCAATCCCTTCCATCCTCTGATTTCAAATGGAAGGCAAGAAATAAAGACGGGAAATTTGATAAAAGACAAAAAGGAAAAGGTTGGATACTCGAAGTGGATTTAGAATATCCAAAACACCTACATAAACTACACAATGACTATCCACTTGCGCCTGAAAAACTATCAGTAAAAGAAGAATGGCTCTCATCTTATCAAACAGAACTGCTAGAAAATAAAAGCATGTTAAACTGCTCCAAGCTTGTGCCCAACCTCATGAACAAAGAAAAGTATGTAGTTCACTACAGAAACCTCCAACTTTACATGCGCCAAGGTATGAAACTCACGAAGGTGCACAGGATACTTGAATTCAATGAAAAACCTTGGATGGAACCTTATATCCGTCTAAACACAGAACTCCGCAAAAAAGCAAAGTCTGCATTTGAAAAAGATTTCTACAAACTTATGAATAACTCTGTCTTTGGCAAAACAATGGAGAACCTCCGTAAACGAGTAGACATAAAACTAGTCAGAAAAGATGGTACTGAAAATGAAAATATAAGAAAAATCATAGCCAAACCAAATTTCAACAGACGTGTAAAATTCTCTGATGAACTATCTGCAATACATGTCAACAAAACAAAGCTAACACTAAACAAACCAATCTACGTTGGTTTCTCTGTCCTTGATCTATCAAAACACTTGATGTATGACTGGTATTACAACAAACTGAAAAAGAAGTATGGTGAAAACTGTACCCTGTTGTACACCGATACAGATTTCTTATTAGTAGATATCAAAACTAACCACATATATAAAGACATGTCTGAAACAAAAGAAGACAATGACTTCTCTGATTATCCTAAAGACCACAAACTTCATGATGAATCAAACAAAAAAGTAATAGGCAAAATGAAAGATGAGTGTGCTGGTACTCCCATAGCAGAATACATTGGTTTGCGTCCGAAGTTATATTCTTTACTACGATCAGATGAACAACTCATCATAAAAGCAAAAGGAGTAAAAAAATACGTAATCAAAAAACAGATAAACTTTGAAAACTACAAAGATGCACTCTTCCACAAAAAGAAGTACACACATAGTATGAACATGCTACGTTCAATACATCACAACATATATGGTCTAACAGTAAATAAAATAACACTCTCACCTCTTGACACTAAAAGATGCACAGCACCAGATGGTATTACGACATATGCATTTGGGTATGAGTATCAGCCGGGACAATAAGTAGTTCCACTTTAACAAAACCTCTCTTTGGTGCTGGTGCCTTCAAATAATATACTCTTATGCCTTGCGTTATAATGTGAAAATCAATTTTGTGTATATCCAAAGACCATATAGGATCTGTTGCCCGTCTTCTACCACCACCTTCTAATTCACCTGGTTGATACAAATACCTAACATTTGCATATGGGCAAATAGGAGCATCAACTATTCTTGTTACAATAGGAGGGGCTTTTTTCGTCTCCGCATTTAGTGCTTTGATAACTTCAGGCAGTATCTTAACCCATTCTCTGCTACGCTTGTGTGGACTTTCCAGCTCTTTTGCATATTGATAGCCAAAGAGCCTTTCAGCTAAAGTCCTGTTGAATCTCTCCACTACACCTTGGTCTCTATGTATTTCTGTTCTACCTCTTCTAATTTTAACACTATGTTTCGCCATCAATTGTGACACAGCACCCATAAATTCTCTCCCTGGGTCTACCTGTAATAACCTTGGATATTTCAAATGTCTACTGTATATTTTCTCAAAAGCTTTAGCAACTTCTTTGCTGTCTTTTGAAATTAAGGGTTCGGCTTCTTTGGATCTTGTCCCCACGTCAACCAATGCCAAAACATACCTATATGTTTTGTTTACTCTACCAACCTTGACAGTGCCATGTGGCAAAAACAAAAATCTGCTTGATGTACTTCATCTTTAGCAGACACATCAAATCTTGGTTTGATTATTTTCTTAGGTGCAGGTAAATAAATCTGCCACACAGCTTGTTTCTTTAAGAATTCAAGTGCCTGTTTCTCACTGACCTTTGCTTCTTGGGCTAACTTTTTTATTGCTGAATGGCCTTTCCAAAATCCTTTAGGGCTGTAGTATATCTTTTCCATGTCCTATTTTTTATTTAAGAAAAAAAAATATTAAGTATAAAAAATATGTCAAACCCAGCAAACGATACACAAACCATCACAGCTGCTGAATTCGGCAACTTGCTTAAAGAGCAAACATACCAAAAGTGGAGTGACCTCAAAATAAACAAAATATACACCGTTATAAATACAAGGATGGTTGGCACGTCTATGGTTTTTGTCCTACTCGATAATTGTGAAGTGTGGGCACCTGAGTCTCGAAAAAATAAAATAGTGAGCAGCGATACCTATTACAATCCACCGTTTTATATAAGGCCATGCAAAAAAAATCGAAAAAAAAAAACAAGTATCACGCATATGATGTGGCTCCCCCATATTAGTACTGCAAATTAGTCTTTTTTTTTTTTTTTTTTTTTATTTTTATTTTTCCTACAAAAACTTATAAGCAACAAACCCAGTCACTGTCATGCCTAATACAACAAATGTAATCTCTCTATTTTGCTGGTCAGATGAAGGTGTATAAAAATCACTTAGTTTAAGCTCAGGTGGCAATGAGTCAAGAGACTTACCAGTTATGTAATAATATTGTTTCATAGCCTGATCTAAATCGTCAAAAGTCTGGACTGCATGGTGTTCCTTTTTTATTTGATCGTTGATAAAATCTAATCTCTGCATCCTTTTTTTATTCCATGCAGTCTTTGCCGCTTCTTATTGTTCCACAGCTTTGTCATGTCTCTCTCTTTCTTTTTCAGCATCATCACTTTTTCCCATATGAGAAAACAAATAATTACTACCAGAGAATGCCAATGCATTCACAACTGTACCGCCTATCATCATTGCTACTGCACTTGCCATTTTTTACATGTAAACAAAACAATATAATTTAAAATTCATTTCATAATATCAGCTGGAATAATACCCTGTTTAATCAGCATATCTCTAGTAGCCATAGCTAACAATATATCTAAAGACAACATTCCAACATCACCCATGTTGAAATCAACTTTGGGTGGAGGTCTTCTTAATAGTTTTCTAGCAATCTCTGCATATCCAATAGTTAACACTGTTTCAACACCAGCATGATATAACATGTTTACGATTTGTTTTCCATCAATAGTCGCCATTTTTTATATGTGAAAAAATATTTCTCAAATTTAAATTAATTCATTACAAAAGGATCAGGTGTTGATTGTTGTGGTGGAGGCTGTGTAACTTGCTTTGCTTGTATTGGCACTGGCTTATTATACAACATGTAAATGCCTATACCAACCACCAGCACAGCACAAAGTGGAATGTAGTTTTTATAAACATTCACTTTTAATGTAGATTCTGTCTCTTGTGGTTCTCTTGTTACTTTTGTGACTGTTTCTTGCTCCACAGGAGCTTCCTTTTGCTCCGCGGGAACTTGCTGTGCTTGCATCCGTTTCCATCTTGCTTCAGCACCCCCTTTTCCAGCTGCTACTCTTTTTGGGTTCTTTTCTTTTTTTTTTTTTTTTTTTTTTTTTTTTTTTTTGTTTGTTTTGGATCCTGATTATTGGTCTGAGTTTCCTCATGATTAATAAAAGGATCTTCTTCTAAATCTTCTATTAGCTTAGGTGGGTTGGTTACATTGAAATATCTTGACACAGCCATAACATACAAATTTATAAGAGTTACCCAATGTCTTAGTCATACTTGCACCAAGTCTGGCTTCATATCTGCAGTAAAGTTTATCAATTTCTTGAGGAGTCATTTTATCGGGATCCGTTAGTTGAAAATCACGTCCAAAGTAATGGCGACTTCCGCCTCCAACGATAATAGCTGATAATCTTTCTCGTTTTGTGTCTTGTACAGCTTCTTGTGATGTTGCATCTTGCGGTATAGCTTGTGAAATATCTAATAGTTCTTCGGCGTTCATTTTTATTAAGTTGATCATTATTTTTTTTAAAATTAAAGTAATTGTAAATTACCAAACATCCAACTGATATATTCACACAAGCAGAGGCAATTGCTACTAGTTCAAGTAGCATTTTTATTTTTTATTACTATCATTTTATTAGCAACGTTATTTTTGCTAATAGCAATGCTATTTTGCTATTAGCAATACTATTTTTGCTATGAGCAATGCTAGTAAAAAAATAAGGAATCAATGAACCAACCAATAACCAGTAGGTTGGTCAGTTTTTAATATTAGTTTACGGTGCTTAACTTTGGCTAATTCTTTTTTTTTATTCTTTGCCTTTCTTCTGTAGGGATAACATCATTTTCTCTTAAACAAGTGTCAAAACTATCTCTATCTTTAGTATAAAATATGAAAACCCATTTTGTTTGCTCACGTAAATCTTTCAAAACAGAAATATATCTTTGTGAAATAACCCACACTGATTGGTCTGCATGCCTTCCAGAGAATGCCAACTCTGACAGCATATCTTTTTCTTGGTCAATTTTTTTGTGGCAGAGCAGTCATCAATGATGTATAGTGTTGGTGTACCAGCTAATTTATCAAAAAAACAACCGTAACAGTTCCTGAAGTCTTTCTGTTCCATCTGGCATCACAGGATTCACTATTGTTATGTTTTTGTCTTTTGGTTTTCGAACATCGCCAATCCAACATCTGTTTTTGTATGCTTTGTTCCAATTTATTGTTGGGCAAAGTATGACTATATTATCAAACACCCCAGCATACTCTGAATCAAGCAAATCTAGCACAAATTCTGTTTTTCCACAGCCTGTCTGGCCACAGATAATTGCACTATGTGGATATTTTGGTAAAGAATCAATAGACAACTTCTTTGAATCTTCCATCTTCGAAATTGATTTGGGCATCTTGTATTATAAAAAGGTAGATATTTAAATTTTCATCTGATTCTTGTTCTTTTTCAATTTGTATGGTGATCCCTTCACTGGCATTCTCGATTCTTCTACCGCTGCCGTGTAATGTATTGTCATCTGTAGAACGCAAGTCAAGCCAAAGAGCAAATCTAGTAGTAAAATACTTTTCGATGTTAGTATCGCTAAAATTCAAGTCTTTTGCAACTTTGTCTGTCTCTTTGTCTCTTTTTGATGTTAGTGCAAAGTATTTATTAATTTCATCCCACTGTTGGTATGCTTGCATACCTTTGCTATATAATTGATTAGGCACACCTTCTATGGTCACTTCTACTTTTGTGATTTTGGGGTTATAATAATCTTCAGTGCTTGTCCTGTTTGGGTCTTCAAAAAGCATCAGAATACCCTTCATGCTTCTTGCTGGAACATTCAGGTTGATGTTCCATAGTGTGTCAGATTTGTTTTTTGTTATTTTTCTGTGTCGCAAAATGCGGTCATATAAAATTGCTATTCTACCGTTGTACTGTTGTCTTATCTGTCGTGCAAGTTCAGAGTCAGTACCTTTGTCAAATTCTAAGCAGATATTTTTTATCGTATAACTGCTATCAGCATCTGAAGAATTAATTACTTTATCATAGTCATTAAATGTCAGCTCATATTCCAGTCTATCACCAAGTCCTGCTTGATAAAAAGGCATGTGAGTTTCAAGTTATTCGAAGTCTAGTGGTATGCAAAACCTGTTTGAATAGGCTTTGGCAATGGCGCCGACTCTGTGTTTTAACATGTTTGATTCGCCAAGACCTTGATATACCATGTTCATTCGCTCTGTGGAAGATTTCCACAAGTCAACATAGCAATGGTAAATGTCACTGTCGTCAATAGACACGACTTCATTGCCACTTATTCTTATGGTGGTTTTCTTGATAATGGCTCTGCCGAGATTTTGGAAAAATGTAGCGTTGGCTTCTTTACTTGTCAGTTCAATAGTAAAAGCGAGACGTGCACTTCTGGAGACAATAACATCGCTATCACTCAGGTTGGGGAATCTCACCAAAAGTTGTTGGTTTTGATCAATAGTGCTGGGATTGTTAGTGATTACAACGCTTTGGCGAATTCCTTTGATGCCCCGGGGTTCTCTCATTTTTCTGTAAGGGTCGAGTTTGTTTCCGTATGAAGACATTTTTGTTTTTTAGTCAAATTATATTTTTAAAAAAATAAACAAATAATTCAAAATGGCTGAAGGTGGATTTGATGAGTTTGAGAATCCTGCGTTTAACAAAGATGATTATGATGCTGATGTAGATACATATCTTACGGACCTTTTTGGAGAAAATCAAGGGACACAAAGAATAGCAGAACAGCAAATGGAAAGTATGGAACATCTGTCAGGAGAAACACTAGAAGATACAAGAAAAAAAGTAATAAAAGAGAAAGTAGACAACTTTACCCTGGTTAATAAAAAAAGAGGTGGTACGCCTGCTATAGTAAACTATGGCAATTTTGGTATAAAGGATGAAATATTGTATGTTCAACCATTTGGTACTTCTGATGAGATTCCATTAGAATTTAAGAAAGGTGACATCATACGACCTTTAAGTTTGAGTTATTTAGCAAAAAAATATGGCACAGCATTCATCCGATAAACTTTAGGGTTTCAAGACTGTGTGCAAAAACCGAAGAGTGCACAGCACAAAGCAGCAAAACAAACACAGCAAGAGTTGTCAACAGCAGAAAAAACATACAACCAAAAGATGTATCAAATACCATTGAACTACAAGAGTTAACAAATACAGCTGCCAAGGCAGATACAACAGTAGAGGCAATGTTGACTGACTGGAATTTAGAACTGCCAGATGTTGCAAATAAACGTACACAAACAGAAGGACTGACATTGCGTGAGTTACAAGGACTAGACAAGGCGCTGCAAAGTATCCGTGGTGAATAAACTAATAACTTGGCAAAGCTAACTGACATCGATGAAGACATAGCAAAAGAAAAACGTAAATTACAAGAAGCGGAAGATGAAATCAGCAAAAGTGATATAACTAAACGTTTAAAAAATCTTGAAGATGAAAGAACTGTGAGACTTGAAGCAGCCACTGCAAACAGAGAAGCATTGCGTGGCCAAATAAACAGGATAAAAGAAACTATAAATAAAGTTTCGAAAGAAGATTCTACTCTTGGTGAGAGACTGGGGACATTATTCAAAGAACAAGGCATCGCCATAGTTAGTGTTTTGACTGCCATTGGTATGATTATAGGGGTGATTGTTCAGGCTGTTATTCCAACAGGTGGGGGAGCAGCCACGCCATCAAAGCCGCCATCACAGGATGGTGCCAAACAATGGGTTAAGAAACAACTACATAATCTTGCTAAATTACTTGCAAACCTAGCTGGCAAAGCAGCTGCTGCCTTGCCTGGTGTAATTGGGTCAATAGTATCATGGCTTCTTTCTGCAATGGGTAAGGTTGTTAATTGGTTTGGGAACAATTTATGGGCTCTTGTTGTTCTTGTTGCAGGGTTGTTGTATGCGGCAGCCAAGGAATACATTAGTAAATCTCGTAAATGATTAAAGCAGTAAGGACTAAAACAATACCACCTACAGTCAGTGTATTTTTTTTTTTTTTTTTTTTTTTTTTTTTCGTATTGTTCACTGCTGGTGTATTCATCTGGCAATGGTTGATCTGGGTGCTGTTCTTTATCGCGCGCTACTAGCCATCTTGTAAATCTGGCTGGGTCAGAACTAATTCCTTCGACCCAGCTTTGGGGAGATTGTGAGTGTCGGCGTAGCTTTGAACTTGCTTGCGGTATTCAGGGATTAGAGATACCACAACAGCTTGTGCAGCTGGCTTAACAGCTTGCGCAGCATGCCCAGCAGGCTTGGCAGGTTCAGAGTGTGTTTTGGTTCCTTCAACCGTGGCAGTTGATCTTGGTGGAATTGGTACTGTATTGGTTTCATCATTCAATCCGAGTGTTAGGCCTTCTCCTTCATTAGCAATTACGATTTTGTTGTTGTAATCTTGGATTGTACCTATTCGCAGCTCCATATTACTCGGTGACATATACAACCCAGTACCATAAACAAAATCCACTTTGCTTCTTGCATATTTTAGTGTGTTTTGATATCTTGCTATTTGACTGGGTAAATCTACAGGGCTGTTTATTGCATCTTGAATGTTGGCAAGAAACTGGTTTTGTGCATCAAATGCAGTGCCAGTTCCCAATATGTCAGTCCTCGTTTGAGATTGTGAACCAAGAATAGCCCAACAGTATGTTCAGATGCTGCCGTTGATACGTTCAACGCCTGCTCTTGTAAAACCGTTTGAGTCATCCAGAATGAAAGTTGTCCAGGCTTTGGTGGCTTCAGTGCCCTGTGCAATGTAATCTATGTGCATTATGTCATTGGTAGTCGCTTGTGTGAATGAATACCATTTGGTATCATACTCTGTTCCTTAGCCTAAATCCTGATATCCTATATTTGTTTTTACTCTGTTTTTGCTTCCAATCAGCATTTATGTCAACGTTGAATTCTTTGCATATTCTTTCATAGGTGCTGCGATTATATTTATTGTCAAAAGCATTCCAGCTAGGGTCCTGTGGTAGGGCAACAGCCATTTCAAATAGTATTCGTATTATTTGGTAATAAACGTGAAACCTGAACAGGGAACCAATCATGCCGGTTTCTTTCAGATGGTTATTGAAATCAATTCCACATCCAGTTGTTGCACACCAGACAGCAAAGTTTAACTGATTTTGCCAAAATGACATCCAGTCTGTTCGCCATCGTTGGACAACAGCATCTGACTTAACATATGGAAGAATGTATTTTTCTGATACATCGGGGAAAGAAACCTGAAAACTTTTGCAGCCCGATGTAACAGCTATATTTTGATTAATAATATCAACTGTTTTTACTTTGAACGCACACCAGTGAGCGTAATGTGCCTGCTCGCTATATGCAACTCTTTTAGAATCATTTAATTTTTGTTTTATATATTTTTATAATTTATTTAAAGTCCGCCTTCCTTAAGTTTTTCAATTTCAGCTGTAAGTGCCCGTGTACGCGTGGCGACGTACTGTAACGGGACTGCGTCGTTGTATTCCAAAGGAAGACCTAAGCCTTTTATTCGGTGTCCTTCAATGTCTATGTCTTCATTTGTTTTCATGATTTTTTGTCAGCGATTTAAGCATAGCCGTAAATAAATTTGGCTGTGACTGCATCATTCCCATGCTCGATATTATGTTCTGGGTTTCTTGGGTGACCAACGTTTATTATTCGGTTGTTACCCATGTCCAGATCCGAGGTAAAGGGTTTGGTGCCATCAAGTTGTTGCTGTATGTTAGTTATTCGTGTTTGAATTGCAGTAAGTTTTTTTTCTAGATCCTTTGTTTTATATTCGATCCGTTTGTTCATATATCTTTTATTGACGGCATCATATGCATCCCGCGGATTTCTCAAGTCTCTAATTCTGTTTTCATTCATATCAAGACCTTCCATTATTTCAAGCAAGTCTACAAATTCGTAATCTGCTCCAAATATACTCATTTTACCGACACTTCTATTATAATTGGTAAATTATTATTATCCAAAACAATATTATTTTGATCTGTTATGCGCACAGATAGTTCAGTTATACATCCATTTATTAGCTTCTTGAAAATTGGAAATTCAAATTGCCAATAAGCAACTTTCCCAAAGGGTTTGTTAGAAACTGGTATTGTTCCTAGTAATGTGCTTGGTTCACCATCTAGAAAATTATTTGTTGTATTTATTTGATCAAGAAAGACACGAAGCTCTTTAATTTTGGCGATATCAATCATTTTATGTCCTGTGTGTTTGCCAGCTGTGAGCCGTCTATGTTTTAAACCAAGTAAAGACGAAATTCCACTGGACAATTCGATTTCTTTGTTCGGTGGTATTTCTATTGTAACATACCCGTTGGTGTAATTCGCAGACAAGGTAATATCTTCATCTGAAAAAATCTGTCTTAGGTCATTAAAATTATATAAGCCAGGTTCGAGGACATTCTTTTTGTTTTTGATTGATAGATATTGTTTGCCTGTGACATTATACCAGCCAACCCAGTATGTGATAGATTTTAATCCTATCATTTTGACGCTGTCTCTGTTATCTATGTAATTTTGCAGCTGGTATGGCTTTTGAACGTTTGTTAAAGTATGAGATATCATTTTTATTTTATTTTTGAAATATTTTAAAAACATTAAAAAATGAAACAGCCAACTGCACCGTTATATCCAGAGTTACCTATTGAAGATGGACAGAATTATAGATTACAAAAGATTTCTGAAATAGAGAAACAATTAATAACAGAGAGAGATGCACGAAAAGCATTGTATAAGAAGTATAAAAGGGGAATTAATACTACAGATGAGTTGATACTGTATTTATTTCTGCAAGCGTTATTATGGCTGGTGTTGGGTTAGCTGTACCCGCCCTGTTACCAATAGAGATTGTTGCGATTGTGTGTGGATGTATGGGTGTTTGCATTAAGTAAGTGAGGCGTAAATGTATGTCAAAGGCACAAAAACATTATGAAATAAAAACTCTTGGGGTGAGTAAGTTAAATTCCATAAAGAATTTAATTTCCAAAGCCTTAAACGATGGGCAAATATCAGAACAGGAATTTAAAATGGTCCTTGATGAATTAGACAAATATAATGAATTGAAAAATAAAACACACACTAAACAGGTTGGTTTGGGCGAGCAAGAAAAAAAGAAATTAATAGAAGAAGGAAAAGCACAGGCACTAAGTGCCATTCAAAAAAACATAAAAGACACATAATTTTGTTCAACAAGTTTGTGTTCGTCAACGAGCCACCGCCAGTGTATCTAGAAACGCAAAATTAATATATATTTCTGCATCTGTTTACAGTGTGATAAGGTACCTTTTCTGGCAAAGTGCCCTTTTTACGGATATGTACATACATACAAACACACCAGATGAGTATAAGCAAGATTAAACAGTTATGTCTAAATATAGAGTTTATCTGTTATGTTTTACACACTTCTTATCGTTATCGCTGAGGCACATTTACATGACCTTCTTTTTAACATAATTACGCAGTCATCGTAAAGACCACGCGGAAGAATTAAATTTAGTAAATCGGATAACATTAGACTATACATTTCCATGAAGTTTGTTCATTGTAAGGAGTTATGTATTATTCAGATGAGAGCCTGTTGGGACAAATATATGTGAGTTAATATAACAATAATGAATATGAACCGGAAAGCTAATATTTCTTATGACAAATAGGGGAGATAACTGTTAAAAGTAAGAGTTGTCTGCAAGAGCTGTCTCTTAAAACTATTTTTAGAAAAACTATTTTCAGAAAAAACTAAGGGAGATAACTACACCTGTAATTTAGAAAAAAAAAATTAGAAAATATGCAAATTTACAAACCATTTATTTTTCGAATAGGAAAAGGGTAGTTTTATAAGACACTGAGCAGCAAATTAATAATTGGGTCGTGGTTGGTGCATGGTATGTCTCATCTGTCTGAGTATGACGCCTGCTGCAGCTGTTTAATGGTAGTGGCTAGCTCGGTGTGATTGGTGAAAGACACACAGGTCGCGCGCACAATAGTATTCTCCCTGTGGGTCCGTAATCAATCGCTCTGACTTGCTTTACCTCGACTTCTGTCTACTATTTCGATTGGAATGACGTAGATGGGGTCAATGGGGTTAAAAGTGACTCTTCCAGGCAGACTGCGAGCCAACATGTTGTGGTGGCTTAAGAAAGGACAGGTGTTTTACCCCAGTAATGGGATGTGCGTGTAAAGAATTCTACCCAGTACTTGGGTTAAAAGTACCGTGGCCAGACGCGGCTTTTGCACTTTGTTTGTGTGGTGCTCATAAAATAAATAGAACGATTTTATAAAATTGACTGTGCGATGAAAAATGCATGATTTTTCTAAATAGCCATGACTATAAAGACTGAGAAATAGATTCTTGGAATAAAAGAAAATAAATACCTGAGAGCCTGTGGGACTTATATATATGCTTTGTACAAAGCATATATAAAAAAATCAGTCCTCAGGGCTTCTAAAAACTGGATATAGTCAACTATATTTCAGAACCCCCATTTTCCATATATATTAGGGAAACAACGAAGAAAACTGAAATAATCCGAAACAAGGAGTGAAAATAACATGGCCTTGTTATTTTTCACTAGTGAAAATATCGTATCCTGTCACTATGTGAAAATATCATTTTTATTTTTTTCCGGATATACAGAGATTTCACCGCTTGCATAAAATTAATCCAATTCTTCACCGTTGTAGTATAGTGAATGGGGTAAGTACCCGACGGAACATACCCCAAATGCACCGCCGTACTCAATGGCTAATAGTGCAATAATCTTTATGTAATTATGTTTCAAACTGTGAAGTGCTTTGCTAATGGTAATCATCAGTGTCGCCGGCCCATTTTGGAGTATGTTTTATCCGTATGTCTCTACATGTGTATATATACGTACATGCAACCTTATATAGTACTTTTACGATCCTAAAACTATTACATGCTGCGCCACAAAGGATTCTGTGTTTGAGTAGTACATAGATTCTAATTCTTAAAAGATGAATCACTTGAAAATCAGGACGAAGTACAAAAACAGAAAGCAAACTGTTTCGTGTTATTTCGGTGCACAAATGGATCACTCTAATTCTGATCATTGTGCTTACATCAGTACGTATTGTCTGTGGAAACAAAATCGTCTATACAGTTGAACAGCTAGGTACTTCGAATCTCTGTCCATATATGTCTCATTGGTTCATTGTCGTGATAACATGGCGCATTTTGTTCTGCCCATCAGGTATAAATACTACATGAGTCTTGTGATAGAAACACTGAATTTTGTGACCACATCTAACAAATCTGAAGATTTCGAAAAATTATGTTGCGATTTTCGTCTCATATTTGCGGTAGTCTACTTACTACCACTGGAGTTTCAGTAGAATATGATAAACTTTCTGTGCAAAAACTGTTGCACGATCCTAAAACAGGCGTAACAAAATCAAATACTAATTTATTGATAGGCCGCGCCATGCGAAAAAAGTGTTTTGGGTATGTGCGGACAGCGTTGACCCAGGTCAGCATCTGCAGAGTCTGACCAGAGCCTTCGCTGTCCACTTACAGAATCTCTGTGACCTTATAAAGGAAGTGTATATGGTATAGCTGAAAGAAAAACAACACAATGTCTTGTAAATGTTTTTGTTATGAATACTGTTCATACACTCAACTAAAGTCAAGACTTACTTTGTCTAGTATCTTCATATTTCTATGTATCAGCTATGTATATACAAGAACCATCGCGTTGTGTGTGTGTGTGTGTGTGTGTGTGTGTGTGTGTGTGTGTGTGTGTGTGTGTGTGTGTGTGTGTGTGTGTGTGTGTGTTTGAGATAAAGAGAGCTGTGTGTGTGCGAGAGAGAAATCTGAGTGTGTAGGAGAGAAATGTGTGTGTGTGTGTGTGTGTGTGTGTGTGTGTGTGTGTGTGTGTGTGTGTGTGTGTGTGTGTGTACAGACGTGCGTGCGTGTGTGTGATGATGATAATTTTGTACCAAACAGACATTAAACTGTTTGAAGAAAATGCAAGCATTTGATAAAAATATGTTGAGGTGTGCTGATACCACCCAGAGAATCAAAATCTGTATTTGAGATTGCAAATCTGAAATTCAGATCTGAATATAAAAGTACAGAATAAAAAGAAAACAGTATAAAATAAAAACACAGCACTTGTGTTTCCTTTTAAACAACTATACAAATATAAAACATCTCCTGATTAGTGTATCAGTATTACAGGACTACAACCTGATCTGGGTCTATATTGAAACATGCTGCTGTCCTACCAACAATTCATCAGATCTCATCCAATTCGGCTTTCTACACTGACGAGCTGGTCTTTTTCTAGGCGATTCATCCACTGGAACGCGATCAACAGTGCGAGTTAATACTCCTGGCTTGCCAGCTTGTCTACGCATTGGAATGACGTAAGGATCAGTTCTCCTGTCTTTCTGGTCCTCCTGTGAGACAGCATATTCAGTCTCGTCTTCTGAACAATCAGTTCTTCCCACTGAACTTAAGTCATCTTCTGACGAATACTGAGAAGATAGACCAGACGCCAAAGCCAAAGGTACAGCTCCCAATCCTGATGCTTTACCTGGTTCAGGAGACAAAAGACGCCTTGATTCCTTACGAGGTAGTCCCATGAAAGGCAGAAGAAGGTTCCTGTGAAGCGTTCTTGTCTTCCTCGTTCTCGCATTTTCCGCCTGAACCTCATAAACTGGGATCTCCGGGTTTGGATGAGATCTCACAATGTACGGCTGGTGTTCCCATCGGTCTGCCAACTTGTTCTTACCACGCAAACCTACATTCCTTACTAAAACACGGTCGCCTGGTTGTAACACAGAACTTCTGACATTCAAATCATACCGTGTTTTATGATGAATAGCACTTTTCTGGGACTCTTCAGATGCTTTCTTATACGCAAACTGAAGGCGTTCTCGTAACTACCTTATATACTCTGTATGTTTTGTACTAGACAGAGTGTCGGGATTAAGTCCAAGGAAAGCATCGATAGCCAATCTAGGATGCTGCCCAAACATAAGGAAGTACGGAGAGTACCCGGTGCTGTCACTGACTGTTGCGTTATATGCGCGGACAAGAGTGGGAACGTGTGCCTTCCAATCACTTTTCTGGTAATCTTCCAGAGTTCCTAACATCTGTAGGAGCGTTTGGTTGAACCTTTCAACCTTACCATTTCCCATGGGATGATAAGGTGTTGTCCGTGACTTTTCAACCTTGGCGATCTCACACAGCTCTTTAATAAGTTTGGACTCAAAATTTTGTCCTTGGTCGCTGTGGATTCGCGCCGGGAAGCCATAATGGACAATAAAGTTGTCGAACAACACCCTAGCTGTAGTCCTGGCTGTTTGATTCCTTGTGGGAATGGCCTGTGCATACCGAGAAAAGTGATCGGTAATAACGAGAATATTCTCGAAACCTCCTTTCGAACGTTCAAGCGAAAGGAAGTCCAGGCACACGATCTCCCTTGGTGATGTTGACGTTATATTCACCAATTCTGCACTCTTGCTAATGTTTGTCTTCTGTCTCGTGCATCGTCCACTGTTCTTTACCTGCTCCCTGACAAAGGAATCCATTCCAGGCCAGAAACACCTTTGTTTTACTAAGGACAATGTTCGGTCCCTGCCTTGGTGGCCTAAATCATCATGGAGGGCCTGAAATACATCATAACGTAGTTTCTGTGGTAGAACAAGTTGCAAGACATCTTGTCCGTTTATAATAGTCTTACGACGGAGGATGCCATCGGACAGACACAACTTATCCCATTCCTTGAGAAACCTGACATCAAAAGTTGGATCAAGAGTTTGCTTAGCTGGAACTCTAGAGCCCGTTTCCACCCGACTTATGATGAAATGTAAAATTGGGTCGTCCATCTGAGATATTCTCCAGTCATTTGCAGTAAGACCGTGAGCCTGAAGGAGTTGTTCTGGTATTACAACTGGCATCAAAGATGGAACTGATGCGGGTGAATCTGAAATAATTGTGCTCTCAGCTAATGGACATTCCTCCACACGAGTCGTCTGAGCATAAGCAATGGCTCTCAATACCTTTGGGAATATAACGCTGTCTTGTTTAGCGTCTCCTAAACTGCGTGATAAGCCATCTGCATCCGCATTTTTCCGTCCACTTCTGTATTTGATAGAAAAATTATAATCACTCAGAGAAGCTACCCAACGTTGTCCCGTGGCATCAAGTTTTGCTGTAGTGAGAATATAAGTTAGAGGGTTGTTATCAGTAACAACCTCGAATGTGCTACCATAGAGGTAGTCATGAAATTTCTCACTCAGCCCACTTCAGAGCCAAAAACTCGAGCTTATGGGCGGGATAGTTCTTCTCTGACGGTTTAAGACTTCAACTCGCATATGCGATTACTCTGTCTTTACCAGCTTGTTGCTGATAGAGAACAGCTCCAAGTCCACTTGCGGATGCATCTGTGTGGACTACAAAGGGAAGCTTATAATCGGCATATGCCAACACAGGGGGAATGGTGAGCTTACCTTTTATAGTATCGAAGCTCCGTTGCTGCTCTTCATTCCACTTAAAGGGTGTCTGCTTCTTCGAAGATTTCTTCTCGGCTTTAGGGTTTGTAACATGACCTATTAGTAGGTCATTCAGTGGCCGTGCTATGGAGGCAAATCCTTTGATTAAGCGGCGATAGTAGCCAGTAAATCCAAGAAATTTTCGAACCTCTTTTGTAGTCCTGAGAACTGGCCAGATTTTAACAGCTTCTGTTTTCGCTGGATCTGTGTGAATGCTTTCTTCAGAGACCACGTGGCCAAGGTAGACAACTCGGCTTTTAAAAAATTCGCATTTGGATGTCAGGTTGTGTTCCTGCAAGCGCTCAAACACTGCTTGCAGTCGCTGGATATGTTCCTCAAAGGTTGAGGAGAAGATTATTATGTCATCTAAATAGATGAGACAATCTCGAAGATTGAGCTCACCCATGCATCTCTCCATCAACCTCTGGAAAGTAGCTGGAGCGTTACACAACCCGAAAGGCATGCGATTACATTCATAAAAGCCGAGTGTTCCAACCTGGAAGGCTGTCTTAGCCTTGTCTTGTTCCCTCAGCTCCACCTGCCAGTAGCCACTTTTCAAGTCTAATTTTGAAAAATATTTAGCGCCAGCTAGCAGGTGTAATGTATCGTCGATTCGAGGGATGGCATACGCATCTTTGGTAGTGCGCTGATTCAGTTTTCTGAAGTCGATACAAAACCGAATCGTGGCATCCTTCTTCCTTGCGATAACTACATTGGAACTGAAAGGGCTGTTTGAATCTTTGATGGCTCCTATTTCTAGCATCTCCTTAAGGTGCTCCCTGACTTCCTGAAACAATGCAGGAGGTACACGTCTATATGGCTCTTTAAATGGCTGGTCATTCTCTAAATGTATTTCATGTTCAACTAAATTTGTACACCCCAGATCGGTTGCCATTTTGATAGAAACTCATAAACTCTATTTTTTTCTTCTGTAGTTAATTTAGTACTGTCTAAATTTATGCCATGGATGTTATCGTTTATCTGTTCTGTAGAAACTGTCTGCTGATTTATTTGAACTCGGTCTGTCCTTTCATCCGTGCTGTTATTGATGGATACTGGTCTTAAGACATTGATTTCTTGCAGGTCACTTATATTTGATTTTGAGGGAATACAAACAACTTTTGCTGACATATTAAAAAGGCGTACAGGTACTCTTGAGGTTTTTCCTGGGATAATTTAAAGAACAATTCTTGGACAAATCGAAATCCTCGATATATTACTATTTTCCATAGTTTCTGTTAAGGCAGCATCTATATTTTTATCTTTCCTCACAATTCCTGCCACTGTTTTTACTTCCATCGGCTGTAAAACGACTTTAGATGTTGTTTTAACAACTCCAATCTGACTATTACTGATGGACTTAAATGCTAGATCCCATGCTTCTGGTATAGACCTGTCCTCCGTAAACAGCTGTCTGTAGTGACGTATAATATTAGTACCTACTATAAGTGGAACCGTTTTATTATACTCTGTCACTGGGACTACTAGCAATGGAACAATGAGGGGTTCCTTTTCTGAAAGTGATAATTCTACTTTCAGCTCAACATAGCCTAGATAAGGCAATGTTCGACCGTCTGCCCCTTTGACTTGAAGTTCAATTTCATCTAGACTATGTACTTGTGGTCTAGGTACCATTTGATTAATAAAATCCTGACAGATAGTACTAATCATAGATCCTGAATCAACGAGTCCTTGGTCTTTATTCCTTCAATCCAGATGTCACTTTCATTCTCTTTTCCAACCATTCTATTCAATAATTCAATATGAGGGCTATTCTCGTTCTCTTTATTGCCCCTCATCTGCCCTACGACAGAGGCATCTACTGGTTTAAAGATTTCTTTTCCTTGGTGTCGTCGGTGTTTCTATCTTCTCTTAGCTTATCTCCTTTTGTGCCAGTTTGTTTTTCATTATTCCTGTTAATTATTTTGCTGCTTCTGTCCTGGCGATATGTTGGTCTCCTATATGCTAACTTCTTCTCGACATTTTCTAATCGTCTTGTTAATTCCTTTATTACTTTGGTGCTGTCATCCAGTTGTATTGGGTGGTGTTGTATTTCTTTTAAACGATCTAAGTCCGCTGAGCATTCCACTTGTTTCTTTATACGTTCTGGGACCATTTGTTTCTGTGCTGTTGTTTTATGTGTTAGTATTTCATACTCTTCTCCTCTTACTTTCCTTCGTAATAACTTAAATTCTTTTATCTGTTCAAAATAAACTCTTGTTGCATTCCTCAACTCTGTGCTGTATAAGGATCTCCAAAATTTTGTCCTCAACATGTCATTTCTTTGTTCCTTTGTTACATGGCCTTTATCTATTGCTTCCTGTAAGATTTCTTCAATTCTAAGGCCCCACATTGTAACACTCTCTTCAGCTTTTTGTGAAGCTGTGTAGAATTCTTGGAGAACACTTTCTCCACTAGCCACATTGCCAAACACACTTTCTAGCTTATTTATAATCTCCTGACTTGTAGCTGTTGGACCTAAAGTCACTAGTGTTTGCCTTGCATGTCCTTTTAAGGAATTGCGAATTGACTGAATTACGATATAGTCTGGGTACATCCCAGATCGTATCAGACATTCTGTTTCTAGTTTCCAAACTTCAAAAGAACTTTTGTTCTTTGGAGTTGGCTCCACCCCAGAAAAAGGGTTTACATATGGTTTAATAAAATGTGAAATTTCTGCTTTACTAGCAGCCTCTTTTGAATATGAGTTCAATGTGGCTTCTGATCTTATCTTAGCACTGATTTGATTTTCCTTTGCATTCAATTCTTCTTCTAACTGTCTGAGATAAGCCTCTTTCTTTTCTAATTCCTGCTCCTTTACTGACTTCATAGTAGTTAGCGTTATTTCTGTTTTCGGCAGTGCCGCTTTCAGTGCCCGTAATTCTTCCTCTTTTATCTTTAATTCGGCTTCTTTTAGCAGTATTTCCTTTTCCTTACTCCATGAGGTATCACTCCTTTGTGTCCAAGCCGATGTTTCTGCAGATCTCTGGTTATACAACATTTCTTTCTTCCAAGCTTACTCTAATTTTCTTAGATGTTCTTCTTTGTTTTTTAATCTCCTCCCGTGTACCTGGCATGCCTAAATCAAAAATCCTTACTGGTTCCTTTTGATACTGCATTGCTCTTGCAAGTAAATCTTGCTCTTGTTTTATTGATGCTTCCTCTTCCCTCTTAGTTTCTATCTTTACCCTGTGTGGTGTCTGCGTTAACTTAGAACATGAGTAATTATCTGCATCATACAAATCTTCCATAGCATATGTGTGCGGTTTCCTTTCTTTCCTCATCATTTCTTCTAGAAGACGTCTCCCAATCTCATGCTCTTCCTTTATACGTTCTCCCTGTTTCTGTTCTTCCATGTCATATGAAATGTGACGTAGAGCATCTTGCTTCATAACCAACTCGTCTTGTAGTCTCTGTTTTTCCGTATGGAGTACGTTCAATCTTTCCTCTCTTTTCTTCTCCTCCGAGGCCTTCTGTCTTAGGAGTCGTTCAAGTCGTTCCTGTTCTTGCTTCATCAACATTAATCTTTCTCTTCTTTTCATTTCCTCCTTAATCTTTCTATCTTTTTCTTCGAGTATTTTCATTTTTTCTTTTAATTCCATTTCCTCTCTCGCCTTTAAAAGCTTTCTTTCCTCCATTCGCTTATCTTCCAGTACTAAGAACTCAATTCTTTCTATTAATTCTCTTTCCTGAGTATCACTGATATCGAGTGGCTCGTCAGCATACTCTTTCTTTGTGAAAGTCTTAGTAGAACTTACTTTCTGTCCTTGCAGTAGCTTATCACTTAAACTCGCTATTTTTCTTGGCAGTTGAGACGTAGCCAGTTCTAACCTCTCTTCTTCTTGTTCATTCCCAGCTTTTTTACTTTCATAAGTAGCTCTAACCGACTGTAATACTCCTTCTTCGTTTATATATGTATATTCGTGAGGAGTTGTTGGTTTTGGAATAGTTGTGTCCTTTGACAAAGTGCTATCTTCTTTTCTACTAAGGCTCCTTCTCGCTTCATCTAACACTTGCTGAAAGCGCATTTCCTCTTTCTTTACTTCTGATCTCTGATCCATATTTCCTATCTGTCCTTTTTTTCGATCATCTCTCCAACTTGGAGTTTCCTTTCTATCACTACGGTCACCTTCAATATCATAATCATGATACGAGTACGTTTCATCCAAAGTCGACAGAGTGTCTCTTGCCGTTGGATCAAGGATACCAGCGAATTCAAGCTTATCACTGTCTAAAGTTGTATCTTGATATTCCTTTCCTTTACTATTTGTCACAATTCCCTTTTCTTTTGTCATTCCCCTATGTCTAAACTCTACATCTTGTATGCTATTGTCATGTGCAATCCCTCTATATTGGCTATCTTTTTGCTGTTCTGTATCTCTTTCTCTCTGAAGATCCCTCATAATGTTTCTCTGCTCTTCCTCTATTTGTCTTCTTTCTCTTCTTATGTACCTTAACTTTCTTTCCGTTAGGTCTTCCATTATTGTCTATCTTACCGCTTTATTATATCGTAATACAATTATTCTCTCTGAAAAAGAAGGTTTCTGAAATAAATAATTCTGAAAAAGAAAAGTTTCTGAAAGAAATAATTCTCTTAAGCCGCTTGTGATCTCTACTGTCCCTCGCGTAGCACTTGTCAACAGTGATACAGTTCTATTGCCTATGCTTCCTCGAGATTATATTGTGTTGTATACACAATTTTTACATCTCGCCAACAGAGAAATACAAAAATTGTTAGAATAATATTTCACTGTACGCAGAAGAAATATAGCGTTTTATCCAACACAGTGAATATCTATCTGTCTGTGCTTTCAGTGCTCGCAAAATTCAAGCGACGCTGTACTACCTGCAGAACAGTGAAAGTGTCTCTGCTTACTGTTCGACACGGCCCAGATTCACAGCGTTTTTTTTTTTTTTTTTTTTTTGAGAAAAATAACTCAACCTGAAAAACCGTACCTCATCAGAATCATTCTGGATTTCTCTGCAATCACTTTTTTTTTCTTTTTTTTTTTTTTTTTTTTTTTTTTTTTTTTTTGAGAAGTGGGTAACTCAAAATAACTAATTGTCCATGTGTTGAAAGGGAGCGGGGAGGCGATTAATTGAATAAGGGTGGTTATTTTAAGCACTGCTTGACTGAACGTTGCAAAAAAAACAAAAGGGGCGGGGGGGGGGGGGTGGACTGTACAGTAAATAATCATACTGCTACAGTAATATAGCAACAGTGAAATTAACAATTTAGCTTTAACTGAGACACAGAAAAGGCATTTCCAGCAACGCAACTCTGCGAAATGCAGTGGCTCACGTTGGGAATATTTCCGTGTTTTATTCGGTGAAGCTTCTTAAATTGCTAATATGCTCACTAGACCCTTGGGCATTATGATGCTGTTTCTCTTACCTTGATAGCGTGATACTGGGGCTGTCCTGTTGTACTGAAGCGAGTCTGGCCAGACAGCGAAAAAACAAACGCTCAAAACCACCGCGATAAAACAAAAACGTCAAAAGTTTCGCATTAACTGGCTAAATGTAACTGCTTGAAAGATTTTAATATCTTTCAAAAGTGTTACTTATCTCTGTTCTATTCAACTAAATTTGTTGAAAACAACTGCACAAAAATATTTGTTTGATATATATTGTTAATAAAATAACCACTAGATGCAAAACAAATAATTTTATATCCGGAAGAAAGAAAAAAAAATAATGATCACCTGGGTGATTCGATCCTGTACCTATATCTACTACGAGCACTTTTGGAAAGGCGTCGTGACCACTCGACTACACCGGAATATATTTAGCAGTCTTAACGTATTAAGTACTCATTATAAAACAAAGGCGGCACAGGTAAACGGGGTGTGTTTCTGAAGTATTTTTTCCACCGTGAACTGTTCAGAGACTAAGTCCTAATTTTCAAAAAAAAAAAAAATGTCTAAAGGAAAATTATACTTAAACGAGTATTCATGTTAGTTATCAGGGCTGTATTTGAAAAATAGCGATTTATATTCTATAGATTTTACAGGACCATAGGTACGGAGGGTTTTAATAATGGGCTGGGCGAAAACTTGGAAGGCGACGGGATAATGTAGAAATTTAGTCTACAATAAATGAAATACCACTACATGGTAACTACCTACTGCTTTTACTCCTACACCATATGCTTAAGTTTATAATGCAGTAAAATGAATAAAAGATGATAAATGGTATGATAAGAAAATATCAATACAAAGAACCTACTTTTATTTGACAGTGGGATACATGTACGATGAATGTAAACATGCGACCTGATGGTCAGAATACATGTATATTGTCTGCATGTACCTTGTACGGCTTACCGCAGGCAACCAACATACATATAATGTTACGCAGGGTATTCTCGAACGATCAAGGCATTTGTTTACATTCTAAATGTCAATTATTCTGATCGAAAGTGATACCTATGTTTGTATACTGCAAGACAGATATAAATGGCCTACCGTATGTAAACTATATCCATTTCCATTTATATAACAAAATAAAACAAAAACAAATCACAAAATATGATCCGATTTTATGCTACATCAGTCACGTGAATGTCTACTTATATCCCTGAAGATCATCCGTCCATCGTGATGAATGTCTCCATTATATTATGTAGAAATTATGGGCCCACTGATTTCACACGTGTAATATTGTAAACATAACAGAATTGCGGAAATAATAATCCAAAAGCGCGCATGTGTATTATTGAAAAACACCATAATGACGTCACTAAAATCATACGTCACAGCTACCAGAATACAATACAGGGTACATCTTCGGGAATCCCATCATTGGCGCTGGTCAAAATCCACACTGGCCACCATTGTCGTATATAAGTGCTGCCTGAGGCCTTACAGCTCATCAGCATATATTAGGATTCTTCTAATTGAAACAGAGCCTGGAAATATATTATATAAATATATTTAATGAGGAAAAATATGAATGTCAACAGACATATACACTGTATTGTAATGACTAAACAAATTAGAATGAGAAAATCATAAGTAATATGGCGTAACAATGACTAGTACAGGTAATTATCTACAGTATCTGTCCAAAAGGTTACACTACTGGTACCTACTGACTAATTACTACAACTACAGATTTCCATTCTACAGGTACATGAAAGGAGGGACAAGCTTGTATGGAGGTGGACGGGGAATATATAAGAATAGATCAGAATAAGTCGGTCCTGATGCACAGACACTTGTTTCTGCCTATGACACACAGTAAAATACGCTTGTAACCAAAGTGTGTCTGCTCAAAATTAACGTTTCGTTAAATACTACAAAATGTAAAATCAAAGCATCTAAAATTAACGTTTAGATAAATATACTAATACATACTATCCAAGGAGAACTTTTAAAACCATACTGCCAGTAACTATGAAAACAAAAGTTGTTTATTGGTTTTTTTTTGTTTTTGTTCTTTTTTGTTTTGTTTGTTTGTTTTTTGTTTTGTTTTTTTTTTTGTTTTTTATTTTTGTTGTTTTTTTTTTTTTTTTTTTTTTTTTTTTTTTGTTGTTGTTGTTGTTTTTTTTTGTTTTTTTTTTGTTTGTTTTTTTGTTGTTGTTTTTTGTTTTTTTTTTGTTTTTTTTTTTTTGTTTTTGTTTTTTTTACAATTTTTTTTTTTTTTTTTTTTTTGTTTTGTTTTTTCTTTTTTTTTTTTTTTTTTCTTTTTTTTATGGTTTCTTTTTTGTGTTTTTTTTTTTTTTTTTTTTTTTTTTTTGTTGTTTTTTTTTTAGTCTACACAAGACAAACCGTTTAGACAAGAGCAGCGCTAACCTCAAATGTAATAGGTATTTTTTTAACAGAGACGATACCATCTTCAATGTTCCCTGAAGTGAAATAAGTTCAGAAGTCATTTTAAAAAATCAGGACTGACATCCAACACCCAGTAAATCATTCATCAGAGAATTTTGCTACTAACCATTACGTAAACAAGCCTATTCAAATATATAGAAAATTTTACCCCCAAAAACTGAAAATTTTCAGATAAAAAACCCTGATATTTTTCAAATTTCTGCTCAAAACATACATTGTGGGTACTCGTTAGGCGAGGCGGTTCTAACGAATACCCACAATTTATGTTTTTGAGCAGAAATAAGAAAAATAATGTATACCCCTGTAAACCCCAGTTTTACTGTATAAAAGTGGGGTTTAAGAGGGTCAAAATATTATAGGTATATTTTTGTGATGTTTGATATCGTAAAAGCAAAATTTGGAGCCTGGATGTTTGGCACCATTAGCAGTTGATCAATCCTTTCCCCTCTAAGTAGACTATTCCATCCCTGAATTTGGACATATTTCTTGTTGCAAACATGAGGTTTAATCAAAAATCAATAACAGAATGGCAAACAGTGTAGATCCTGATGAGATGGCTCACCAGGATCTATACTGTTTGCAAAAGCATTGTTTTGGTCTGCAGGGCTGAAAGGATTAAGACTGAACTTCAATTTTATTATACAACACTTTGTATATTATATTCAGCGATGCGTGCTTTACTCTAAACGTTTTGTCGTATGTGTAGGTTTTGTAACCCCGAAAACCGCTTTAACGGTGATAATAAGAAAAATAGCCTAAAACATGCCTATTTAAATATATAGAAAAAAACACACCTCCAAAACTGATTTTTTTAGAAAAAAAAAAAAAAAACGCTGATATTTTTTCATATTTGTGCTAAAAACATTCTGTGTGGGTGCTCGATATAACCGCCTCGCCGAGGTGGCTCTAACGAGTACCCACAATCTATGTTTTTGAGCAGAAATAAGAAAAATAATGTATACCCCTGTAAACCCAGGTTTTACATGTACCAATTAAAAGTAGGAGTTAAGGGGGTCAAAATTTTTTAGATATGTTTTCGTGATGGGTAATCTTTTCAATCCTGTAGACCGGTTCAGATACCTATGCAAACAGTGTAGTCCAGCCAGGTGAGCTATCTCATCAGGATCTACTCTGTTTGCCATCTTGTTAATGACCATTGACTTAACCCCAATGTCAACACACAATATTAGTACAAAGGATCACTTGGACGTGTATGACTTTTGATTTGAGAGGTCATCACGAATGTACCTACCTAGCATATTTGCAGCAAGTATTTTATTGCGTTTGAAGCTTTCATTATTGAATTTTCAGCTCACAAAATTCCTCAAAAGTAAGTATCTTTTTTGCGTTTGGAGCTTTCAATATTATATCTTTAGCTCACAAAATTTCTGAAACGTAACACAAACTTTCATTCACTATATAAATAGTTCCCAAGATAAGTGCGTACTTTCTTTAGTCTTTCAGTATAGATATACTTTATATATGGTTACTCCTGGTGTATACAAATAGCCCAACAGTTCGCTTTCAGGAAAACGTTCATGACATTTTATATGATATGTGCTGCGCCATGCGAAAACATGTCGTCGGGCCCTCGCTGTCCGCAATCATAATCATTGGATAATACAAAATATTTCAATGGGGAGCAAATGTCCGGCTGAGAATTTGCCCATGTGCAGGATGATGTGAATACGCACATTTTCGCTTGACGCGGCCCACATAATACTACTAGCAAAACTGCTGACCTGACTTTATGTAACCAGCCGTTATCTTTTCTATTCATACAACATGGAAAGTGTGTATGTGATCATAAAACATTTGACTTTTTTCCCTATTTACCATTTCAGCCCACTGTTTTGCAAACAGTGTAGATTCTGATGAGACGGCTAATCCAGGATCTACACTGTTTGCCATTCTGTTTTGATTTTTCACTGAGACTCTTATTTGTAACAAGGGTTCTGACAAGGTTCAATGATGGAAAAGTCCATTTAATAAACTCAGAGAAGAAAAGGTTAATTCGTTTTATTTGTATAATTCTCCAAGAGACATGGACGACCATGAAGATGAAGCAACAGGTTTTCGTTGCCATGAAGAGGAAGCCTTTCATATTGATCATGTAGCCGATGATCAAGATAATGATACAAAAGAAGACAAATGCGGATTGACAAAACACGCTCCTTACAAAAACCTTGGACTTATAAGTATTGCATTCCTACTTCTGTTCGCGGGAGTCAGTTCCTTACAAAATCTTCAAAGTAGCATAAATGTTGCTGAAGGGCTTGGGCCTGTAGGATTAACAGTTATTTATGTGTCTGTGCTCATATCGGGCGTCTTTCTACCAACACTATTATTTTCCAAGTTCGGTACTAAATGGTCAATGGTTGCTTCGATGTTTGGTTTCCTTGCCTATACAGCTGCAGCGTTTCATGCAACGTGGGTCACTATAATTCCTTCGTCAGTTCTTTTAGGTGTGGGTATGTCTGTTCTCTGGACCGGAAAATTGTCTTACATATCGGAATTAGCTCACGAATATTCTAAGAGAACGGAATCGAAAAACAGTGACGTTCTTAGTCGATTTTTCGGACTATTCTTCACAGTATCTTATGTAGGTTAGTAAACTTACGTACTTTTATAATATACTCCCTATGTGAGATTATTTCATCTTTGGTACACAATTGAGATAAGATAAATAAGCCGGGGACATCACGAAAACATGCCTATATAATTTTGACCCCCTTAAACCCCACTTTTATATAGTAGAACTGGGGTTTAGAGGAGTATACATTATTTTTCTTATTTCTGCTCAAAAACATAGATTGTGGGTACTCGTTAGAACCGCCTCGGCGAGGCGGTTCTAACGAGTACCAACAATCTGTGTTTTGAGCAGAAATATGAAAAATATCAGAGTTTTTTTTATCTGAAAATTTTTAGTTTTTGGAGGTGAAATTTTCTATAGATTTGAATAGGCGTGTTTTCGTAATGAAAAGCGGACAATACAAGCTGCAAGTGCGCTCAGCAATGTCTCACGTCATCCGTGGATGTTGCTCATAGTCTTTGCTATCCGCCTGAGGTTGCTATGGCTCCTTGGCTACCCCACAAAAAAGTCCTGCAAAGCCTCTGATCATATTGTACGGATGCGCAGGCTTATCTGAGTGTTCTCTGGGCACACAGGAAGTCTTGAAGGTAATGCTGTGCCCCGGCTCAAATGTTTAATTATAAAAACAACGCTAAGCACAAGGGTAACATTTGTTAAAATGCGAACAATTAAGCCCTAGAAAAGCTTCTCAGGACACATCACGAAAACATACCTATATAATTTTGACCCCTTAAACCCCACTTTTAGACAGTAAAACTGGGGTTTACAGGAGTATACATTATATTTCGTACATGTATTTCTGATCAAAACCATAGATTGTGGGTACCCACAATTTATGTTTTGAGCAGATATATGAAAAATATCAGAGTTTTTTATCCGAAAATTTTCAGTTTTTGGAGGTGAAATTTTCTACATATTTGAACAGACATGTTTTCGTTATGACGTTTGCCTGTGTAAAGAACAAAAGTTGTAGACACTCAGGATAAAACCAAGATGACGCCCGTACATACGGCTCATCCTTGGGTTCGCTTTTCCATATGTTCCGAGGTCTTGTTTTGTGCGTGACGAGTCATATTTATTACATATTATATGTGTAGGCTTGAGCGTGTGTTATGTATCTTCTATATTTTAAAGTTTAATATTTTGTAGGATAAACCACCAGATGAAAATTTGTTATTTTCTCCTATTTCACAAGAAACAAATGTGTCGGTCCTCAGATTAACTGACCGCTCTTTCCTCAATCCGTTTCAGATGGTCGGTGCTTGACATTCAATGTCTGTAGTCGGGCTCATCATGGTCCTATTTGTGTTTTTCTTGTGTTCTGCATTCAGATCGCCATTGAGCCCTTTACTATGTTTCGTTACATTGTTTTTGATTATATGTGTTTTAAATGTGATGTGTCACAGATCAGGGCCCAGTTGTTCAAAGCTATGATGTCGTTAGTTAACGATTCGTTAAAATTTACATCGAGTGATATGCAAATATGCTGAAACTTTTTGCTAAAAAAATGTAAGTAGCTTTTGCAGAGCAAAAGCTACTCACATTTTTTCAGCAAAAAATATCGTAATAATGTAAATTGAATCCGCTAAAACAGTTAACGAAATGACCCTTAACGAGCTCGTTAAGCTAACGACGCTTTGAACAACTGGGCCCAGATGCATAATCCCTATGCGGACTGTACATATATTTGGGCTGCATCAGAATTGTTTGTGCGTCTGTGGTTTCTCTTTTATTTTTTTTTTTTTTTTTTTTTTTTTTTTTTTTTTTTTTTTTTTTTGGTGCCTCGGGAGGGCTGTGCTTCGTAATTGTGGCATTTCCCGAAAAGTAGTTTCACTTATAGTTTTGATATTTTATTCAACTTGTCTCTAAATAATCTGAAAGAAGTGTCAAGTTTTATTTTCTGTGAAAATAAGAACAAAATGCTTTCAAATGTAAACTGCTAAAATAATTAGATATTGAGATGTCAAGGAAATGTTAAGCTTAGATACCCAGGAAAGGTTGAGCTGTCATCCTCGAAACCTCTCTAATTTATTTGCGTACAGGTAAGCTCCACTGTGTTTCAACGGGCGGATGTTTTGTTAATGGTTATGAGCGTTCCACTTTTTGATGTTTTTTTCTTTTAATAATTATGTAAGCTGATTATATATTCAGTTAAGTTTGGGTAACAGAATTCCCACCTTTTTGGCAAAGTGTTGCCAGCTCTGCTTGCCGTCTTTTCATTTTGTGGGTGCTTTATTGTATTTGTCTGTCCTTCCCTTTGGTGTTTGGGGCTTGATGTTGATCCGATTGTCTGAGTTCCTGAGTTCTCGTATTTACTTTTAATAAGCAAAAACTTGTTTCTTAAACTATTTCTCAGGTGTTAAACATAATTATATTGTGAGTCATTTATTCAGAATTGGGTCGACCAGCTGCACCGTTTTGTAGTAGCATCACGAAAACATGCCTATATAATTTTGACCCCCTTAAACCCCACTTTTATATAGTAAAACTGGGGTTTACGGGGGTGTACATTATTTTTCTTATTTCTGCACAAAAACATAGATTGTGGGTACTCGTTAGAACCGCCTCGCCGAGGCGGTTCTAACGAGTACCCACAATCTATGTTTTGAACAGAAATAAGAAAAATATCAGAATTTTTTATCTGACTGTTTTCCTTTTCTGGTTTTCGTAATGGAAAGGGAAAATCTTGGAGTTCAGAAATTATGAAAACATGATGTTGATCACGTTATGTTGCAAGTTGCAAGTCTCTGCAGAAAGATTTCCCGAGACGCCATAATGAAACGAGATGAGACAACAACCAAATCAGCACAACTGAAAAAGTCGATTTGCGATAAAAGAAAAATTGCAATAGAGGAACCACTTAGGAATGGTCAGCAGAAAAAATATCTATTCAATAGCTTAAAGGGGAACACAATATAAGTTGTAAGTATATTTGGAGTAAAGCGCTTAACAAGCCATTTATTTTGATGCAAGAGTTTGTTTTCAAAATCGGCCTAAAAATAAGGAATTATGGTAGTTTCAATATATTTAAAATGGCTGTCATGGATGCCGCCATATTGTAGGCTTTGTGACGTCACACAGCCCAAATTAAATATGCAAAACATAATTATAAAGGGTTTTAAGAATATTTTTGCTACAGATTTTTTTATAAGCTTTAAATTCTAGTGGCAAGCAATCATTTTTCCCAAAATAAACCAAGTTTATGAGACTAACTCCCTTCATGAAACGAATTTTAATTTTTATGAAACCTCATTAAATATTCAAAATGGCGGCGCCCATTCCACCAATGTTAAAATATTCAATTGTCTATAACTTACTTAATTTTCCACCGATTTTGATCAAATTTATGTCAAAATTCATTGTTTGTAAAGTTCCTTACTTTAAAGCACAATATCTTTTAATTTTTTATGAAACCTCATTAAATATTCAAAATGGCGGCGCCCATTCCACCAATGTTAAAATATTCAATTGTCTATAACTTACTTAATTTTCCACCGATTTTGATCAAATTTATGTCAAAATTCATTGTTTGTAAAGTTCCTTACTTTAAAGCACAATATCTTTTAAGGTTGCGTTCCCCTGTAACCATTTCAGTCCGGCAGACCAAACAAGAAGCTTTAACATACAATGTAGATTCAGATGAGACGGCCCGTAATGAGCCGTCTCATCTGAAGCTACAATGTTTGTCAATTTTTTTTTTATTTTTTTTTTGTTTTTGTTTTGTTTTGTGTGTGGTTTGTTTCTTTGATTGATACCCTTAGTTGCAACAGCGGACATGTTTAAATTCAAAGTAAAAAGAGGTCATGTCAGAAACTCGGTTGTGAAAGGTTTATCAGCTTTTGACGCAAGTATACCGCAAACAGCCTTCCCAAGGCACTGAAACAAGGCGAGATGAGACAACAATGAAATCAGAACAATTGAAACAATCGATGTGCGACCAAGCAAGATCTGCAATAGATGAATCGCTTAGAAGAAAACAAAAACATTCAAGGGCTGAAAAGAGGTTTAGCGCGCGCCTCATCAAACCGAAATATTTCCAAGCATTCGTTTGCTGCATTCTTCGTTTCCTAACGACGCCCCTTTCAAATTAGTTTGTGGTCTCAGCAGCTGTCGTTAACCCTTGTCACTCTGGCTAACAGCTTCAGCAGACGACATTTTAAAATATTTTTTTCTTTTCCAGAAAACATGTTTTGACGTTTCGTGCAAATTGTCTTCATTGGGGACAATTTGCATGAAATTTTAATTTCTGTTTCCTGGGAAAAATAAGAAAAATATTTCAATATGTCGCCTGCTGACCCAGAGTGCTAAGCGTTAAATATTTGTATGAAGACTGTAAAATGTTATTGCTGGTATTGTTAAATTATCCTGGGTCCAGTTGTTCAAAGCATCGTTAGCTTGACGAGCTCGTTAGTGGTCAAAATGCTAAATGTTCTAGTAAGTACAATAGCTAATTAATATGTATTTTTGCAGAGAAAATGTGAGTAGCTTTAGCAAATGTAACAGCTACTCACATTTTCTCAGTAAAAATATTAGCATATATACCATATTTAATGATCAAAGTTTAACGATACGTTAACTAACGACATCGTTAGTTTTGAACAACTGGGCCCTAAATTCTATGAGCCGCATCAAGAAAAATGTGCCTTCAGGGCATGCGCGTACGGCGAAGGTTCGCTGTCCCCTGCCAGAATCATTGGATACTATGGAATTAAGTAATGGGGAGCAAAGGCCCATATGAGACTGCGCATGCACAGGATGATGTGAATCCGCACATTTTCTTTTCTTTCTTTTTTTGCTCGAAGGCACGTTTTCGCTTGACGCGGCCCATGTGTGAAAAGGTGTACCGCTTTAAGCGCTATTTAGGAGGCATGAGGGTTATTGTAGTTTTTCTCTTTCCCTCGCGAACACGTACCAAACCGAGTCGGCTAGTTTCTGACTTTTGATTTGTTCTTTTATTTTCAACGAATACCCCTTACAAATTATCTTGAACGTTTGCAAAGAAAGGCGTTCGTTCGCAACGATCCTTTACAACGATCTTGTGCCGCAGCTAGCATTTGCAACCGACACACACCGTTGTTAAAACTTTTACCCTTTTTCTCCGCATACCTTAACAAACAGTAAACATCCAGATGAGACGGCTCGTAACGAGCCGTTTGATCAGGATCAACACGGTTTGCCATTATGTTTTGATTTTAGACAAACTTCTGGGGTGAAAGATTACAGTTATCCTTTTGCACACTTCTTTATTGCAGGGCATGTTGCTGGAAACTTAGCTTCATCGCTGGTATTCTCCTATGAAAGCTCAAAGAATACAACGGAGAATAATGCAACATGTGGAATTTCTTTTTGTTCGAAAGAAGAGTCTGAAAACATAAATCTTCTTGTCACAGATCGCTCAAAGGTAATGAAAATTATTGCATAAAAAGCAGTGTCGCAAGTTATTAACGGCCGTGCATTAACCGGCGAAAAGCCGTGTATTAACAAGGCAATTCACGCGCTGTTAATGCATGGTTACGCAACTTTCAATATGCTCGTACCGAGGCCACAGATTTGCTGCCGTTACGAGATGTGTATTGCCCGGCCCTAGAACGAACATAGTCAGTGGAAATTACGTTCGCGAGACATTGGTGAAAAAGCGAAACAAAATAGTACAAGAAATAACGCGAAATGTAGCAAATGCTATCATTTTTATGCAATAATAGCGACTGAACATGGTTTTTCAATGCATTAACATTCGCCAGGTCTCTTGGGAGGTGTTGAAAACCGCGGCGAAGGCCGCGGTTTTCAACATCTCCCAAGGGACCTGGCGAATGTTAATGCATGAAAAACCATGTTTGATCATTATAGTAAGACACGTTGTTATAACGATGGTCTCAGAGGCATATTCACTGTTTGCAAAGACTAGGATAAGCTAGAGCATCTGCGCAGTCTAATTTGGTCCTTCGTCGTCCGCTCAATGAATCACTGCATTGAAGAATGATATGACGGGGGCACATCATTTCCTACAATGTTGCATGTGCTCCCTGCGAGGATTCAGATCAGCCGGACGCATCAGTCTTTGTTTTTAGTTTGAAGATGCAGACATATCTGGAATGTAAACCCCTGTAAATCATTTTGAACCTTTGGTGGCCTGAAGAAAAAAAACATTGTTTTCAGCATGTACATGTATACAATGACAATCTATGTGTGGAATGCGTTACAGTATGTTATAATGCACGTAATACCTAGTTCAAGACGCAGTATACATGTACACACAATATATATATATATATATATATATATATATATATATATATATATATATATATATATATATATATATATATATATAGCGATATTAACGCTTAGTGCTCTGGATAAAAATTTCAGCAGACAACATTTTGAAATTTTAACTGCTTAAATTATAAATCAATGGTGTGGGTATCATAAACTGCATAAATTATTTTGTAGGTTTTATCGCCTTTATTCTAAATGCATTTCCAAATATAGTGTTAGCTTGAATGATATTTCAGATAGCTTTATTGGAACCAAAATTTATGGCGAACCTGTCTATAAGTTCAAAAAGAGTTTGATAGTATTGATTTTTCTAACATCACAAAAAGTCTCGTTACAAAAAGATAGGGTAAGATGTTAAGCGGTACATTGCATTCATAGTTGCAATCCCAATTATGGCTGATAACTTTGTCTTCCTCTTTTTCAGATGGTTGGGTCCCTGAGCCATGATTGTTTCATCATTTCAGTTTTTAGTAATGATTCACTGATAAGATAGAGTACGCTAGCGGGCTGAATATGGAACTGCGTCGGAATTAAGGGTCCTGTAGATTTCTGCTGACCGTTCAAAGGCGGTGTCATGATTTTCCTTTCTTCTCATCTCTTCTTCTTTCGATGCCTTATAAAGGCTGGGCTGGGCTTCGTAGATGTGTCATTTCCTATTTAAATTAATTTGTATTATTTCTGTATGATTTTAGTTTTTTTAAAACAAATAAAGGAATAATAAAGGAACAACAGTTATAATAAATTTCAAACGATATGGTTTGTAAACTGGCTACAGACTGGCTTCATAATGGTATTAATTTTCGAGGAGAACAATTCTGACAACACAATTTGACAACAGTAGGGATTTGGGAATTACCGGTATAGTATGAGTGCAAACAAGGCTATATTCTAAATGGCAACCCAGCTAGCTTTCTTCTTAAATATATATCGGACTCTTATCGATCTGACATGATTTCTGTCGGGCCGATAAGTTTCCGATATAGATTTAAGTAGAATGCTGGCTGGGAATAGTCTAAAGCAATCCTGTCTGGGATGGCAATATATTGACTGCACGCTAATATTAACTGACAACATGACAAATATGAGATAAGTGTCAGAACAGTGTGATGTCAGATTCAAACCAGACTTTTGTCAATGTTAAACCAGACATACTCCAATGTTCAAACAGATAAATACGTATCAGTGGCCAACCATATACAAAGAATAACAACTTTATATATATATCAGTGACAAACCAGCTAACTTTGAAGATACACTTACGGGGGATGGTGTCTTTAAATTATATGTGGTTTATGCTACTGAACGTTCTAAGGCGGTGGTCCCGGTGTTAGTCTTACTCTTTGTTGCTTTGTGGTTTATTCTACGAGGCGATTTGTTTTCAGTCTTGCCTTGTGTTATTTGTGTTATTTGGTTGTGTTTTCAGTCCTTTTAGCATTGCGATTACCTCGCTTGGGGAAGAGAGTGCTAATCTTAGTGCTTTTCGTACGTTTGTTTGATCTGCGCTTGTTTGGTTTTGTCTGCTTTCTCTTCCTCTTGGTGTCCAGGAAGGGCTGCAGCTTGTGATTGTGGCACTGCCTGGACTTTTCTCTTACTTTTTTGCTCTGTCGTAGAGTTATACATCTAATAAGTACCCACAACATGTTTACCTGAAAATGCTTTGGATTCTTAACAACCCACAGCAAAACCTTCGATAACTCTTATAAGAGTGCTCAGCAGACTGTACGGATGTGCAGGTTGATCAAAGTCTTTGCTGGGCGCAAATGCAATCTTGTAGGTAATCCTGGGCACATACAATCATGCAGTTAATGCGGTAGCTCTTATATAGCTCATATATAAATTATCATAAATAATTCAGAGCACGACAAAACTTACGTACAATAAGACTTTTGCGACCAAAAAGACTCAGATCAGCCTGTGCATCCGCGCATTCTGATCAGAGTCTTCGCTGATACCATGTGCCTTCTACAGCCTCCAGGCTATCCAAAGGGGGATAAATGAGAACTCTTTCCATACTGAGTGGACATACAGGCTGGTCTGAGTCTTTACTGGTCACACAGGTCTTAGTGTAGGTTTTTTGTGCGCTGGCTCAAATATAGAATCATGTGCAGACCGAGAAGAGCAGTTTGTGTCTACTCTGTTTGCTGAGGTATGTCTGTAAGTTTGTATACGATAGATGTTGTTCTGATTTCAGATCTACATTTTTGCTGGATTCTGCCTTGGGTGTATCGTCTTAGCTGTTCTCGTAATGTCTTTTCTGATGGATAACATAAAGCCTACACAAACAACAAAAAGGTCATCACTTAAGCTTCTTACGGAGACTATAAGGCATATCTGGAAATCCGGCTACGAAAAGCTGCTCGTTCCAGTTGCCCTCTACAGAGGACTGTCTTTAAGCTTCGTTATAAGCGATTTTAATGCTGTAAGTACACTGCAAGTTGTAAGTACACAAACTTTTAGACAACAATAAAGGAAAAGAAGTTTATCAAGTTAAACGAGCATTATGTTTTGCAAAGAGAAAAAATACATTGTAGATTGATAAAGCATCGCTGGATATCAGTCGTATATATAAAGTGCAGAGTTATACTTGGACGATTCTCCTCCATTTTTTGACAGGGGAGACAACTTTAATGATCAGACTTAATTAGCCGAAACTACTCATATTATTTCCCGTTATAAAAACTGCCTTTTTTAAGAAGGGAGCCAAAACAATGTGACAGAGTGGTTTTCCTTGTAAGTGTATTCATTTCCCGTACGTGTTGGTCCGTAGTGATTATTGCGCTCATACTTGTTTTCTGAAAAGTGCTTTGTTGTTCATGAGATGCGAACATTACGTTCTGCCGTATTTTTCACAAAAACAGTATTTGAAACAGTTTATCTTTCAACTTCGGGTAAGAACGCGTGGACTGTGTTGGGCGCTACATACCTGTTGACATATTGGCAAATAAGGACAGTAAATGCCGAGATGGCTTGCTGATGATACAAGTTTATCTTTCCTTTTACGTTTATTGCATTTCTAATTAACCACTTGACGCAGTACGGATTGATTTCTCTGGGACCAAGATATAAATAGAGTTATACATTAAAGGCCACAAGGTCAACAAACTGGTCAGCTTCACAGGTTTTTTTGTTGTTTTATTTATTTTATTTTTTTTTTTTTTTTTTTTTTTTTTTCTAATTTGTTTATTCTTTGTCCTGCGTTTTCGTTTAATCAGCAAAGTTTTGTTTACATATTTTATACATTTTAGGCCTTTACAAGTTGTTCACTGGGTGTAGAAACAGTCGGCTTTGTTATGGTATGCTATGGTGTATGTTTATCGATAACATCATTAGTGCTTGGCGCGGTGACACACATGACCGGCTATCACCTTCTTTTCATCATTGGTAATAATAAAGCCATCCATTAAAAAATTGAGTTCCTCCCAGACTGTGATTACTACATTTTTAATTTTGCCACAGAGAACTGTCTATGTTTTGTAAATACAAGTCCACTACTTACGTAAACTGCGTGAAACAATAAACCTTCCGCTTCAAATTCTTGTTCTTCTGATATCTGTAAGTGTTCGTCTGCATTCTGCGTATGCTGACTATTTATCATTGCTTTGCCTGGTAATCGCGTCTCGATGTTTCTCATATCTTGTTTAATTTCTACCTCATGTGTATTGATTTTTATGGCAATATGATCAAATAAAATATATAAATAAGTTACCCAGGAAAAGCCACACTGTCATGAAGCAGTAACATTCATAATTATAAACTTTCAAAACGCCCGGACGTTGTTCAATGATTACAACGAAACAGATAATATCTACTAAACTATAGTGAAGAACATGTCCGGGTGACGTTTCACGGCTTGACTTCATCTGGTATACAAACGCAAAGTATTGAAATAAACTTTGGTAACAAAGAAACCATAGATTGATTTTATGAGGACTGTGGTCATGGTGCAGCTAGTACATTCCTTACTATGTTTCGGTTAACACTATAAAATATTCCTTTGCACTTACGCTAGAGAATATGCGATCAGACAAAATAAGGATCAGGGCCCAGTTGTTCAAAGCGTCGTAAGCTTAACGAGCTCGGTAAGGGTCATTTCGTTAACTGTTTTAGTAGATTCAATATACAATATTCTGATATTTTTTGCTGAAAAAATGTGAGTAGCTTTTGCACTGCAAAAGCTACTCACATTTTTTCAGCAAAAAATTTCAGCATATTTGCGTATCACTCGATGTAAATTTTAACGAATCGTTAACTAACGACATCGTTAGTTTTGAACAACTGTTCAGGTATTGTATTTGTATCCACTTAAAAATAGAGCCGCACCATGAGACAAAGGCTTTCTTCGGGATATATGCTGACAGTAAAGATCCAGATCAGCAAGCGAGGACGCTCAGCCTGATGGCCTTTGTTAAACTCTGATGTGCTCTTCAGTAGTCCATGATTCTGTCAGCCGACAGCGAAGGCATCGATACACTGTATAGGCAGTCTGATCTCGGCCGTCTCTGTCCGCATATGCATATGCACCGAAAGTACATTTTCACTGGGCGTGGTACATTTCAATATCTACTGTATACCAGATCGATTAACGTCAGAAAGCCGTGGTCTACTAGCATCAAAAGATTATGGTTGACTAACATAAGAAGTCTATGGTCGGACCGCAAGAACGCACGGAATGATATGGGTCTTTGCTCCATCTGCGGTATTTCTCGTACGGTATAATTATATAAAAAACATATCACAATATTTATTTTAGCATTTATCCTACACGGTGCTATGTATGTGACATTGTTTCTGTGGATACCAACTAAAGAAACTGCATATGTCGTATATGTGTGTATTGCTGTTTTTGCTGTTGGGTTTCCTGTCTATTCAACCACTCTTTCTTGTAAGTGTATGATTGGCCTTAACCATTTCATCCCAGCAGAACAATCGAGATACCCATTACGAAAACACGCCTATGAAAATTTCACTCCTAAAAACTGAACGTTTTCGAAAATAAAATCCGATATCTTTCATATTTCTTCTCAAAACATAGATTCTGGGTACTCGTTGGAACCGCCTCGGCGAGGCGGTTCTAACGAGTATTCACAATCTATGTTTTGAGCAGAAATAAGAAAACTAATGTATACCCCTGTAAACCCCAGTTTTACTATATAAAAGTGGGGTTTAAGGGGGTCAAAATATATAGGCGTGTTTTCGTGATGCTTTGCAAACAGTACAAATCCAGATGAGATGGCTCATAAGGAGCTGCCTCATCTGGATCTACACGTTTGCCATTCTGTTATTGATTTTCGACTGAAACTCCTATTTGCAACAATAGATGTATCCACATTCAGAAATGGAAGAGTCCATTTCAGAAACGTAGGGCTGAAAGGGTTAATTTATATTTTTAAAAGACAAGCAGAAACTAAACTGTATGAGTATTAAACATTTTAGCCGTAGTGCGTGTCAGCGTAGTAACAAACAACATTTCTTTATATAGCTGATTTTAGACATTACGAAAACACGCCTATTCAAATATACTGAAAATTTTACCATCAAAAAATGAAAATTTTCAGATAAAAAAATCAGATATTATTCAAATTTCGGCTCAAAACATAGATTGTGGGTACTCGTAAGAACCGCCTCGACGAGGCGGTTCTAGCGAGTACCCACAGTCTATGTTTTGAGCAGAAATAAGAAAAATAATGTATATCCCTGTAAACCCCAGTTTTACTTTATTAAAGTGGGGTTTAAGGGAGTCAAAATTATATAGGCATGTTCGTGATGCCATTAAGGAAACTGCATGCACTGTTAAAGTTTCTGCCATTCGTTACACGGGGCACAAGTTTTGTGACTTCCTGTTTGCTTTCCTGTACACCAAACCAATTCTGGTAATGCGTCTACAGTAAAACTTGTGTAAGACAGCCACCTTTGAAATTGACCTTAGTTGTTGATGTGGAAAGGTGGTTGTCTTATAAAGGTACATGTCATGTAATTTTGCTAGCAAAATTACATGACATGTACCGTTATAAGACAGACAACTTTTTCCACATCAACCACTATTTAAAGTCAGTCTCAAAGATGGCTCTCTTTCACAGGTTTTACTGTATATTATTCGGAAAACAAATTCTGTCCTTATAGTGGGTGTGTTGGGTGGAAAAGAGGGGTGGCCAACACTTTTTTCGGAAATGAGGCAAAACACTTTTGTCAGGTTTGTAGCGACTGAAAGTGTATCAGCTTCCTGTATATGTATTTTTTTTTTTTAGTTACAGTAGCATTCCTATTTGTAAGACAGAATCAACTACTTGTCATTCAATATAACGTCACTTTTTATGGCCGCAAAAACAAAAAATTTCAGATAAAAAAATGTGATCGTTTTGTTATTGTTGGTATTCGTTACCCACAATTTGTTTTATAACAGAAATAAGAAAACTAATGTATATCCCTGCAAATCCCATTTTTCAATATAAAAGTGGGGTTTGAGCGGGTCAAAATTACGTAGACATTTTCGTGATGATAAAACATTTATCTCTGAAGTGTTCCGCAGTCGTAATAATGACAAACAAATACGTTATCTGATTTAGAAAGTTTACTTTAAAAGATTGAGTATTTTGCACTGATGCAAATGAGTTAGACAAGTAATTCCTTTGAATGTTAGATGGTCAAAGTTAGCCGAAACGAAGGTTTACTTTCATACAACCTATTTCAGTATAAATGGATTCAAGCTACCCAAATAGCAATCCTGTCAGTCTGAAAACGGTCCGATATAGATTTAGCCCATATAAGCCTGGCGTCCAATGAAACGGACATTGGCAAACAGTGTAGACCCAGATCAGACGCAGCATTACGCGACGTCCAATCAGAGTCTACACTGTTTTTAATATGTCCAGATATTTCTATAATACATAACAATAATGAAAACTAACCAGACACCCCTTCTGTAGGAAATGAACTTGTTCAATGAGTTAAAGTAGGAGAATCCACTCGGCATAAACGGGCTAACTTGTACCTGGGAATAGCTGCAGCTATTGTTGCCTATTCTGATCCTTTTGGACCAAAATGATCGGTCGGGTTGACCTTTTCTTTAAATCTTTATTTGGATACACCCACTGTGCTATCTATATGTAGGTATGACAGTCAGATATTCCTGAATTCCACACCAAACAGCTATTCGCGTACTTTATATACGTTTACGTAGTGAAACTTTTACGCAATAAACGTATGTATATACAGTCGACTCTCGTTATCTCGAATTCCAAGAGACCCTCTGAAATACTTCGAGATATCCGTACTTCGACACATCAGATTTGCAGAATTGAGGAAAAAATAATTCGAGCAACCACATTTAACAAATATATGTGTAATAGGACTCTTGTAGTTAGAGCTGTATTGAAAATATTGTGGAAAATAGGAGATATTGCTCGGAGCAATTTCTCTTCTTTTCCACAAATTCTTTTTAACTATTGTCAGATTTTCATGTTTAGGCAGGGACCAGATTTTCACTTCGAGATAAGCGGTTATTCGAGATAAACGAGGTCGAGATAGCGAGAGTCAACTGTATTACTGCATTCAAAAGGTAAAACGGACATACTGTATTCAAAAGGTCAAACTGACAGAAGTACGAGCGTATTTGTTGGAGCTATAATATTTGTCAAGATTATTAGACTGGTTTGCTGGTTGTTTTACTTTTCGTTGTTTCTGTTACATATACAGTCGAACTTCAATGGTTAGAACATCTTTGGGACCTTGGGAATTTGTTCGAGATATGGGTATTTCGAGCCACTATGGGTCAATCATGGCGCCAGGTC
Source organism: Anodontia alba (assembly GCA_964016985.1). NCBI lineage: Eukaryota > Metazoa > Mollusca > Bivalvia > Lucinida > Lucinidae > Anodontia > Anodontia alba. The sequence goes on from OZ024827.1 coordinate 29,053,379, forward strand.
AGGAAGCAAATGGCAATAATTTAGGGAAATCTTTTCTATCGTCTACACAACAATGGTATATTGAGTGTACTCACAACATACAATTTCATGATAGAGTAAGACAATTTCCCTAAATATGTGTTGTCTTGAACTAAAGGAAGAATTTCGTAAGGACTCAAAAACAAGTTTAAATTAGCCATGGTAAACGAGCAAACGGTGTTCGAGCTATTGAGGTTCGACTGTATACTATCCGTCAAAGATTGTTTACTTTGCCTTTTGTTGTCTGTTTGTTTATTTGTGTTTACGGCCCAGTCAACCCAATGGGGTCATGTCGAGCGCGGTCAGTTTACCTAACCACACGTTTACTGGGCAGGCTTAGTCCTCTAAGCGGTTAACCAGTATTGCGCATATTCTTTCGCCAGAAACTGACAACTGCAGTTCTTGAATCAGCGGAAGGGAGAGAATGACCGTAAAACATATTTCATGATCAATTTCCACGAAAGAATGTTACCGACCTCGGCGAGGGTTGAACCCGCGACCTCTTGATCTCCAGTCGGACGGCGCATCCAACTGAGCCACCGAGGCCGGCGTTTGTTGCCTGTGGTCGGCTGTGTCACATAGCCGTGGCATTACCTGGACATCTTCTTTACTAGTTTCACTAATATGAAAGTACTAGTATGATATGTACATCTTCTTTTGTATCTTTTCAGCTTTATACAGTAAGCTCTTCCCGAAGAAAATAGATGCAGCAATGTCATGTTTCAATCTGCTAAATTCGCTTGGAATGGTGCTTTCATTTGCATTGAGCAGTTTCTTATGTACTTATGTCAAGTTGATTATAGTACTCGTTTCTTTAGTAACGTCGACTGTGTGTGTTCTAATTGTAATTCTACACGACAAACACAGTAATCGAAATTCAACTCTTTGAAGTTGTAAGTACCGTATTTTTCGTATGTTTTTCAGACAGACAGGCCTGAGAAAAAGTGTTGACCCAGATGAGACGCCGCTGAACGCGGCGTCTCATCAGGGTCTACACTGTTTGCCACTCATCCAGCATTTTTAGACACAACATCGGATAGTTAATTGTACTTGTTCAAATTGTACATGTAGAACAAGTACGGTAAGGAGTTGAGGTGTCCGAATACTTAGGGTAAATACGGTTGAACATTGTATGAAGATGCTGACTGCTTGGACGTTTAGCTTATGAGCCACATCGTGAGATAATGTACCCTCAGATATGTGCGCCAATCGAAGATTCTGATCAGCCTGCGCATTCGCACACAACACAAATACTCAGAAAACAGTGATAATACATAGAACATTTCGAAAACACGCCTATTCAAATATACTGAACATTTTAACCACCAAAAATGAAAATTTTCAGACAAAAATTCGGATATTTCTCATACTTCTGATCTAAACATAGATTGTGGGTACTCGTTAGAACCGCCTCAGCGAGGCGGTTCTAACGAGTACCCACAATCTATATTTTGGGCAGAAATAAGAAAAATATTGTATACCCCTGTAAACCCCAGTTTTACTATATAAAAGTTGGGTTTAAGAGGGTCAATATTATATAGGCATGTTTTCGTGATGACAGGGCTCAATGGCGGTCTGAAGCCAGAGCAAAAGAAACCCACACTTTGAACCACGTCGAGCAAATTTGTTTTGATTTGTTTTGAAGTTATTTAGCTTATCTACAACTTGTTTTGCCTTTTCAAAATAAAGTACTATTAAGATAAATATATAGGCATTTTTGATATAGAGATTTTGAAGGGAATTGCATACACTAAATTTCGGGCCATGTTATAAGGGAAACAACTTCTGTAATTTCTTCTTTGTTTACCTGTGTATCAAGACCCTTTTGAAAAGGGATCTGCTCTATAAGAAGAGACGTTCCTCTCAATCGAGAGCAGACCGTTTTTCAGAAAGGGCACAAAACAAAATTGACAGAGTTGCCAACTCTGAATATATATCAATTCCCCTCCAGAACCGATTCGGTTTATTAATGTAATGATAGCGCAATTACTACAAAAACGTTACAAACCTGACATTACAACAATTATAGATACCACTATTAGAAATTAGAAACTGATGCTATTACAAGGATTGTCTGCCAGCTAATATCGAACAGTAATAAAAATAGATTTCATCCCAGCAGGATTCAAACTTACCTCTGTTAACTGAGCAGATCAATTCTAAATCTGCTGCGCTAACGGCAGGCACTCGTGTTCCCTTCGGAAAGGCTGCAATGCTGTGTTGTTTAAAATGCCTCGTATATGTACTAAGTCTTCGGATTGGCATGCTGTAAAAACAGTGTAGGCCCAGTTCAGACGCCACAGAAAAAGATGTTTGATCCAGGTCTACACTATTGGTCGTACATACAATACTTTGTGGACACATCAACATTAGAATTGTTCAACATTCAGGATAAGTTTGGTAAGGAGTTACGTTTACAGAATGTTTATGATAAATAAGTTAATAAGGTACTCCACACATGAACAAATATTTCTTCGGGGCATAGGCAAACAGCAAAGATCCATACCAGCTAGCAATGCAGAACAATATAAAATTACGTAAATGCGCCCATTCAAATATATAGAAAATTTCACCTCCGAAAACTGAATAGATAGAAAAAAAAAACTCAAATTTTTAAATTTCTGCTCAAAACATAGATTGTGTGTACCAACTATCTATGTTTTCGAGCAAAAATAAGAAAAAAAATGTATATCCCTGTAAACCCCAGTTTTACTATATAAAAGTATGGTCTAATGGAGTCAAAATTATATAGGCATGTTTTCGTGATGATAAGGACCTTTGCTGTATCACGATACAACATGCAGTATACAAAGATTCTGTAAGCGGCCAGCGAAGGCACTGATCAGCATTAGCGCAGCCTGATCCGGGCATTTACTGTATATATATATGCCCTTAAACGCACATTTTTGCATAACGCAGGTCCAGTTGAGCTGGTGCACAGCATTTCTGACAAGATTTCATGTCCGCATAGTGAAGACTCAAATCAGTCTGCGCATCCGCGCCGTCTGATCAGAGCTTTGCTGTCCGCCTGTATCTGCTTTGGATGATTGGCTGCCCATAGATTTCCCTGCAAAGACTCTGATAGGCATACATGTATACCTATGTAAACTAAACCCATAGAATAGAGGACCATGGGAATACACATTACATAGGGTTGATAACGTATGTCAAGCGACTAACTAGGAAATACGCTTAAATAGGAAAATGTGGCGACTATGTGCTACACAGAACAGCGCTTATCTTGGAAAACTGATTTTTGCGCTTACATTGGAAAAAGAGCTTTCTAAATCAGTCTCGCATTTCATGAACTTTTTTTTTTTCAAACTGCGCGTGCACATACATGTCATATTCAGGTCTATTATTTCTTCTGTCTTAACATGAAAATTTATTTACTTATTTATTTATTTATTTATTTATTTATTTATTTATTTATTTATATTTTGCTTATTTTAGAACAATAATACGACATGCAAATAATGTTCAATATTAACAGTAGAGAGGCACCACTACTAACAGTCACCTCTCAACAAGAGCTACCTCCCTAAAAAACTGTTTTTCTGATAGTCTAAAGTACATATATTCTATATATTAAACCTCTCTTCAATAGCCACCTCCCCACAACAGCTACTTTTTCCAAAGGCTATTTTGCTAAAGCACAAGAACCAGCCTTTCATATCGTAAACTTGCTGTGCGTAACGTATATACCCTAAATATTCGGACGCCCTAACTATTTACCTTACTTATCCTAAAATTTTAACTTACACATTTGGTTAACTAGTACTGTGTCTATAAAACTCCCAGTGCAGGCCCTGATCAAACTGTTTGGATTTTACTCTGGGTCTATACTGTTTGCTCAGTCTATATTGTCGGAATATTTAGGGTAAATATGGTGGTATGCGATCAAACGAGTATTTCAAGGAACGTGATAAGGTGAAGACATCCGACCTAGTTCATCTATACAATAAACAATCACCTTTGGCTCAATCAAAATGATGTACAAAACTGATTAACAGCAGAAATGCTTATCAGTTTAATGTCACATACATCACCACCAGTAAGTTGTTATGGAACGCCATGGCTGTCTTATCTGGCGCAAATACCTTGCGTTTGTGAGAATGTGTTACGTTATGTGGTTTGTTATTCCTTTATACGAGTTTGATATTACTTTATTTGGGTTTAGTATTGCGTGATGTGACTTAAGTATTATGATATGTGAACTGGCAATTACACATTTTGTGTATTTATCATAACGCTATGTGGGTTTGTTATTTGCTTATACTGGTTTAAAAATACGGTATTAATTTGTTTATTATGTTTTGTACATTTTCTCATACCTTCTATGGACACTTCATTTCATTAAGTCACTATAGTTGATGCCATATATGTAGGAAAGTCACGTTCACGTCATGTGACAACTCTTAACCTGTGAGTTTGTCATTACGGCAAGTGAGTTTGTCATTACGTTATATGAGTCTTGTCATTACGTTATGAGAATATGGTATTAATTCATGTTCTGGACATTGTCATTTCTCTGTGTCATAAACTGTAAGTGGCGGAAACTAACGAGATTTCCAGACTTGTAGAAAGGTGTTTGATAATACCCATTATTACGGTCTATCTATCTATCTATCTATCTATCTATCTATCTATCTATCTGTCCGTCTGTCTGTCTGTCTATCCGTCCACCCATCCATCCATCCATCCATCTATTAGATTCTCTAGTGGACATTAGTTTCTAAAAAAAAAAGATTTTCCATGCGACATCTCCTTCTTAAATAAGACAGTGGGATTACACACACATACCAGCTTGCTGGATCTCATTCTGTGGTTTGAACTTTATTCAAATACGGAAACCAATGTTGTAGTTTGACCAAATTTTGGAGCAACAGTAACACAGGAGCTTGAAGTTATTATTTTTATCATACAAATGCATATACAAGTCTTTGAAAGTCACAAGAGTTATAAAGAAAAGGAAAACATAACATCATGCTTCTGTGAACAGCAATGACGGACGAAACCGCAGCAGGCGGAAATGCTGCGGAAAATATCATAAAGAAAAATTCGAAAGTAAACGTTTCGCATCGTTATCGGACGGAGATTTCCAAAAACGTGCTTAAAGAGAGAAACCTCAAACACTACCAGGGCCACAAGCGTTACAGTTCGTGGGTTAGAGCATTTTCAAAGGCAAAAGAAATAACAGTGATTTTGAAAGTTTTTCATCAGAATAGTTGGGCGGACTTTTAAGTAAATTTGAGTTCGAAATTTGTCATTAAATTAGAAAAAAATATCATCTTCCTTTTATGTGTTGCGTTCAAGCACTTGTGTGTCAGTCAGTCTGCCCGCCATTCAGTAGTTATTACCTCGGTCAATATTGATATACTCTGGTCGACATCACATCAAATCCAACGACACAATAGTCAATAATTATATAGTGTTTACCTCAACAAAATGCATCAATTATTTTCTTAAATGACTTTTTTAGCTATCTGGCAACAGTAACAAGTGATGTTGATCGGTCCCTGACCATACCCAGGCTGTTTGTTACAGGACTATTTTTAGCAACAAAAGTGATGTAGACAGGTCATTGACCTTAACCAGGCTATTTTAACAAGTACCAGTTAATATTAGCAAACATCAGGATTTATAAAAACCTGTTACAGACAATTTCAGCCAATCAGAGAAACCATATGTGAAAACAAATTGTCAAATAAGTTATGAAGTACAATTATCCCGGTACAACGCTTATCCAGGCAACAACAACGATTTACTGAGAACAAATACAGCTGCGCTGCAGTTATCCAGGAAAATTTCTGTTTTCTTTCGAAAGCTGTACGATCTGTGCGACTATAAGTTTGCTTGTGTGTACTAATCTGTACTGCATACTCTCATTTATGTACCACTACCAGTCCTACTGAAATGGCATGGTTTCCTACTACTGTCCATGTACCTTTCCTGCTGATACGACACTACTGACCCAATAGTAGTCCTACTGTTATGATACAGTCACCTACTGTCCTAGTATCAGGTCCACTGATATAACACAATCCCCTTAAAGCGACACAGTCCACTAGTACCCCAGCACCAGTACTACAGATACTCTTAAGTCCACTACTGTTCCGGTACCAGATCTACTGATATGATACAGTCCACTACTGATCCAGTCCTACTCAAACAACACAGTCCATTACTGTCCCAGTACCAGTACTACTGATAGGACACAATCCGCTATTGTCCCAGTTCCAGTCCTACTGATATGATACAGTCCACAATGACCCAGTACCAGTCCTATATATACGACGCACTCCACTTATGTCCAAGTATCAGTCCTACGGATTCAACACAGTCCACTACTGTACCAGTACCACTAATACGACACAGTCTACTACTGCACCAGTACTACTGATATGATATATTCAACTACTGCCCCAGTGCCAGTTCTACTGATACGACACAGTACACTACTATCCCATTACCAGTCCTACTGATACTACACATTCCACTATTATCCCAGCACCAGTCTTACTTATATGACACAATCCACCATTGCTCAAGTTCCAGTCTTGTCTTACTGATACGACACAGTCCACTTCTGCCCCAGTACTACTCCTACTGATATGATACAGTCTACCACTCCCCACTGTCGACGACTGATACGACAGCCCACATCTGTCCCAGAACGAGTCCTGCTGATATGATACAGTCCACTACTGTCCCAGTACCAGACATATTTGTTGCGATAGTTCACTACTGCCCAACACTAGTCCTACGGATACCCTACAATGTGCTACTGCTCAGGACCAGTCCTACTTTTGTCCGAGTACCAGTCCTGCTGATATGATATGCAGCCCACTTTTGTCCCAGTACCAGTCCTGCTGATATGATACAGTCCATTACTGCCCCAGCCCCAGGCCAATTGATACGATAGCCCACTACTACCTCATTACCAGTCCTACTGATACCCTTCAGTCTACTACTGCCCCAGTTCCAGTCCTGTTGATGCCCTACAATCCACTACTACCGCAGGACCAGTCCTATTGATACGATAGTGTACACTACTGCCTCAGTACTTATCCGCCTTTACGCTACAGTACACTATTGCCCCAGTACCAATCTTAATTCGTCACAGGTCACAACTGCCCCAGTACCAGTCCTACTGATACCCTACAGTCCATTACTGTCCCAGCACTATTCATATGACACAGCACACTACTGCCCTAGTACCAGTCCTACTTATAAGCTACAGTACAATACTGCCTCAGTGTCAGCTAACAGTCCACGGCTGGCCCAGTACCAGTCCTAGTGATATTCAGTTGTCCCCTACTGCCAAAGTACCAGTCTTATTAATACGATACAGTACAATACTGCCTCAGTACCAGTACTACATATACACTTAAGAAAACTACTGGCCCAGTACCAATCCTGTTGATACGTTGCAGTCCACAAATGCCCCAGCACCAGTCCTACTGATACCCTACAGTCCACTACTATCCAGTCGACTACTGTCCCAGTACCCATCCTACTGGTATGCTAAATCCATTACTGCCCCAGTACCAGTCCTACTGGTACTCTATAGTCTACTTCTGCCCGGGTACCAGTCCTACTGATACCTCACAGTCCATTAGTGCCCTAATATCTGTACTACTGATACCCTGTCTCAGTACCAGACCTATCGATATGTCAAAAATTGCCCAAGTATCAGTCCACCACTATTTCAGTGTCAGACCTATTGACACGACTGTCCACTAGTGCCCCAGTACCTGTCCTACTGATACCCTACAGCACCACTGTCTCAGTACCAGACCTATCTATACGACAGTCAACTACTGCCCAGTATCAGTACTACTGATATGCTACAGAACACAACCGCCTCCCCACCCCCCGCCCATACTAGTCCTACTGATACGCTACAGTACACTACTGTCCCAGTACCAGTCCTACTGACACGACACAGTCCAGTTTTGCCCCAGTAACAACCCTACGGATATGATAGTCCACCAATGTGCCAGTACAAATCCTACTGATACGCTATTGTAAGTACACTTCTGCCCCAGTACCAGTCATACTGGCCAGTCCTAATGATACCCTACAGTCATATACTGTCCCAGTACCAGTCCTACTGATACCCTACAGCACACTTCTGTCCCATTACCAACCCTACTAATAGGATACTGTCCATCATTAACCCAGTATCAGTCCTACTGATACGATAGAGTCCCAGTAACAACTCTGTTGATACGCTACGGTCCTGTACTGTCCTAGTATCAGTCGTACTGATAGTCATCTACTTCCCTTGTAGAGAATACGGAGGACTGGTACTGGGTTTCGAATGGGTTGTGGAATATACGGAAGACTGGTACTGTGTCTATCTTGGACTGTAGATTGTATGGCGGACTGGTACTGGATCTGTACTGGACTTAGTATATGGATGACTATTACTGGATTTATAGTGAGCTGTAGAGTATATGGAGGGCTGGTACTGGGTCTATAGTGGACAGTTGAAAATAACAAGGGCAGGGACTGGATCTATGCTGAATTGTAGAGTAAAAGGAGGACGTGTACTTAGTCTGAAGTAAACTGTATATTATACGGAGGACTAGTACTGGGTCTGTAGTGGATGTAGAGTACACTGTGGACTGGAACGTATTCTATAGTGGATTGTGCAGTATACGGAGGACTGGTACTGTGTCTCTAGTGGATTGTAGAGTATACGGAGGATTGAAACTTGGTCTGTAGTGGACTGTAGAGTATACGGAGGATCGGTACTGGGTCTGTAGTGGACTATACATAATACGGAATACTGGTACTGGGTCTGTAGTAGGCTGTAGAGTATACGGAGGACTGGTACTGGGTCTGTAGTGGACTGAACAGTATACGCAGGACTGGTACTGGGTCTGCCCTGGAATGCAGAGCATACGTACGTCTGGAGTTGGGTATGTAGACAATTGTAGTGTATACTGAAGACTGGTACCTTGACTGTAGTGGAATATAGAGTATATGGCCCTACTATAAAGGGAAATAGTTTGCTCCCAAGGCCGAGGGAAGCAAAGTCTTCCCCTTTAGAGTAGAACCCTTTTCCGAAGGGAGCAAAATCAATTTGACATACTTGTTTTCCTTGCAAGTGTATGCATCACCTTTAAGGAAATGAAAATATCGAAAACTAGCATTAAGGATAAGGCAAATATGTGAAACAAAACAGTTAGAGTTCACGCGCGAATAAGATATACAACCATCCTATCAGAGAGAGCGAGAGAGAGAGAGAGACGGGTAATATTGGTAGTAACTGCCCGGGTTTTTGGAAGTGGTGTGCGATCTAGGTCTCAAAAACATGACCCATATTCATAATCCTGAACATTTTCCGTTTCATTTTAGACCCATACTGCTCAAATACCGTACATATACTTATAGTTTTTGTCCTAAATCCAACCTGATGTTTGCCGCACTTGCCGCACATGCTTTGTTGTGTGTAGGCAGATGATTCCTGAGAGAGAGAGATGGTGGGGGGAGCGAGAGAGAGAGAGAGAGAGAGGGAGGGGGAATTTTATTCGCTTCTTTTCGCTTTTCTATTTACAATTAATAGTTTTAACCCAGAGCAGTTTCATCTATATGTTTTACATCTGCAAAGATAGCTGGATAGAGTATCTTGCGCAAAGATAAAGAAAGAAATCGCCTCAAAAAAAGCAGTAAATAAGACGTAAAAAGAAAATTGATGTGTTTTCGCTAAACCGACCAACCCTGTTTCAAACCTCCGATTCCGCTATTTTCTTATCAGTAAAAATGCAAAATAAAAAAGTAAAGGATCGACCCTCAACAAAATACCTGTATTTTCATAAAATTACAGGCCCGACTCTGTTCTTTTCTGGAGAAAAAATAGAAAATTAAAACAAAAAAATGTTTCTCCTACCTACCACCCACATTTTTTTCAGCATGTTAGCGGAAACACAGCTGTTTCTTACGCCTAAGATTTGCGTTTATGTATAAGTGCATGGATGCATTTCTATGTATCCAGTAGTTTCCATTTCGAAGTGAAGTAGTAAATGCATATTGATCAGAGAAGTAGCTGAAGCTATCCAATTAGACGTGCAAACATATATCCTTTCAAAAGCAGTGTTTTGTACCTCTTAAGAACATTTCCTCTTGAAAATAAGGAGCTCATAAACAGTAAGACTTGAGACAACCAGACAAGCTTGCGAAGCTGATCAAATATAATGTTTTACAGAAAACAGGGATATAATGCTAAGCAGTTTGGAGGAGGCTATAAAACTATGTTCTGTACAACAAAGTAAGTTGTTTGCCCTTATAAGACAGTCATGGCGTTCCATAGTCTGTGTCCCGTTAAAAAGGTGATGTATGTGGACGAATAAGTATCGCTACTTAAACAGCTGTTTCCCAATTTCTTAACCTTCATACTCCTGATGCATGTAATTATTATGTAATTGATAAAGCATGGAGTTGTTGCGACCGTTAACCTGAAATTTATATCAAATATGCAACATGAAATTCACACACACACGCACACACACAGTACATTATAATTATAAGTAGATGGCATGTAAATACTGATCTAAAGTTACGTCAATTTCAAGACCTCATTTACAAAGTGGAAGCTAGACATGCAAGAAATTATAAAACTCTACACCGGGCGAAAGACGCCGTTGCATTAAGTGTTAAAATCAACGACCACACATACTTATCACTATGATTTGTGTACAAAACAATGATGCCCACTAAAGATATTGATTTTTCCAACAGTCGTTTTTCTCATTTAGTCGTATTTCCAACTTAAGCGCTTGATATCGATATACGTTTTCCAAGATAGCCGTTATTTTTTCCCGCTTAAGCGTATTTCCAACTTAGTCTCTTTACAAACGTATAAAGTGCAATAGTTTCCAAAAGTACAGCTTTTGGTAAGGGCGATGATGTTAACCCTTCTCTTGCTGAACACGACATGCCATGTCTTAGCAAATAGTGTAGATCCAGATCAGTTGGCTTCTGAAGAAGCTGCACTTTTTGTCATTTAAAATGTGAATTTCTATCAAAAACCTGGATCAAGTAATCTGACTGGCTGGAAATTAGAAGTGGGTGTGGCATCTTAATATAATCAGCATGACAAGGGTTAAGACATGTCAGCACAATAATTCATCGGGGTTTATTATTCCTCTTTGGTGTCATTTGTAGCAATTCATTGGGGTTTGCTCTCCCACTTGGTGTCATTTTGTAAGCTATGTTCTGTTGCCGTGGCTCTTCTAGTATACTTTTTTAGGATTATTTATAACACAGTAACGTGTTTATCCTTAATATTTGGACACTTCAAATCCTTACCATACTTGTCCTGATGTAAGAACAAGTAATTTCATGTGAAGATGCCTTAAACTGCTGGATGAACGGCAAACTGTGCAGATCCTGATCAGACGCCGCAATATGCGGCATCTGATCAGTCTTCTCTGTTTGCTCTGGACTGTCTCTCCGAAACGGTTAATACGGTATCATAGGATAAACATTTACAACTATAAAATATTTTTTTATTTTTGAATTTAAACCGTTAATATTACGACGTATTTGAACAAGGGAACTGTTTCGTGGAAAACGGGCCCTCATCATATACACGAACATTGAAGGCCCAGATCAGTTTGTGCGTCCATCCAGTCTGATCAGTGTTACAGAAATATTGGGTTCAGTAAAATGTAAGATGTACCAACATACAACAAAACTAGAAATGTGTCCTAAGAACATCGAAGCCCCCACCTGGACAACTTAAACGCAAATTGCTAACGCCTGAAAAACTTGTTAAATTGCTAACGCCATCTCGACGGGTGGACGGACGGACGGACAGGGAAATGCCTTTTCCACTATTCTTCGAATGAAAGGTCATTAAAAAGTACTTGATTGTGGACCAGTGCGGAGGTACTCACAGCTGCAGATTAAGTGGGCCACGTGTAGCAAAAAAAAAAAAAAAAAAAAAAAAAAAAAAACAGCCTTCGAATATACTCAAAATGCGCTGATTCAGATCACCATGTACATGCGCAAAGTACATTTGCCCTCCATTCTAACATTCCGTAGACCAAATGATTCTGACAGCTGACACAGAAGATCCCGATCAGACTGCGCGGATGCCTTTGCAGTCCGCAAATGACCGAAGATACGTTTCCGCATAGTGTGGCCTAGTGATACTTTAGAACCGTTTGTTTTTTTCAACAATACATACATGTATCTTGTAAATACGCAAACATGTCTATTCAAATTTTACAACCAAAAAAGGATAATTTCCAGATAAAAGAAAATCTGATATTTTTCAAATTCCTGCTCAAAACATAGATTGTGGGTACTCGTTAGAACCGCCTCCCCACAATCTATGTTTTTTTAGCAAAATAGGAAAAATAATGTATACCCCTGCAAACCCCAGTTTTACTATATAAAAGTGGGGTTTAAGGGGGTCAAAATTATATAGGCGTGTTTTCGTGATGTTTAAGAAAGATAATTTTACGATAAGTCTTTGACACCTTTCCCTAGTTCTCCATAAAATAGCAGATGTTGTGGTTACTCATTAAAAGCGCCTCGGTGAGGCACTTCTTATGGGTACCTACAACATGTGTTGTTTTTTATTGAATAGTAAAAAAAAATGTTCGAGAAATAACACCAGATACTATAGGGATCAAACATGGTTTTTCATGCATTAACATTCGCCAGGTCCCGTGGGAGGTATTGAAAACCGAGGCCGCGGTTTTTAACACCTCCCAAGGGAACTGGCAAATGTTAATGCATTGAAAAAACATGTTCGATCGCTATTATTGCATAAAAAACTGAAAACATTTGCTACATTTCGCGTTATTTCTTGCACTATTTTGTTTCGCCTTTTCACCGATGTCTCGCGAATGTAATTTCCACAGACTATGCTCGTTCTAGGGCTGGGCAGTACACATCTCGTAACGGCAGCAAAATCTGTGGCCCCGGTACGATCATATTGAAAGTTGCGTAGCGCGTGAATTGCCTTGTTAATACACGGCTTTTCGTCAGTTAAAGCAAGGCTGTTAATAACGTACGACACTACTATTTATGCAATAATCCTCGTTAATAACTTATCTGAAGAAGAGACATAATACATTTTTTATTGCTAATCAAAGCACTCATCATGAGTAGAATATTCAACACAATGAAAATTTAATGCAATGCTAACACTAATAATGATTAGCCAAAAAAAAAAAAAAAAAAAAAAAAAAAAAAACGTGACAGTAAAACAGTGATCAACAAGTAATTGAAATAGGACATTAACAGCACAGTACCAGACACGGACAGCCAGAGTAGTTATAAAGGGGGCATATTACATCTCGCCTCTTCTCAAGAACCCATCAGGATGCGAGACCAATGATCAAGATGACGGTCGCCGTTTTTTACTACAACAAACAGGTTGGTCAGAGTACCAAATAGCATTCAGGTATAATTCAAAAGATACTGGTTCCAGAAATACATATTTCAATATTCAAACATCATTTTTGTTGCTTTCTGCTTGTTATCTTATTTATTCTGAACAAATACACTCACGGCTATGTCTAAAAACTCACCCGGCCAGCTGAACATACGAGTGATTGGTAATAATGACACGGCCACAGTAAAATACCCAATGAACATGTAAGAGATCGGTAGCTGTGTGTATCGATTTTAATTCAGTGATATATTGATCACAAAAAAGACCATAAAAGAAGTACTTGAATAGCAATAACAATGTCTATACTGAAAGGGGAATTTAAAATTTTAACCGTATGTGCAATATCTATTTTTAAGTGCAATAACAAGAAATATCATAAATTAAGTCCCACTGGGGGAAAATGTGCCTTTGGGTCATTTGTGCACAGAAATGGTCCAGATCAGACTGTGCGGATGCGCAGTTTGATCAGGGCTTTACTGTCCCCGAACAGAATCATTGGATACTACAGAATGTATAAGTAGAGAAAATGCGGGATGTGATTTGAATCTGCGTAATTTGCGCACGCTCGAAGGCACTTTCTTCCGATTAACGCGGCCCAATCAATAACATGGACATCCCAGAGGGAAAAGAGACTATCAGGAACATTTAGTCTGGAATAAAACTATCAGCTGAACGGCTGGAATAATCTGTTTTTATAAGGATATAACAAAGGTAATACAAGCAGTATTGTTTTTAAATATTAAGAAAATTGTTTTACACAGTTGCAGGTTAAAGGTAATTACCTATCGTTGTCTTGCGATGTACCCTACAATATATTTTCATGTTATTTTATGAATAATTTAAGATACTCCTCCACGATTGTCTACAAAATGTTTCTGTTTAGTGTTTGCCAAAAGTTGAAATACAGTCGAACCTCAGTAGTTCGAACACCGGTGGCTCGTTTACCATGGCTAATTCGAACTCGTTTTTGAGTCCCAACGAAATACTTCCGATAGTTTATCAACACAAATAATAAGGGAAATGTATTTATTTTATTATGAAATTGTAGGTTGTGTATACTCATAAGAATCGCCTCATCGAGACGATTTTAATGAGTATATTCAATATATAATTATTGTGTAAAAAAATCGAAAAATATGTCCTTAAATTATCGCTATTTGCTTCCTGACCTGGCGCCATGATTAAACTTCAGTGGCTCGAACTACCCATATCTCGAAGAAATTTTATGGTCACAAAGATATATATATGTATGCAATCTTTCCCTATTATTATTAGACAGCTGACTGAACAATGACACAGCCATACTGGTGATAATGTATATCAAATCAAGGAGGAGAATGAATAACAGAATATGTTTTTACTCTAATATTTGTTCTGGAAATTTTCTGGGAGATGTTCCTAGTCCTTGTAATATGCAAAAGACAGTATACGTCAAACATTTCTATTATTAGTGTGTACAGGATGTGTTGATATTTTTCTTAAGCAAATATATAATTATTCAAAGCTTCCAGATTAGGCTTTTTTTTTTAACTCAAGTTTTGATATTTTTCTTATTGCCAGTCGTTTCAAATATGTACCCTCACCATATGTTTTCGTATAAAAATAATAAAGAATGGACCTTAATATTTCTCTTAGCTAGAGCTGTAGGCATAGCTATTTTAGTGGTGAAATTTAATCAAATCAAATCAAATCTTTGTTTGGTTTAAAAATCCAAACAAAAAATGACTTGTTACCAAGATTACAGCAAATGGATATATAAACTGATGTCAAATGAGTTACTTCTCGAACACCAGCTCTAGCCAAGTACGAACAACAAGGATGCAGATCAGCCTGCGCATTCGTGCAGTCCGATCAGCAGCTTTGTTGCTCACCGCCATTACGAAAACACGCCTAATCAAATACATAGAAAATTTTACCTCTAAAAACATAAAATTTTCAGATAAAAAATCTGATATTTTTCATATTTATGCTCAAAACATAGAATATGGGTACTCTGTAGAACTGCCTCGGCGAGGCGGTTCTAACGAGTACCCACAATCTATGCTTTTGAGCAGAAATAAGAAAAATAATGCATACCCCACCCCTGTAAACCCCAGTTTTACTATATAAAAGTTGGGTTTAAGAGGGTCTAAATTATTTAGGCATGTTTTCGTAATGGCTCCGACAGTAATACATACACTTTGCGAAACCAAAGCTCCAACAGTTAAGCTCGTTTCTTCAGCTGCACAGGCCGATTCGGTTATCATCTGGTCAGAATTAGTTATATATATTTGCAGGTATCATACTTCTTTACTATGGTTGTCTACTTAAATCTATATTAAACCGTTATCAGTCCGACAGTCCAGTAAGCATTCTACATAAATCTATAGCGGGCCGTTATCGGCCCGTCAGGGTAGGATAACGGCCCGCTGTAGATTTATAAAGAATGCCAACTGGGACGAATCCTGTTGGGCCGATAATGGTCTATATAGATTTAAAAGGCAATGTAAAGTTCTGCTTTGCAGAAACATGGCGGAGAAAGAGGAGCGAAAAGAAGATGAAAATACAAACGATGAGGAACTGGAAGAAAAGGTAGGATAGATAACGTGTGCAGTGCCCTGATCTCAGAACGTGTGTAGTGCCCTGATCTCAGAAAGTGCACTCTCAAAAGATTTGAAAATATAAAGATCGGCATTGAAAAGTAAACCTATCTAGAAAATGTTTACTTTATAAACACGAGTTATATGTCAAGCTGAAAACTGCTACTTGTAACGTTATTTATGCGTTTAATAGAGGCGAACTCTAGCTAAACCACTAGCTAAGCTTCAGCAAAACAAAGCAATAACAGGGCTTAGAACTCGCCCGTGCATTCGTATTTCTCGCAAAGCTTACACGATTTAGATGAAAAAAATGGTGCAGATGCTTAGCTTTGTGAAAATGTCAGTCGCTCTTGCCACATCCCCATAAAAGCTGGATTCTACAGCAAGGCTATAGAAGTGATCTTTATGCCGTTATATTTTTCCTCTTTCCTTTTAACTTCACCCCAAAGTCACCAACTCTGCTCATCCCACAGATACAAGAAAGGAGCCTAGAAAGTGCTACCAGTGACATCTATTTCTGTTACCTTGATTTCGTCCATCAACGTTGACCTATCCCGTCCCACATCTGTTACCCAACGCTGAGTTCACTTGGTCTTCCAAGAAGTCAAGTATCGCAGTCACCATCCAGGTACTAACCAAAGTAAACTATGTTTAACTTCGTAAAAATGTCAACCACATTACACGCCCGTCTGCCATTGCAAGGCTGTAGAACTGATCTACATACATACTCTGTTACATTGCTCGCTCTTGCCCCTTTCTCTTCACTGCTTCCCGCAGTCGCCAACAATCTATTGCTCAACAGCAGATCAGATGCAAGATCTTTTGTATGACTGCCGGTGATGATGATGTTGTCATCTCTCATCCTAGTGCTACCTCGTAATCTAATGTTTATCGAATATTCCACGAAATCAAGTATTGCGGCTTTGTATTTAGTGGCTTCTGTCTACTGTCCTTTCGACATCTCTCGGAAAGACGTTTTTTTTCCTTGGCGTTTTATTTTGAATGAAAATATTTTGTTCTGATTGACCATATCTAATCAGAAACCATTTGTCTTTTCTGTTTTAGTGTTTTGTTCTCAAATATTTACAGTAAAATTAAATTTACGCCCAAAAATTGGTCTGACCAATGCAATTTCTTAAGTAAAGTGATTTTTTGGAGTTTTTGTCTAAGAAAATATTTTTTACTTTTCTTTGCTGAATTTAAATTATTGATGTTTCACAACAATATTGTGAAAATTTCAGAAAAATTGAACAAGCGGAACTTGTTGAAAATCAGCCTCCAATTTACCTACCCTACAGATTTCTGCAAACTTTGCATTCATTTTTACTATAGGAAAAAGTGAAAATATTTGATTTTTTTAAAATCCAATGACTAGAATAAAACTTTTTGTGCATAGGTAGTTACGACAAATGGTTTTGCATTAAATCATGACGAAAGTTTGCAAATTTACTTCTTTTGTGTAAAGCGCCAAGCAAAAAACGACTTTCTGAAAGATGTCGAAAGCACAGTAGCATCACCTTGTTGCGGAAGAGTGAACTGGTTATTCTGCTTTGTGTACTGTCTATCACGGTTTGTTTGCTCGCTACAATTTTTCGTAAAAATTACTATTACTATCGGCGTCGTATAGAAGCCGGCTTTCACTGCATGATTGTAATACTGATCTGTATTCATATACGTTTTAAGTTCACGTGTACTTCAGACCATGCTGTAGGAATAAAACTTCTTGGACATATGCGGACAGCGAGGCCATAGTCAGATTCGTGCAGTTTGACCGGGGCCGTCTTTGCCCGCTGCATCACGAAAACATACCTATATAATTTTGACCCCCTGAAACCCCACTTTTATATAGTAAAACTGGGGTTTACAGGGGTATAGATTATTTTTCTTATTTCTGCTCAAAACATAGATTGTGGGTACTCGTTAGAACCGCCTCGGCGAGGCGGTTCTAACGAGTACCCGCAATCTATGTTTTGAGCAGAGACATGAGAAATATCAGATTTTTTTATTTGAAAATTTTAATTTTTTGGTAGTAAAATTTTCAGAATATTTGAATAGGCGTGTTTTCGTAATGGACTTACAAACACCGCAAATACTTTTTTAAATCGCTTATGCAAAAAGGAAATTCAATGCATTCTTATGACATACCCTATTTCTGTTTTTGTTTCAGCAATCTTCACAAGACGAATCAAGAAGTTAGTATATTTGAGTTTAGATTTACAATTTAATTTCCTCAGCAGCATACTGAAGAAAAATATACCAGAATTTTCATAACAGGAATGCAATGCCGGCCAATCATTTCTCACTTGTACTATTTGCTGCAGACAACTGATCCTGAAAACGCGATCGTACATGTATTCACTTTACATGTGGACAAATGTTCTAATTATGTCCATGTTCACAGATATAAATGTTTGCGATATTTGTTATTCTTCTGTATTATAATAATATGTATGTTCGGGAATTTTGAAAATCGCTCTAGTGTGCCACAGCGAAATTCGCAAACATATATATATCAGAAACATTTGTAAGCAATCACAGTAAATTTTATTTGGAATTACTTTGTTTAAAACAACACAATATAGCTTGTTGTCTCTTGTGAGACCTGAGACCTTATAGTAAACTTCATGATGATTTTTCTTACACATAATAACACTGGACACTAGACGGCAATATGAAATATAAAATTTAATTTTACAATAAATAAAATAATGAAGATCAGTACATGTGTCCTTCTTGCTCTTAAGTAATTCTTTATACGATATGTACTCGTACCACCTAGACATAGACCGATTTATTTATCGCCTTAATGGGCAGAGCATGACTACACAGATGATACAGTAATTATCCCTATAGAATCACCTTCTGAAAACGGATCCGTTTTTAAAGGGAAAGAATCTCCCCAATTGGAAGCATCAACTTTGTTTTCCTTTTAGAGTATACCCTATATTAGATAGACCTTGTCGTACAAGAAGACAAACGAGAAGTTACAAAAATGTTCACCTTATCATGAAAACATGCCTGTATGATATTGACCCCATTAAACCCCACTTTTATATAGTAAAACTGGGGTTTAGGGGGTATACGTTATTTGTCTTATTTCTGCTCAAAAACATAGATTGTGGGTACCCGTTAGAACCGCCTCATCGAGATTTTTATCTGAAAATTTTCAGTTTTGGGAAGTGAAATTTTCTATATATTTGAATAGGCATGTTTTCGTAATGTTGTCGAAATGGCGAAACAATACGAGGTGTATCCAGTCCCTTTTACCCATTGCAGACTGAATAGACTCCCACACTATATATTGGAAGAGTCCAATTTCAATTTTAGATACGTCCTGTTATGAGACTTACATACTCCTAGAGAAAAGATGGCTAAATAATTAGCAAATAGTGGAGACATTGATCAGAAGCCGCGTTCTGAGGGGTCTGATCTGGGTCTGCACTGTTTGCTTATTGCCTTTTTACGGGTCGCCCGACTACTATGAGTTAAGCATCGTGACAGAATGTAGGCTTCCCAGAGAATATACCTGCTTCATCTGTAATAATGATAATAATAATAATAATAATACTAAAGACTTTATTTTCAGTGGGTAACACAATTAGCTACAAGCTACTCTTCCTTGAGGCCCACCTAACAAAATATATACAAACAATGAAAATATGCAAACAAAATAAAGCACGCAAACACATACAGTTCGTTCAAATAATACTAGATCAATTTTGCCATACATTAGCCATACGCCCGATTGTACAGTACTATGAAGAAAAAAATAATAATAATAAAAAAAACAGTCCTGAAACTTGCTTTTACCGAAAACGAAATGCACGAATGAGTTCTGGTTTTCGGGTAATTATTTTCGATCTCTAAATGCTTCTAAATGTACATATACAAGATAAGCAATCACCGGCAAATACATCCAAACACTGACATTAAAATACTCACTCACTCAAAGAATTTTAAACTCATTCTTGCTTTTCGTTTTCGGTAAAAGCAAGTTTCGGGACTGTTTTTTTTTTGTTTGTTTTTTTTTTTTTTTTTTTTTTTGTTTTTTGTTTGTTTTTTTTTTTTTGTTTTGTTTTTTTTTTTTTTGTTATTTTTTCTTCTTAGTACTGATTGAGCTTGCGCACACACACACATACGCACACACATTAAATGATGGGTTACTCTGGAGTACAATGCACGATTCAGTTACCCCTTTGTGCAAATTGGCTACTTATCTCACGCTAGCGTCAAACCAGCTTCGCTTATGATCCCCGAGATAAAAGGCACATATGTTATCAAATATCATGCAATTTATTTATGTGTCGAGGTTAAAAGGACTTCGTTATGTATTTTCTTTTCAGGGGACTGGCTCCAGAAATACTTTGCTCGTGCTTTTGGTATTTCGAACGAACCTAAGCCGGAGTGCCTCCTGGAGGAAGTAACGTTTGAAGGAATAGCCAAATATATAGCCAGTGAGAAATGTCAGAAGATAGTGACAATGGCGGGAGCCGGAATATCTACATGTGAATACATTTCTTTACGTCACAATTTACCGTGTGTACCATTTATACACCGACATACATGCTTGACATACAGTACAGACAAAGATCAAATTGGATGACTTTGATCAGGGACTGCATTCTTTGACATTAAACCGGCACTTCTTTTGTTGTTTATAAATTCTTGTCTTTTATGATCATTGAGTCCATATCTGAATGTTTGAAAATTTAACTTGGGGCCAGTAATGAGGCCTAAATGACCAAAACTAGCAAGGACCAGAAAGCTACGACACTTTTGCTATTTACAGGTGTGTGTGTGTGTGTGTGTGTGTGTGTGTGTGTGTGTGTGTGTGTGTGTGTGTGTGTGTAAACATTGCTCTAAAAGGTCATTTAGAATGTGTTTAGACACATCACCAGGTATTCAAATTGATCTGTGAAAATATTAGGATAACTACGGCTAAACAGTGTACGTATATTTAGTGTAAAGTAAGTAGTCTTAAGTATGCCTGAGACAGAGAGCAGATGCCATTAAAAAACATACGCGCAGACTGATTAGAGTTTTAGCTCTCTACCCACCTGAAGACCCATTGGATCTTTGTCTACCCAAAGGATGACTTGCGAAGACTCTAAACAGACTGCATGGATGCGGAAGCTCATCTGAGTCTTTGCTTGTTACATATATAATTTTGTAGGAAGCGTTATGTTCTTGCTCACAATTTTGTCTCTTACAGCGGCAGGTATCCCTGACTACCGTACTCCAGGAACTGGGCTTTATGCTAACCTTGAGAAGTATAATCTACCTAGCCCACAAACTGTGTTTTCCATAGATTTCTTCAAAGTAAGTTGATGGGTACATTTACTTAAATATGTTCAGTAATCTGGTAGTATCTAGGGAGGAAGTTATTGCAGAACTTTGACGCGAACCCTAGTTCAGAAATACAGGGCAGGCACTGAGCGACTCAGTGACGTTATTTTTATGGTTCAAGTATATGGTTCCGTAGATGTCATTTTGGCCTAGAATGTGCCTCTTAGACTTTAAAATCAGATGTGAACAGCAACTGAATGTTTTGCATAATGCAAGGTATCGCTTAATTAATCATCGTCACAAACAGCCCCTTGTTTCCTTGTTTAGGTTGATGTATATACAGTCGACTCTCGTTATCTCGAATTCCAAGGGACACTCAGAAATACTTCGAGATAACCGTACTTCGACATATCAGATTTGCAGAATTGAGAAAAAACTAATTCGATTAACCACATTTAACAAATATATGTGTAATTGGACTCTTGAAGTTAGAGATATATATTGAAAATATTGTGGAAAAGAGGAGAAATTGCTCCTTAGGAGCAATTTCTCCTCTTTTCCACAATATTTTTTACATGTTGTTAGATTTGCATATTTAGGCAGGGACCAGACTTTCACTTCGAGATAAGCAGTTATTCGAGATAAGAGAGGTCGAGATAACGAGAGTCAACTGTACTTTCAAGTCTTGCTTCTACAGCAGTAATTGGTCAGTGATGATAGAGATACTGCCACATCTATTTGTAAATGATGATTATCGAGATACTGCCATCTCACTTTTATACAACAGTGCGATGGTAATAAGTGATAGTCTATACAAAAGTTACTTGTTAGTTATGGCAAAGATATTTTCATTTTAGTTTATAAAAAGTTAATGATTCAGTAATGGTCGGGATAGTGCCACTTTCATTGGCCAGTGATGATCGAGATACTATCACGTTAGTTTGTAAATGGTCAAAAATGCATATCAAGCATAACGTTGTGAAAGGGGACAAATGTTTGGCCTTTCCCTCCCATAAATACAAAATACATGTTATTGTAAAGCAAATTTAACAGCCATTTAATGGTGTTATGTTATAGGAAAACCCAAAGGCATTCTTCAGTCTAGCCAAAGAGCGAGAAGTACTATGGTCGAACGCATATAAGGTAAGCTTTAAGCTTCAAAATAAGATCTACTACATATACGGAGACTTTTAGAGCCGTAACGGAAACACGGAAATAATATCCTAGCAAAAAGCGAAGCTCTGTGGTACCAACCCAGCCTGCGCGGCCTGGCAAGGTTTCCCGATGTCTACCATTATACCTCACAATATCTGGTTATCGTGTAAACGAACTGTTAAGTTCCTGACCTAACTGTTCAGAGCAGAAGACCCAGGCCTTTGCTGTAATCATGACTGATAATATCCATTTCAGCATCACGCAAATCATGGGTTCATTTTAACCTAAGCTAAATATATTAAAAAAATATTTTGATGATAGAAGGCGGGACAACAAATTTGTTGAATGTTTAATGCAGAATAAAATGATTCCCTTCGTGAGAAAACCTGACAACGACATACGACAAATGCTGTTTCCTTAAAGAGACTGAATTCACTTGGTTGATTTGCCGCTATTGTTTACAAGTAACACAACCTTTAGGACTTCCTGTTTGTCTTCCAGCACACCGAACCTCTTTCAAAAAAAAGTCTACTCTCAAGGGACGAATTTTCTTCTAAGGGAAGAAAATGCATTCTTCAGAGTAGACCTCTTTTCAGAAGGAAACTAAAACCGAGTTTGAAAGAACTGCCTTCCCAGGAAATTCATCCACTCCCATTTAACTATAATTTGAATCTTATACGTAAATAATAAAACAGCTGATAATGTGCGTCTTTTGACAAGACAAGAGAGATGCAGGCGATTTATGTATGAAGACACGCTTATTTGAGAATGGGAAAAAAAGTTTTCTGAACAATTCGTCGTGTTATAGACTTAGGCCGTTATAAGTATATATGACATGCTGAACGCGCTCTCTGTGTCTACTTTTGCTCTCTTTCCCCTTCTCTCTCTCTTTTAAACTTACTAAATATTAACAGAGGAGATTATTACATCGTAATTTTATATCTAATCATAAGTACATACCTGGACTTCCAATGTTCTGCAGCCGACGCCTTGCCACTACTTTCTCAGACTTCTCGACGAAAAGAACAAACTTTCGAAGCATTTCACGCAGGTAAGAATTCACACACCTTGAGCATGTGTATATTATACCTTTCTGTCTAGCTGTCGGGACATAAAACATTCTTACTTCGATTTTAAAGGGCACTAAAGGAAACAAAATACCCAGCTAGCATTCTACGTAAATCTACATCGGGCCGTCATCGGCCCGTCAGCTACCCTGACGGGCCGATGACGGCCCGATATAGATTTACGTAGAATGCTGACTTGGTACACACGTAAAGTTAAGAATATTTTACCTAGCCACAAGTATTTCTGGCTTTTCGTGATATGTGGATACTACCAAATAATGCAAAGAAGAAATAATCCCTAAACTCAAGCTTTGTTATTAACTTATCTGCTTTAATAGTTGTGCATTTAACGTTACTAATTTGGTAAAGAAAATGAGACTAACCCAGTCAGCATTCTACGTAAATCTATATCGGGCCGTCATCGGGAGTTTGTTTAGTTCCTACATCTGCAAAAAAGCCGCCATGATTACACTACGAACAATGTTGTTGCCATGTGATTACATAACATGATGCACAAGAAAAAGCTCTTTATGTCATACGACAGCAATGAAGGCCCTGATCAGTCTGTGTGCAAATGCCACTGGGTACCATAGAATACATTAATTATCAGAAAAAGTCCCGATTAGACCATTCTCAGGCGATATAGGTCACTTCTCATTATAGTACAAAGTCATTTTCTTATGCTTCGCGTTGTATACCTGCAGTTTTTGTTTTGTTTTCTGTTTGATTGTTTTTGTTTTGTTTTTGTTTCTTTTTTGGGGGGGGGGTGGATTTTTTTTTATTTTTTGTTGTTGTTGTTTTTCTTATTTGATCTTTTTTTTTTTTTTTTTTTTTTTTTTTTTTTGTTTTTTTTTTTTTGTTTTTTTCAAATTAAGGAAAATGGATATAATTTCATCGGACACTATTATGTGAAAATTGGATATCTCTCTTTTGAAAGGTCTACTCTAAATTGAAAGACGTTGCTTTGCTGAGAAAACAATGCTTTTCACATGGGGATTAGTGTGCAGTATAGCAAACGAATTTACAAAAGTTGTATACCTTGTAAAAATGGCAGAATATCTGCCAAGTGCATCTAGCATTGCAATGATAAGAAATTTATCAGCCCTAATACTAATTTATTGAAGAATATATCACAGAGTTCGGGGGTCAGTTGTAAAGTAAATAAAATCACGAGCGCATAGCGCGAATAGTTCATTCACTTACACAGACCGACGAACTGTGATTTATAAGTCAACAAATCACGCACAACAGATGAATTGTTTCGCTTCTAACACACAAAGTTGACGAAAGTGGTGTTGTTTCCTTCAGAGTCTCCCAAACATCCGCATTTTTTGAAGGAATCTCGCCAACAGTTTTCACTGTAACAGATGCAAATATTTGTTTTTATAATTTATCTGATGCGTGAAAACGTTGTTAGTCCGTCTAACGTCATCGAAATGACAAATGACGTAACGATAGATAATAAAAATCAAAATCTAAACGGTTGCCTTCGGAAACAAAGAACACATTACAGATAGAAAAATAGAAGTCTCGGTTTTATTTAGACTCTTCATAAGCAATATTGAAGTTTGCAACTGCTTACGCCCTCTTGCGCAAACATGAGCAAAGCTTCGTTTGCAAAGGTACCACAATGGGCAGAATGATCTCAAAGGAAAAAAATATAATTTGCACTTCGGTAAAATATGGAGAGACGGTCTACTGCCGTCACACGGCACTTAACACTAGCTGCAGTGAAGTAAAGTAAAAATCTAAAATCTTAAGGGGGCTATTTGCGCCTTGCATAATAAAAAGATAGTTCTTTACCAATATATAGGTACATTGCGTTAGATTGTGTCATAAGAAGTTTGTACTTTTATACTGACAGGCATAAAAATACCCACATGCTATTCATACTAGAACACGAAATTAAGCATAAAACACTTTTGCGTAACTGACGCGTCCAGCCCATAAAGAGGAAAATGCATCTTTTCTAGGAAAGTGACATGTAATTTCGTATAGCAGGTTGTAACATGTGCATTTCTGAGTTGTCGATTCAGAAAACTTATTAACCGTTACAAAAGAATTGGCTATAGCCTGGATATTATGCGGCAGAATGCATGCCTAGTTGTCAACCCAATCATTGTTGATGGCTATGCTTCACTCTTTAATTGCACGACGGCGGTTCAGGCCTCAGACTCAATGACGGTCTCTTCGTAAAACTTTAACCAGTGGGTCGGAGCTTGACGATATGTCTTTGGCTTGACCCGCCACGGTTCAACTATTGGTTTTCATTTACTCTGGCATACAGTAGAATTAGCCACGAGTACTCGTCTTTGTTTATTATAGCGATTAATTTGATTTTTATGTTTTCGCTTTGATGCATTGACTGAGTTGGGAGCCTTTATGCGAACCAAATTTTTATGTGTTTCTGTATTAAGAGTAGCATCGTGACCCAGGGTGAAGTTAGCTAGCTGTACAAGTGCTTTAAACTCCCCCCTCCCCTCCCCTTCCCCCCCCCCCCCCCCGGTGGTTTACTCTACTGACCTTTCTAAGGCGGTGGTCCCGGTGTTAGTCTTACTCTTTCTTGCTTTGTGGTTTATTCTACGAGGCGATTTGTTGTATGTCTTTCCGTGTGTCATTTTGTTCTTGTGTTTTTAGTCTTTTAGTATTGCGATTACCTCGCTTGGGGAAGAGAGAGCTAATCTTAGTGCTTTTTGTACGTTTGTTCGATTTGTGCTTGTTTGGATTTGTCAGTTTCCTCTTCCTCTTGGGGTCTGGGAAGGGCTGCGGTTTGTGATTGTGGCACTCCCTGGACTTTTCTCTTACCTTTTTTTTACAGAGAGATAATATAGTGTTTTTTTATGTTGTTTTTTGTGTTCATTGTTTTTTGTTTGTTTGTTTTTTGTATGTTTGTTTGTTTGTTCTTTTTGGTTTTTTTTTTTTTTTTTTTTTTTTTTTGTTGGTTTTTGTTTTGGTTTGTCCATGTCTTTTTTTTTTTTTTTTTTTTTTCAGATGGATTTTAGTTTAACCATCTGCCTCAGCAAACTATTATCTAGCCTCTGTCGTATAAACTTTTCGTCTTTATTCATACAGTTTGAATATTAAAGGGACATTATACACTTGTTACTTTTCCCACCGTTTCAAGTGTCCACCAGTAGCGATAACGTTTGGGACTTCTCCATCTTCTGCACGCCAATCCCCTTCTGAAAAGGGGTCTTCTCCAAAAGGAGAAAATTCTTTCCTTTTAGAGTAGATCCTTTTCAGAAGGGGCACATACAATTTGTGACAGCGTTGTTGCCACTGAAAGTTATCCATTCCTTTAAGTAGAAGTACCCAGCTAGCATTCTACGTAAATCTACATCGGGCCGTCATCGGCCCGTCAGCTACCCTGACGGGCCGATGACGGCCCGATATAGATTTACGTAGAATGCTGACTGGGTATATATTAATAAGTAGCTTTACTTTTGAACTACATTGCAACAGATCAGAAAGTATCTGGGTAAACCAAACGAACCTCAAACCTAAAGAGTTGGACATGAAAATATTTGTATGTACATGGAAAATCACACCAAAGCGGTGTAAAAGAACACAGCTGTGATAAAAGAAATTATTTGAAGGAGGTCCTTTTTATATGGCATTAACTGGTTTCAGAATATCGACACATTAGAAAGAGTTGCAGGACTGAATGGCGACAAAATCATAGAAGCCCATGGGTCAGTTCGTTCTTCATCTTGTCTAGAATGTCAAAGAAAATATTCACAAGAGTGGATGAAAAGTAAGATGAAATCATATGAATACAATATTAGCATAGCAAAGCATAGCATAGCACATGAAAGCGTTTTATATTAGCTTGTTTTGGTCACGTCTATACTACAACTTCTTCCAACTTTTATGTCTAAAAGTTTTCTGTAATCATCAAACGTTATTTTGATTTAGAATTCTGGTCCCTATTATCAAATTGCGAGCATCGGGATAGTCAGAATGTTTCGCGCAACACACATAAAAATACCATAATCACATGACATATAGAAACTAGAATACACTAAATAACGTCATTCAGATGTACATCTCTAAGGGTCCAAACTTTCGCAGTCCTGCTACTACATTCGAAAAACTCAATTACTGCGCTGCAAAGAGCAAAGGCCATGATCACTTCGTTTACTAATAAATAGAAAGTAAAGAGACAGAATGCACTTGCTGTACACTCAAAATGATTTAGTAGAGCTTGGAACAAACCGGTCTTGTGTCGGATTAACATGATGAGTGACATAATATTTCAAGAATATTCGGCGCGATACTTCAAATTAGGCATCACCTTCAAAGTAAGAAAGGTAAGTCCAGGGAGTGCCACAATCACAAACCATAGCCCTTCCCAGACCCCAAGAGGAAGAGGAAACCCACAAATCTAAACAGGCACAAACCGAACAAACGTACGAAAAGCACTAAGATTAGCTCTCTCTTCCCCAAGCGAGGTAATCGCAATACTAAAAGGACTGAAAAACACAAGAACAAAATGACACACGGAAAGACATACAACAAATCGCCTCGTAGAATAAATCACAAAGCAACAAAGAGTAAGACTAACACCGGGACCACCGCCTTAGAACGGTCGGTAGAGCAAACCACCGGGGTATGCTTATTTCATAAGCATGAAATTTCCTATCACATGCAAGCAATGCAATGAGGGACGCAATAACTACACACACAAATATATACACACACACATTACACACATATGCCCGCACGTACACAAACGCGGGAATGCACACGCACAGCTATAAACGTACTTCAGAGAATCAAAATCATTTGTAATCTACAACAGAAGGATATATGACGTACCATGTCAAAAGGGTATTACGGCAAAGGCTAAGTTCTAATGCTAAATATATGCTCGCCTAGTATGAACATACAATAAATATCGAGATACCCAGGAAAAGACAAAGTCACTGAGCACAACCATCCCGAGGCACTGGATAAAGGTTAAATGAAATAACAACTTAAAAAGAACACTTCTTCGAAAATAGAATGATCAAACGAAATTGATATAAGCCAGCACACGACAAAACCTACAATAGGACTTGTGGATCCGCGCAGTCTGATCAGAGTCTTCGCTGATCGCAAGTGCCTTGTACAGCCTCCAGGGTATCCGAAGATGTATAAACGAAAACCCTTGACATATTGATTAGTTGTACATGCTGATCTGGGTCTTTGCTGGTTAAACGGGTCTTATTGTAGATTTTGTCTTGCGGTGGCTCAAATGCAACACACATACCGCTTTTGAACGGTCAGCAATAAAATTGGTGGTGTCTGAACGAGATGTGTTTATTTTCAGGAGAGACCATTCTGGTGTATTTGTCTTTCTGTTAGAGTAGAGGGCTTTTTAGAAAGGAATTGGTGTCTAGGAATTCCAACCGGAAGCCACAAAGTTGTATCCCTTGTCAAAATGGCGGAAAGTCAAACAATTGTCATCCTCGTTAAACCTGGTTTACCGGAACCCAAACTGACCCTTATCGCTACTGTTCCTATTGTATCAGCAAGGTGTTTGCTGTCTGCTTACAAAATCTGGCTATTATAGGATATATAAGCGAGCACTTTATGTCATGATCAATTATGTAGATAAATTAGCCAGGTTTACAGTAGTTTAATATCATATGTTAGTGCACTTTTTCTCCTTACCAATTCCTAACTCTTGTCCAAATATTTTAACAAGTCCATCTTACTATCTGTCAGTGTGTGTAAAATTGCAAGATGACTAAAAATCAGAATAACTAATGATTAGACGCCGTGTTAATTGATCTGTTCGCTCAAACCTGTCAATCCCATTAGTAATAACAGTTATGTGTTTCAGAGAAGGTATTTGCAGATGAGCTGCCACAATGTGAGACAAAGGACTGCAAAGGGATAGTTAAACCAGGTAAGTGGTATGTTGCGAAATTGTGGAATTTTTCTACAAATGCTAGGATAGGATAATCCTAATATAGAAACTCGTTGGCATTGTGATCGTATATTCGACAAAATACAAAGATATTTGTACGTTATGTAATAGCCAGGTTGCTTACGATAGATGCTATGCTGCTCTCCAGAGCTGCAATTCTTATGATGAAGTCTAAAAAAGATTTTAGGAATACAGCTACGTACACTAGCCATTATCCCACTTTAGACTGAATCCCCCATACTAGATATTGGAAGAGTCCAGCTGCAATTCAGGTATGCCAGGCCACGTGATGTTCATATTCATAAAGAAAAAAATGGCTATTCCATTTACAAAAAGTTGAGACACTGACTGATCTGAATCTAAACTGCTTGCCAACTCGTACTCCTTTGTGGGTATCCAGACTAAAACGGGTTAAGTATTACAAGAGGTGTATAGGAAGAGTCATAATAACAGAACATAATCTACATGTACCAACGACGCCAAGACAAAGAGTAACCCAACCACGCTTATTACAAACAATCATTTCCTTTTTCTCGACGGATGAAGTGGAGGTCTCCGCATGGGCTGACCAGCGAGGACTTAGATCAGCCTGTGCATCCGCACAGTCTGAACAGAGTCTTCGCTGGTTGCATGTACCTTCTACAGCCTCCTGATTATACAAAGGCATACTGGCTGGATGTACTGGCTTGTCTGATTCTTTGCTGGTCACACATGTCTTATTGTATATTCTGTTGTGTGCTGGCATATTTGTAATTTAGAGCTGCATCAGAATTGAGGGCGAGGTTTCGATTGAATAAAGTTAATGCAAGAACCCCTCTAGCAGGCACAAAACGTTGATTCAACTCGACATTGAATTGACGTTGGTTCAACGTTGTGCACCCGCTAGGGAGCAAGTGTTTCCGCTGACCGTTCGAAGACGGTTCCCTTGTGGCAATTCTTCTTTGTTAATCTAACTGTGTAGTGCGGCTGAATCTTGTCAGTTTGTGTGCCTCGTTGGGAAGCTGTGTAATCAGCACGTTTGTGATTGATGTGAATCTTAGAATGTATTAAGATATTGTTTAAAATATTGACTCTGATTTTAAAATGCATCGGCGTTCTAGCCGATTAGTGTCTGCGCATTTCTCGAATGGTCTAAGATCCTTTTCTGATACGGTACACACAAATTCATCATTTTTTATAACAGCTGATTAAATATATTAGCGTTTCTTTATTAATATGCGTACAATTCACAGCTAGCACACACCGTTGAAACAACATTATTATTTCAAAATTGACTCAGCATTGGTAAAAATGAAGTGCACGTCAGCGTTGTGGGCCTGCTAGGGATAAAAGAGGTGCTAGTTGTTGTTATAACAGTAGTACCAGTGGCGATTGTGGTGGTGTTTTTGGGTTGTTGTTTTTGTTGTTGTTGTTGTTGTTGTTGTTGTTGTTGTGTTGTTGTTTTTTGTTGTTGTTGTTGTTTTTGTTGTTGTTGTTGTTGTTTTTGTTTGTTTTTTTTTGTTTTTTTTTTTGTTGTTTTTTTTTCTTTGTTGTTTTTTTGTTTTTGTTTTTTTTTTGTTTTTTTTTTTGTTTTGTTTTTTTGTTTGTTTTTTGTGCTTTTTTTGTTTTTGTTTTTTTGTTGTTTTTTTGTTGTTGTTTTTTTTTTTTTTTTTTTTTTTTGTTTGTTTTTTTTTTTTTTTTTTTTTTTTTTGTTTTAGTTTTTTTGTTGTTGTTTTTTTTTTTTATTAATTTATTTGTATCATTTGTGTTCTTCTGAACTTTGCTGGCTTTAACCAATGTTGCCATTTTGTTGCAGATGTGGTGTTTTTCGGAGAATCTTTGCCAGATACGTTCAGTGAAAATATAGGAGTAAGTTGTTTTCAACTACATAATACTGTATCAAACCAGTTCAATTTCAATGGTTCTAGGTTAGTAGACCATTTAATTATAAAATATTCTTATTTGTTAATGAAATGTTAATGTTGGTGTTTGTTTGAGAGATGATGAAAATACTCTCAAGTTCAAAGTGAATTCACTTTGACATGAATTCATATTTTCGATGCGCTGGACGGGTTTGCTACCAGTTTTCAAACGCAAACAACATTCATACACTGCCTAGCATTTGAAACCTCTCAAAACACAAAAGTAAAACGTTTGCCCTCAGACGCACCACAATATTTCTTTTAACCTATTTTATTTCCCAAGCGTCCCATGATAGGGGCATTGGTGAACAGTGAGGACCAGATCAGACATCGAAGAAATGGACAGTTACAAATAAATAAAGTAGAAGTCCACTCGGCATAAACTCCAATTGTGAGAATTGAGGCAAATGTTTGCATATTCATCTTATTAATCTTTGAGCTGTTTTTATTTACGTTAAACTTATATAAGTGAAAATATATGTATACCCAGTCAGCATTCTACGTAAATCTATACCAGGCCATCATCGGCCCGTCAGGGTAGCTGACGGGCCGATGACGGCCCGATGTAGATTTACGTAGAATGCTAGCTGGGTATATTCAGCGCACAAGACAGCGTATCTTTTGATTGAAGCGTTGCCATTTGGTATGATAGCATTTTTTTACTGCTATTATTAAGCGTATCTTTATAAATTTCAGCTTGTAGACGACTGTGATTTGTTGATCATTTTGGGAACCTCACTGGTGGTACAGCCGTTTGCTTCATTGACAAACAGGTGAGTCTAACAAACTAACACCACTTGATGACAGCTTATTAATAATAGGCCCATCGTGGTCCAACCTGTGGTTTTGTTTTGTTCTGGTGTCAGGTTGCCATTAAGTGCTCTATTTTGTTTCATTGCAGTTTTATGGGTATTTGTGTTTTACAGTGTTTTCTTATGAAAACGACAACCCTTTGTGAATTCAACAGTCAAATTTTTGTAATGCTAAGCTGCATTTGAGCTAAATTAAAGGCGGAGTTGTGATCGCATAAAAATAGTTTAAGCCCCTCGTGCTTGTCTCTTCTTACCGTTCCAAGACTGTCCTGTTATTGCCTACACTGTTTGGAAATGTTCTATTTTTCTCTTTCGATGATGCTAGGCAAAAATGAGTTTACGTCTAGTAACCAGTCTTGTGGTACATAGTTCTGGTCCAGCAACCTTGTGTCCCGTCACGAAGTTAAAGTCAGAGACGGAAACTGATTCTCGATGAGGACCGCAATTGCTACAACTTATGTGAAATGTATGAATATGCTTACTGATCTGATGAAAACATACATCAAACTGGCGAAGTTAATATTCAGTGGCTCTTCTGCCAAGCTAACAACTAATACGAAGAATTGTTCTGCTTGAAATCTAGTCACCTAAGCCTTACATAAGGCGCTTTTTCTTCAACCAATATTCCTTAAATTTCTAAAAAAAATAATACTAATAGAAGAATTGTTCTGCTTGAAATCTAGTCTACTAAGCTTTACATAAGGCGCTGTTTCTTCAACCAATGTTTTCTTAAATTTCTAAAAAATTATGTGCACATATAACATGTGTTTTAGTAGCTACATAAGGTAAACACATATCTGAATACCCATCTAATGCAGTTATGTAGACCCATTTTGAAACTGCAATGTTTGCTACACAGTCATACAAATGCCGAGACAGAATCAAGTGCCAACGAAAGTAGTTAACAAGCTAAAGGGGCTCTTACACGGTATAGGAAATTTACATTGGTTTCTGCCCACGCTTGGAATTGGATGAAATTCTGCACAATGGTTGCCTAGGGTATAACACTGATGATTATGAGGCATTGACTTTTAAATGTAGTTCCATTGTAAATTTATGGTGTTTTGTACGTGGCCACTACCAAATCAGGGGGTGCCCTAATATTAACCTTCGTACAGTAAACAGGATTTCATTTTTCAGATGCTGGAATGTTTTATTAATTAAGACCATCATTAGTACATGTTTTGATACTATGGATGGCTTCATGTACTTAGCAATAGTGTTGGAACAATAACGTAAGTTGAACGGTAGCCCCATATTTCAGCTGCAGGTTATGTATTCATCCAGATATTATCTGCAATTTTACCATGTTCCGATTCTTGTCAAGACACCATTTTAGCATAAAAAAATTCCATATTGTATTAGGAATAAACACATGAAATTTCATAAAAATTAAAGACCGGTAACGTTTTGTTTTAACAGCCTGAATACATATAGTCCTGAGTCGGCAAAATATGAAATTACCCAATACTCATGTATAAGTAGTACCGTGTAAAGTCAACTTATCAATAGCTTTCAATTTGGATTACCATGATATAGTATGATTTGTATAAGAAGTTGATACCATAATTGTACATATTCATTTATAACCAGTTGACTGAATTACACCTTGTTGAACACCATGTCCAAAAACTTTTCGTTTACATGATCTGGACCATGCAGACACTAAGTCCAAATTCTCTGTATCTGTATATATAGGATTCCACTTCAAATACTTGACTGTGGAAGTATTTATCAGATAATAAAAAGCAGATAACAGTCTTGTAACTGATGATGATGATTATGAAACCTGGGTCTAGATTTAAAGTTAC
Organism: Anodontia alba; assembly: GCA_964016985.1. Classification (NCBI taxonomy): domain Eukaryota; kingdom Metazoa; phylum Mollusca; class Bivalvia; order Lucinida; family Lucinidae; genus Anodontia; species Anodontia alba. Next base: position 29,087,342 of record OZ024827.1, read on the forward strand.
TCGTTCAGGCAGATAGGCATGGTGGGCACAACTTGCTTACCAAGTAATGATTACTATCCTAGTACACCTGATTAAAATCTTCAGGGTCCATGTTTGTTGATTTCAACATTCACAATTGTCAATCTTCAATGGATTTATGAGTAAATACAACAATGTGGAATTCTTGTCCAAAAATCAACTATAAACTTTGGTGTAAACTGGATAAATGCCTCAAAAATAACAGAGTAACAAAAAGAATTGATATAAACCGGCAATACTGTGACTACTTGTTCACGCTTAGTAAATACAAAATTGCACAATATTGTCAAAACCACAGCAGAAGATTTCACAGCTGGTACAAAACACACACGAAGACACTCAATATTGGAAAAAAACACTACAGCTTAAATACAATCAGTAATGAACAACTAAAGTCTGTGTCACATGGACACATGCAAGCTTAGTACTGTTTCTTTAGGTACGTTCTATGCACTTGCTGACCAAATACTTTAGTACTCTTTCTAAAATGAACGAATAACTTTTCAGAAATATGATCAGCGAAGAACAACAAAGAAAGTAAGAGCAGTTGGTATTAAGAAGAATGAAATTATATTCAGCTAAAATATTCAATGGAAGAAAGAATTTAAGTATAAGAACTAAAACAAAACTTGAATACTAAAAGCCTCCTTTCAAAACGTATTACAACACAAAAACAGAGACAAGGTGAAAATAGAATTAATAAAATACCATAGAACTGCCAGCAACTAAATGAATGAAAACTGTTCAAAAACTCTTCAATACATCCTTTAGATTCACATTAAGACCACACAAGTTAGCTGTTTTAAACTCCTGTGTTAATTAACATATGGCGGAGTTTCAAACTAGTATGGAAGTCCTTAGGCAAATGACTAAAATATGAATGTCATACAACCTTTGGAAAAATCTTAAAGCTTTAACATGAAGAACTACAGAACACCAATTTGTTGTTTAAGTCAAACTATGTGCACTAGAATAGAACTTATGCAGAACAGAAACAATTTCATATATGCTTTCTGTAAGGAAGAAAGGATAGATCTGCTTTTCTGATAGCAAAAGTTAAGACCACATAAACAGTATTCTGTGCTGCTGTCATCAAACAATTTGATTGCAGGAAATACCGATTGAAGTGACACATTTGAACATGTTACAGGACAAGAAATCCAGTGTTCATAATTTCAAAATACAATATAGGCTTGCAAGCAAGCTATAGATATATCAGAAGTTAAGTCTATAAGTATTATTTTTGTTTTCAAACGTTCTTAGTTTGGCTAGAGTTCACCAGTCCAGAAGCAAATCTCCAAAAATCCTAAAATCTGTTGATGGGGATGCAACTCCTTCTTCAAAACAAACAAACAAACAAACAAACAAACAAGCAACAACTACTTGCAATAGTACGTTTGCACATCTTCTTAAAATGACAATGGAGATTATGGATCTCCCTGTTTTATGCCTATTTTTGTAATGGTGAGAATGGATACCCCTGTTTTACACCTATTTTAGTTTTATGCCTTTTGGGAAGTAATTATACAAAATGCTCAATGATTTGCTGACATGAATTAAAGCGTAAGATTTTGTTAAGCCTAATTTATTAATTAGAATTTCTTTAGATTTAATTTGTTATGCTGTCTACATTTGTAATAGTTGGTTAGTCAGAGTCCATATAAATAGAAGGCAAGTAATAGAAAGTCATGAAAATTTAATGGGTAGCTCAAGATATATTCATTCCGAGTTGTCTAAACTCTCTTTGATTTGTTAAGTGTTAGAAGTGTTTGATAAAACAGCCTTTCTCTACTGTTTTTTATCAATGTAACAAAATAGTCAATTTTGTAAAAATCGACCTATATCGATTCAAGGCCTAAAATGACAATGTTACCGGTTTTGATTTTTTATGAAATTTGGCACAGCTATAGAGGATATATGTAGCAAATTTTTCTGGTAGTATGAAATCTTGACAAAGACTATAACATATTAATTTTGAAAGTTTAATTTTGATATTTTTTTCATTTTTTGGTAAAAATTTCAGATTTTTTATAATCAATTTATCAGAAAATGTTAACTTTAATTAAATATAAATGTTTTGTGGTACCAATAGAATTACTATGGTGTTCATCATTCAGCACAGCACAAAAATCTTAAAATAAATTAAACTTAAGATGTATGACATACTTATTTGGAGATAGGTATCAGCTCATGGGGGGAGTGAGTCAAGGTTGCGTCCTGAGTCCAACTTTTTATTAATATATAATTAAATATAAGCACATTTTCATAGGTTGCATATGCCTAGTTATTATTATATAAAGTTTCAGAAAAATCCATGCGTAGGCAGAAATGAAAGATGCCCTTTGTATCAACATAGATGTTATGGCGGAACAATGATTTGCTCTGTTTCCATTTTACAGAGTGAAGCCGAATACACCAAGGTTATATATCAATTTGGAGAAGTCGGGGAACGAGGTACGTACCTGATGTTTCATTACGTAGGACTTCAATAGATTTGAAAATGTGTAACATGATTCGTTCTAAGGCGGTTTCTCTGTTGTGGTTTGCCTTCGTTCGGTGGTTTAGTATGTGACGTTGGTTTTGTTATTATTTGTTTGTTCTTTCGCCTTCTTTTTATGCATCGAGACGGATATGCTTCGTGATTGTAGCACTTCCTTGGTATCCTGTACATTCTTGCTCCCACAGGTAAGCTGATACGTTTATGTGGGTATTGTTAGTAACTGAACAGTCATGAGATAAGAGAGAAGAGTAGATCTGTTTTTATTCTTCATCTGAGCCGTTAGGCTCATAGGTGAGCTTATGCTATAGGTAGGCTCCGTCATCCGTCCGTAGTCCGTCCGTCCGTCATCGTCCATGCTCTTCAAACGTCTTCACTTCAGAACCCACTGGGTCAGTCAAAGCCGAATTTCATCTGGCTCCTCAATGGTAAGGGTGAACGAAAGTTTGTTCACCGCTTCTTGGTCACATGACCAAGATGGCTCCCACGTCCATACATGGTAAAAAACCTTCAGAAATCTTCTACAGAACCAAAGGTCAATGATCCTGCAGCTTGGTATGAAACATAGACCTAATAGTTAGAAAAAAAATTATTCTTAGTTTGACCTTGACATTTTTACGAAAGGTCATTTTTTATATAGACTCCTGTCGGGAAAACATTCAAAATCTTGACTGAAGCTATTTGTTGTTTGGAGCTGCATCAGAATTGAGGCCGATTTTTCGAACGAGTAAAACTAATGATAGCAACTGTCTAGGTTTCATAATAACCGATCTAAGGCGGTTCCTCTGTTCCAGCTTTTGTTTGTTTGTGCGTCTGTGGTTTCGTATGTGGCGTTTGTTTTGTCATTATGAGTTCCTCATCTTTTCTGCATTTGGTGCCTTTAGAAGGCTGTGCTTTGTTACTGTGGCATTTCTTAGTATTACTTATCTTTTTGAACCAACGGAGAAGGGCATAATTAAACTACACTGATGAACAGGCTGTTTTGGATCTTTACTGGTCGCATTTTACACGAGCACCCCCTTTTCAGAGCTGGGTTTATTATGTTGTATAGCATTTTAGCCTCATTGTTTGCGAGAGACCTTATTAAAAGTATGGACTATATCATGGCTGCCCGCGCCATTTGGTCAAAATCCTCAAAGTCTGCTCTGTAATCTGCTAAGGATCCTTGTCTATAACCTGCGAATCACGAAGCATCACGTAAACAAGCCTATATAATTTTGACCCCTCTTATACCCCACTTTTATACAGTAAAATTGGGGTTTACAGGGTATGCATTATTTTTCTTATTTCTGCTCAAACAATAAATTGTGGTACTCATTAGAACCGCCGGGTTTAGGCGGTTCTAACGAGTACCCAGAATCTATGTTTACAGCAGAAATATGAAAAATATCACATTTTTATCTGTAAATTTTCATTTTTGGGTGGTAAAATTTTCAGTATATTTGAATAGGCATGTTTTCGCAGTGACTGACTTGGATGCGCACATGTCAAAAAAAAGTACATTTTTATATGCGGATAGTTTGTCTGCACCCTAGGAACAAAAAGAGGTTGGGACACGTGCGGAAAAGAAAGGCTAAGATAATTTCATACATCTGCATGTATACTGAACAGAGCCTTCTGGGTCTCTCAACGGACTGATTACATTTGTAATATAAAAACAAATATCAACCCTTTCAGCTCTGAAGATCAAAACAGGTACATTAACAAACAGTGTAGATCCGGATGAGCTGGATCCGCACTATTTGCCATTCTGGTCTTGCTGTTTGACTGGTGCCCTGTACGCAATGATTGAGGCATGCTGGAATGCAAAGATGCAAAAGTCTACTTCAGAAACTTAAGGAAGAAAGGGATAAATAACCTGGCCGTATTACGAGGTCCCTGCTAACCTGGTCATTCACCTATTACATATACCCTGAGGTCCATGACTTACTTCACTGTTATTTCCAGAATTCCCATCCGATGATGATATTACTGTTTGGTGGAGGGTTTGACTTTGATGGAGAGAATAATATAAGGTAACTACATGCACCATATTAGAACGATGGTGAGTTTATGACATGCCGATCTTTAAGGCGAAAAGAAGTATTTCTTACTCGTCTAGGTATAGGTCATACTAGACTCATTCATTCTTATCTATTCAAACGAGATCAGCAACTTTGTATCAGCTGTAATGAACCTTTTACGTCCAAACACTTTCTGATCGACTGCATAGAATTCTCTCAGGTGCGACATCAATTCTTCCAGTCAAATGACCTGAGATACTTTTTTGAAGATGTGCCAGCTGATAACATACTTATGTTTTTTAAAACACGTCAATGTTTTTAACAAAGTATCACTGCTTTGATTTTTAAATTCGTTCTTGTTTTACATTTTATACATATATGACAGCATTATAACCATTTCATAACAGAACCAAGTAAGTACACCATTTTGACTCAAATGACCCGCATGTGTTGATGCGTCGTTAAACCTGAACTTATCATTAGGACATGCAGTAAAACTTCAATGACAAACACCATGGCTCGTTTACCGTGGCTGACTCCTTTTCTCAAGAAAACAAATATTTAAGGATAATTTAGGGAAATAGGCTAACTGTATCGTGCAAATGCATGTTGTGTGTACTTATTAGAATTGCTTCGTGGCAATTGAACTTAGTACAGTTGATGTACCATTATTTTATCAGAGATCGAACAAGCATTCCTAAATTAGCCTATTTGCCTCCTGACCTAGCACTATGATTTACTCTTAGTGCCTCGCGCTACCCATGCCTGAGACAAATATCCATGGTTCCAAAGATGTTCGAGCCATGGCAGCTTGACTGCATTATGTATTTTCCAGTGTCCAGATTATGTGTTTTGGATTAAAATGCAAAAACGCTGCCTTTGAAAGAACGTAAATCGCATTGTCGGTTTTATTGAGAATCGCCTATCACATTTCCTTTCTGAATGACATCATTCACAAGATACTTCATTGATGATTTTTTGTCCTTACCTCATTTACAATTCAATGTCTGTGGTCGGACCCATCGTAGTCTTATTTGTAATTACGAAAACATGCCTATTCAAATATACTGAAAATTTTACCACCAAAAAAATGAAAAGTTTCAGATAAAAAAAATCTGAAAGTTTTCATATTTCTGCTCAAAACATAGATTGTGGGTACTCGTTAGAACCGCCTCGGCGAGGCGGTTTTAACGAGTACCCACAATCTATGTTCTGAGCAAAAATAAGAAAAAAATGTATACCTCTGTAAACCTCAGTTTACTATGTAAAAGTGGGGTTTGAGGGGGTCAAAATTATATAGGCGTGTTTTCGTGATGGGTGTATTTGTGTTCTGGCTTCAGATCGCTATAGAACATTTTGCCTTGTTTCATCATAGTGGTTTTGGATTTTTTGTGTTTCACTGATGAAATAGAAGGCTACTATTCAGACCGACCATATATTTGTAATTTGGAGCTGCATCAGAATTAAGGATGATGTTTCGCGCGAGTAAAAGTGCTTAAAGTCCCCCAGTAGTTTTCCTACTCACCGTTTAAAGGCGGTCTACTGTTGCAGTACTTCTTTGTGTGTCGATGGTTTCATATGTGTCGTTTGTTTTGCCATTATTTGTTCCTCATTATTTGTTCCTCATCTCTCCCCTTCTTTTTGTGCCTCGAGAAGGCTGTTTGTGGCATTTCCTGGATATCTTTACTTATTTTTCCGTATGATAGCAATTCAGTTTGCATTGGTACATATGCCTCCTAGTTGTGAATATTCCGAGTTTTATTTACCGTCTCATGTAAGTAACAATTATATAAAAATATAAGCGTTTTATAGTCAAACAAAAATTCAGCAGAATTAATATTTTGTTCTGATATGCATTAATACACAGACCTAACATGCAAATGTTGGTCTCCCAACGTAAGTGACACTTTCACCTCTGAGTTTTTGACACAGACTCTTCCATGTAAGAATTTGAACACATCCATTATTGCAAATATGTGGTTCAGCCAAACATCAGAGACAAAATGGCAAAATAATGCCTTCCATTTTTAGACAGGCAATGCTATTTTTGAAGCTTAACATACAGAAGAGTAACCAAATCTTTATCATACAGATTCATAAAAATTGGAGTTAAATGTCAATATTATAAGAGTTTTTGAAAATTATTGTCATTTTTTGGCTGTTCTCATATAACCGCCCATCCCTCTTACATTTGATATTTCACATAGTATAGCCAACTGAAAGTCATTACTGAGTTTATGTTTATCTAAGAACAGCCCTTATTTAGAAAGTATTCTGTTATAACGGTATTTTAATAGGTACCCCAACTGAAGTTTAGCATTTGGACAGGTTTCCCATTTTGTATTTATTACAACCCAAGTAGACCTGATTTTTCTTGAAAATCACATTTGAACATATATATTGAAAAAATGTCAAGTGTTAAAACCCAATATATTCAGTACTGTCAGTAGTTATGAAATTTGGAGAGTGTACAATAACATGAGAAATAACGATACTATGCTCATCTTTTTATTGGAAGAGATGTTTTTTGGCAAGGAACATGTGATGACGGATGTTTTGCTCTGGCTGATCTGATCGGATGGGGAGTAAGTTGTCATTACTATTCAAAAAAAACATACAAAAAAAACTTTGAAAAGCTTGCACTGTCAGTCGTGCACAAGACAGCATGCCTGTTTGATGCAAAAATATGTGAAGATACCAAGACATTAGAATGGGTCCCGTCAAACTGATTTTGAATCAGCACAATCACGAAATAGACTTTCCAACAATGAGTCTCATACAGTCTACCTATATCCAATAATAGTATCGGTTCAAAATACATTGGTTTAGATGGCGAATGTATGTTCAACGTAACATTTCTTTACAACTTATATTGATAGAATTTCTGTGCAAACGGATTCTAAACATTCAATGTTTTCTGAACATTATGCATATTTTCTTTAAAAAATACATTAAAAATATATAGTTAGGGCAAATTAAGGGTGCATTTGTACCCTACATTCCTTATATATCTATAGTAAAAAACACAAAAATTGCGTATTCAGTGTGTCTTTTACTGAGAAAAAAAAAACAAAAAAAAAAAAAAACATTTATATATCTTGAGGCTATAAAACCGGTGCAAATGGATTTAGAGAGCATAAAGTCCCTTCTTTCCTATAAAGTATAACTTATAGAAATGTAATGAAAATAATTTAGGGCAAATTAAACATGATTTATTGTAATTTAGAACATTACCTGATAAATGTAATCCCGTGTTATTTTTAGCGATCAGTTTTCCGTAACGCTGCAATAATCGATCGTATTAGTTCGGCATCATTCAGGACGATACTCGAAAAACCTCATTAGTAACTTATATTGAATGTATTTCATGACATTGAAAGTTCGCTGATATTTTCATGATTACAAATTTGTTTAATAAAATGAAAACGATAAACCCTACGAAGATAATAGAATATTTTTTTTTTTTTTTTTTTTTGAATAAATATGTGTTTAGATTTCACATAAAACTGAAACAATGCTAAAACCAGGATAAATTGACTTAATGTTATCATAGAGAATATTCTGTGCTCTGTGTAAAGTGGACATTAGAAGATGAAACGGGTGTTTGATTCAACAGAGTTTGTATCACAATATTTACACAGTCTTTCCTTCAAACCTTCCCGTTTCGATACGCAGTGGTAAGATTGCACATTTTATTTGTCCTAGAACCGATCTGTGTGTATCTTGGTGGACAGGTGTTTATAATAGTTAAATGTGTGGTCTACAACTGAAAAGGAGCAAACTGTTAATATAACACAGGAGAAACCTGATACCACTGTCTGTTTTGTGTAAACGTTGATTGACAATACAATACTCCACAAACTAAAAATTAAATGAATGAAAAACACCCAAATCAGACTGACCGGGGATTTCCATTTAAACAAATATCATTAAGCAATATGTATATTACACTTTGTAAGCTAATAATTTTTGTCAATTTTCCAGGATGAACTGAGGAAGTTGATAAAAGACGAACATGCAAGGCTTGCCCAAGATGCGACAGCTACAGAAATATCAAAACCATCAGCTACAACAAAAGTTACACCTGCAAAAACCGCATACACCAGTCCTACGAAAAGTTCTAAGCCTTCAACACAAAAGTCAAGCAGTAAAACAGAAAACACTGCTAAAATTTCTCCGAAGCATGAAACCAAAAAATGAAATATGGCATTTCGTACATACTATTTGGAACACGTCAAGTGAAAAAGTCCCTTCGACCATGGGCAAAATGCGCAGTTTCAGATCATCCTGTGCATACGCAAAATATCATCCAGACGTTTGCTTTCCCTTCATGCATTCTGTAGTATGCAGTGTTTCTGTTAGCGGACAGTGAAGATACTGATCAGATTGTGCGGATGCGCAGGCTGACTCGGACTCGAAACGTCATTCTTTGCTGGACTTTTTGCACGGCACGGCCTGTCTTATTATCTCACCAATATATTTAACTAGAAGAGGTAATTCAAGTTTGATCATTACATGAAACGAATTACACAGGTAATGGATTGGCAATTGCAGAATGTTTTTTTTTTATTAGACCTATTGCTTTTAACCCATGTCATGCTGAATCCTGATATACTCTGCCTTTGCAAACTGTGTAGATCCAGATCAGTTTGCTTCTGAAGAAGCCAAATGATCTGGGTCTGCACTTTTGATCATTAAGTATGTGAATTTATAGCAACAATCCGGATCAAGCAGTCTGATTAGCTTAAAATTAGGCGTAGCATCTTAATTTATTCAGCATGACAAGTTTTAACAGTGGAGGTGTTACTGCAGTATGTGTCCTAAATATTTGGACAGACTTGTCTGAGCAAACGTTGTGTTCAATGATATGTCCATGTCTTGACAGGGATTTTCGATTTTGCATGACTGAGATGCTACTTAGTCAGCAAAAGCATAATATAAACGTTCTAAAATACAAGCAGTACAGGAACTTTATCGATCGAGGACGACTGCTCAATACAAGACTGTTGACTCAGGGATATCAAAGAATTAAACTGGCGTCAACTCTTATGAAGTTCTATGGGAGGCATCATGACCTTGTCCCTACAATGTGACTGTTTCCAGCCTTACACCTGATTTTATTTTTGCTTTCTTTTTTGTTTGTTATGCTTACAAAGTAATGCTAATTTTTATGGACGCCTAATTACACCACATTCATTTAATAAGTCGACTTCTGTTATTTCAAAGACCGAGGGACTCTCGGAAATACCTCGAGATATCCATACCTCGACATATCAAATTTGCAGGGTTGAGGTAAAAATAAATTGAGCAACCACATTTTACAAACGAATATGCAATTTAACTCCTAAAGTTTGGGAAGTATTGAAAATATTGTGGGAAAGAGGAGAAATTTCTCCTCTTTTCCGCAATATTTTATTACGGTGTTGTTTGATTTTCATGTTTAAAAAGGGGCCAAATTTTCATTTCGAAATAAGCAATTGATCGAGATTAGCGAAAAAGAGGTAAGAGAAAAGTCCAGGGAGTGCCACAATCACAAACCGCAGCCCTTCCCAGACATCAAGAGGAAGAGGAAACCGACAAATCCAAACAAGCACAAATCGATCAAACGTACGAAAAGCACTAAAATTAGCTCTCTCTTCCCCAAGCGAGGTAATCGCAATGCCAAAAGGATTGAAAAACACAAGAACAAAATCGCACAAGGTAAGACATACAACAAATCGCCTCGCAGAATAAACCGCAAAGCACCAAAGAGTAAGACTAATACCGGGACCGCCGCCTTAGAACGGTCAGTAGAGTAAACCACGTGGGGAGGGGGGGGGAGGTTAAAGCACTTTTACAGCTAGCCAACTTCACCCTAGGTCCCGATGCTACTCTTAATACAGAAATACATAAAAAATCGATTCGCATAAAGCCTCGGCACTCAGTACATGCATCAAAGCAAAAACGTAAAAATCAAATTAATCACTATAATAAACAAAGACGAGTACTCATGGCTAATTCTACTGTATGCCAGAGTAAATGAAAACCAAAAGCTGAACCACGGCGAGTCAAGCTAAAGACATATCGAAGTCGAGATAAAGAGAGTCAACTGTATGCTGACATGTTGACCTCAGACTCATTAACCCTTGTCCTGCTGAATAAATTAAGATGCCACACCCTTTTCAAATTTTCAGCCAATCAGATTACTTGTTCCAGATTGTTGATATAAAATCACAGACTGAATGGCAAACAGTGTAGATCCAGATCAGTTGGCTTCTGAAGAAGCCAACTGATCTGGATCTACACTGTTTGCAAAAACAGGGTATATCCGGGTTCAGAAAACAAGGGTTAAGAAGGCAAAGCATGGCTATTGTTGTTTCTATAGATTTTGAAAATGAGGAACTAGCTCCTTACTTTTAGGAATTGGCATTTAATAAGGATAAGCATTTATCAAAGGGCAGGTTTCACCAGGCTGTTTATGTAAGATGCGTTTTATTTGATGTTAAATGAGTTAAAAGATTATAAAAGGTGTATTCATAACGTTGCATGTTAGTAGTCTTTTGAACTGTAACCAAAATCATATATATCCCATTTCTTCTTTAACTATTCTTAAATCATTTAAATGGAATAAGAGGCGGACTTGAAAATAATAGCTCTCAATGAGAAACTAAATGTGACCACTTAGTATTTAGATTTTATTGTCCACAAAATTTAGCATGTAATGAATTAAAGATGTTTTTTGGTTATGTAAAAGCATAATGAACTAGTGTATAAATGTGTGCAAACTCTCTTATGCAGAGTGTTGTGGTTAAATGAAACATGATTGCTTAAATCTCTATACAATAAGCTCAGTATGTAATTGGTGATGGACAAAGATCCACATAAGATATAATAAGACAAAGGTAATTTGGCTGTTTGCAAATATTATGCGGTTTTCGTAACCTGACAATATATACTGACATGAAAACGAAACGCAGGGTAAACTTTTATGCTTAATTAAACTATTTTTTCAAAGGCATTTCAAATATTTTTACAAGGTTATTCTTATTCTTTTTTTTAAAGCAACACCTTTATTGAACAAATTTCAAAACTTTCGTCAGTTTGTGATTGACATCTCTTCAATAATTGAAGCGCACTGAAAGGTAACCCCAATAATTGTAAAATTAATGAAAATCAACTGAATTAATCAAGATCTGGTATGCCCCCTCTCGCCGCTATCACCGCCCTTATTTTCTGCATGGAACTCATTAATGCATTGACCCGCCTGACCGGAATGTTGCTTTATTCTTCTAACAACGCATTTCTCTACTGGGCGAGAGTGGTAGGGATATTCCGGCGTATCCGTACCCTCCTGTCCAGTGCGTCCTTTAGATGTTCTATCGGGACAAATCTGGACTGTATGATGGCCAGTCGAGTGAGATTATGTTATGGTTAGCCAACTCTTGCTAGGTGGGGCCAGGCCTTATTATGCTGTAAAATTAATTGACGTTGCTGCACAGGAGGGACTGCAACGGGGCGGAGGACCATCCCTGAACCTTACTGCTGTTAAATTATCCGCTTTGACAATCAACTGTGATTTTAACTAAAAGGGAAATGTTTCTTCAGACCATACCATAACAGAACTGCCTCAAAATCTATCCCTCTCAAAACGCAAGCGTCGGCGAAGCTTTTCCTACGACGTCGGTTAACGCTACGTCGACCATCTGGATGAAAAAGAGAGAAACGGGACTCGTCAGTAAAAGAACTCGTCAGCACTGCTATATCGGAAATCTGCTTGGGACATGGGCCGTCAGCCACCCCAAACAATGCAAGCAATGTACCTGAGTCAGTAGCGGACCGACATACGGACTGTGTGCCCGAATACCAGCCTCGTACAGTCAATTTCTCACAGTTCAAGATTGAGCGGGGTGATAATGTGTGTTAATGGTAGTAAGGGCAGTTTCGGTAGCAGTTAGGTGACGATTGCGCAAGTTCGAGAGACCATTAGCCCTGTATAGGCGTCGCGACATTACTCGTGGACATCAAAACCGTGGTTGGTCGGCAACAGGTCCTGTCTCCCGCAAACGTCTAACAAGATGTTTAATAGTAAACGCATATGACTCTGACCCTGCAAAATTTACCCTGCATTTTCTTTTTACTTCAGTATATTTTGTTTTGATGTTTGTTTTCTGTCACTTTATTGAGGATGAACGGAGGGTGTTTACACATTACGAAAACATACCTATTCAAATATACTGAAAATTTTACCACCAAAATTTGAAAATTTTCAGATAAAAAAATCTTATATTTTTCATATTTCTGCTCAAAACATAGATTGTGGGTACTCGTTAGAACCGCCTCAACGAGGCGGTTCTAACGAGCACCCACAATCTATGTTTTGAGCAGAAATAAGAAAAATAATGTATACCCCTGTAAACCCCAGTTTTACTATGTAAAAGTGGGGTTTAAGGGGGTCAAAATTATATAGGCGTGTTTTCGTGATGAAACATGACAGTCTTGGTAAAGAAGCATCTAAAGTAGCAAACACTCAAAGATATAAGGAAAGATATCTAATAAATGCTACAATCAGGAAGCACAGGCTTCCCGAAGCACGAAAAGAAAAGAGATGCGGAACAAATAAACTGGGCCCAGTTGTTCAAAACTAACGATGTCATTAGTTAACGTTTCGTTAAAATTTTAATCGAGTGATACGCAAATATGCTGAAATTTTTTGCTGAAAAAATGTGTGTAGCTTTTGCAGTGCAAAAGCTACTCACATTTTTTTCAGCAAAAAATATCAGAATAATTTATATTAAATCCGTTAAAACAGTTAACGAAATGACCCTTAACGAGCTCGTTAAGCTAACGACGCTTTGAACAACTGGGCCCTGGACGTACGAGGGATGTTCGAAATGAATTGCTTATTGTCCTCTAGCTCGATATCCACGTGGGGCACGATAAAAACCAATACATACCTGTATAGGGCTATTCAATATCTACACAATGGTGTATAAATGTACATGTTAGACTAAGTGTAAGACATAAAATTTGCCATTTGAATACACGCAGTCATTGACCACTGCAGTAAAAATGGTTGGTAGAAGCGTCGACAAAAAAGATGAAATATGGGCTTACATCAAAGCTCGCTCAAAACTTGGTTGTTCTTTGAAGAAGCTGATGACTGAAATTACTACTGCTTTTGGACCTTCTTGTGTGTCTTATGACACAGTTCGGTGGTGGAAAAAGAAATTTGATTCTGGTGTAGAGTCCATCAGAAATGCACCGAAATCAGGTAGGCCAAAATCTGCATCTCGTAAAGAAATCGTTTCCAAAATAAAGGAAATCATTGAAGGAGATGCCAGATTTACAGTTCGTGATATTGCACGAAAGGTAGGCATATCACTATCAACGGTTCACCTTATTTTGAAGAAGCATTTGAAAGTCAGAAAGATTTCTGCTAGATGGGTGCCACATCTGTTGATTGACGAGCAAAAGAGGCAAAGGGTTAAAGTAGCCAAAAAGCTGCTTCAAATGTTTCCAAAATATGACAAAAAGCAGTTTGCCAATGTCGTCACAGGTGATGAAACCTGAGTCCATTATTTTGAGCCCGTCAGAAAGGTTAGCAATAAGATCTGGGCCACTAAACACAGCAAACGACCAATAATTGCCAAACGTTCTTTGAGTACAAAGAAGGTTTTGTATGCAATCTTCTTCTCTGGTGAAGGAGTCGCAATAAAAGTGCCAGTGAAAAAGGGCAAAAGCATCACCGGAAAGTACTACAAAGACGTAGTACTGAAGAAACTGAAAAAGTATTATCAGAAACGACGCCCTGCCACTAGTTTTAAACATGTCCGTCTTCTACATGACAATGCCCCAGCTCATACCTCCGCAATAGTTACGGCGTTTTTGAAGAAAGAAAAAGTAACTGTTTTGCCTCATCCCCCGTATTCCCCAGACCTTGCCCCATGTGATTTCTTTTTGTTTCCGAAATTGAAAGCATTCCTTGCTGGGCGGAAATACCAGTCCCGACAGGCACTTGGATCTGCCATTCATCAGTACCTTATTACTGTGCCCAAATCAGCATACCGTGACGCCTTCAAGAAGTGGATACATCGGCTGAAACTTTGCATTTCTAGCCACGGGGAGTACTTCGAGGGCATGAAATGAGTACTTTTGGGCTAACTTGAAATTTGAAGTCTCCAGATAGAAATAAGCAATTCATTTCGAACATCCCTCGTATAACTGCTACATTTAAAATGTAGAAAACTTGTCCATGGAAAAGTATCAAAATTGGCATGAAAGTGTAGCAAATAAATGATACAGCGAAACATGGTAGAAAATGATATGAAAAACGTCGTCACAAAATGCTACATGTAAACCTCAAAGATAGAGTATTCTAACTGTGTCTGTCATTGTATTCAACAGGAGACCACTAAGCAAAACACAAATTACTCTCCTTTCCTGGTATATGATTCCTTTCTCACAGTGGGATCTTCTTAACAAAGAGAATATGCTCCAAGGACAGAGCATTTTTCCTTTTAAAGAAGACCACCTAGAGATGAGACAATGTGTTTCAGGTAAATGTGGTCTCCCTAAGAAGCGTATCTCTTCACCCAACAACAAATAAGCCAGCACATGAAAAAAGGGAACGTATCACATATGCGACAAGGTAAAGCTCAGACAAGCCTGCGCATAAGCGCAGACTCGCAAGAGTCTTTGGTGTTCGCAGACGTGTAGTAGGGAGCTAGAGGAAGTTTCAGACAAAAAAGCATGTATGTAGTCCCAATACGGGATTCCGCATGTGCATTTGGAGAACCACAATCGGGAAAATCATTAGGTCTATTTTTTCGTGTACCGGTTCAAATAACTAAAGACACAAATATTACAGTATATTTTATAATTTAATACTCTATGCATGATTTGGTAGCATACAAATTACAATTAACGATTCAAAGTATGTTTGAGCACCTCTTCTATAAATAAAACAATATTTTTCTGACAATAGCATTTACATTCTACAAACAAATAGATGCAAATAGAATTACAATAAATCAAAACAGCTTGTCATATATTAAATGGTAATAAAGTTTGTAAACGCCTTATGAATGGGTAGATTCCTTATGCCGAATCTGCTTTAAACGTATGATATTTAAACTGTATTTAAAATGCAAAAAGGCAAAAGTCAAACAATAACGTTGAGAACGCTTTTATTCCATTTATGCATAGCGTCCCATAAAAGGGACATTACCAAACACTGGACCCAGCTCAGACGCCGCAGAACGCGGCGTCTGACCAGGGTCTACATTGTTTGCATAGTGGAATTCCTATAATAAATGATAATACTAAAACCAAAACAGACACGTCTTAAATTGGAAATGGACTTGTCCAAAGAGAAAGACGATTCCACTGGGCTGTTAATTGGTTAATGATTGCTATTTCATCAGCATTTAGAGACAAAACCTATCATTTTGCTAATGTATGTCATGGAACTAGACAACATGACTCTGTACAAGAAAGATTAGAGCCGGCGCACGAAGAAAAGGAACATTTTCTTTTTCCGGTTTGTGGGTCTTCAAGCGCGCATGAGCAGTCCACTATCTGGGCTAGAGAAATGCATTTTTGTCCAAAGCTTCCTCAAGGTCACTTCTACATGTCTGTGGAAAAGAAAAGGCTCTGGTGGGACTGCGCGTATGCGCAGGCTCGCCTAACCCTTTCCTGGTCGCTTATGTAATAAGCAGTCTTTTCTAATGTGCTGGTTCATTTATTTCTTTGTTCGATTACTATGTATAACTACAATTAACACTAGAATAGTTGAAAGCAGTAACAGAACTAGATCTATTATCAATTTGTGATATGTACACAGAAAACTACTAAGGCTAAACGAAATACCCCAACCTAGAGAGTCCAGAACACGGAAACAGGAAAAGGCAGCGTTAGAATTCTTAAGAAAGATGTTACCATATAAAGCTGCAAACAAAAAGAGAAAATAATAAGATTAATCCATTTATGCCATGCGTCCCATAAAAGGAACACTGACAAACAGCGTTGACCCCACTCAGACGCCGCAGAACGCGGCGTCTGATTAGGGTCTTCACTGTTTGCATTTAGTAGAGGAATTTCTATAAATCATGGACATAATGAAAACTAACCAGACACCCCTTCTGTTGGAAATGGATCGGCCCAAAGAGTCTGCTTGATATAAGTGATTTAATATTAGCCACAATAATTAGAAAAGAAATCTTCCTGTGGTTTTGCTAATGTTGGATTTTTAGTACTGATGCCCGTTCCAAAACTGCGGAAAAATGGATGTTTCTCATTATTTTGCGCTTTTTTTGTTAAAAGGTGTGTTTTTGTCCGACTCCGTGATTTTTGTTATTGGGATCTGATTTATTTCCTGATTATATTGCTTTGAGGGTCACGCTAAATGCTCTGAATGCGCACCTTTTACCCTTTGAAAAATTTGCGATATTGTTCTTGGTTTTCACAGATGGAAACAGAATTCCATGTTTCACATAGATTGTCGCCATTGGAGACAATTTGCATGAAATGTCAAATCCTTTTTTCCTGGAAACAAATAGAAAAATACTTCCAATGTCGTCTGCTGAAATTCACCCTAAGTGGTATGCTTTTAATATGCGCTGTTAAGACTTTGTAGCATTTGTCCGAAAGACAAATGAATTTTGGGTCATATCAAGTAAAAATGACATCAAACGATTCAAATCATTCTGCGCATGCATAAGGTTTTCCCGGTGTTAGTCTTACTCTTTGTTGCTTTGTGGTTTATTCTACGAGGCGATTTGTTTTATGTCTTACCTTGTGTCATTTTGTTCTTGTGTTTTCCAGTCCTTTTAGCATTGCGATTACCTCGCTTTGGGAAGAGAGAGCTAATCTTAGTGCTTTTCGTACGTTTGTTCGATTTGTGCTTGTTTGGATTTGTCGGTTTCCTCTTCCTCTTGGTGTCATGGAAGGGCTGCGGTTTGTGATTGTGGCACTCCCTGGACTTTTCTCTTACTTTTTTTATCCAGGCCTTAGATCAGTGCGAGATTTCGCGCAAATAAAACTGATTTTCCATCCGACATCCTCCACCATCTCACCCCATCTCCCCACCCCTCACCCCTCCACACACACACACACACACACACATACACACACACGCGCCCACACACACACACACACACACACACACAGAGTAGGTTTCCTACTGACAGTTCAAAAACGCGTTCACCGTTGCAGTTCTTATTTGCGTGTGCGTCTATGGTTTCATGTGAGGAGTTTGTTTTGTCATTATTTCTCGCTAATGTCTTCTTCGTTGGTGCCTCGGAAGGTCTGTGCCTCGTGATTGTAGCATTTATTGGGTATCTTCACTTATATTTTTGTTCTCCATTAATACATTCAATAGTATCCAATGATTCTGTTAGGAGAGACTGATCTGGGCCATCTCGGTCCTCGCATTCCTCGCCCGACGGGGCCCAATGTACAGTTTTAATGTAATCCAGCGAATGTCAAAACCATGAAAATGGCATGTGCGCCCAGTGAACACTCAGATCAGCCTGGGCATCCGCCCAGTCTGATCAGAATCTTTGCTGTCCGCATGAAGAAAGCTTGGGTCCTTAGCAACCTATTTAGCGCACAGCAAAGACTCTGCTCAGACTGGGCGGTTGCCCAGGCTGATCTGAGTCTTCGCTTGGCGCACATGCCATTTTGTTGGTTTTGTCATGCGCTGGCTCATATATCAAAGATGGAAATTATAGACAAAGCAGCTTTATGAGCTAGCTACAAAGGGCTAACATGAATGTTATTCATACGAGAGACAAGCGATCTTACGCGGACTATTCAGATATTTTCCAAAGATAAATGAATCGCATTGTCCAAGTTTGAACCTCAAAGCTTCAACAAGATCCACATTCGAGTTGTTGTAAAGCTGAAATGCAGGAAGTGCAATTATTCATGACTAGTTTATCCAATAACTACTGAACCAGTAAGAACTTTGACACCGAATTCAAGAGATTTAGTTCTACCAATATAAAATGTCTTTAACTTCAATTGTTTTGATAGTTTAACTTTAAAGAATTCATGTCCAGTGTCCTACAAAAGGGGCAATGACAAACAGTGTAGACCAAAATCAGACGCCGCAGAACGAAGCTTCTAGCCAGGGTCTTTACAGCTTGCATTAAACAAGATATTTCTAATAACCATAGTAAAAATGACAAGTAGCCAGACAAATTTCCATTGGAAATGGACTGGTCTAAAGAGTGATAGCTGAAGAGTTCACTCAGCACAAATGGGTAATGCAAAATCATTTATTTTGAAATAATCCCTCTAAGAATGCATTCTCTTTTCTACTGAAGTAATTCTCTTTGGAGAGATGTATCCAGTGGCTAAACGCCGATATATATCAAAATATAACCGTGGTTAGTGACCTGAGGCCTCCGGTTCCCAGTTGTATAACGTTGAACCCAGAAGTCACAGGTCTACGTACAAGTATTTACATACGCATGTTCTTACCTGACAATATGGCTGAATACACAGAATAGCCAGTGACCCATAAGGCTACTAAAATATAGAAAACGTAGGCTTCTTCCTCATTTGGGGTCCAAATGAATAATGTTGTTCCAACAGCAGCATGTAGTACAAATGCTGTAAAAGAATAGACAATGTACATGTATTTAGGCCAAATAAAAGAATATTTGTCTAGGGTAACATGTTAGAAAAACGTAGGTGGGGTATGTAGTGGTTATTTTTCATATAAACACCATCATATTGTGTCGCCTGATTTCAATGATCCAGTGACACAATAATATAGAAGATAAAATGGAATAAATCTATGCAAAAGGTATACCTTTTGCATAGATTTATTCCATTTTATCTTATATATTTAGACTCCGCGGCATAATGTATATAAACTTTTATCAAGCCTAAATGAATATCCTTTGATCAGTCTAAAAGTATCCATTCAATGACAAACAGAGTAGGCCTCAATCAAACTGCTCCTATAGGTGCAGTTTGATTTTGATCTCGCTAATAATTCATTGACAGGATTCTAAAGGCGTGGCCTGGTTTCGTCACGGCAAAGCGGGTTTTATTGATTGGTTGTCACTGGATCATTGAACTCAGGCGACACAATTTGATGGTGTTTACAGGTATTGTGCTCTTCATGCTTGTTACATGTAGTCATCAGTTTCAAGGTTTAAGGGTTCATTATCTATCTATCTATCTATCTATCTATCTATCTATGATTGCTACACTAGCAATTCTGCTCCCCACACAAGTTACATTCACTTGTGATTTTGGTCACTGCCATGAATTGCATTAACTTTTAGAATGTGTCCTAGTTCTTACCTTGCAGTTATTATATATATGAAATTACGGTAACGGTCATAACTGCAACTTTGTATTTTCCATTCTTCTGATGTCATGTTATGCTTGACGTACTTACCTTGACTTGACTGTTTGCTCGAACATACTTATCCGAATATATAGCATAAAAATTTACATATATTCCATTAAAACATTTTCATTTGTGAAAACACAAAAATGCTAGTTTTTACCATGAAGATTAGATAGGGTAGGATTACACTAAATACACATAATTTGTTTGGCCTTAGCATTGCGATTTTCCGAAAATTTTTTTTTTTTTTTGTTTGTTTGTTTTTTGTTGTTTTGTTTTAGGTTATACGGCCTAGTCAACCCAAAGGAGTCATGTCGAGCGCGGTCAGTTTACCTATCCGCCCTTTTATTGGGCAGGCTTGGCCCTATAAGCGGTTAACCAGTATTGTGCACATTCTTTCGCCAGATTCCATCGACAAATAAACCTCCGTCAGAAAACGTACCTTCAGCTATGTGCGCCCAGCGAAGATTCAGATAAGCCTGCGCATTCGCACAGTCTTATCAGAATCTTCCCAGGGCGCATTTTGGCTTTCTAATGATGCAAAGTTTCTTCATGCGGTTAATGAGGACTTTGTTCAGACTGTGCGGATGCGAAGGCTGATACTGAATATTCGTCGGGCGCACCTTTTAAAGGGTATGTTGTCGCACTTAGCGACTCTAATAGGACACGTTACAGCAGAAAGTGGACGATTTAATAGTACTTGAACGGATTTACCATCTTCATATTAGTCGGTCGAAAAAGAGCCGTCGACCATGCACAAAATGCGAGAAGTCAGATTATCCTTTGTATGTAATAAGTCTCATCAGTGTCCTTCCTCTCCATTCATACATTCTGTAGTATCCAATGATTATCAACGGTTATCGGACAGTGGAGGAACTGATCTGACGGTGCGGATGCAGCTGAAGTTTTACGTTTTCTTGGCCAGACTAGCCAGTTTTGACCAGTTATGCCTCATCAGTGACGCTAATAAATTCTTCAAAAAGTCCGAGAATGAACCCAATGATCATAAATGACCAGGGCCCAGTTGTTCAAAGCTAACGACGTCGTTAGTTAACGATTCGCTAAAATTTACATCGAGTGATATGCAAATATTCTGAAATTCTTTGCTGAAAAAATGTGAGTAGCTTTTGCAGTGCAAAAGCTACTCACATTTTTTCAGCAAAAAATATCAGAATATTGTGTATTGAATCCACTAAAACAGTTAACGAAATGACCCTTAACAAGCTCGTTAAGCTAACGACGCTTTAAACAACTGGGCCCAGAATGTATAAACTACATTATGCATCGAACCTCAATAGCTCGAACAAGATGGCTCGTTTACCAGGGCTGATTCAACTTGTTTTTAGTCCTTACGATATTATTCCGACAAATCCGGACTTTTTAAGGAACTTTTCTTATTCTATCATGAAGTTGTATGTTGTGTGAACATCGAGGCGATTCTAATAAGTACACTCAACGCACCATTATTGCAAAGAAAATAGAAAAGATTTCCCTAAAGTTTCGCCATTTGTTTCCTGACCCGGCACCATGACAAACCCTTGATGTTTCGAGGTAGCCATGTCTGTAACAAATTTTCATGGTACCAAAGATGTTCGAGTCATTGAAGGTCGACTGTTAGTGAAGTATGTTTTACGGTTTTAAAGGTATGCTTTGATCATATATAAACATAATCATAAACTGTTCGAAATGATTTTAATGATTTTATCTAAGTCACGTATTCTAGGCCCGCAAGAATATATTTTCAGGTTGAAGTGTACACCCAGCAAGCATTCTTTATAAATCTACAGCAGGCCGTTAACGGCCCGTCAGCTACCCTGACAGGCCGATAACGGCCCGCTGTAGATTAATGAAGAATGCTACCTGGGCTGAAACCTTGATTATTACTGTTGTGATGAGGTCGTTTAAAATTATTTCAGCCACAATGTAAGAAATCGTGCCTTCAGACATGTCTGCCATGAGACGATTCAGACGCACAGTCTGATCAGAAAATACCCCAGCTGTTACCATTAACAAGCTTGTTAAGCTTACCATGCTTTGAACAAATGGGCCCAGATTTTTTTTATTATAAATACTATTTCTAGTATTATATAAAAGCAAGAAAAACGCCTAACGGCATTATGGGCGGGTTTTAAAAAGGTTAACCAAAAGGTAAACCTGGGACGACGCCCGATGCTCGCCTGCCGCCCGCCCGGACAGCGCTATTTTAAAGGGCGGATTTCTATTTTAAAGGACGGATTTAAAAAAAAAAAAAAGAGAAAGAAAACGTACAATTAGTACTTACCAGTGATAAATAGAACAGAATAGCCTGTCCATCGTGTTATTCTTGTAAACACAAACGCTGAAACGGAGGAACTAACACCGTAGCATATCATAATAAAGCCCACGTATTCAACTCCTAGTGTGCAGCTTGTAAATGCCTGGAACAGAAGAGTCGCAATGGAAGAGAACCTATCTTCTAATTTATCACGAACACATGCCTGCATAATTTTTACCCCTTAAATCCAACTTTTGTATAGTAAAATTGGGGTTTACAGGGGTATACATTATTATCGGGAAAATCTATGTTGTGTGTAACTAATAGAATCGCTCCATCGAGGCGATTCTTATGAGCACACTCAACATACCATCTAAATAGAAGATCGAAAAGACATCCCTAATTTATCCCCATTTACACCTGACCTGGCGCTATCATTAACCCTTAAACTGCCAATCACAACAATTGTCGTCTACTTTGTCATCCACTTGTGATTTATTTTAGAAGTCATTTTTGCAAACGTGTGGACCCAGATCAGACTGCTCCTCCAGGAGCAGTCTGATCAGGGTCCACACTGCAGTTTGCCTGCATGCAAAAAATAGGTTTGAAAAGTTTGCAAGAATATTCAGCAGACGACGTAAACAGATGACATTTTCAGATGCAGGTTTTCTTGGCGTTTTAAGGGTTAACAATTTTCGAGCCATTGAAGATTGCCTGTACTCTCTAAATAAAAGGTAACAAGTTATTTGGTCGCAAAATGTTCTAGTGTTTTTGAACGGTCGCAAAGTGCTTCAGTGTTCTGATTGGTCCTGATACTACTTACCGCATTAAAATCGCCAATAATGAAAGCTCCAGAGAAACCCCTGTATACAGTTACTGGTATTAGCAGTTGTTGATATCTAGAGTACAAGAAATGTCTAAAAATTGACGTCAGAAGTTTTGATGTTGATACCTCCTTTTCTGGCTGTGGTTTCAAGTTATCCAGAAATATCGCCATCAGCAGGGCTGCCAACACACCACAGCCCAGACAAAATCCAGAATAAATGTAAATCTGCAATATACGATGTTACTATATGACGTAACATTCTGCTGACAAATAATAAAATGCATGACTTGATACCAGAATCTTCGTTTCGACGTATTAAGATTAATTCACACACACACACACACACACAAACACACACACACACACACACACACAACTAAAACGGCATTACACATATGTAACCATTGACGGTTTAAATCTACCTGGGCCCAGTTGTTCAAAACAAACGATGTCGCCAGTTAACGTATCGTTAAAATATGCCATATACGCTAATACTTTTGCTTAAAACAATGTGAGTTGCTTTTGCATTTGCAAACACTACTCACATTTTTTCAGCAAAAATACCTGTGAATTAGATACTGTACTTCCTACAAAAGTTAACATTTTGACCACTAACGAGCTCATTATGCTAACGATGCTTTGGACAACTGGGCCCTGGTCATTTGAGCCGCAACGAGAGAAAACATATCTTTTGACATGTGCGCCCAACGAAGAATCAAACCAGCCTGCCCATCCACGCAGTCTGATCAGAGTTTTCGTTATCCGTATGAAGAAACGGTGCATGTTTTGTTATCCAAAATGCTTACAGTAAAGAGACTGATTAGACTGCGCGATGCGCAGTCTGAACTAAATCTTCGCTGAGCGTACATATCCGCAATTGCGGTTCATTAACTGACAGGTGAATGGTAGTTGAAGGGGAATGGCAGCTTTCTACGGTTTGTCACCAAGGAAGCAGTTTTTGGAACACACTGTTTTCTTTTCTGCTTACGAATCCTTTTTGGAGACGGAATAATTAAAGAGAGGTAACGTAATGATTGCTAGTCATAATCGTATAATGTTAGTATGAAAATAAATGTCTTACCGTATTTTTTTTTTTTTTTTTCTAAATATTAGGACACCTTAACTCCTTACCATATATGTCTGATAATTTGTAAACGTCTATTTTATTACCTATTGATATTATTTAGATATGGCTAGACGAATAAAAAATAGTGTAGATCCAGATCAGACGTCGCGTTCTGTGGCGTCTGATCTGGATCTACACTGTTTGCTCAGGCCTGTCTGTCTCCGTACTAAAGGTTATTACAGTAATTAAAATTTCTGTTTTGTTTTAATTTCACAGATTTATCTGATAATATATCAGACTATTCAAGTCTATAGTGGTCGCGTTTTGTTCGTTCTCATTCTAGTTCTAATTCAATCTTGATAAGATTTAGGTTTCATCTGGTTTGATATGATCCAAGTTGGATCTATGTATGTTTTCAAAGCATGACTGATACTGGGAAAAGGCTGGAAAGAGCATAATATGAAATAAAAATAATCTTGACAAATCATGCACTTTGATGCAAACTTGATCAAACTCGGATACAAATAAAGAAAGCTAATGAAGTTTCAAGAATTCTGAACTTTGTGAATGGCGCCTCCATTTTGAAATACTTTAATAAGCTCTGATGCTATCACACAGGCAACCGTTATAGAACGGTCATTGGTATTTCATACTATGTTCTAAACTCTGTTGTCATCGAACGTGCTACAATTTAAAAACGGTCATTGTTATTGAATAACCTGTCTCAAACTATGTTTTCTCTAAACGGGCAACCATAAGAACGGTCATTGTATTAGATAACCTGTTCTAAACTTTGTTGTCATTAAACGGGTAAGCATAAAAGAACAGCCATTTGTATTAAACAACCTTTTCCAAACTCTATTGTCATTAAACGGGCAAATGTTTAAGAATGGTCATTGGTATTAAATAGTTTGCTCTGAAATATGTTGTCATTAAACAGGCAACCATTTAAGAATGGTCAGTGGTATTAAATAGTCTGTTCTAAACTCTGTTGTAAATAAACGGACAACCATTTAAGAACGGTCATTGGAATTGAATAACCCATTCCAAACTCTGTTGTCATTTAAGGGACAACTCTTGAAGAAAGACAATTGGATTGAATAGCCTCTTCTAAATCCTGTTGTTATTAAACATACACCTCTTCAAGAAAGGCCACTGGTAATAAGCTGGTTTTAGTCCTGTTATCATTAAAAGGGCAACCATTAAGGAACGGCTATTTGTATTGAATAACCTGTTCCCAATTTTGTTGTCTTTAAATGGGCAAGCATTAAACAACGCTGCTGATATTAAAGGACATGTTCTAAACTCTATTCATTTAATGGACAGCCATTAAAGAACAGCAGTTGATATTAAATAACATGTTCAAAACTTGTTGTCATTAAAGGGGCAACCATGAGAAAATGACCATTGGTATTGAATAACCTGTTCTAATCTTTTTTGTCATTAAACAGGCAACCATTAAAGACAGCCTTTGGTATTACATAACCTCCTCTAAACCACATTGCCATTAAACGGGTAAGCATTCAATTAGTATTAAATAGCCGACCATCGATATAAAAAAAAACCCTGTCACAAACTTTGTTGTTTGTAAACGGTCAACCATTGAAGAACGGCCATTTGTATTGGATAACCTGTTCCAAACTCTGTTGTCATTTAAAGGGTAACTCTTGAAGAAAGACAATTAGATTGAATTATCTCTTCTAAATCCTGTTGTTATTAAACGGACACCCCTTTAAGAACGGCCACTGGTAATAAGCTGGTCTTAGTCCTGTTATCATTCAAAAGGCCAACCATTAAGGAACGGTGATTTGTATTGAATAACCTGTTCCCAAATTTGTTGTCTTTAAATTGGCAAGCATTAAACAACGCTGCAGATATTAAAGGACATGTTCTAAACTCTGTTGTCATTTAATGGACAGTCATTAAAACACGGCAATTTATATTAAATAACCTGTTCCAAAATTTGTTGTCATTAAAAGGGCAACCATGAGAGAACGGCCATTGGTATTGAATAACCTGTTCTAAACTTTGTTGTCATTAAACAGGCAACATTAAAGAACGGTCACTTGTATAAAATAATCTTATTCAAACTATGTTGTTATTAAACGGTAACCATTAAAGACAGCCTTTGGTATTACATAACCTCCTCTTAACCATATTGCCATTAAATGGGTAGCATTAAATTAGTATTAAATAACCGGCCATCGATATAAAAAGCCCTGTCACAAATTATGTTGTTTGTAAACGGTCAACCATTAAAGAACGGCCATTTGTATTGAATAACCTGTTCCAAACTCTGTTTTCATTACACGGACTACAATGAAAGAACGACCATTGGTATCAAATAATTTGTTCCAAACTCTGTTGTTATGAAATGGACAAGCACTTAAGAACGGCCATTGGTATTGAATAACCTGTTTTAAACTATGTTGTCATTAAACGGGCCAACATTATAGAAAAGATTGGTATTGAATAATTGTTCCTGACTTTGTTTTCTTTTAACGGGCAAACAAAAGGACAGTTATTGGTATTATACGATATTCTACTACTAAAACCATGTTGCCATTAAACGGGAAACCATTAAAAGAAGACCTTGTTTTTTTAAATAAACTGCCAGATAGTATGAGTATCTGTTTTATGCTTAAGGAGACTGTAATTAAAAAAAAGAACATAACAGAAAAACTTGTTTATAATGTGCAAATGACAATACAAATGGCACATTTTTTAAAGATATCAAAATACAGGTATAGTATACTACTCGGCTTAGGTTTAATACCGAAGTGACTTCTTGAACAAATATGTGCATTGCGTTTTACAAACAAAATTGGACCCTTTTAAGCACTCAGACGTCTATGTAGGTTTTTATAAATCTTCTAAATAGTACTTCTAATGCACTCTACTAGCCTAAAAGTTCAGAGGTTTATCTTTAGACACAACTTACAAACAAGCAGCGGTAATCTTACCATCTGTCGTGTCAGTGGATATGCCAGGGCTGCGTTCAATAAACTATATCACTCGCGAGATTGTTTTCCAAACTGTTTTGCATCTTCCAAATGGTTATTATAAACCCGTTTTATGTGACCTCAAAATTGGAGAGTAGCCGTTATTTTCGTTGTCGAGAATTGATATTAGATTGAATAAATTATATTATTATTTTTTATTATAAGGGATCGAACGTATAATATCGGCCCACTAAGCATTTCCATATTTTTGGTTACGAACAAGTATTCAAAAATTTTATTTGCACAGGCCGCCATTTTGGTTTTCGCAAAATGACAGATTGAATATAGTTTGCCGATGTTCGCTTCCATCTAGAAAACATTGTTACAACTGAACGGAATGTTTGCGATGTTTTCAGAATAACCGCGAACGTCTCGCTTAACACAGCCCAGAATTGCAGTACCAATATTTGAACTGCAACGTGAGAAAACGTAACTCCTGACATGTGCGTCCAAAATCATAATCAAATCAACATGCGTCATTACGAAAACACGCCTATTCAAATATATTGAAAATTTCACCACCAAAAACTGAAAGTTATCAGATAAAATTCTAACATTTTCTTATTTCTGCATAGATTGTGGGTGCATAGATTACGGGTACCTCTGCGAGGCGGTTCTAACGAGTACCCACAATCTAAGCTTTGAGCAGAAATAAGAAAAATAATGTATACCCCTGTAACCCCAGTTTTACTATATAAAATTATATAGGTATGTTTTCGTGGTGCGTCCGCGCATTTCTCATCAACAGACTTTGCATCCTCGCAGTGAAACGTCTGGTCAGACTGCGAAAATGTGCAGGCTGATCTAAATATGGGTGCGCATGTCAAGGGTATGTTTTCTGATCTTACGGCTCGAACCGCTTTAACCCGCCTACATCCTAGTATTCGTATCTTGCCAAATTTCTATGTGGCGCAAGTAATGAACTTTACTTGCTTAAATGTTAAGAGGTTTATCATAAGACACAAGTTACAGTTAAGAACGAATAGGTAC
This sequence comes from Anodontia alba, assembly GCA_964016985.1. Taxonomy (NCBI): domain Eukaryota; kingdom Metazoa; phylum Mollusca; class Bivalvia; order Lucinida; family Lucinidae; genus Anodontia; species Anodontia alba. The sequence goes on from OZ024827.1 coordinate 29,115,344, forward strand.
GAGCAAAATTTTCATCTCCCATGTCAACAGATGAACCAGAATTCAATGCCAGTAATTAATTGTGACAGAATCTCACTAGTCTTTCTTTTCCAGTCGGTAGTTACTAAAGTGTGCATTTGAACCATTTAAAGTATATAAAATAGAATAAGAGTAGAATAATATTTATTGGAAAACTTATATATTGTTACGATCGAGCATTCCTGCCTTCGATTATCTGCCTTGGCAGATTACGCATAGCTTCTAAATATATATTCAATCTTTGACAACTGCGTCAGGGAGTCGACTCTTTGGCTCAGTGGTTAGAGCATTGGATTTTTAACCGGGAGGACCAGGTTCGATTCCCACGATAGGCGGGAATGTTTTTCAGCTGTGCTTTATTCCTTTGTTACGGCTTTCCTGTCGTAAGATGGGATAGGACTTTATACTACGAAAATGGCTTCGCATCATCCTCGTAAATGATGACTTCCTTGAAAAGGGGGAGTGTTACGATCGAGCACTCCTGCCTTCGATTATCTACCTTGGCAGATTACGCATAGCTTCTAAATATATATTCAATTTCTGACAAATGCGACAGGGAGTCGACACTTTGGCTCAGTGGTTAGAGCATTGGAGTTTTAATCGGGAGGACCGGGTTCGATTCCCACGATAGGCGGTATTTTTTTTTTCAGCTATGCTTTATTCCTTTTGTTACGACTTTCATGTCGTAAGAATATACAGAAGATGTTCTCCATTTACATGAAATATAAAATATAAGCATTTAACTTTAACAGAATACACATGAAAATAACAACGACTTCATTATGAATGTCTTCACTACTTTCACAATTGCAGATAAAATAAAACGGCACAACTAAAATCTTAAAGGTTAGATCTGGAAACCGAGAACACACAAAAGAACGAAAATCGGAGACTCAGTTTTATTAAGTCTCTTTAGTCTTAAGCTATATTATGCAGTAATGTTGTTTGCGAGACTGCATGCGCCCCCTGGCACCGACTGAAGCAATATTCGACTTTCGAAGTAACCAGCATAAGCTCAGTTATCCCAAAGGAAACAAAAATATAATATGCGATTTTGGTGAAGTACTAGGGACGTTTTACGGCCTCTACACAGTATTAAACACCGGCTGTAGTGAAGTAAAATGAAAAATAATTGCAAAATTGTCATACGTTTGTAAAAAGTACATTCCAAATTACTTTACCTTCGTTTGATCGGTCACAATCAAATTTGGATTATTAGCTTCCTCTAAAGGACAGAAAAACACTCCACATGTTGAATTGGTTTCTGTTATGTTTTCTGTGCTTCGTCTTGAAAATACCAGTGATGAAGCCAGGTTCCCCCAGATATCTCCTGAAATCAATATGAGCCGCTACGCATCACGAGAACATGCCTTTTTAATTTTGATCCTCTTAAACTCCACTTTTATATAATAAAACTACGGTTTACAGGGGTATACATTATTTTTCTTATTTCTGCTCAAAATCATAGATTGTGGGTCGTCGAGGCGGTTCTAACGAGTACCCACGATCTATGTTTTTAGCAAAATTATGAAAAAAATATCAGAATTTTTTATCTGCAAATTTTCACTTTTCGGTGACAAAATTTTCAGTATATTTGAATAGGCATGTTTTCGTAATGGTAAGACAACATACCTTTTGATACGTTCCGGGTCGTTTCGGCCCAGAGTCGTTTCGGCCCTGCGTCTTTTCGGTCCTGGGTTGTTTCGGGCAGGGTCATTTCGGCCTGGGTTGTTTCGGCCCTGGGTCGTTTCGGCCAATTTTGGTGGATCATTTCGGCCTGATTTTTTAAGTCCCCCTAGGTTACGGATAATAGGTAGAAAAATCATTTGGTTGTTTGATGAAGAATCTAGTGATGTCAAAGGCCCTTTTTTAAGTCCCTCTAGGTTAGGGGTGATAAATAGAACAACCATCTGGTTGTTTGATGAAGAGTCTAGTGATGTCAAAGGCCTTCTTTTTAAGCCCCTCCAGGTTAGGGGTGATAGATAGAAGAACCATTTGGTTGTTTGATGAAAAGTCTGTGGGTATCATACGTCATGGTTGATAGGGTCTATCCTTTTAATGTTAAGCCTGTTTTGTCTCAGATAACCTATGTTATTTATCAAACATTAAAATTATCTTTCAAGAGAAAATAAGGCTTAACATTTCATGTGAATCGGATGTCTAGCAAACGATTCACATGAAATGTCAAACTTTATAAGTGTTTTACACCAGTAAATGCGCAACACAGTCTGATTGTAGTTTGATTATAGTATCTAACAATTCTGTATGCTGGCTACAGACATCGCAGGTCACTGCATATTTACGATCTTCCACAGGAGAATTACAAGCAATGCACAACTCAGACATTATTTTATAAGAACCATTTGCAATCACAGAAAGTTACAAAGATGAATGATTCAAAGTTGTGTGAGCTTCACTTTAAATACGCTGCTTTCGGCATCTAAAAAAGTTTCTTTAAGCAAAAGTAAAACTGACCATAACATTCGTGTGTGCCATTAAAATTGTTGTACCTTTAAAGGACTGTCCGGCCGCCTTTCGCCGACAAAGTCACACGTCAAACAAACCATATTTAATTAACACGCACGAGTTTTCACACTTCAATTAATCGATTAATACCTGGATTATCGCAAAGGATTAAAGACTAACTATAACTGGCCCGAAATTTCCCACCTTTAGTTAATAAATCGATTACCAATTACTCGTATCAAAACAAACATGACAATTAATCAATCACGAAAACATTGCTATATAATTTTGATGCACCCCACCCCCCACCCCGCCCCTTACACCCCACTTTTATATAGTAAAACTGGGGTTACAGAGTATGCGTTATTTTTCTTATTTTTGCTCGAAAACATAAATTGTGGGTACTCGTTAGAACTGCCTCGCCGAGGTTCTAACGACTACCCACAATCTATGTTTTGAGCACAAATATGAAAAATACCAGAGTTTTTTATCTGAAAATATTTAGTTTTTGGAGGTTAAATTTTCTATATATTTGAATAGGCGTGTTTTCGTAATGAATGATTGCGGCTTTTAATAAATACTTTAATAAATTAAATCAAGGATGAAATGTCTGTCTGGCTGGCTACCCGCTTATGTATCTATCTATCTGCCTGTCTGTCTGGCTATCTATCTATCTATCTATCTATCTATCTATCTATCTGTCTGTCTGTCTGTCTGTCTGTCGGCCTATCTATCTATCTATCTGTCTATCTATCTATCTATCTATCTATCATGCTGTATCCATCTATTTATCTTCCTATCCATCTCAACATTTACTTTAAATCCCCAAAAATTATTAACCCATGCTTAAATACCCTACAATGTTGAAATTGGGCCGAAATGACTCGGGGCCGAAACGACCCACCTACCAAGGCCGAAACGACGCACCCCCAAAATTGGCCGAAACGACCCAGACCGAAACGACCCGGCCGAAACGACCCGGAACCTTTTGATATATGCGCCATGTTTAGATTCAGATCAACCTGTGCATTCGCGCAGTCTGATCAGAAACTTCACTTGGCGCATTTTGGTAGCCAAAGATGCAAAGTTTCTTCATGCAGACAGAGAAGACTGATCTGATTGCGCGATTTGGAAGATTTGAGTCTTCCTTGGGGCGTTTTCGGACTTTGAAGCTAAGGTACATCATAAAGTACGCCAGCAGCATATTTAGATAAGTTGACAGGGTACAAATGAAAGATTGTGCCGCTTTTCTCAAGGAGACAATCTCAAAACTGTAAAAGTATATTAGCTTTCACAAAAGCTTTGTCTACAATTCGCACGCAAAAAATGTTAAAGCTGATTTTACTATATATGGTCTTGGGTTCTCTTTATGCAAATATTGGATAAATCGGCTAAATGCCAAAAAAAAAAGAGGGTATATTGGAAAGGAGTTAATGAGATCTCGCTTAATGAGAATAACCCTCACATTTAAAAAAAGTAGTAAAAGCTAATTTTATATCGCATTTTAGACTTACCACATCAAATCTAAAATAAGTATAGTTATAAGAAAATCGAATTGCTGACACGCTGTCCCAGCAAAGCTATAAGTTGCGCTTAGCAGTACCAACGCATTCATCCACTTTTAAAGCGAAATTATCAAAATTAATGTATATCCAGTAGCCTTTGATAGAGAGCTACAATAATAACCTTTTAGAATATCTACATAAGTATGGTGTGCCGAGACAGTGCATGTAAATGGAGAACACAGTCTGTACGAGGCGCGATCAAAAGTTCTCGGCCCCTATATTTTGGGAATGATTAAGAGCAGAAATGTGACATTATTTCTCAACATTATCTCTCATCACCTCGATGCACTTTCTCCAACGCTCTTCCAGTTTGCTTATCCTTTCAAAATAGACGCCTTCTACCTGGTCCCTCAAGTATAGTCTTCGCGAAAACTGCAGGAAAATGGCAAATTTTCGTTTTCTCCTGCAAAAATTTTCGGCCTGTCTGACAGCTATCCTGCAAAACTTTTCAATCGCCAAATTTTAATAACAGACATTTTTTTTACTTTTCTAAAATTTCATTTGCTTTTTCCTTCACGTTTTGGGATAAAAAGACACAAAAACAGTATCATCTGAACACTAAAATTATACTGTCTAATCCTGTTGTTATCAGCTGAAACCAAAATTTATCTGTCCCGTAGATTTTCCCTCTGTCCAGAAGAAAATTTCTGTCTGACTGACAGCCGTCCTGTAGCACTTCAAATGTTTTCGCGAAGACTGCAGGTACTCAGTAACAGCATTTCCTCATGCCTTCATTACTTCCAAATTCCTACCACGAAGGTTAGTTTTCAGAATGGAAACAGACAGAAGTTGGAGGGGTCTAAATCTGAAGAATGCGGGAGTGGGGGGTGAGGGGGGGGAGGGAAGGACCTCTAAGTACCATTTAGTTGCAGCAGCCATAGCAGCTTGAGGTGTGTGGGCTGGTGCATTATCTTGTAAGAGCAGAACACCTCGTCTTTCCTTCATAATCTCCTCACGCAGCTGCTTTAGTTCTTCTGCATAATATGCATCATTTATCGTGTGATCTTCTTCAAGAAAAACTACCATGATAACGCCTTGACTATCCCAAAAGATCTTTCCGGCTGTAGAAATTGTCTTAATTTTTTAGGAGGGTTGAACAAGAGTGCTTCCATTTTTTTTTTTTTTTTTTTTTTTTTTTGTCTCAGGATCACAATGATGGACCAAAGTATCATCTTGGGTCACAACTCGAGGCATAAAAACTTTTCTCAGGGTCATCAGCATAGCAAGACAGATATATCATGCCTATTCTTCTTTTGATCTTTGGTCATCATTCTGGGAACCCATTTATCTGAGACCTTGGACATACCAAAGATATCGTTCAAGATAGATTGAACTGCCCAAGAACTTATGCCTATTTGTGTCTAGCTGTATCACGCAGGCTTCTGCTCCTGTCATGCGAGGGTCGTGCAAAACGTTCTGTCAGTAATAGGCTTTCTATCCCGTGTATATTTCAAAATGCTTCACTGCACTTAAATGGTGTGTTGAATAGCTAACAAAACCCGTTTATTTCGTGCAAATTGCTTTCCAAATGACCGAGTTATTTCAAATTGAAATAGATGCAGTCATATACACTGACCAATTTACTTGTTACATTGGAACATGGACCAGAAGACTGAAATTCGTAGCTATATTAAAAGCCGCATTAGGCTTAATATAGATTCAAAGCAGATATTCAATGAATGGCGTGGTATATATGGACCTCCGATCATTTCAATACGCACAGTTTTTAGGTGGGTTAAAGCTTTTAAAGCTGGAAAATTTTCTGTTGAAGATGATACCCGTCCTGGAAGGCCTAAAACCTCTGTTACCAAGGCTAACATCGCTGCTGTAAAGATTGTGGTCGAACAGGATGCGCGATTGTCTGTCAAAGATATAGCTAGTTGTACTGGCGTATCAGAAGGCAGTGTGCAAACAATTCTTTAAAAAATGTTTGGACCTGAGAAAGATTTGCGCTAGACGGGTACCTCATTTGCTCACTGAGGAGCAAAAGACACAACGCCTTAAATGTGCCCAGGAACTATTGTAAACATACAAAGGTTGTAATAGTCGGGTTATTTCTAATTTGCTACATGTAACAGATGATGAAACCTGGGTGCACATGTTTGAGCCACAAAGAAGGGCTGATAATAAGCAATGGAAGCGAAAAGATAAAAAAAAAACCAATGTATTGCCAAGAGAACCATAAGTTCGTAAAAGATGTTGTACGCAATTTTCTTTAATTCAAGTGGGCGAGTCGTTCAAGTGCCTTGTCCATCTGGTCATACAGTCACTGGCCGATTCTACAAGAATTCTGTACTAAAGAAAGTGGAAGAGTTTTACAAAAAGAAACGGCCAAGCAAAGGATGGTCATGAGTCCATCTTTTACATGACAACGCCTCCTCTCATAAGGTTGTGAGGTTGTTAAGTCCCTTTTGGCTTCTGAAAAGGTGAAAGTTTTAAACCATCCACCTTATTCACCTGACCTGAGTCCCTATGACTTCTTTTTATTTCCAAGGCTTAAGAAAATGCTTTCTAGAAGTTCTTTTGGCAGCGCTATTTATCAGTGTCTGCAATAGATACCAAAAGAAGACTATTCATCTGCTTTTCGCGACTGGGTAAAAAGGTTACAAAAATGTGTTTCAGTAAAGAGGGAATACTTTGAATGTTTGTAAAAAAAATATGTTTGATAAATCGTAGCAGTGACAAAACCCAGTGACAAAACTTTATGCAGGACCCTCGTGCATGATCACACTGTGCACAAGTTCAACGATTTCGTCTGTTGCCTCTTTAGGTCGACCAGAACGTTTATAATCCTCCATGCTCTCCGTCCTTCTCCTAAATTCAGCAGCCTATTTCTTCACCATGCTATAAGAAGGAGACTTATCCCCAAGGGTTTTAATGAGGCCGTCATGAATTTCCTTCTGGTACATGCCCTTCTAACATAAGTATTTTTGACAGCTCTAAATTCAGTTTCTCAGTTCAACACACCCTTCCCCTGTTTGCAACGACTTCCTACTGTAATAAACCACTTTGAAATTTTATTCTTTCTACCAAAGATGTTAAATAAGATAAATTATCAACTGATTGGGGTTTCATTTCAATTTATTAATTCCCAGTTTTTCAGACCGAGAACTTCTTGATCCTACCTCTTATATGAAAGAGTTCCAATAAATATTATTCTAGTCTCTTCTATCCAGTGCTCCAGCTGATCCCGGGTTTTAGTGCAAGACAACAAGCATAGGGTCAATGATGCATTGTAGGTCAGCAACGGATTCACTTCCGTCTCCCAGCCAAAACTCTGTACCACGATGGACCTGACTACTGACAGCAATAGTGAGGCATCAACCTTCAGAAACAGACTGGGGTATTCGAAAGAGCTGTCATTCAGTCTGAGGCCAGACTCAACATCGTGTAATTAAAGGGGCAGCAAAGATTTCAACATTAATTGCATGTAGTCTGCCGCTTTATATTCATGTTGTAACGTGTCCTTTTTGAAATGATGGACAATCTCTTTTAATATTTCTGAATCAATATCACCCACAATTCTTCTAAATTCATAAACGAAGTCGCCATAATATTCCGGTTCCGCGGACATTCATGCAAACGTGTTTTCAAGCTAGCGTTGTATTTTAACCCAATTATATCGGTAGGATTCTTCTACGTGAACTCTTGGGACCAGTTCATTTCAAGTTTAAGGCGTGTCTCGTCATTTTAGATTATTACCATGTTTTATTGAAATGCCTGTAGTTAATGCAAACAGAATAGACCCTGAGCAGACGCGGCGTTCTGTGGCGTCTGATCTGGGTCTACACTGTTTGACAATGTCCCATGTATTGGACGCTAGGCACAGATGGGTTAAAATTAACTCAGGATGATGGCAATAAAACCAAGCAAAGGTTTTAACCCTTTCATCCCTGAGTTTCCTTTGAATTTTGATTGAACCCCTATTTGAAAGAGGAGCTTTCATTACGAAAACACGCCTATTCAAATATATAGAAAATTTCACCTCTAAAAACTGAACAGTTTCAGATATTAAACTCTGATATTTTTCCTATTTCCGCTCAAAACATAGGTTGTGGATACTCGTTAAAACCGCCTCGGCGAGGCGGTTTTAACAAGTACCTACAAGCTATGTTTTTTAGTAGAAATAAGAAAAATAATGTATACCCCTGTAAACCCCAGTTGTTATATATAAAAGTGGGGTTTAAGGGGGTCAAAATTACATAGGCGTGTTTTCGTGATGGATAAAATATTAAACTCAGAATGGCAAACAATGGAGATCCTGATGAGATGGCTCATGTTGAGCCATCGCATCTGGATCTACTAGACTGTCTGCAAAAATGTCTGGGTTGGTCTACGGGCTGAAAAGGTTAAGCAGTTTTATGATACTAAGTTGGCAGTCAAAATTTTATTTCGATACTAAATATTCTAGCGAAACAAATAAGTTGAAAAATGTGTATAAATGGCTTGTGCCAGCTGGGAATCTTACGTATTTTGCATATGCTCAAAGACATTTCGTTTTATTTGTTTAATACAGCGTCGCATATAACGTCGATGCAACGCCTTGTCGTTTATACAACGTCGCATTAACGCCGTGAAGTTGCATTTACGTATATGCGACATTTCATTGGCATCAAGCCATTCCACTGACGTTAATGTGACGTATGAACGTCAGGACGTTGCATTGACGTTAATACAATGTTGTATAAAAGTAATGGCATTGAATCGACGTTAATGCGGCGTTGTTTAAATGGTATGACATTGCATCGTCGTTTCTGTGACACTGTATTAACGTCATGACGTTTCATCGACGTTAATGTGAATAACGTCTAAACGTTGCATAGACGTTAATGAGACGTTTAAAGAACATGTGCCCGCTAAGAATCTTATGCATTTCAAATATGCTTGAAGACATTTTTTATTGGTTTGTTTTGCTTTTTGTTTGCTTGTTTGTTTTTTGTTGTTTTTTCTTTTGTTGTTTTTTTTTTTTGTTGTTGTTGTTGTTTTGTTGTGTTGCTGTTGTTCTTGTTGTTGTTATTTCTCTTTGCTTTACAGGGACTAAATAGAGAATAAACAAACCTGTGTGATATATCGCAAAAAACACTCCAAACAATTTATCTGTTGCAACAGAACTCGCCATTGATGTAACTGAGGAATAATGTTTGGCTAACTCAGAAATATACGCCATTTTTGCTGACCAGAGATTAGCTCCACCCAGTCCCAAAAGAATCGATGTCGGAACAATAGTCTCCCAAACTGCATGGAAAGATGCAGCTATGTAGCCAAGATAGGTGATAATCGATAGAACCATGGTCCATTTCATTCCTAATTTCGAAAGCATAAATGCTGGCAGAAACAGGCTTGACACAAATAAAGAGCCATAGACACAGCTTAATCCAATCGTCCCAAGTCCTTCTGCTATATTCAAACTGCTTTGCAAATTTTGCAGGGACAAAAATGCTGAGAAAAGAAGCAAAAATGATATGCTAAGAACAGCAAGGTTCTTGTAAATTGATTGTTTGCTCAGCACGTAACTTCTTAAATTCTTGTCATTGTCTTTTGACTCTGCTTCCAGTAGCCTATTCACTGCAGTATTGTCGTCTTTGTCGTAATCCTTAAGCATGTGTATTTTGCCATGTTTATCATATAAAACATTTTCCTGAATGTTATTCTCCATTTCTGTCCATACAAATCAGCAACTCATAACATAGTACTCAGATCAAGCACTATCCCCAGCGGGAAAGCAACGTTGAAACAACGTCGATGCGATGTCATGACGTTGCATCGATGTTTATGCGACGTTGTATATGCATGTGGCCGCTAGGTTGACACTCCCTGGCTGACACATAACGTTTATACAACGTTGCATTAACGCCAATTTAGACGTTGCATCGACGTTGATGCGATATTGTATAAGTCGTGTATCAGCTGAGTCAAACTACATATTTATCTTGTCACCGGTTTGTGCGATGATACTTAAACCAATTCAATAGTCAAGTGTGATGAATTTCCTTTAAAGCATTTGTAAACGCTTCCTCAGAGGAACCGATACATCTGCAGGGGAGACAACTCTTTCACAACTGATTTCGTCCCCTTCTAGAAAAGGATCTACTCTATAAGGAAAGAATTTGTTGCCTAAGGTAGACAATTCTTTGAGAGGCGCAAAGTCTTTCATTAGAGAGTAGACCCCTTTTCGGGATGAAAGCAATAAAAATTGACAGGTTTGCCTCTACTGAAAATGTGCATATTGTCCTTAATGTTGGAATGTATTAAAGCAAACAGGAAGTCACAAATTTCCCTTAGGGGAATGGCGAAACATCTACTGCGTATATCCAGTCCGTCCCCTTAAGGCAAAGTTATTTCCCTTGTAAAACAAAATGACGAAACATTCCTCCACGTGTGTATCTAGACTCCATAAGACAAAATTGTCTCCCTTGTACAAAAATGACGAAACATTCTATCACGTGTATTCAGTCTCCTTAAGACACTTGTAAACACTGAAATGCTAATAAAGTCACATGAGTATATTTATTACAATAATTATTTTCCATGAATTATATGCAGGTAAAGTTTGAAAAATAATATAACATCGGATATCACATTAAGTGGCTGATTCACCCTATAAATTGTGTACTTCATTTTCTTCACGAAGGGCGTAGACCGAGACAACATTAGAGTTTGATATAGATCCGGATGCACTTTATAAAAAAGAAATTCTATTTTTCCATGGACTGCTCAACGTTAATATAACCATCTATTAGCTTTCATAAGAAGCCAGGTCTACACTGAGCACATATTGTGTTCTAAGGATAGACCAAGCTTCTTATGAAAGCTAATACTTGCTCATTATATTGAGGGCGATAAGCTAGGACACTGTCTTATCACTGTGTAAATAATTACCGCAAATGAACCGGGTCACAGCAATTCTTCCAGTTGATATGTGCACCAAGCGAGGACTCAGATCAGCCTGAGCGTCTGCGCAGTTTGACCCGGTTTATAAAATTTTCTCTGCTAACAGTTATTAACAGAGGAATTGTTCATGCTCATCTATGTTAAGCAGGAAAGAATTTTCAATTATTAATAATTATAAATAATTTGAGATTTATTAGCTGGACAAATTTCAGTGCTCATCTCATTTGAGCAAAAAAATGGTTTATAACATCAGGGCCTGATCAGAGTTTTCACTGTGTAGTCTACGGATAGCTATGGGCCTAAACCATCTTCATGCGGCCAGCGAAGACTCGGATCAGACTGCGCGGATGATCCGAGTCTTTGCTAGGCGCTGATTTAAAATTATAGAAATTGCTGTGTCCCGGCCCAAATGCAATTGTGTTGGGATTACATGTCACACACAGACACGTGGACACTGACATATTGAAGAAATATCGGTTGGGCCCATCGGTTTAAACAATATTTATTGATTTTCAAAAGAGTAAATACATGCATCATAGGTACAAACAAGTGTATATAGAATTTGACAGTAACCGATGCGCTTGTATAAAAGTTAACTCCTGCGGTCACTAGATGTACTGCAAAGATATAAACGGCAACATTGTAGAAGATATCCATGACTACTAAAACTATGAGAGAGAGAGAGAGAGAGAGAGAGAGAGAGAGAGAGAGTCGGGCCTATTGTGTTCAGGCTTGTGGTTTTCTTTGGATTTGTTTTCATATTGCCACTGAGCCCTCTACTTTGTTTCAATGCTGTGTTGTGAGCATTTCGTTTTACTGTAATTTTCACGAATGAGGTAGAGGTGTCTTTGGTGACCGAACACATTTTGTAATTTTAAGCTGCATCAGAATTAAAGGCGAGGTTGTTTAACCCATTTATGCCGAGTGGACTCTTCTCCTTGAAATCTTTGGACTAGTCCATTTTCAGTTTAAGGTGTGTCTGGTTAGTTTTGATTATTACAATGTTTTATTGAAATGCCTGTAGTTAATGCAAATAGTGTAGACCCTGCGGCGTCTGATCTGAGTCTACACTCTTCTTTGCCAGTGTCCCATTTATGGGACGCTAGACACAAACGAGTTGAGAAACAGATCAGCTCTAGCAGTGGTTTGCTGAGTAATAAATCACTGTTTCGAGATCAGTTGTAAAGTAGATCAAATCACGCGCGCGGAGCGCGTGTGATTTGTCTACTTACAACTGACCAACAAACTGTGATTTATTTCTTAACAAATCACGCACAACAGCTGATCTGTTTCGATTCTAACACAAAGAAAACGACGAAAAAGTAATTGTATTCTTCAGATTCTTCGAACTTTCCGTCAAAGGATAAAGAAATCCCGCCAACAGTTTTGACTGTAACGCTGATGTTTAAATGCATTTCTTACGTTGTTGACTCGAGAAAAACAATGTTACACCGTCTTACGTCGTAGAACCGAAGGCTGACCTAAGCAAAGTGGCAAAATGACATGGCGCCATGATTAAACCTCAGTGGCTCGAACCCATTTCTCGAATAAATACCCATGGTCTCAAAGATGTTAGAGCAGCCATTGAGGATTTAGCCATTAGGGCTGCGGCTTGTGATTATGGCACTCCCTGGACTTTTCTCTTACTTTTTTACTGTATGTTGATTGTTGTGTCTTGTCAATGTGTTTTTCCTAATCTCTTCATCTTTGCCTTGGGAGGGATGTGCTTCGTAGTTGTAGCCTTTCCTGTGTGTTTTCATTCATATTTTGTGCTTATTTAGTATATGTTTGCGGTGAATTTGTTTGTCACTTCTTCCATTCTTGCATTACCCGTTAAAGAATGAATAAACTTTCTCACGCTATATATTGGAAGAGTCCTTTTTCGATTTTAGGTATTTAAAATAGTTGACAGTATTGATGAGAAGATGGTGTAGCATTGAAAGAACTTAACTCTCTTGAAAAAGGCTTTAATCAGCCGAAACGTTGAGATTTGTGAAATAAACTGTGCAAAAATATATGTGTAAAAAATATTGTGCGCTTATGAGATTCATTTGGAATATCCTTCACAACTTTGGAGTTTTCTTTCAATGGAAGAGGTTTAGATGGAGTCTATCAAGGCAGATTACAAGAAACTAGTCAGGTATGAGTCACATTCTGCATATTTAGAGACTTGTTTGAATGATGACATTGTACCAAAAGGCTTCAACTGGAGATGGCGGATGTGTTTAGATGCAGATCCAGAATATTTGGAGAAGAGCGAAAAAATCAAACGTGATGCGGAAATTAAATTGATGCAGTTGACAAAAGATGCAGCAGCTGTTAAGATAAACCAGATTCAGGTTAGCTTAGTTTGTAAAAATACTGACATAAGTATTCCTGAGTATGTTGATAGCTTACGGGGTAAATTAGCTAGAAGGAAAGGAAATAAACTGAAGTCATTACAAGAGGCTCAATTTAGCCGTGCAGTTCTAGGTACAAGTAGACACACTTTCAATACATTATCTTCCAGAACTGCCAAAATGTTGCAGGCAGATGGGTCGCTACAATCATGGGCTACAGAGGCACAGATATATGCAGTTTCTTCAATAACAGGATGTCAGATCAAAGTGGCTACACAGAATAGTACCTTGTGTTATTCACCTCTTACAGATTTTGTAAAGAATGGAGTGGATATATATTTATGGCATGACCAGGACCATTTCAAACTGCTAATCCCAGTACATAATCATGGACACAATAAATGTGAACAGCAGGAACTAGCATAAGAGACAGCTGGTGTGGAAAGTAGAGAACTGCAAATTGACAGGTCTGATGCAGGGGAAAACTATTGTTGGTTTGAAATGAGTGGAGGTGGACAGCAAGAGAAGCGAGAGCTGGAAAAAGGTCAGATGAAGGAGAGTAAGAAGGTCAAAGGGAAACTAGGAAAGACTTGGAAGAAACAATCAGCTTCCAGGAAAAATGATGAAACCTATGGAGATAAGGAAACAAGTAATTTAGTTACCAATTTGTCAGCAAAGACATTAACTCCAGGACAGATAAGTCTGCTATCCAGAGGAAACAAATTTATACCAAATAACAGAAAGACAGATCTGACAAAGGTTCTTAGTGATAGAAAGGAGTGGGAAAGGCGGATGAGGCTTAGGGAATATTTTTTTTCAGGAAGACGAAGACCCTATAGCAGAGGAAAAAGAAAAAGAGGGAGAGAAATGGGATAAGAAGAAGAAAAGCAGCAATTTCACACCAGGAAGTGGGCGTGATAGATGGTTGGATACACACATAGACTGTGTTAGAGAAGATATCATTTCTGGATTGAAAGCAAATGTAAAGTGGAATATCACAAAGGAGGAGGAGATCGCATTGAAAGAGCTTTTGTCAGATGATACGATAGTAATCCGACAGGCAGACAAGGGGTCAGAAGGTATTTAAAATGGTTGACAGTATTGATGAGAAGATGGTGTAGCATTGAAAGAACTTAACTCTTTTGAAAAAGGCTTTAATCAGCCGAAAGATTTGTGAAATTAACTGTGCAAAAATATATGTGTAAAAAATATTGTGCGCTTATGAGATTTTAGGTATGTCAGGATATATGATGTAGATATTCCTGAAGAAAAATGGTTGAACTATTTGAAAACAGTGGTGACACTGATCAGACGCTGCATTCTGCGGCGTCTGATTAGGTCTGCACTGTTTGCCAGTTACCCGTTTAGGGTCTCCATTCTTAAATGGGATAACGAAAGTTAAAATGATTTGCAACTTCAAGGCGGACATATGGAATAAACAATATCGATTCAAGCTTAGCATGCTGGGTAAATATTTCAGCAGACCACATTTTCAAGTACTTTTCTTATTTTTCCAAGACAATAAATCTTGACATTTCATGCAACTTGTCTCCTTAGTATTTATTTTTCTTATTTTTCCGAGAAAATAGCCCTAAATTGACATTTCATCCTAATTCTCCTTAGAAGACAATTTACATGAAATGTCAAGAAAATGTCTCCTCAAGACACAATATGTATGAAATGCCAAAGCCTACTCCTTTGGAAAAAGAAAATAAAAAAAATCATCAATTTGTTGTCTGCTGAATTAGCCCATAGAGTGTTTAAGGTTAATGAAACTGTCAAACAGGACAATATTCCATAATAATACACGAGTAACATGTAACTAAATGGTTTTGGGACCATTATAAGAATACCTGTTAAACAAAAAAAACTGTAAAGGTTGCCATTGAAAATAAAAGCATATACACGAACGAAAATCAGAGTCTCGGTTTCATTGAAACTCTCATTACGAAAGCACGCCTATTCTAATATATTGAAAAATTTACAACCAAAAAAGGAAACTTTTCGGATAAAAAACATTTGATATTTTTCATATTTCTATTCAAAACATAGATTGTGGGTACTCGTTAGAACCGCCTCGGCGAGGCGGTTCTAACGGGTACCCACAATCTATGGTTTTGAGCAGAAATAAGAAAAAGAATGTATACCCCTGTAAACCCAAGTTTTACTATATAAAAGTGGGGTTTAAGTGGGTAAATATTATATAGGCGGGTTTCCGTGATGCTTGATTTTACTTTGCAGGGATGCATAGCATACTCACCGATGAAACCATAAAACTCGTACTTCTAAAAGCGCAGTTACACCTATAAATCTATTTTTGGACAAACAAATAAAGTGATCAGATGGCTACTTTATCTTGGATGATTGGAAATGGTTTTTGAGGCCCCAAGAATTTCTTCCGATGACCCAAGGAACCAAATGTTTAGGATTATTTTCTTATTTTATCATGAAAGTGTATGTTGTGTGTACTCATTAGAATCACCTAAATGAGGTGATACTAATGAGAAGATACGACATACCATTATTGTTAGGAAGATAAAAAAGACTTCCCTAAATTATCATCATTTGCTTCCTGACATGGCGCCATGATTAACCCTCAGTGGCTCGAACTACACGTGTCTCGAATAAATTTTCATTGTCCCAAAGATGTTCGAGTCATTGAGGTTTTACTGTATATATGTCATGGCGTTTCCATAAGATAGCCTTTTTGGAGCCTTTACTACATTAAAAATTTTGACATTCGTTTTAGTGCTTTACGCATTGTATTGGAGACGAATATTCCTGCGTGTAAACGTAAGTAATGAAGAATGAGCTAGGGTATTTAGAAATTTTAGTCTTATAAAACAAATTATTTTAGTATTTTCACATACAACTGGGGCGCGGTCCTTAATCTATTTGGAGTTAAACGCACACTATCCTATCGATAGAGTAAAACAGAAATTCTTTAATATTTTGCAATACAAACCATGCTTGAACATCAGGAAAACATACCTATATAGTTTTAACCCCCTTAAACCCCACTTATATATAGTAAAACTGGGGTCTACAGGGGTATACATTATTTTTCATATTTGTGCTCAAAAACATAGATTGTGGGTACTCGTTAGAATCGCCTCGGCGAAAAATATCAGATTTTTTTCCTGAAAACTCAGTTTTTTTGATGGTGAAATTTTCAATATATTTGAATAGGTGTATTTTCGTAATGATTGCTTCTGATACTTATTTACGGTTTCGACACATAATCGTGTTTAGAGCTTTGAGGGTTACTGGTCTTGTATATGAGTGCATCGATGCAAATGCATTTTTTTTTTTTTTTTTTTTTTGCGTTTGTTTGTTTTGTCTATGTTTCTTTATTGTCTATGTAAAACGCATTTTGGAGTATTGCGTACAGTATAAGTTTCGGTCCGATATTTTGTATGCGTCTTTTTTCCAATATTTCAGTGAATTAGAGAATTGGATCGTGGTAGAGGTCTCCGATTACGAGGAAGAGATAAGAGAATCCTCTTGGCCTTGAGCAGGTCACATTTCCCACAGCTCACAAGGTATATAACTGTAAATAGTCTTTAAAAATGTTAATGTGTTAGTCACTCAAATTGAAATAATATGCGACTTTAAATAACAATTATTCGTTTTATATATAAACGTTTTTGTTGGAGAAAACGGTTTTTGACGTATTAAAATACCAGGCTTTCACAAATCTAAAATTCCAACTAAACCAAATTGCTAAACATCATCCCAATCATAGTAGCTCTTACTTGACTATGTTTTGGTCTTTAGTCTGTTTCGTTTTAAGAAAGAGTATGTTTTAATACAAATGCACATTTTTCAAGGATATTTATTTTAAATACTGTGAATTTACAGTTGCGTGTTCACGTAACACTTGCTGCCACGCCTCTCAAAACCCTATTCCTCAGTGTCATGCATGCTTTATTTATTCACTAACATCACGAAAACACGCCTATATAATTTTGACCCCCTTAACCCCACTTTTATATAGTAAAACTGGGGTTTACAGGGGTATACATTATTTTTCTTATTTCTGCTCAAAATCATAGATTGTGGGCACTCGTTAGAACCGCCTCGGAGAGGCGATTCTAACGAGTACCCACAATCTATGTTTTGAGCAGAGATATGAAAAATATCAGAATTTTTATCTGAAAATTTTTTTTTTGTTGGTAAAATTTTCAGTATATTTGAATAGGCATGTTTTCGTAATGAAGTATATACTTGTGTACTGATGGGGTTGTTTATAGATATATTGGCATGTTATACACTGTCGGGGAGACATCAGCTGATATAAGTAACAGTTTACTTCCCTTCAAACATGCGTATATATTGACTAACGTCGTCCGTGTCAGTGAACAGTAAAATGTCAATAACAGTGAACGGCAAGAAACACTTAAGTCGTCCATGGCAGCGAAAGTGTTACAAACAATACATGACTACAAAAGTTAAACCCCACCATTATTGTCGCCCCCGCCTGAGCAGGGCGATATAGGCGTCCAAGTTTGCCTCCGTTCGTTTGTCCGCCGGTCTATGCACTTAGGTCCAGTCAAGCATCGGCCCTATAACTTGTGTTTTTTACTTAAAAAAAAAACATACGAGTTACTGTGTTCATATTATAAATTCGTACAATTAAGAACATGTGCTTCAGAAATAATTTGTAACCTTGACATTAGCACGGGCAGGGGCGATAGCGCTCTCCGAGGAGCTATTTCTATTATTAATCAGTGACATATGGCATCATCCGCCAAATTCTTAACACAAACTAACGAATGTGTTCTGTGAAAATGCAGTCAAACAAATCACTGTATTTCTATATTCTGGGCTTAACCCCAGTAAGTGACACCGGTGACCACTTTTATTCATTGAAATTATACCAGTTCATCACTATGTGATGGAAATATATTGAATGACAGGGGCTAACGGTTATTTTAATGATGTTTCACTGATAATCCATTAAACTACGTGTATGTGCGTGTATGGTACATTGAAATCTGTCAAAGTATAAAAACATACAGTTTCTATGCACATAGAACGCCATTTTTCTGCTCTAGGAAATGTATATGGTGTACCTTTTCCCCCCGAAAGAACCGATTTTATCTTGATTTTGAGACAGACGCAAAAAATGTAGTCCACAGCGGTTCTCTATTTTCATGTGTTATCTACAAAACGTCTTTCGCACTCCACTATATTCTAGTTCATCACGAAAACATGCCTATATAATTTTGACCCCCTTAAACCCCATTTTTATATAGTAAAACTGGGGTTTACAGGGGTATACATTAATTTTCTAACTTCTGCTCAAAACATAGATTGTGGTACTCGTTAGAACCGCCTCGATGAGGCGGTTCTAACGAGTACCCACAATCTATGTTTTGAGCAGAAACGTGAAAAATATCAGAATTTTTTATCTGAAAATTTTCATTTTTTGGTGGTAAAATTTTCAGTATATTTGAATAGGCACGTTTTCGTAATGAGATTTACTGCTCCTTTGTGATCATTTAGCTCATTCCGGGATTTTTGAAAATTTATATGAGGGCCGCCGATGGGGCCTGGATGGCTAAAGCTAGCAAATCTGACCCAGAAAACTCTATCTTTTTTTTTTTTTTTTTTTCTTTTTTTCATTTTTCTAAGTGTGTTCACTGGTCTTTAGGGTCATTTTAGAATCTACAGACAATTCTCTTTATACCCAGACTCAGTACAACGACAAAATTCGTAATAATGACAATTTGACTGTCACAAAACCCTCGCTTAAGAGGTAACAATTAGTCACAAACTATGCAAGAATATTGTATTTAATACTTTAAAGAAACATATGTTTCGTATATTTGTTAGATTTGCCTCACTGAGGCGATTCTAACAAAGAATCGCCTCAATGGGGCGGTTCTAACAAATATCCAAAACGCATGTTCTTTGAGGGAATAAGAACAAAACAATACCTTTCTTATATATCAATCTGCTCATTAAGTTTTCTGTACAACAACAAATTCATTTTAATGGCAACGTCTTTGGGAACAAATGCTGTCGTTGTAACGAAGGTTCGCTATATTTAATGCGTCTGTTCAAGAACAGTAATAAGATGAAAAACACTGCGAACGCCTTCCGGTTAAGCAGTCTTCTTTTTTTAAACAAATCCAGTAGAATCAATAACAGCAAGGGTTAAGAAATCATAAACTGTACTAAAGTGAGTTACAACGAAACGTTTGTGTTAGTCTTACAGCACTTAACCGGCAAACTCTTTATGTTTTTTATGTTTTTTTTTTTTTTTTTTTTTTGTTTTTTTTTGTTGTTTTTTTTAAATTCTGTATCTTTAATTCACATTCACAAATTGAGATCCATACTGTTTAACATTTTTCCGTCACTATTTATACAATTGTAATTGTTAAGGAGAAAAACTAAATAAGAAGTCATACTTTCGTTCTGGTCTTATTTTGTATGTGCTACAATGTATACTGTTATGTAATGTTTGGAAAAAATAAAATATGTTTAAACTAACCGGCAAACTGCAACCGATTAAGTCTGTACTGTCAGAAATTTCATCACAAAACAGAAGAACGGAACATATTTGAATTAGTTTTTTTCAGTCTGCAAATTTTTAATAAACTTGTTATTTAAGGAGTTTCAATTGGAGACAAATTATTACAGTTTCAGCCGATACAAACATTGCAACGGTTCTTATAGAATGAGCCCCAACGAGCGAGAATGTGCCTTGAAGTCATGTGCGGACAGCAAAGGAACATATCAGTCTGCCCGGAAGCGCGGTCTGATCAGGACCTTCCCTGTCAACTAACAGAATTATTGGATACTACAGAATGTACGAATATCGGGATCAAACATGGTTTTTCATGCATTAACATTCGCCAGGTCCCGTGGGAGGTGTTGAAAACCGAGGCCGGAGGCCGCGGTTTTCAACACTTCCCAAGGGACCTGGCAAATGTTAATGCATTGAAAAACCATGTTTGATCGCTATTATTGCATGAAAACTGAAAACATTTGCAACATTTCGCGTTATTTCTTGCACTATTTGTTTCGCCTTTTCACTGATGTATCACGAACGCAATTTCCACGGACAATGCTCGTTCTAGGGCCGAGCAGTACACATCTCGTAACGGCAGCAAAATCTGTGGCTCTGGTACAATCATATTGAAAGTTGTGTAGCCGTGCATTAAGAGCGCGTGAATTGCCTTGTTTTCACCGGTAACTGCAGGGCTGTTAATAATGTGCGACACTGCTTTTTTATGCAATAATAGAAATCAAAGGCCTGTATGATACTTTTCGCATACGCAGGATGATCTGAGATCTGCACATTATGTGCATGGTCGATGGCACTTTATCGCTTGACGCGGTCCATTTGGAAATCAATACCAGCATAAACAAAAAAGGAAATGTATATAACATCACGAAAACATGCCTATATAATATTGACCCCCTTAAACCCCATTTTTATATAGTAAAACAGGGGTTTATAGGGGTATACATTATTTTTCTTATATCTGCTTAAAAACATAGATTGTGGGTATTCGTTAGAACCGCCTCGCCGAGGCGGTTCTAACGAGTACCCACAATCTATGTTCTGAGCAGAAATATGAAAAATATCAGAGTTTTTTATCTGAAAATTTTCAGATTTTGGAGGTGAACTTTTCTATACATTTGAATAGGCGTGTTTTCGTAATGAGATTGCAGGTGACCGATTGTGTCTATACTGCCAGGAAGCTTATAACGGGACAGAAGACCGGAACGTAACTGTATTATGTATTGTTTTTTCAGATGCTCCATTTTGTTAATAAACTAATACTATTTATAGATTTTCATTTGAAAGCATATTGTTACAATTTTTTTTTCTATAAAATATTGCAACGGTTCCTACCTAATCATGGTTTCGTACAGAAAATAGTCGATACCGAGTAAAAATCTATACTGTGATGGTTGATCATCAGCAATTAGTTTTTGTCTATTCGCCGTTTACTCTCACTGTTGGAGACTCAGCACATTTGTATACTGCATGTATGCCATAGGATAAACAACTTATGCTCTTATCAGATACCTGATTACAATATACCTTAGCGTATTCGTCGTATGATTGCTTGGCATTTGGCAGCACTGTTTGTCTCTTCTGTTTTACACAACTGCTTAATAGTTTACGTTTCCATGGAAGGCAATCCTGCAAAGGTTGATTTGACTTCTTTCTGAAAACGGTTCTGTTCTAAAATGAAATAACTTGCTCCCCACTTGGGAGCAAGTTATTTCATTTTAGAGCTCTTTTTAGAAAGGAATCGGTGTGAAAGAAAGCAAACAAGAAGCCATATTTTCATGGGTAGCAACCCTTTAAAGTTTAATTGACTTCTTTCTGAAAAGAGGTTTGCTCTAAACGAAAGAACATGCTCTCCTTGTGAGCACGTTCGTTCATTGTAGATTAGACCACGTGTCTGAAGGGAACAGATGAGCAAGAAAGCATACAGGAAATATATACATGAAGACACCCAGGAATGCCATAATCAAGAAGCATAGCCCTCATCACGAAAACACGCCTATATAGTTTTGACCCCCTTAAACCCCACTTTTATATAGTAAATTAAACTGGGGTTTACAGGGGTATACATTATTTTTCTTATTTCTGCTCAAAAACATAGATTGTGGATACACGTTAGAACCGCCTCGCCGAGGCGGTTCTAACGAGTATCCACAATCTATGTTTCGAGCAGAAATGTGAAAATATCAGATTTTTTTTTTATCTGAAAATTTTCATTTTTTTGATTGTAAACTCTTCAGTATATTTGAATAGGTATGTTTTCGTAATGCTCCCGCGGCAACTAAAAATGGATGAGGAACAAATGATAACAAACCAAACACCAGCTATGAAACCATCGACGCACAAAGAAGAACTGGAACAGAGAAACCACCTTGGAACTATCAGTAGGAAAACTAGTGGGGCTGGCTGATCAAAGCTAAAAAGGTAATCGATTATCAGTCCTGCCATTGTAATCGATAATCGATCAGTAATCACGGAAGATTTGGTCATAGTTTTGCCTGTCTGTCTGAGCATGACTCTTACCATATGTTATACTTTACTGTACGTATTTGGCCAGACAGCCTGAGCAAACAGTGTAGACCAAGATGAGACGCCGCAAGACACGGCCTCTCATCAACGTCTACACTGTTTGCCATTCATTCAGCTAATTTTAGACACAACATTGGGTAGTAAATTGTACTTGTTCAAATTTAAGATAAAAAAAATATGGTAAGCAGTCAGATACTGAACACTAAGGGTAAATATGGTAAAGTAACAGACACAGAAATCAAATGATCGATTATTAGCAAATCTGTAGCGATAATAATTTTTTGTGGCATTTATCGATCAATTAATCGATTATCCGATTAATTGCGCCAGCCTTTAGGGTGAAATCTCACCCTTATTCTGATGCAGTTCCAAATCACAAAAACAGTATAACCTCAATGGCTCGAACCCGGATGGCTCGTTTACCGTGGATGATTCGTACTCTTTTTTCAGTCCCTACGAAACCCTTCCAATAGCTCAAGAAAACAAATATTTAGAGATTTTTCTTATTTTATCAAGGAATTGTATGTTGTGTGCCTCATCGAGGCGATTCTAATGAGTACACCCAACATACAATCATTGTGTAGAAAATCGAAAAGATTACCCTAAATTATCACTATTTGCTTCCTGAACTGGTGCCATGATTAACCCTCACTGGCTCGAACTACCCATGTCTCGAACGAATTTCCATGGTACCAAAAATGTTCGCGCCATTGAGGTTCGACTGTATATGTTTGGTCCGCTAAGGGATCCTGTACCTCATCTGCGAAACATCACAGTGAAACAAATTTAATCAAAAACATTGTAATGAAACAAGGCAAATGGCTCAATGGCGATCCGAAGCCAGAACACATGAAAACCACAAACCGGCAGGACCACGATCGGCCTGAACACAGACACCGATAGCCAGGCGCAAAAGTTGCTCTCCCTCGCAAAAAAATAGCGGAAAAGCTAAAAAGTGTATCAGATCTCCTTAACTGTAAGTTTAATCCAGCTGTAAGTTTATATCTTCTCTACAAAGCGAATTGCTGTCTACCTGAAAATTTAGAATGGTGTCTTTGGTTGTTTACAACATAATGGTGACTGGGTTGACTGGTAGACACTGAACTGATCTATGTCTCCTGTGTTGGTCTTGGATTTTCCACAGCTCGAGACTGGTATTCGAATGATTTCTGCTTTCGTTTGACGCCTGGTGCACCAAGCACTTAGGATGTGTCATGACGTCGTGAATCCTCAATCATCTTGTCTATCAAAAATAGAAGTCCTGCTATTAGACTCAGAATACCGGCGGCTATGGAAATGAAGAAACCCGCGTGCAAAGTGTAATTTTCAGCATACTTTGTTTGCTTTTCCCTCGCAGCTCCAAAGATGGCTATACCAATAAATATTAGAACGCCTGAAATAAATAAAGTGAGCCAATTTGTCAGCAAACGTACCTTCGGACATGCGCGGTCAGCGAGGATTCAGATTAGCCTGCACTTTCACGCAGTCTGATCAGAATCTTAGCTGAGCGCATTTTGGATAGCCAAGCATGCAAAGTTTCTTCATGCGGACAACGAAGACTTGTACAGTCGACTCTCGTTATCTCGAACTCGCTTATCTCGAATAACCGCTTATCTCGAAGTGATAATCTGGTCCCTGTTTTAACACAGAGGTCCACCAACAGTCAATAAAATATTGTGAAAAAGAGGAGAAATTGCTCCTTAGGAGCAATTTCTCCTCTTTTCCACAATATTTTCAATATATCTCTAACTTAGGAGTCAAATTACGTATTCATTCTGTTAAAGGTGGGTGTTCAATTAATTGTTTTTTCCTCAGTTCCGTAAATCTGATATGTCGAACTACGGATATCTCGAAGTGTTTCATAGAGTCCCTTGGAGTTCGAGATAACGAGAGTCGACTGTATGTAATTTTAGTGTAAAGGTCAAGGAAACACAGATTATCCTTGGCTAATTCAGCAACTGATAGTATAGTATTTTTCTTATTTTTCAAGAAAGCCTGTTTCCTGGGGAAAATTAGAAAAATATTTCAATATGTCGTCTGCCGAAAATTTTACCCAGAGTGCTAGGCAAACAACATCCCTTTAAATTCCCGTTTGCCGTTCTCCGTATTCAGATATAAGATTTATGTTGTAACTGAGTTAACCCATTTAAGCTTGGCGTCCCATAAAAGGGACATTGGCTAACAGTGTAGACCCAGATGAGTCGTCGCAGAACACAGCATCTGATCACCCCTAATACAAAAAAATGGACCTGTCCAAACAGTTAAGATAGAAGAGTCCATTCAGCAACAATGGGTTAAAATACAACACAATTTACATTCTTTCGTATGCCTGATAAACAAACTTTCAGACAAATTTCTTAACACAAAGCTATTAGAACTACGGAATCTGTGCAGGAAAAAGCAAAACGACTAATATAAGAAATCTTTATCGGGCTGTACAGTGGACAAAAACACATGAGTAATTTTCGACATCAAGAGATTTACAAGGTAATGCTAAGGTTTTAATTCAAAAGGACGGAATTTTCTGCCTCTTCCAGAAATACAGTTGACTCTCGTTATTTCGACCTCGCTTATCTCGAATAACCGCTTATCTCGAAGTGAAAATCTTGTACCTGCCTAAACATGAAAATCTAACAACAGGTGAAAAATATTGTGGAAAAGAGGAGAATTTACTCCTAAGGAGCAATTTCTCCTCTTTCCCACAATATTTTACTAGATCTCAAACTTCAAGAGTCCAATTACATATAAAGTTGTTTAATGTGGTTGTTCGAATTATTTTTTCCTTAATACTGCAAATCTGATATGTCGAGGTACGGATATCCCGAGGTTTTTTCAGAGCGTCTCTTGGATTTCGAGATAACGAGAGTCGACTGTATAAATGAAGATAACCAGGAAATTCCACAATCACTAAGCACAGGCTTCCCGAGGCACCAAAAGAAACGGGGAAGAGGAACAAAATAATGACAAAACAAACGTCACGTATGAAACCACCGACTCATAAACGAAAAAAGAACTGCAACGGAGGAACCGCCTTGGTACGGTCAGTAGGGCAATTACTGGGGGCGTGGGGTGGGTGGCTGAAACTAGTTTCTCTCGCGCGAAACCTCACCCTTAATTCTGATACAGCTCCAAAATATAAGCATATGTTCGGTCCGCATAAAGGTCCTCTAACTCATTTTTGAAACATCACAGTGAAACACATATAACCATAAACACTGTGATGAAACAAAGCAAAGGGCTCAGTGGCGATCGGAAGCCAGAACACAGGAAAACCCATTACGAAAACATGCCTATAATTTTGATCCCCTTAAACCCCACTTTTATATAGTAAAACTGGGGGGTTTACAGGGGTATACATTATTTTTCTTACTTCTGTTCAAAAACATAGATTGTGGGTACTCGTTAGAACCGCCGCGGCGAGGCGGTTCTAACGAGTACCAACAATCTATGTTTTGAGCAGAAATGTGAAAAATATCAGAGTTTTTTATCTGAATATATTTTTCAGTTTTTGGAGGTGAAATTTTCTATATATTTGAATAGGCGTGTTTTCGTAATGCAAAAACAGGACTACAGACACTGATAGTCAGGCGCCAGCCATCTGAAACAGATTGAGGAGGGAGCCATCAGTTACTCTGATGGCTGACGCCGACATACCATCGTTCAAATGAAGAGGTGAGGAAGTTATCATCCATAATTGGATTAACAATCATGCATGCAGTTTGCCGCACAATATCTATGTTGTAACCTGTCTTTTGAAGCGAGTGTCAATCTTTTTAAAATGGTCCGAAAAATCAGTTTTGCCAACAATCTTTCTGAATTTATAGACAGGGTCGCCATAAATTCAGGTTCAAGACATTGTGTCCATGTAAATACAAATATTGAAGTTCAGAAATGCTGTAATCACAGACCGCAGAATGCTCGTTTAGTTATTTTATCCTTTTAATTGCTTCAAAACCTACTGTTAGAGTCTTCAGTAGCTTTGCAATTCCTTCAAAAAGGCGAGTTTTCTAAGGATGTCAATGATATGAAAATTTCGAACGAACAGGTAAGCAGCTGTTCATAATGTTTGAACTATTTGCAGTCTGTAAACTTTCGCATCAGAGGTCGTCATTGGCTCCGAACTACTTATTCTGATAAAACAATATAACGTTGAGCAGTCCACGGAAAATAGTATTGGACTTTTGCTTTGTTTTATCATAGTGTTTGAGATTATATGACGTTTCACTGATCAATGCGGTAGATGACCCCAATATGCTGATCCATTATGAAAACATGCCTATATACTTTTGACCTCCTTAAACCCTCTTCTTTTTCGTAAAACTGGGGTTTACAGGCGTATTCATTATTTTTTCTTATTTTTGCTCAAAAACATAGATTGTGGGTAATCGTTAGAACCGCCTTGCCGAGGCGGTTATAACGAGTACCCCCAATAAATACCCCAGAAATATGAAAAATTCATTTTTTTATCTAAAAATTTTAATTTTATGGTGGTAAAATTTTCAGTATATTTGAATAGGCTTGTTTTCATAATGGAACATATGTTTGTGATTTGGAGCGGGATTAGAATTAAGGGTGATGTTTCGCTTGAGTAAAACTGGTTTAACCCCGCCCACTCCCCTTCCACCCCAGAGAGAGAGAGAGAGAGACACAGAGAGAGACTGATTTTTTTTTTCTACTGACCATTCTAAGGCGGCTTTTCTGTTGCACTTCTTCTTTGTTCGTGCATCAGTGGTTTCATATATGGCGTTGTTTTGTTGTTGTTGTTTTGTTTCTTTTTTTTTTTTTTTTTTTTTTTTTCATTGTTTGTTCCTCGTGTCTCCTTCTTTTTGTGCCTCAGGAAGGCTTTGCTTCGTGATTGTGGCATTTCCTAGGTATCTTTACTTATACTTTTATATGGCTAACGATCAAAACACAAATAAAATAAGCTAGTACCTCTCCATATTTAAGAATCAACAAATAAAACATAGGAAGTTGAAAATTTGAAAAACTAACCATCATACATTCTTAAATGCGGTTGTTCGTAATGTTTGACCTGTTTGCAGTCTATTAAGTTTTGCACCAGAGGTTGTCACTGTCTCCGGGCTACTTATTCTGATAACACTTGTATAACGTTTAGCAGTCCCCGGAAAACAGTATTGGACTTTTGCTTTGTTTTATCATAGTGTTTGAGATTATATGATGTTTCATTGACGCGGTAGAGGACCCCAATATGCGGGGTTAAATAAAATGTAGGAATTTGAAAATTTGAAAAGCTAACCATCATGCATTCCTAAATCAATTATTTTTTTTCAGCGACAACGAGGTGACCAGAATGTGCAATTACTTATGAAACCTAGTCATGTCGATAAAACTTGTGAAATCGACTGGAGGTATGGTTTGTGGTAATATCAAGCCACAGATCCATATATAGCCTAAAGATATGGAATACACGGGAGCCTATATGTGACATTGTGTTTTGTGTAAGGATGCTTTGAGTTCTGTTTTTGTAACTTGTGACTTCCGTATTTTGCTTTTTGAGTTTTGTGTGTTGAGCTTTCGCTTTTGTGTTCTGTATTACGTCTTTTGACATGAGCGTTTTGTCTTTCAACAGGTGCGATAAAGAACTTAAAAGAATGCGAGGTGAAACCGGAAAACTTTTTTTTTTTTTTTTTGTGTGTGTGTGTGTGTGTGTGTGTTTCTTTTTTTTTTTTTTTTTTTTTTTTTTTTTTTCAGCTTTTTTTATATGCTGCACAATACAATACCCGTAGCGTTTATGGTAAAGTCACTGGCCACGGTTTGCCAGTGCATTGGCCATTACTTTCAAACGTATAAACACGGAAGTCACAAGTTACGAACGCAAAACAAATAGCATCTTTTTTGAGACACAATGTCACATATAGGCTTCCGTAGAAAAGCAACGACGATATGTTAATAAAAACACATCTGAACGACGATAAGATTCATTAACGTCGAGAAATCATCACCTGCTATAATTATCAAATTGCCAGCTGCCTTGAAGAGACTTTGTTGACCTGCTTTAGAACATTGCTTTACAATAGCTAGGATCAAGGATATCAGTATTAAAAGTGTTCCCAGGGACTCCAGTGCTCGGATTGCTATCATTAAACCTGTTGGATCTGTAATAGAAAACGAAAAATATATGACTACATAAAAGACAGCGAAAATATATGACAGCATAGAATTCTATGCCGCATAACATTTATGTAGAGTTATTACACCAATGTTGATGAAAATTATCCCGGCTCCCCTTAACCCATTCATCCCTGTAGACCAGGTCCCAGTTGTTCAAATCGTCGTTAGCTTAACGAGCTCGTTAAGGGTCATTTCGTTAACTGTTTTAGTGGATTCAATATACAATATTCAGATATTTTTTGCTGAAAAATTGTGAGTAGCTTTTGAGCTACTCACACTTTTTCAGCAAAACATTTCAGCGTATTTGCGTATCGCTCGATTTAAATTTTAACGAATCGTTAACTAACGACATCGTTAGCTTTGAACAACTGGGCCCTGGACAGATACCTTTGAAATCTGTACATACAGGTGTAACGAGCCGTCTCATCAGGATCTACATTCTTTGTCATTCTGTTTTTGATTTTAACCCTATCTGCCACAATGGATGTGTCATAATTCAGACATGGAAGAGTCCATTTCAGAAAACTCAGTGGTGAGGGGTTAAATGCAATATTCCAGTATTTTCGTGCTGTGCTTGCATAAGGCCAAGGAATCATTATCATCAAACGGATGCTAGCATATGCAGTTATTGTTGAGGTCAAATGACAGAAATACTGTTAAGTTAATGACACAAAAAAAAATGAAACGAAACGAATTTAACTACAGATCTAAAAATCATCATTGAAACTTAGATAATGACAATAACTACAAATCTATAAATCGTTATTGACACTTAAATAATGATAATTATGGCATAAAGGTCTTCCAGATAGTGTTTGTATTTACAAAATTTGACGACAGCATTTGTTTGTAGACGTTCTGATGTTATTTTTTGTTTAACAGATAGAAAAAAAACATATTTTCAGATATTTAGATCTAATTGTTCTTCTACAAATTTATGAATTTGCAAACAAAAAACAACAAAAAAAGAGTGTACTGTCTTTAGACGTTCAGTATAAAATAAAATTAAAGCCATTTCTTTCTTTTGAAGTTCAGTATAAAGTAAACACTAAAGTTTGAAAGTATAGACGTTCAGTAGAATATAAAACTCTAAAACTATGTACCTTCTTTAGACGTTCGTTATAAATAAAAGCATTAAAGCTATGCACCGCCTTTAGACGTTGTGTATTAAATGTATTAAATAAATACAAAAGCTTTGCACTTTCTTTGGACGTTCAGTATAAAATACATACAAAAGCTATGTACTTTCTTTAGACGTTCAGTATAATATTATTATTAAAGCTTTGTGTTTTCTTTACTTTTTCAAGATAAATTAAATACTAAAGCTATATACTGTCTTTATACGTTTAGTAAACAATAAACACTAAAGCTATGTACTTTCTCCAGATGTTCAGTATAACGTATTAACTAAAAACCATATTCTTTCTTTAGACATTCAATATGAAATAAACACTAGAGCTATGTACTTTCTTTAGGTGTTCAGTATAAAATAAACACTAAAGCTATGTACTTTCTTTAGACGTTCAGTATAAAATAAAAACTAAATCTGTGTAGTTTCTTTAGACGTTCAGTATAATATAATTAATAAAGCTTTGTATTTTCTCTAGACGTTCAATATAAATTAAACACTAAAGCTATGTACTTCCTTTAGACGTTCAGTATAATATAATTACTAATGCTTTGTGTTTTCTTTAGATCTTAAATTAAACACTAAAGCTATATACCTTCTTTTACGTTCAGTAAAAAATAAACACTAAAACTATGTACTTTCTTCAGATGTTCAGTATAACATAACTACTAAAACTATGTTCTTTCTTCAGACGTTCATTACGAAATAAACACAAGAACGATGTACTTTCTTTAGACGTTCAGTATAAAATAAACACTAAAGCTTTGTACTTTCTTTAGACATTCAATATAAAATTCTAAAGATGTGTACTTTCTTTGGACGTTCAGTATAAAATACATACAAAAGCTATGTACTTTCTTTAGACGTTCAGTATATCATAATTACTAAAGCTTTGTATTTTCTTTAGACGTTCAATATAAATTAAACACTAAAGCTATATATTTCCTTTATATGTTCAGTAAAAAATAAACACTAAAGCTACGTACTTTCTTCAGATGTTCAGTATAATAAAATTACTAAAACTATATTCTTTCTTTAGACGTTCAATATGAAATAAATACTAGAGCTATGTACTTTCGTTGGACGTTCAGTATAAAATAAACACTAAAACTATGTTCTTCCTTATGCGTTCAGTATAAAATAAACACTAAAGATGTGTACTTTCCTCAGACGTTCAGTAAAATGTAATTACTAAAGATAAAGCTACGTACTTTCTTTAGACGTTCAGTATAAATTAAGCACTGGAGATGTGCTCTTTCTTTAGACGTTCAGTAAAATATAATTACTGAAACTACTTTCTTTAGACGTCCAATATAAAATAAAGACTAAAACTCCGTTCTTTCTTCAGACGTATAAAATAAACGATTGATTGATTGATTTACTGATTGATTGATTAATTGATTGATTGATTGATTGACATCACAGATCAGCAGATATACATGATTAAACAATGCGCTGTTAAATTTACATATAAATTATACATATAAAACAAAATCACAGAGTTTATATCATAGCTTGCCAATCAACACCAAGGATAATACTGAAAAAAGTAAGTGATTACTCTTATTTTCACTGTGGTCCTTTAGTATCGACTGCAAGTCTTAGTTAGCCACAGGACAAGAGTCACATGAAAGTAAAACATAAGATAGGAACCCTAAGAACTTTAAGATATCAACTTTCAAACAACATTAAGACCTGAGAGAAAACAACATAAATAATATAAATAAAAAAAGGTAAGAGAAACGTCCAGGGAGTGCCACAATCACAAACCGCAGCCCTTCCCAGACCCCAAGAGGAAGAGGAAACTGACAAATCTAAACAAGCACAAACCGAACAAACGTACGAAAAGCACTAAGATTAGCTCTCTCTTCCCCAAGCGAGGTAATTGCAATACTAAAAGGACTGAAAAACACAAGAACAAAATGACACACGGAAAGACATACAACAAATCGCCTCGTAGAATAAACCCTAAAGCAACAAAGAGTAAGATTAACAATAATACTGTGAGACACACAATACCAAAATCAATCAATGCACTAAGAATCTAAAAAGTAAGCTTTTACATTTTTTGTTAAGTTTATGAAACCCAGATATGTCATTAATGATTCGGGAGGCTATTCCATATATTACAGTCATTATAAGCAAATGACTTTTTACCAATTTGTTTCACTTTGGGAATAATAAGACTTTTATTTTCTCTAAATCTTGTTTGTTAAGGATACACTTGACTTGCTGGAACAAAATTCTCAATCATTTAATCTGCAGATTTTACAGAATTAATTTTAAAAACATGATTTAAGATGATTTGATCAAATCTATTAGACACTGGTAACCATTCAAGTGATTCAAGTTCATGAGTTCCAATATGCGACCTTGGATCAAATCTTAGAACAAAACCTATAGTTTTGTGTTGTGTCTTTTGTAGTCGGTTATTTCAACAATGTAGATATTCCAAGCTACCAGAAAGAGGAAGTGTAGTCAAAAGAACATTGAATAAGTGACATAATTAAAAGCTTTTTTTTTGTATGCAAATTAAGAAACTTCTGTTAACGATGTAAAACTTTAGTTTAACGTTTGCTTTTTGCAAAACTTGACTAGCTATACTCTCACCCGTCAGACGTTGATCTAAAACTGCACCCATGTACTTGACATTATCTTTTGATTCAATCACAAAACCTTTATATTCAATATTTAAATTAGATAACGACCTAAGTTTGGGCTGTGTTGATTCCGTCTTGCCTAGGTGTAATGAAAACTTATTATTGAAAGCCAGTTACTAACAGCATCAAGCCACTTTCAAGTATAGTTTCAATTTTTGATATATATTTGTCTGCCATCAAAATTGCAGAGTAGTCTGCGTACAAAAAAAAAAGATTAATACTAACTGCACCAGACATGTCGGTGACATAGATTAAAAATAAAAGGGGTCCTAAAACTGACCACTGAGGTACCCCACATCTGATATCTGCACATGAGAAAAATGTTCCAGAAACATCGACGAGATGTTGTCGATCAGACAGATAAGAGTGGAACCATCTAACTATACCGTGACTTAAATCGAGTGCTTCTAACTTCATCAATAGAATTGAATGGTCCACAATGTCAAAATTCTTTTGTAGGTCAAGTAAGACCATACCCACCACGAAAACATGCCTATATAATTTTGACCCCCTTAAACCCCACTTTTATATAGTAAAACTGGAGTTTACAGGGGTATACATTATTTTTCTCATTTTGCTAAAAACATAGATTGTGGGTACTCGTTAGAACTGCCTCTCCGAGGCGGTTTTAACGAGTACCCACAATCTATGTTTTGAGAAGAAAAATGAAAAATATCAGAATTTTTTATCTGAAAATCTGCATTTTTTTGGTTGTAAAATTATCTATATATTTGAATAGGCGTGTTTTCGTAATGAAAACCAAATTACTATTATCCATTTGGAACATAATAAAAATGTATTAGACAAGTACCTGTTGAAAAACGTGTTCGAAAACCAGACTGAAAATTGTATAGCAATTTCTTTTCATCTAGATAAGTTTCAATCAGACCAAACACCACTCTTTCAAAGACATTTGAAACAATACTCAAAATTTGCATGGGGCGATAGTCTCCCACTTCATGCTTGTTATTCCTTTTAAACAGAGAAACTACTCTAGCTGACTTCAGCTCATCAGGCACAACACCTTGCAACAATGAAAAATTGATGGCATAGGACAAAGGACAAGCAATAATTGAGGACACTGTCTCTAACAAATCTCGCTGGTATTCCATCCAGATCGGTAGCCTTTTAGACACTTAAATTATTCAAATACTGCAAAACCTTATTTTCTGATTCGAGCAAAAATGAAAACTGTAATGCTTAACATCTTTCGAGCGATAAAAATGGTACACAAAATGTTTTCCAAAACTAACTCTTTTGGGAAGTTTTTCAACAAGCTTTGAAGCTACTACTGTGTAAAATGATTTGCACTTTCCTACTACTTTTAGTTTATCAAAACAGACTTCCCCTTTAATATTTAGGCTAATACTACGAGTACTAGCTGTCACTTTGCCTTTTTTGGATGGCATACCAAGCTCTTTTAGTGAGTGCCACAATGATTTTGAGTCATTTTTTTCATTTTCAAGTTTTTCTTTAAAAAGGTTTCTTTTAGCATTATAAATCAGGGTCTGCGTTTCATTATAAAGCTCTTTGAAACCAGAATAACTTTTATCAGGCCTATCATTCGTATGTGCTTGACACTAAAGCTATGCACCGTCTTTAGACGTTCAGTATGAAATAAAGACTAAAGCTATGTGCTTTCTTTAGACTTTTAATATAACATAAACACTAAAGCTACGTACATTCTTTACACATTCAATATAAAATGACCACTATAAACACTAAAGCTATGTACTTTCTTTAGACGTTATCATATAATCATTAAAGCATGTACTTTCATTAGACGTCCAGTATAATTACTAATAGCTATGTATTTTCTTCAGGCGTTAAGTATAAAATAAACACTAAAACTTTGTACTTTCTTAAAACGTTCAGTATAAAATTTACTTAAAGTTATGTATTTTCTTTAGGCGCACATGCAATCTTGTAGGAAGTGCTGTGCCCAAGCTCATATGTAAACCCATTTACCGTGGATGAATTGCTTGCAATGCAGACCTTGATTTGACGCCGCGTTCTGTTGCGTGTGGTCTGGTTCTATTCCGCTTGGTTTAAACATATTTTATTTGCATTATTCTCATTAAACAACAATTATATGCAATACAATCTGATATAAACATACAAATCGGATTCAAAAGAAAGTCATCAGTTTGTTTGTGTTGAGGTTTTACGGCCCACTCAACCCACTGGGGTCATGTCGAGCGCGGTCAATTTACCTAACTACACTTTTCCTGGGCAAGCTTAATCCTTAATGGCCAAGCTTAAGTAGATAACCAGTATTGTGCACATTCTTTCGCGAGAAACTGACAACTGCCCTTCTTGAATCATCGTAAGGAAGAATATATTTCATGACCAATCTGCACGAAAGACTGTTGCCGACGCGGCGGGGGTCGAACCCGCAACACCTTGATCACCAGTCGGACACGCATCCAACTGAGCCATCCAGGCCGGCAAGAAAGTCAGCCTTATGTAGATCTGTATCTCTGTGTTGCAAACATTTACAAACTAGCAGCATAGAAGTGATTTGAAGCATTAAATGTTTACATGAGATCTTCAGTGCATAACATGAAAAATAGAGGAATAGAAGTACAGAAGAATAGAATAGAAGCTCCATGGGGAATGGAAGATTGGTACAATTACATTAGGAGATATTAAGTAATATTGCTTGTTCGGGTCTTTTTGCCCGTATACGGAGGGTACTTGTGGTAAGCTATGTTTGTTTTTTTTTTTTTTTTTTTTTTTTTTTGGTTTTTTTTTGTTTTTGTTTTTTTTTTGTTCGGTTAGCGTTTATTTGTATCTACGTAAATATACAATGTGTAAAGCAAACACCTAAGGGAAAGCCATAGCGCGGTAGCTTACAAACAGATGTTTGTTTAATACAGGTATATTTACACCTATTTTCCATTTATGTAACCTGATTAAACTAACCTTTAAATACAGGTGTTTGCCTAATACAGGTGGCCTTTTAGACCGCTTTGATTGTACTATTTAACCATTTTATGCCTGGCGTCCCATAAAAGGGACACTGGCCAACATTGTAAACCAAGATCAGACGCCGCTGAGCGCAGCGTCTGATCTGGGTCTATAATGTATGAATTAAGACCGGGTATTCTCTAACAGATGACAATGTTAAAAGAACAAATCAAACGCCCTCTTAAATTTGAAATCATTACAAAAACTCGCCTATATAAGTATATAGAAAATTTCACCTCCAAAAAACTGAAAATTTTCAGATAAAAACTCTGATACTTTTTATATTTCTGCTCAAAACATAGATTGTGGGTACTCGTTAGAACCGCCTCAGCAGGGCGGTTCTAACGAGTACCCACAATCTATGTTTTTGAGCAGAAATAAGAAAAATAATGTATACCCCTGTAAATCCCAGTTTTACTATATAAAAGTGGGGTTTAAGGGGGTCAAAATTATATAGGTATGTTTTCGTGATGTAAATCTAAAGAGTCCACTGTGCATAAATGGTCCGGGTTAAAACAACTTTAGTATACAGATGAAATACTACAAACCTGTGAATTCACAGCCCACAAGAGGATGGTCTGAACACACTTGATAGATTCCATAGTTAATTTTTCCAGTTAATTTGTCATCATAGACTGCCCAGTAAGGTATCCCCACGCCAACAGCGCTGCATATGAGCGCCAGAACACAAATCGGAATACCAAACCACATATTGTCAGAGAGTGGAGACTATGCAAACTATTCGTGTAGAGATTGGTGTTCTTTTTTGCTTTAAAAGCTTAAGGCTATTATGTAATACCCGCTTTAGGATATTTTCCTGTTCCGAAATGTGTACCGTATTTACTAGAAAGTATTCGCGTAAGCGGGCCTAAACAAACAGGGTATACCCGATCAGATGCCGCAGAACGGGGCCTTCACTATGTGCCTCTCATCCAGCAGTTTTGGTAGTCAAATGGATTTTTATTTTTTAAAAACAAAAATATATGAGAAGCATGGTAAGGTGGTTAGGTTTCCGAATATTTAGGAGAAGTACGGTACCTTAATAGTACACCTTTCACGGATCATTGCGTATCACGTTTTACCTAAAATAAGGGTATATTTTTCCACAGAAGTATGGCTCCAGATAAGAGAGGGTATCCAAATAATATTTTCTTAATTCTCCACGAAAACATATATTGTGAGTACCCATTGAAGCGAGGCGCTTCCAATGAATACCCATAATATATGTTTCCGTGGAGAAATAAGAAAATATATCAGTACGTTTTGGTTGTAGCGAGTGCCTTATCTGGAGCTAAAAAATAGCGGGTATGCACATCAATAAAGGTATTTTCGATGAAAACAAGAATGAAAATTCCCCAAAAGTTCGCGCGTTCTTAGTGTGGAAAATGAACAATGAATCCGTAATAACAACCTATACTACCGATCATTCGAAGAGAGAAAACTAAGCAACAGTGTAGAGCTGATCCGACGCTGCAAAGATTCAGGGCCTGTTACCTGGACATAGCATTCAACGAATTAATACTGAAAGTGCTTTCAATGTAGTGCTCTGCACCCTTAAATGCACAGCTACGGATAAGGACGAGAGATATCCACATAATACCTTTATTTCTCCACAAAACCAAATATTGTGGGTATTCATTACAAGCAGCTCACATTCTGATGAGTACCCACAACAAACGTTTTCGTGGAGAAATAAGAAAAATATCAATACGCCTACTTTCCCATCTGGCACACAACGTCGAAACAACGTCAACTCAACGTTCATTCAACGTCAAACGTTGAATCAACGTTGAATCGACATTGTTCCAACGTTGTGTGCCCGCTGGGTTTCGGTAGAAAAAATGCCTTTTCTAGTGCTACGTTATAGACTTGTCAATAAAGACAACATTTACCCAAGTGAAATGGGTCCTCATGATAGTAGGGGTTGTGTCTGTTATGTTTCCATACCCTGGGACCCCTGCACTGAAGTATAAACTGAACGAGAACAGCAACTTCATGATCATAGCGTGACAACTAGCTATAGTATTCTTAAACCACTATGAATGCTGAGTGAACTCTTGTACCTCATCTTTTCGGACGGGTCCATTTCAAGTAGAAGGGATGTTTGGTTAACTTTTAGTAATGCCGTATATACAGTTACTGGACAAGGTGCTGGGATAGGAATCATTTTGAGCTGTAATAAAACTAAGTAAGCATTACATGATACCCAGCTAGCATTCTTTATAAATCTAAAGCGGGCCGTTATCGGCCCGTCAGCTACCCTGACGGGCCAATAACGGCCTGCTGTAGATTTATAAAGAATGCTTACTGGGTAATTACCTTCTGCTGCCTGCAGAACTACAGGGTATAGCGTCTGATAGAGGATATGTAATTGATACCCTTCCAGCCAGACTGGACAAATTAATATGGTTCTGCTGATTGCACAGAAGTTATAAAATTTCTGCGGGCGTGTTTTATAACGGCATTTTCTGATCTATCATCATTATAGTTTGTTTAAAATTCCATTGATTAAACACCTGACCATCCCAAGCAGATCTCGAGTGACTAGAGCTAGACTTCGAACCAACAGCGTTGAGATGATGAGAAATTGAGGTAAAAATAACTCTGATCCGACTGCGCATCCGTTTGGTAACATTAACTGTGCGTTGAAGACAACTATTCTGATAAGATTGTACATGATGAAGACTGATCTGAATCTTCAATCTCTCCACTTTCCTAACTCGTAGTTTTTAACTATGACCCGACTATTTTTTTTTCCAGTATCCATGTAGAAAAGTAGCACCAGTATGGTTTCCTATTTAAAAGCAGTGATCCAGCACATATTCTGATCAAACTGAACTGTCATACAGGCTGATCTGAGCTTTCACTCTCTGCACATGTATCGTTTGGGCCTCGTAATGAGAAAATCTATTGTTGCCATCTGTGAATACAAAAAGTGCAGATCAGCCTGGGCATCCATGCAGTCTGATCAGCAACTTGAATTGTTGGTCATTGCTTAGATAGTATAACGCACCTAGCTTCTATATATATATGTGAAATGCCATGACTCAAGCTCGTCTGTAACTGAGCATACCAGTTAGTGTCTTACTTGGTAGGAAATCCCAAAGATAGGTTTTCTCATGAAGAGGCTCATTTAAAGTTGTTTTTTGTTTTTTTGTTGTTGTTGTTTTTTTTTTTGTTTTTTTTTTTTGTTTTTTTTTGTCCATGTTATATTTTATTGTTTGTAAATGCAGCGACATCAGGGAATTATTTACAGTCGAACTTCAATGGCTCAAACACCTTTGGGACCATAGAAAATTGTTCGAGACATGGGTAGTTCGAGGCACTGAGGGTTAATCATGGTGCCAGGTCAGGAAGCAAATAGCGATAATTTAGGGACTTTTTTTATTTCCTTAACAATAATTGTATGTTGAGTGTACTCATTAGAATCGCCTCGATGAGGCGATTCTAATGAGTACACACAACATACAATTTCATGATAAAATAAAAAAATTTCCCAAAATATTTGTTTTCTTGAGCTAGTGAAGGAATTTCGAAGGGACTCAAAAATGAGTTCGAATTAGCCATGGTGGTCGAGCTATTGAGGTTCGACTGTAATATAATTTGTATGATCAGATAGCAGATATGCTTGTTATGAAAAGTATTCTGTCCTCTGAAAATTCGTGTTCAGCTGTAAAAATAAAGAAATTGGTGACAATTGGTGAATTTTTCTATATATTTGAATAGGCATGATTTCGTAATGACTGTTTGCAAAGGCAGGGCTTATCCGGGTTCAGCAGACAAGCTGTAATATGTATTCGTTACATTTCAAGAATTGTTTTCTGTGCACTCTTTTTTTATTGTTTCCTGTCGATGCACATGGTAAATAATCTAATGTGCAATAACCGGAAGATTTAAATATGATAAAATATTGTACTATCCATCTATATGATAAATTACCCAGCTAGCATTCTACGTAAATCTACATCGGGCCGTCATCGGCCCATCAGCTACCCTGACGGGCCGATGGCGGTCCGATATAGATTTACGTAGAATGCTGACTGGGTAACCACATCGCACGAAAAGAGGTTTGCGACTAGGTAAGACTCAAACCGGTCTGCTCTGACATCTGAAAAAACAAGTTACTAGAGTCTTGCGATTTCAGATTTAGCAAATATACTTATGAAAAGAGGCCCACGGGACACGACTCGCTCACCTGAGTGAAATAGCCACTACAGATATGCAGATGTTATGCAACATTTTGCCAATCCTATCATTGCAACTAATGAAAGGATCATCATTTGAGCAGGTTTTGGTTTTGAAGAAGAAGAATGTGTTAGTTGTTTCTTTTATTATCATTATTTTACAATATATGGGCATGATAGTCAAGCGTGACCATTTGAACAGACTCTCAATCCCGTTTCAACAGTAGGATCGACATGAAACTAGGTGGAAATTGGCCAACTGATTTCTGAAGAGAAAGTGTTTAACAATATTATGATTTTATACATGAATACAGCATAGGAGCAAGGAAAGATAAACATATATGAGTTAGTTTCTTACTTAATTTTGCTTAATTGTACCACTCCCTGGGCAAATTCAGCAGGCGAGAAATTCATACCTTTTTCTTGTTTTTCCGAGAAAATAAGATCGGAAACAATTTGCATGAAATGTTGAGTCCTGAAATATTTCAATATTTCGTCTGCTGATTTTTTTACCAGCATGCTCAACGTTAAAAGCACAAAGATATTAAACCAGTTTTGTTAGGTTGAAAGTGATTTTTGTTTAAAACAGTCTAATCAGATCTCACAGATCTCAGTCCAGAGCTCATTACCATCTATCGTGAAAGATTGCATTTTCATGTACGTATAATGACAAACAGTGCAGATGCAGGTCAGTCGGCTTTTTCAGTAGCAAACTGATCTAGATCTACACTGTTTGCAAAGGCATGGCTTATGCGGGTTCCCAGCAAACACACAACGTCGCAGCAACGTCGTTACAAACGTCGCTGCAACGTCACGACGTTGTAACGACGTTGTTGCAACGTTGTGTGTTTGCTGGGTTCAGCAGATCAAGGGTTAAGATATTTTATCGATTATTGCCTAGCCGTTTTATAAAGCGGACGACAAAGTGATGCTATTTTTCTTATTTTTCCTAGAAAATAGGACGTAAAATTTCATGCAGATTGTCTCCAGTTGAGACAATTTTGCATTAAAATGTCAAATCCTGTTTTCAAAAAAAAAGAAAAAAGACAAAATCAAAATGTCTGCTGAAAATGTTATCCAGTGCTAAGCGATAATGTTTTTTTTTTTTTTTTTTTTTTTTGTTTTTTTGTTTTTGTTTTTTTTTTACCTTTTCTTTTAAAAGATAGTCAGTGACAAGGGTCTTGTCAACGCATTTACAGTTTCCTGCATTCACAATTAATTAACCCTGATCTGGATCTGCACTGCTTGCCATTAAGTTTGTGAATTTATAGCAAAAGTCAGGATCAAGTGTTCTGATTGGCTGAAGATTAGAAGTGGGTGTGGCATCTGAATTTATTCAGCAGGACAAGGGTTAAGAGCCGACACAAGCTCCTATTTATGCACCTATGCTCATATACCGTTCATCCGGACCGCTTATTGTCAAACGCTAGCTGTGTTTTTACGTCGCGGAAAACGTGTGTGGTGTCTTAGTTTTGACTCGACAAGACCACGCCTCTTTGCTGTCAAACTACTGAATCAGCGAAAATCAAATTGGCGAAAATGGTGGTGAAAGAAATAAATCCAAGTGCTAACCCTGTTTAGTTTGATATTTTATTTATTATTTATTTATTTTTGTTTGTTTGTTTGTTTTTTCGATAGTTTATTAATAAAAATGGTTCATTTACATGGTATTTATTTTCTATTCATTTCCGTTTTAGCACCAATTGCCATGGAAAGAATGCATCACGAAAACATACCTCTATAATTTTGACCCCCTTAACCCCCACTTTTATATAGTAAAACTGGGGTTTACAGGGGTATACATTATTTTTCTTATTTCTGCTCAAAAACATAGATTGTGGGTACTCGTTAGAACCGCCTCGCCGAGGCGGTTCTAACGAGTACCCACAATCTATGTTTTGAGCAGAAATATGAAAAATATCAGCGTTTTTATCTGGAAATTTTCAATTTTTTGGAGGTGAAGTTTTCTATATATTTGAATAGGCGTGTTTTCGTAATGGACCCGTGATTAGACTATATGGACTAAATAAGGCTTTGTAAAACCTTTGAATGGCAGCGTTGGGCCTCAAATGACTCTAACAGAGATAGGACTAAAAATCAAATACCACTTTACTAAATTTGATGGGTGGGGCGGGGCAGGGCTAGGCTGGGCTTGACAGCTCAAAGTGTTCTAAGCCCCCAAAAATTCACTACATAGAAAACATGGCTGAAAAGATGGCAAGCTTTTTGGAAAGCTTAAACTTGTGACGTGGGCAGTACCTTGTAAAGTGATGTGTTCACACAATGTGATGTTTATGGCAAGCTGTTTTACTATTTATTATGCGAAATATATATCTTATATGTTACATCAGATATATAGTATATAAGATATCTGATATACTAATTCAGATTTCTTATATCCTATATTAGATATCTTATAATAGATATAAGATATCTGATATAATATGTGAGATATCTTATTTAATTCCACATATGTCTTATTTACCATATTCTTATTTTTTAAATAAGATATCTTATATATTAATATAGATATCTATAATATATAAATAAGGTATCTGATATACTAAATGAGATTTCTTGTTTGATTGAATAAATGAGATATATTCTTAAGTAAATAAGATATCTTATATCCTATATAACAATAGCATATTAGATATCTTATATAACATATAAGATATCTTCAATGTCAATTCAGATATATTATATAGGATATAAGATATTTTAATTGCCATATAAGATATCTTGTTTATATACGATATTTGATATAATAGATATCAAATATCGTATATATTATATAAGATATCTGATATGTTAAATTAAATGTCTGATTTATAGAATAAATAGTAAAACAGCTTGTTGGCGAGCTGTTTTACTATTTATTATACATTATATCAGATATCTTATATGGGATATAAGATATCTTAATTTACATATAAGGTATCTTATTTATATATGATATCTGATATAATATATCAGATATCTTATATATTATATAATATATCTGATATATTATGTCAGATATCTGATTTATAGAATAAATAGTAAAACGGCTTGCTGCCTAGCTGGTTTCTATTTATTATGCATTATATCAGCTATCTAATATAGGATATAAGATATCTGAATTAATAAATCAGATATTATCTATATTAGATATCGTATATCCTAGATAAGCCATCTGATATATCATATTAGATATCTTATTTAATTCCACATAAAAGATATCTTAATTACCATTTAAGATATTTTATTTGATAAATAAGTATCTTATATCTTAATATAGATATCTGATATACTAAATGAGATATCTTATTTAATTGAATAAATGAGATATCTTCTTTAGTAAATAAGATATCTTATAGCCTATATTAGATATCTTATATAGCATATCAGATATCTAATATAGCATATAAGCTATCTTATATGTCAGTTAAGATATCATATATAGCGTATCATATATCTTATATAACATATAAGATATCTTACATTGACATAAAAGATATCTTATTTATATAAGATATCTGATATAATATACCAAGTATCTTATATATTATATCAGATATCTATCAAAATCCGATATCTGATTTTTAGAGTATAAATAGTAAAATGGCTTGCCATAGATGTTGCTATGGTGCATCAGAGAAAAGGTAAATATCAATATAATAGTATGAACTTAATAAAAAAAATATGCAAATTGCCTGTCATAGTTCCAAATAAGAGGAGGTACCAGGTTATATTCTTCTTATTTCTCCACAAAACATATATGTTGTGGGTATGTTGTATATAAGTGCCCTGGCAAGGCACTTATAATGAAAAGCAATTGTATATGTTCCGCGGAGAAATAAGAAAAAATATCAGTACTTTTTTTTCTGTTGAAAAAGGTGCCTTATCTGGGGTTATGTCTGTTGTAAATTATCTCATTCTTTTACTAAGTTAATTTCTTTTAAGTAACATTAATATAACAATGAGAATAAGATCGTTTTATGACCTCCCCCCCACCCCCCCCCACCCCCCACACACACACACACCCACACACACACACCCACACACCAGTCCCCAGCCCATCCAGCCCCAAAGCCTGTATAAAGCTTATCAATTATAATAGTTCTCATCCTAGCTAGTATTTGATTTTAGTAATGCAGTAACTTTTAACAGGAAAAGCCGAGAATAAACTGGTGACATGCCAAAAACATTTGTAAACTTTACTATTAGCTACCCATGAAATTTCCAAAACATTCTGTGTCAGCTAGACAATAATATTTTTGATGCAGTGCTTCCATAAATTAAATATTCAATCAGAGACGTATGATATTTGTTTAAAGGGGTTTTCTTTTTAGAATTTTGGTGTATTAATTCATCACGAAAACATACCTAACTTTGACCCTCTTAAACCACACTTTTATCTAGTAAAACTGGGGTTTATAGGGGTACTCATAATTTTGCTTATTTCTGCTCAAAAGCATAGATTGTGGGTACGCAGAGGCGGTTCTAACGAGTACCCACAACCTATATTTTGAGCAGAAGTATGAAAAATATCAGCATCTATATCTGAAAACTTTCAGTATTTGGTGGTGAAATTTTCAATATATTTGAATAGGCGTGTTTTCGTTATGTCGAAAACTTAATAAACAACCAGGAGATGTCGGCTATACAAAGTCTAATATTTTGAAAGGGGTGTCTGATTTCGCGCACCATAATTACACACCCATCCTAAGTGTTATGTTAACTCTGGTCCTGCTGAATCCGGATGTGCCCTGGTTTTGCAAACAGTGTAGATCCAGATTATTTGGCGTCTAGCTGATCTAGCTCTGCACTGTTTGTCATTAAGTATGTGAATTTGCACCAACAATCTGGATCAAGTAATCTGACTGGCTTAAAATCAGAAGTGGACATGGCATCTTAATTTATTCACCATGACAAGAGTTAAGCTTATCCACGGTAATACGAGTTCTCATCCTAGTTCATATTTAAGTACAGTACGTGCTGACCTTCGCCATTCAGAACTTCCTGGTTGTTACACTACTGTATATCTCGACCATTTCATTACAACCTGTCCAA
Organism: Anodontia alba; assembly: GCA_964016985.1. Classification (NCBI taxonomy): domain Eukaryota; kingdom Metazoa; phylum Mollusca; class Bivalvia; order Lucinida; family Lucinidae; genus Anodontia; species Anodontia alba. The sequence continues at coordinate 29,159,814 of OZ024827.1, forward strand.
AACTTTACACTAAAATACGTGTTGACCTTCACCCTAGCTTCAGTGCATCCGAACCTATAAAACTTTCGAATGCTTCGGAACTTCTAATTGTCTTACCTGATCCAGTTCAGCATTCTCTTTGCACTGTGACGCAAAACCTGACTCTAGCGCTTAAAACAAACAATGAGACTCCGCGAATAATTTTCAAGATATAAACAACAAAATATGTGTACAATGTATTTATTTATTTATTTATTTATTTATTTTTATAGTTTCTAAGAAAGAACATTCATACTAGATAAAGCAGTGAAAAGTTATTATTAGAATATAAATCTATAGCCAAAAGGCTCACTGCCCAGCTAGCAGTCTACATAAATATATAGCGGGCCGTTATCGGCCCGTCAGCTACCCTTATGAAGAATGCTTACTGGGTGGGGCGGATCCAGGATTATCTAATCAGGGTCCCAATTTCTGATGAATGGGTTTACTTTTAGCATCTATTAAAAAAACTCATCCATCATACATTCCTTTTTTATTGGCTATTGTTATTTCGCATAAACATCGCAGGAGAATGCTGTACAATATAGAAATATCGAGCTGACCGGTCCGACTGCCTAGGCAACAACCACAGGAGCGGATCCAGAATGGCGTCTGTTTGATTCGATTTGATCAAATTACCGAAGTTACTCTTTACGTATTCGGACAAATAGGCCTGAGCAAACAGTGTAGACCCAGATCAGACGCCATGCGAAGACGTGTTTTCGGGCATATGCAGACAGCAAAAGCCTAGATCAGCCAGCGCATCCATGCAACCGATCAGGGTCTTCACTATTCGCTAACAGAATCACTGGATACTATAGAGCATCGACCAGGATTATACTTTGCGCATGCGCAGGATGATCTGAACGCGGATTTTGCTCATGTTCGAAGGCACTTTTTCGCGTGACGCGGTCTATCACGATATCTTGCCAGGTATGGATGATAATTTGAAGCTTGATATGAGGCTTGACCTGATCTGATACGAACAAAACCTGGTCCCGAGGTTAGAAAACTTTTTGCATGCTCAACTCAGCTGAGCATGAAATTTTTCCTGCTAAGAAACCTCAAATTACTAACAATTGCAAATTCTTTCTTGCTAAACATAGCTGAGCATGAAAATTTCTCTGCTAATAAATATGAAAATGTAAACTATTGTTGGCATTTTCATATTTATTAGCAGAGAAAATTTCATGCTCAGCTGAGTTGAGCATGAAAAAAGTTTTATAACCTCAAGGCCTGAAGCCATATTTTCTTGGAAGAAAAAAAATCAGACATCGCAGGTTATGATTGGTGATTATCGCCTGCACTGTTTTGTAGTGTTTTTTTTTTTTTTTTTTTTTTTTTTTTTTTTGTCGGACCAACAAGAACAGAGGAAAAAATAAATCATCGTTGTTAAAGAACAGACCACAGCGATTTATCAACCTTGAACCTTCTGTTTTCTAAAGATTGTCGAATATGTTGAGGTTGTATCATAAATAAATTTATTGCTGATGGACAGTTCACAGATCTATTTTCAAATTTAGGGGTGTCCGATTGTGTTTTGGGGTTAGGGGCGTGGGGTAGGGGTGGGGCTCAAGTGTGCCTATATTTCGTGCAAACTGTGTAGGATCTTATCAGACGACGCTCATTCTGCATCATCTGATCTTGGCATGCACTGCTTGACATGTTGTCCCTTTTATGGACTGCTAGGCCTTAATGGGTTAATACCGTATATATCCTATAATCTGTCATTTCTATAAACATTGTTTTGTCACAGATAGTTAAAAGGGCATTTCTTTGGTAATGTAGTGCTTGACCAGACATAATAATGCAGTGCTTGATCAGACTACTCTCTCATAGAGCAGACACATCTAGGGTCTAAGTGTTTTCTTATGTTTATTTTTGGGTCGATTGTTTACAATTGATCCACAGTAAACATTCAATTAAATCTCCTTAAGGTTGTTGTTCACGTGATTATCATTGACTAATGAGATTAGCCCCCGCGTTAGACGGACAACCCAAATGTTCACGATATTAAACAAACAACCTGTTGTCTCCGAACCGACCTCTATTCTATAACCTGGACTGAGCTTAGTGCTGGGACATTTGCAAACAGTGTAGACCAAGATCAGACCCCGCAGAATGTGGCGTCTGATCAGGGTCTGCAATGCTTGCCTAAATTACTGGAAGTTAAGGGTTAAAAGAAACAGTCTTAACCCATTTAAGCCTGGCGTCCCATAAAAGGGACACTGGCAAACAGTGTAGACCCAGATCAGACGCCGCAGAACGCGGCGTCTGATCAGGGTCTACACTGTTTGCATTAAGTACTGGAAATTGTGTAAACCATGGTAATAATAAAAACTTACCAGACACCCACTTTTACTGGAAATGGACCGGTCCAAAAATTTAAGGTAGAAGAATCCACTCGGCATAAATGGGTTAAATCCCCTGTCAGGACCATTTTCGCAGCCCACATTTAGTCGATCCAACAGTGCTCTCAGGGCTTTGAGTGTGATATTTTTGGCCTCCGAAGTTTTATGGGGTAAATACAACTGGGGAAAAAAAATCTGCAGTTTTACCAGGGAGACAACTTTTGTGGTTTCCTGTGTGCTTTCCTGTAAACGGAGCCCCTAAAAAGGGAATCTACTCCGAAAGGAAAGAGTCTGTTCCCAGCTGTTTAAACGTAGCATTAAACCACTAGTGAGCCAATTTGTTTGGCATGCCATGGATATCTCATCGTATAATAGCGCATGACAAAACCTACAAAATGGCATGTGCGCCAAGCGAAAACTCAGATCAGCCTGGGCATCCGCCCAATCTGATTAGAGTTTTTGCTGTCCGCACGAAATTAAGAACATTGATAGACGACAGATAAGACACCACCCCACCCCTAAAATGTAGACCCATGCATACTCTCATTATATGTGACTTGCGGGGGGGTGGGGGGGAAGGGGGGCTCAGGGTTTACGTTACATAGACTTGTTAACGTTATGATAAAAATGTTACCAGAAAGTTGTATAAATGATCTGAGCCAGCGCACGACAAAACCTACAATAATATGTCCAGAATATAACTTCTTGTACGGTTTTCTTTCTTTCTTTTTTTTTTCTTTTTATGCATTTGCCTTATAGGAGCTAATGGGTCAAACCCATTTTCATCTGGATACCCGCAAAAAGAGTAATTGGCTAAACGGTGCAGCCGCAGAACGCGGCGTCTGATCAGGGTCTACATTGTTTGCATTAAATACAGGAATTTCTGTAAAACATAATAATAATAAAAACTAACTAGACACCCTGCTATTGGTAACAGATCGGACCAAAGAATTGTGGTAGAAGACTCCACTCGACGTAAATGGGTTAATAAGGCTTCAGTTAGGGGGACGTTGTTTGCGCTTTGAGACCCATTATTCAAAAGAGTACAATTATAAACTTTATTTTCTTAACAATTCTCAATTTTCTATCTTTTTTTTTTAACAATAACTCGTTTCTGGCATTCGAAGAAGTTATTTATCTCAGATTAACTTAAATGTCAGAAAAATTTTAAAAGAAAGGGAGGAAGTAAACAGATGTGCAAAAAAACGGAGTGGAAAATGCAGCCCTCTTCCTCTTGTCTGCTAATTCTAACTACTATTGCTTATGCATGTAAATGGATAAAACTATGATTCACGCCATCTTCAATGGCTCGAACATCTTTGGGACCATGGCGTGCAAACTGTTAATCTTGTTTATACATTTTTGAGTTATTTCCCTTTGAAATTTGACAATGGCAATTTTGTGTCCGCTCTATAACTTGAAAATATTTCAAGATATTTTCATGAAACTTCGTAGAATTATAGAACATCATCAGACGAGGTGCAGAAAGCAAGACTCATATCTCTTTTCTATACACTTTTGGAGTTATTCTTCTTTGAAATTCGACAATGGTAATTTTGTGTCTGCTCTATAACTTGAAAACCATTTAAGATATTTTCATGAAAATTCATAGAAATATAAAGCATCATCAGACGACATGCAGAACAGAAGAACCGTAACTCTTGTCTGTACATTTTTAAAGTCATTCATCCTTTGAAATTGGACAATTGTAATTTTGTGCCCGCTCTATAACTTGAAAACCGTTCAAGATATTTTCCTGAAACATCATAGAAATATAAAGCATCATTAGATGAGGTGCAGAACACAAGAACAGTAACTCTTGTTTATATATATATATATATATATATATATATATATATATATATATATATATATATATATATATATATATATATATATATATATATATATATATATATATATATATATATATATATATATATATATATATTTCATCTTCACGCGACATTTGAGGCACACAACAAAACTTAGTAAGAAAATTCACAAACAAGATGTTATATATGTTTTACTATTTTATTTCAAAACCACCCATTTATTTTCTTCATTAAAACCCATAAAACAGTACTTCTTTATCGGTGAACTGTCTTCAAATGTGTCGGTGATCTGTCTCCAATTCTGTCGGTGAATTGTCTCCAAAATACGTGTCGGTCAACTGTCTTGTTAGTGAAATGTCTCGGTCCCCATATTTCTGTGTTTAGCTATTCTCCAACCTTCCAGCACAGAGGTAAAATTACAGAGGTTAACCAAGCTGACTGCCACGCTTAAAAGAAGGGAAAAAATGTGAATCAGTTAAATTCATGAGACTGTAGCTTTCCCGCATTGGCAGTTTAACCCACATTCTATTTCATTTTGAATTTAAGGTGAAGGTACCTGGTACCTGGAACGAGATTCAGAAAGATGAGGTGCTCCTTAAACGGAGGAATCTATCGACACTGCAACAACAACAGAACGGAATAGGAAAGGGGCCCAGTCTAAATATGTCTGCGCCCATGTAGCAAGCATCTTCTGTTTGAAAAAACTATTTATTGATTGTTTAAACTGTAATAAGTCTGTCGTATGCCATTGGTAATTCATATTTATATCCATATATTGGAAAGAAATCATTAATCATTGACAAAAAAGAAAATCGTATATAATTCTGAGCTTTGTCATATGTTTTCGCGAATATCAGAACTCCGTATGCGAGTTGTGGGCAGCATACAGTAAAGCAGAGCGTTCGTGGACAGTTGTGAACTTTTGTAAATTTTCTTTTTAGCTTGAGGGTTTATGCCATACAATAACTCTCCGTGGAGGTATCTTCCACGTTTTTTTTTTTGTTTTTGTTTGTTTTTTTGTTTTTTAATTAATCATTTATCGATTGACAAAACTTGAAAAATTGTCAAGATATTTAAAAAGTAATTTTGTTAAGAGGGAATAAGCTGTTCTTATGCTCATTATTAGGATTTAATGAATCTTTAAAATTTGGTTACTGTAGGTGATTAAAATCATGGTTATCACCTCAATCCATCGAATAAGGCAAAATGGCCAATTTTATAACTTTTGCCTGAAGAGTTCCATACTGATGGTCCCTATCTATCTTCATATACTGCCTACAATCTTGTGAGGATTTTTCGCATGGTAGGCGCTTCATGTTGTGAAAAGAGAAAGTAAAATCACGGTAGTGAGTCTATGTCAAGATGATAGGTTAAAAATCTAGACCTATGTTAAAAATCTAGACCCAAAATAAGACCCAGACATAAAAACAGATCACTTGAATAGATCAACCTTTAAAAACTGGGATATAGGGACAGGGCTTAAACCGATAAAATCAGACTAAAAGCAAGCATAAAATAGGGCCACGGGAGCTTTCCAATATTTGCCTTGAATGAATCAAGACTTGGGGAGGTTGCAGCTTTCTCTGAAAGGTCTTTCCACTGGACAAAGGCTATTGGAAAGAAGGAATACTTACAGGAATCCTTGCCAGTATGAAGCTGACGAGATGTCATAGAATGGCAGTATTTGGATATCCTATGAGTGTGTTTGTGTGTGGTGGTGGGGGGGTGGGGTGGGGAGGGTGGCGGTGCTGACTGTAATAAGGAAGGCCATTTACTATTTTACAGAAGAGACAGAAACGGACCTGTGTTGTCTTTCTTCGATTGTCTCCAGCTTGTGCAGCAACAAATGAAGTGAAACCTGTTGTAGTCCATCGAGCTGCCTGTGACCATCTCTGGACCATTTCAACCTTGTGGGTTTGGGGATTCTAAATATCTATATATACTGCCGTATGCCTTTGCAGACAGTCTAAGCAGATCAGGGTAGCTGAAGTCTACTCCAGCTGGGGATATACAAGGGTCTAGTAGGCCATTTCCTGGACTTAAGTTTTTCACATTTCCCTTCATAAAGCCCAGGGACTTATTGACACTTGCTGTAACTTGATCCACATGGGTGTTCCAGCTGAGATTGTTGGAAATGTCCACCCAAGCACCTGGCACTGGTGATTGTCTCCAGGACCTGACCATGGAGTATATACTCAGTATTGAAGGGGGTCCTTGAAAAAGTCACCCATACAACTTGGCACTTTCCCTAAAGAAAGTTGTATGCTTACAGAGCCTTGAATTATTTGAGGCTGAGATCTGTAAGCTACAGCACTCTAGACCTTGGATCCATAAAGGCTTGATTTTAACCTCTTGTTACATGTAGCTATTCTTATGTATTTTAACGAGTCATTTTTACCATTATATACATGTAGCTTATTGGGGGATGGTCGGGTGGTGCAAAGGTGTCCTGTACCTCAGGGCACCGGGGCATCCAATTGATATTGGCTTACAGTTGGGCAAGGCCTGCTATCCTTGTAGCAGGTAAGGGTAGAAGGGGAATGTTTTTATTTCTTCTGTTTCTTCACTTTCACTCCTGTTCCTCTTTCTTCCCTGTCCTCTCTTTCATCTCTTCTACTATCTCTTCTATCTCTTTTCTCCCTGTCTCTGGGAGACGACACAAAATGACCCACAAGGGTTGATGTGTCGTTAAACCCCAACACATGTAGCTTATTCATATGGCTGACTGATACTAACAGATGTTAGACACCTGCCTATTGTTTGATTTACCATTTTCATGGACGTGCATTTCAGCTTGTTGTGCAAAAAGTTTGCAGGTCTTAATAATTCAATTACCACATAATAAAACAGAAGAAACAGACATTTTAAAATGTCTCTCTATTTCTTCAAACTTTCCTGGTGATTTAAATGTTGCTACAGCACCTATAGTTTGTATAAAAATGGCTTTGGAACAGACTATAGAAAATGCATAAGGGCATGTGCCAGAGAGAGATACTCCCTCTTATTTAGAGCTATGATTCTATGTCATATATTAATTTCAGAAAGACAATGTTCAGAGCAAAAGGATTAACCTGGAGTAAACAGAAGTGTTTGAGAGCTGTGTCACAGTGGTACTATAATAACAGAAATATTTACAGTATCACTGGGAAATGGGTAAGTCTAGATGCAAACTAGAGTTCAGAAAATGGGAGAAAATGGAAAGCAATAGGGTGTGCTGGGTGGATGTGCATGGCTGTGTTTGATTTAATGTTATATTCAACAATCTATCAGTTATACATAGGTCCAGGTTAGAGGGAGTATTATAGGAAAATATATTTCCAACTTTTATACCCCGCCACATGATAGTGACGAGGTATTATGGTTTGACATTGGATGTCCTCATGTCCTGTCCCTTTGTCCATCTGTCAATTATCTGTCTGTCTGTATTTTTGTTTGCGCAGGATAACTTGAGTAAATATTAATGGATTTTAATTTTTCACCAAACTTTGTATGTGCATTGATATAGTGGAGATCTGGTTTGGGATTGCCAATGGGCGAATTTTATCTAGTTTTGACAGAGTTATATCTGCTTGCCACTATCTATATTTTTGTTTCCAGACGATAACTTGAGTAAGTATCAATGAAGTTTCATGAAACTTGGTATGTGCATTTATATTGTGGAGATCTGGTTTGGGATTGCTAAGGGGCAAATTTTGTCAGTTTTTGACTGAGTTACCTGCCCACCACACGATAGTGGCGGGGTATTATAGTTCCACATTTTTAATATATAGTTGATATTTTCTTACCGTATTAACCGTAGTCAGACACCTCAACTCCTTACCATACATGTTCTAAATTTTGAACAAGTACAATTTACTACCCAATGTTGTGTCTAAAACTTGCTGGATGTGTGGCAAACAGTTTAGACTTTGATGAGATGCCGCATTGTGCAGCATCTCATCTGGGTCTACACTGTTTGCTCAGGCCTGTCTGTCCGAATACATATGGTAAATACAGTACTTATTTTTGATATTCTTCTTCTTTCTTCAAGGAAATGTAAGTTGTGGGTACTCATTAGCAGTGCCTCAGCAAGGCGCTTCTGATGAGTATCCACAACATATATTTTCATGGAGAAATAAGAAAAAATATTAACAATTTTAACTAGAATAAAAATGTATAGATGTTGTCTTGATGTGACAGGGAGCTCAATGCCCCTTGCCGAAATAACATGCTGCTTTAGGAGATGAACTAAATAAGCATTTTGCATGCTTTCAGAACCTATTATGGATTGTTCAAAGCTTGTGTTGTGTGTTATATACTGTTATACTTACCCTAAATATTTGGACTGACAGGTCTGTGGAAACAGTATAGACACAGAACAGTTTGGTCAAGATCTACACTATTTGCCATGTCTTTCAGTATTTAGTCACCTAACAAAGGGTGAAATGGGCTTCATAAAATTTAAGGAGTATTAGCAGGATTGTGAAAAGGTGTCTGGATATTTGGAGTAAATATGGTAAATCTAACTATTGAAATACAATATACTCGGAGTTGTATTCAACTTAATTACTGCACTGTCAGGTGTTTTCTTGGTTGCCAGCTCACATTTCATTACTACTTCAAAAACCTAAACTGAACTGGGAGATACACATACACATGTTGATATAGAACTGTGCTGGTTGGGCGTTTTCTTGCAAATTGGATGCCGACCCTTATTTCACTTACATTTTTCTAGTGTTTTCAAGGGTATGTACATGTATGTCAAAACATGTTTTCTAGGTAAAATAAGAAAAAAAATATTTCAGTATGTTGTCTTTAATAATTTTAGCCTTCATGCTAAACGTTAATGCTGAGATACAAGCAAAAATAAACAACATGTAGTTAATACCATTTCTAAAGTAATGAATCAGCTGTGGCCAGGGATTGAAACAGCAATGTCCACATGCAATGTAACTGCTTTACCCGCTAAGCTATTTGCCAGTCTCATAACTTTACATAGCTCCAGATAAGGCATTTTTCTTTTTTTGTTTTACCAAAATTTTTTTATATTTTTCTTATTTCTCCACAAAATCATACACTGTGGTACACATTAGAAGTGCCTCAACAAAGTATTTTTGATGAGTACCCACATTTTATGATTTCTTGGAGAAATAAGAAAAATATTTTTCTGATACCCCTCTTATCTGGAGCTATGACTTTAGCTAAGAGCCTGAGGAGTATTCAGATAAACATGTTTCTTATTTCTCCATAAGACTAGACCGTGGGCATTATAGCTACAGATAAGAGGGGGTATCCACATAATATTTTTCTTATTTCTCTATGAAAACATATGTTGTGGGTACTCATTAGAAGTGCCTCACTGAGGCGCTTCTAATGAGTACCCACAACATATGTTTTCGTCAAGAAATAAGAAAGATATCAGCAAATTTCGGATGAAAAAAGTGCCTTATCTGTTGCTATGCGTCGTGTTTAATTGGATATTTTTGGCAAGGCTTAGTATGTTCTGTCTGTCCTAAAGATACTTTCTCTGAGAAATAAGAGAAATAATTTTTGGTTGCAAAAAAAGTGTCTTTTATACATGTACAGCTCTTTCATGTCTGTTTGATGAATAGTCAACACTACTGCCCCTATATGCCTTGGACAGTTTGATAAGCTATTGCCATTGCACATTGACAGCTCATTGGCACATTTAGCTGAAGGGGACCTTGGGACAGTAGTTTCGTTTGTAATGGCTCATACAATATTTATATTTAGGAGAGGCGATTGACAAAGGATATTCGTCTAGCTGTGGAGGAGTACTGGAAGCCCCGTTTACAAGCTGAAGATGCAGCTAGAATGCGTGTAACTGAGGTGAGAAATTAGCTTCACTGCAATAGATGGGATCTGCAGAGGAGTCAAAGGGACTTGATGTAGATTTTCTGCCATTTTGTACAAGGGGCAACTATGACTTCCGATTGGCACCTGCTTAGAAATCTGTTCTACAAAGGAATTTACTCTAAAAGGAAAGAATTTGCCCCAAGGGGAGCAAATTCTTTTCTTTCAGAGTAAATTCCTTTTTAGAAGGGAGGCAAAAATGTTTTTAGATGTTACTTCCCCAGAAAGTTTATCCATTCCAATCCACTTAAAGATAAGTATTTGGTGATATAGTAGATGCAATGTACATGTATTTTGAAATTTATTTACTTTGGCTGGTAGAAAATTTTCATAAAAAAATTCAGTCTACCCAAGTGAAATTAAATCCTAATTTCAGTAAACATGATAATTAGTATCCATATAAATATTTTTAGTATCCAGTCGAACTTTAATGGCTCAAACATTATTTTGGGACCATGGAAATTTGTTCAAGACATGAGTAGTTTGAGCCACAGAGGGTTAATCATGGTGCCAGGGCAGGAAGCAAATGGCGATAATTTAAGGAAACCTTTTTTACCTTACATGTATGTACAACACTGGTATGTTGAGTGTACTCATTAGAATCACCGCAATGAAGCAATTCTAATGAGTACACAACATACAATTTCCTGATAAAATAAGAACATTTCCCTAAATATTTGTATTCTTCAGCTATTGGAAAAATTTCATAGGGACTCAAAAACGAGTTGGAATCAGCCATGGTAAACAAGCCATCAGTGTTTGAGCTATTTAAGTTTGACTGTTGATAGTTTTAGTAGCTTTATATATATCATAGCTCTCGATAAGATGCTTCCTTTCAGTTCAAAAATAATGATATTTTACTTATTTCTCCATGAAAACATATGTTGTGGGTACTCATTTGAAGCACCTCACCAATGTGCTTCTAATGAGTACCCACAGTATCTATTTTCCTGGAGAAATAAGAAAAATATTTACCTGATGCCCAGTCTTACCTTGACCTATGGATATTATTAGTAGCCATATAAATATTTTAGTTTCCATATCAACTTTTGTCTTAACTTATTTATTCTTCTATAATATTTGGCTGGACATGTTTGAGCACACAGTGTAGCCCGAAGCCATTTTATCAGGTACTGCACTGTTAGCCATTCAGTCAGCATAGGTCTAGATAAGAGTGGGTATCAGGTAAATATTTTTCTTATTAGCATATGTAGTGGGTATTCATTAGAAGCACCTTGCCAAGGCGCTTCTTATGAGTACCCGCCACATATGTTTTTGAGGATATACAAGAAAAATATCAATACTTTTGGATAGAAAAAAGTATTATCAAGAGCTTTGTGTCAGCACTTATTAGACATTGCCAGGTAGTCAAATAGTCAAATTGACTTGATCAGATTTTAGGATAAATTTGATACGGAATTGTGTCTGAATATTTAGGGTAAATACAGTATTTCTTCATAGAAAGATGGTAAAATCTTAAAACTGAGACCAGAATTATGGCAGAGATTTTTTGAAATATATTCTTTTCTTGCAGAAATAAGTTAAATAATATGAAAAAAAAAAAAATAGTCAAAAAGAAATTTTCTCTCCTGAAAAAACTAAAATGGTATCAATCCTGTGAAACTTTTTCTTCATATTAACCTTTAGATGAGAGCAGACAATGAATGCCCTAATCAGATGGTGCTAGTGCATAGGCAGATCTGGGCCTTTACTGTGTCCGGAGGAGTTGTTGAGATGATTTAATGATGAGTCTAGGTTAAGTTATCGTATTTCTCCATGAAATCATTTGTTGTGGGTAGTCATTTGAAGTGCCTCACTGATGTGCTCCTAATGAGTACCCACAGTATACGTTTTTATGGGGAACTAGAGAAAATTATCAGGGCCCAGTTGTTCAAAACTAACAATGTTGTTAGTTAACGTATCATTAACACTTTAGTCATTAAATATGGCATATTTGCTAATATTTTTGCTGAAAAAATGTGAGTAGCTTTTGCAGTTGCAAAAGCCATTCACATTTTTTCAGCAGAAATACTTGGGAATTAGATATTGTACTTACTAAAACAGTTAACAGTTTGACCACTAACAAGCTCGTTACGCTAACGATGCTTTGAACAATTGTGGCCAGAGAATTATCATCAAGTACTCCATAACTTGTCTGCAGGGTGTGCATGGGCTCTGCACATTTTTGCAGGGCACAGCCCATTTTATGAAGTACACGCAATTGGTCTGATTTGTTTCTTCCATTTTTCTAGCCTGGTAAAAACAAGTACTATGTATTGTCCATGTTCCCTTACCCCAGTGGCAAGCTACACATGGGACATGTTAGAGTTTACACCATCAGCGACACCATGGCAAGATATCACAGGTTGCTGGGCCATGAGGTAAGCTATACATGAGCCCCATGTGAGAGAATGTACCATATGATGTGCCTTTAGTTTAACCCTTATCATGTTGAATAAATGAAGATGCCACGCCCACTTCTAATTTCCAGCCAATCAGATTACTTGATCCAGGTTTTGGATAGAAATTCACATATTTAATGACAATAAGTGCAGATCCAGATCATTTGGCTTCTTCAGAAGCCATCTGATCTGGATCTGCACTGTTTGCTAAGACAAGGCATGTCGTGTTTAGCAAGAGAAGGGTTAAGAAAATGTACCCTATGACATGTGGGCCCAGCAAAGATACGGATCAGTCTGCTCATTTGTACAGTGATTGAAGCCTTCGGTGTTCAGATTATCCCTGATCCTTCTGCACCCTGATATGCCCTGCCTTTACAAACAGTGTAGATCTGGATCAGTTGGTTTCTGAAGAAGCCAACTGATCTGGATCTTCACTGTTTGTCATTCAGTATATGAATTTGTATCAACAACCTTGATCAAGTAATCTGATTGGCTGACAATTAGAAGTAGATTTGGCATCTTAATTTATTCAACATCACAGGGGTTAGAGAATCGATGCATCTCCAAGGGAAATAGCTCCTACATGGAAAAGCTACTGTTTAAGGAAACTATTTGCTCCCCATTTTTAAAAGGTTTTTAAATACTAGGGAGGCAGCTTCCTGTCTGCAAAAGTTATCTCCCTTTTCAGAATGGTACAATGTAGCAAAATCATTCAGGTATATCCATTCACCTTAAAACAGTGTTAGATCCTTGGCTGTCCAAAATGTGCTCAACAAAGAATGGCATCAGACTGCATGGATATGTAAGGTGGTCCCAGTCATCACTGGTCACATGTCTGGAAGGAAAGTTTCTCACATTGCAGTTCATATCGTGAAACAGTTGCTCACTTGATGCTTGATGACAGATTGCTCACTTGGTGCTTGATACTTCAGTCCTCTCATATAATTTTATGGTCAAGACTGGAAAAAAAAACTATAATTGGTATGTAAGCAGTGTAGACCCATGTCTGCAAAGTCTGTTCAAAGTCCTCGTTACTTGAATATATATTCATACTGATTTAGTCATACTGCATCTGTTTTACAGTTCAGTCTTTCTAAATTTACATATTAAGTGATGACAATTTTAGAATTTCACTTAGCCAATAATGTCACATTAGAAAGTGTAGCTCGTGACTTTCTTTTTTTAGGAGAAAATAAAGCTTTTATGAGGATATTTGATGTAAATCATCTGCCCAGCAGACCATTCACATAAACTGTCATGCCTTCTATTCTTGGAAAATTAGAAAAATATATAAAAATATTGCAGAATGTCTTCTGCTGTTGTGTTTGGTGTTATATGGGTAAAATTACTTTAAAAGTTGAAAATAGGACTTTACATTCCATTCAGATTTTAAACTGGTCCAAATGACTTGGGTTTGTTACTGCCTTTGGGTCAGGTGGCTGTGGGTTCAATTCCTCTCAGTTTGAAAATAAAGGCAGATTGCTGGTACTCCTGGCTCATATTTGACATAATGGACATGAGGCCCTTAGTGATAGGTAACAGCTCAAAGGATAAAAGGATGATCCACAAAAGCAGACCTTCAAAAATACAGTCGACTATATCGTTATCTAGCAGTTCAAGGAACTCTCTGAAATACTTCAAGATATCCATACCTCGACATATCAGATTTGCACAATTGAAGAAAAAAATAAATCAAACAACCACATTTCACAAATGAATATGTAATTTGATGCCTGAAGTTAGAGATATTTTGAAAATATTGTGGAAAAGAGGAGAAATTTTGTTACTTGTTCTTAGATTTTCATGTTATAACAGGGACCAGATTTTGACTTCGAGATAAGCAAAGTCAAGATAATGAGAATTGACTGTATATGCATGTAAACAAATTTAATGTAGTCTCCATGTACATTGGTTACCTGATAGTATTAAGAATCTGCACAACAACATACATTTATCATGTACAAAGCAGTCACTTTACATCATTGTGGTGTGTGTCCATATATAGTGTAACAAGTAAAAAAGATTGCAATGAGAATTTCATAGCTTTCAACCAAAAATTATTGAAATTCTTTCTTAACCCTTGCCATGCTGGATAAATTAAGATGCCACGTCCACTTAAAATTTTCAGCCAGTTGCATTCAGGTTGTTTATACCAATTTGCATACTTAATGACAAACAGTGCAGATCCAAATCAGTTGGCTTCATCAGAAGCCAACTAATCTGGATCTACACTGTTTGCAAAGGCAGGGTATATCCAGGTTTAGCAGGACAAGGGTTAATTTGTCAAGAAAACATATGTTGTGAGTACTCATTAAAAGTACCACACTAAAGCACCACTAAGGAGTACCCAAAATGTATTGTCCTCATTGAATAAGAAATATAGTTGTCTGGCTACCACTCTTATCCACATTTATGTGAAATGTATCAGAATGTATCCTGTGAACCAGCACATGACAAAACCAACAAACTGTTATGTGTGCCCAGCAAAGACTCTGCCCAGTCTGATCAGAGTCGTTGCTGTGCACTCGATGGGAAGGATCCCAGCTTTCTTCATGCGGACAGCAAATACTCTGATCAGACTGGGCAGATGCCCAGGCTGATTTGAGTCTTTGCTGGGAGCACATGCCATTTTATTGGTTTTGTCATGCTCTGGCTCATGTATCAGAAGGATATAAACATTTGGGAACCGGTGTTTGATAGCACTATTATATGCAGATTAGCATAACAATGGATAGCTTTACAACATGGTTCCATTGTATGTCTTTCTGTCTGTCTGCACTGGCAATTCCCAGAGGTGGGGCCTTTTGGTATAAAAGGGAAGAAGTTTTAACCCTTGCCCTGCTGAACCCCGATATGCAACTGTCTTTGCAAGCAGTGTAGATTCAGATCAGTTGGCTTCTGAAGAAGCCAGCCCATCTGGATCTGCACTGTTTGTCAGTCAGTATGTGAATTTATATCAGCAATCTGGATTAAGTAATCCGATTGGCTGACAATTAGAAGTGGGAGTGGCATATTAATTTATTCAGCATGATAAGTTTTAAGAAGTGTGTAATAGTGTTTACAACCTATGTATAAAGGAAATTTCTTAGATTGTCTGCCATTTTTAGCTCACCTGAGCATAAGCTCAGGGTGAGCTATTGTCATCACCCTATGTCAGTCGTCGTCCGTCGTTCGTCGTCAACAATTAGTTTGTTAACACTCTAGAGGTCACAGTTTTGACCCAATCTTGATGAAACTTGGTCAAAATGTTTGCCTCTATGAAATCTAGGCCAAGCTCGATACTGGATTACTTGGGGTCAAAAACTAGGTCACCAGGTCAAATCAAAGGAAAAACTTGTTAACACTCTAGAGATCATAATTTTGACCCAATCTTGATGAAACTTGCTCAAAATGTTTGCCTCTATTAAATCTAGGTCAAGATCCAAACTGGGTCACTTGGGGTCAAAAACAAGGTCACCGGGCCAGATCAGCAGAAAACCTTGTTATACACTCTAGCAGTCACATTTTTGAAGCAATCATCATGAATCTTGCTTAATATGTTTGTTTTGATGATTTCTAGGTCAAGTTTGAAACTGGGTCACTTGGGGTAAAAAAAACTAGGTCACCTGGCCAAATCAGCAGAAAACCTTGTTAACACTCTAGCAGTCACATTTTTGAAGCAATCATCATGAATCTTGCTCAAAATGTTTGTCTTGATGATTTCTAGGTCAAGTTCGAAATTGGGTCACTTGGAGTCAAAAACTAGGTCACCGGGCCAAATCAGTTAACACTCTAGCTGTCACATTTTTCAAGCAATCATCATGAATCTTGCTCAAAATGTTTGTCTTGATGATTTCTAGGTCAAGTTCGAAACTGGGTCACTTGGAGTCAAAAACTAGGTCAGCTGGCCAAATCAGCAGAAAACCTTGTTAACACTAGCGGTCACATTTTTTAAGCAATCATCATGAATCTTGCTCAAAATGTTTGTCTTGATGATTTCTAGGTCAGGTTTGAAACTGGGTCATGTGGGGTCAAAAACTAGGTGACCAGGCCAAACCAGCAGAAAACCTTGTTAACACTCTAGCGGTCACATTTTTGAAGTAATAATCATGAATCTTGCTCAAAATGTTTGTCTTGATGAGTTCTAGAATATGTTTGAAACTGGGTCACGTGGGGTCAAAAACTAGGTCACCGGGCCAAATCAGCAGAAAATCTTGTTAACACTCTAGCGGTCACATTTTTGAAGCAATCATCATGAATCTCGCTCAAAATGTTTGTCTTGATGATTTCTAGGTCAAGTTCGAAACCGGAACACCTGGGGTAAAAAACTAGGTCACCTGGCCAAATCAACATAAAATCTTGTTATCACTCTAGCAGTCACATTTTTCAAACAATCATCATGAATCTTGCTCAAAATGTTTGTCTTGATGAGTTCTAAGTTCGAAACTGGGTAACTTGGAATCAAAAACCAGGTCACGGGCCCAAATCAGCAGAAAACTTTGTTATCTTCCTAGCGGTCACATTTTTTAAGCAATCATCATGAATCTTGCTCAAAATATTTGTCTTGATGATTTTGAAGTTAGGTTCGAAACTGGGTCACCTGGGGTAAAAAACTAGGTCACCTGGCCAGATCAGCAGAAGACAGTGTTAACACTCTAGTGGTCACATTTTTCAAGTAATCATCATGAATCTTGCTCAACATGTTTGTCTTGATGATTTCTAGGTCAAGTTTGAAACTGGGTGACTTGGGGTCAAAAACTAGGTCACCTGGCCAAATCAGCAGAAAACCTTGTTAACACTCTACCGGTCGCATTTTTGAAGCAATCGTCATGAATCTTGCTCAAAATGTTTGTCTTGATGATTTCTAGGTCAAGTTTGAAACTGGGTCACATGGGGTCAAAAACTAGGTGACCTGGCCAAACCAGCAAAAAACTGTTAACACTCCAGAGGTCACATTTTTGGAATAATCATCATAAATATTGCTCAAAATGTTCGTCTTGATGATTTCTAGGTCTAGTTTAAAACTGGGTCACTTGATATCAAAAACTAGTTCACCTGGCCAAACCAAAGGAAAACCTTGTTGATGCTCTAGAGGCCACATTTTTGAAGTGATCATCAGGAATCTTGCTCAAAATGTTTGTCTTGATGATTTCTAGGTCAAGTTCGAAACTGGAACACCTGGGGTCAAAAACTAGGTCACCTGGCCAAATCAACGTAAAATCTTGTTATCACTCTAGCGGTCACATTTTTCAAGCAATCATCATGAATCTTGCTCAAAATGTTTGTCTTGGTGAGCTCTAGGTCAAGTTCGAAACTGGGTAACTTGGAATCAAAAACTAGGTCACAGGGCCCAAATCAGCAGAAAGCTTTGTTAACTTTCTAGTGGTCACATTTTTTAAGCAATCATCATGAATCTTGTTCAAAATATTTGTCTTGATGATTTTGAAGTTAGGTTTGAAACTGGGTCACCTGGGATAAAAAACTAGGTCACCTGGCCAGATCAGCAGAAGACCTTGTTAACACTCTAGTGGTCACATTTTTCAAGTAATCATCATGAATCTTGCTAAACATGTTTGTCTTGATGATTTCTAGGTCAAGTTTGAAACTGGGTGACTTGGGGTCAAAAACTAGGTCACCTGGCCAAATCAGCAGAAAACCTTGTTAACACTCTACCGGTCGCATTTTTGAAGCAATCGTCATGAATCTTGCTCAAAATGTTTGTCTTGATGATTTCTAGGTCAAGTTTGAAACTGGGTCATATGGGGTCAAAAACTAGGTGACCTGGCCAAACCAGCAGAAAACTGTTAACACTCCAGAGGTCACATTTTTGGAATAATCATCATAAATATTGCTCAAAATGTTTGTCTTGATGATTTCTAGGTCAAGTTTTAAACTGGGTCACTTGATATCAAAAACTAGTTCACCTGGCCAAATCAAAGGAAAACCTTGTTGATGCTCTAGAGGCCACAATTTTGAAGTTATCATCAGGAATCTTGCTCAAAATGTTTGTCTTGATGATTTCAAGGTGATGTATAGTTTTCTGTCCAGTGACTCTCTTAAGTTTTTCCATTTAGGTCAGTTTCTCAGTAATTATTGGTCCTACAGAGTTATATTTGGTACTTGTGAAGTGTTTGTGTTTAGGTCAGTTTCTCAGTAACTATTGCTCCTACAGCCAGTGATACTTAGTACATGCATATATCTTAGCATGGCCTCTTGAGTGCAGTCATCCATATTTGACCTTGACCTTTATTTCTCAGTCCATTAGACATGCTACATTGTCTTACTAGTTAATATAATCATTTTGAACTTTGATCAGAATGTTTGCCTTGATCAGTTCTAGATCAGGCTCTCAAAGTGCTATGTTGCTCAGGTGAGCGTTACAGGGCCATCATGGCCCTCTTGTTAGTTTTTTTACAAGGCAGACTAGCTTTGAAATTAACTATGCTTTCCTGCACTTGAGTCTTCTGAAAAAGGGTCTTCTCTAAAAGGAATGAATTTGCTCCCAAGGGAGCAAATTCATTCCTTTTAGAGTAGGCCCCTTTTCAGAAGGGAGGCAAAACAATTTTGACATAGTTGCCAGTTCTAGAAAGTGTATCCATTCTCTGTAAGTAAAATAACAAAATGATACTTAACCCTTGTCATGCTGAATAAATTAAGATGCCCACCCACTTGTAATTTTCAGCAAATCAGATTACATAATCCAGATTGTTGACATAAATTCACATACTGAATGACAAACAGTGCAGATCCAGATTATTTGGCTTCTTCAGAAGCCAACTGATCTGGATCTACTCTGTTTACAAAGGCAGAGTATAACCGGGTTTAGCAGGACTTGGATTAATTGATATGTCTCGGGTGGCCAAGTACTTAGCGCAACCAACTTTAGATCACAAGGTTCTTGGTTCAAGTCCCACTAGAAATGGATTTGATTGTGTTGGGGTTTAACGACACGTCAACCCTTGAGGGTCATTTTGTGTCGTCTCCCAGAGAAAGGGAGAAAAGAGATAGAAGAGAGAGTAGAGGAGATGAAAGAGAGGGACAGGGAAGAAAGAGGAACAGGAATGAAAGTGAAGAAACAGAAGAAATAAAAACATTCCCCTCTACCCTTACCCACTACAAGGATAGCAGGCCTTGCCCAACTGTAAGCCAATATCAGTTGGACGCCCCGGTGATGTAAGATACACAGCACCTTCGCACCACCCGACCACCCCCATCTAGAAATGGAATGCAACATGACTATGGCACTTCATTGCACAGAGACATTCAGTATAGCGCTTCCATCATCTCAGTATGACTTTGCCTAATGTTGGAACAGACATGAAAGGTCAAACCATCATTATTTATACTTAATTATCATCAGACATTTCTTTGATACTGTTTGTAGGTAATACACCCAATGGGCTGGGATGCTTTTGGTCTACCAGCAGAGAATGCTGCAATTGAGAGAAAGGAACTACCACAAAACTGGACCTACAGGTGATCACTGTTGGTGTAGCTGCATAATAAAACAAAATGATAATAATCCTGGTCATGCTGAACCCGGATATGCCTTTTCCCTGCAGCTGATCTGGAGCTGCACTATTGCTGTTTGTCATTAAATATGTGATTAGTATCAACAACCTAGCTCTAGTAATCTGATTGACTGACAATTTAAAGTTGGCTTGGCAATATAATTTAATCAGCATGGCAAGGGTTATTACATTGTGGCATATAGGAAAGCTAAAGGTTCGAATCAGATCGTGGATTTTTTTTTTTTTTTCTTTTTGGCTGTTTGGTGCTTCTGCGACATTACTCCTAGTAATTTAGGGAGGGAGGTTTTGAGTTTGTCATTCTTCTGGGACAAGTAAAAGTCCCACAAGTTTAGAAGCAAAATACATGTAACTGGATTACTGTTGATCTGGATGTTAAACCACATCTCAGCCAACCATCTGGTCAACCAACCCAAAAATATGATCAGTGTACACTGTGGTTGGTCTCATTATGGCATCTGTGAGATATGCTCATAATGATTATTGCAACAAATTGGTTATTGCATAGTTTTAAATTTCTCACTTGACAGCCCGAAATTTAAAACAAAGCAATAACCTATACTTGTTGAGCTAAACATACATAATACTAAGTACACTTCAACCTCTTTATAACACGGTTCGTTATAACACGGTTTTAGATATAACATGGTTCAAAGGTGGATCCCAAAAATGTATAGATTATATTGAAAAATGACCATAAATGGTCATTTTTCAATATAATCTATACATTTTTGGTTTGGATATAACATGGTTGTTTAACTAACATGGTTTATATGCTATGGACCCCAACAATAGTGTTATAAAGAGGTTGTGGTGTAGTATCATTTTAACCGCAATGTGAGAAAATATGCCTTGTGAAATGTGCACCCAACAAAAACTCAAATCAGCCTATACGTACACACAGTCTGATCAGAGTCTTTGTTCTCCGCATGAAGAAATATTGCATCCTTGGCTATCCAAAATGTGCTCAGTGAAGATTCTGATCAGCCTGCATGATCAGCCTGCGCTTTGCAGGACATGCTTGTCCAAAAGTATATTTTTTAATGTTGGGGCTCATTTAACTTTCAGCAATATCATTTAACTTTCAGTAATATCATTTTACTTTCAGTAATATCAAGGCCATGAGATCACAGTTGGATGACCTTTGCTGCAGTTTTGATTGGAACATGGTATGTGTTTTTAGAAAATTTTCAAAATAGATATTTAGCATGCTGAGATGAAAAGTGCAAGAAAGAAGTGTTGAGAGATTAGCACGAAATTGACATAAAATGTCAAAGCCTATTTTCTGTAAAAGATATATGAAAACAGATCACCAATTAGTCGTGTGCTGAATTTGCTCAGATTGTGGTAATAGGTTAATAAGGAACTTAATATATGTGGATTGTTTTGTGCCAAACATTGTAAAGAAATCTAATTAATGTCTGCTTTTAGTTGCTTGACAGTATATACCCAATAATATATACCCAAAGTATTTGGACAGACAGTCCTGAGCAAACACACCCACATTGGATGCTGCAGAAGAAGGTGTCTGATCAGGGTCTACACTCTTTGCCACTCATCTAGCTGGTAGTAAAAGGGACTTGTTGAAATTTTAGGACAAGTAAGGGCAGGGTTGTGGAAATATCAAATTTTATTACTTGTCCGCAGACAAGTATATGGTCAAAATCCACTTATCCAACCAAAGTTTACTTGCCCGAAAATTGGCATTTTTCTTTTATTTCTCAAATAAAACATGTTGTGGGTACTCATTAGAAGTGCCTCAGGGAACCAGTTCTTCATTGAAGAGCAGCCTCAGTTTTGTTGCTACTGGTTTAGCAAGCAGTAGCAACATAGGGATCACTTTCTGGCATCATTTTTGGTGTTAGCATCTTTGTTGTTGGCATCAACAATGCTGTCTGTGCATTTAGCTCAGTTTCCCAAACATCAAGGCTTCTAGGTTGATGAAACTTCATACACACATCGGCCATGATGCACACTGTTACTACCATCAACTGTTACTGACCTGACCTACTTTTCACATTTGGCTGAACAATGTTTAGTCGGTTTCTTGAACACCACCAGCATTCAAGACATAGCCATTCGGCAAATTTTTTACTGAGATGATTTAAGGACTAGGGAACTACATGTGAATTCCATTCTTCAAAAGTTATCTTCCTGTAAAAATTGGTTGCAAAATCTTCAGTTTAAACCACAAGATGATAAATGAGTCATTATGTCACATGAATATTGAAACCCAAATTAAGTACAGTGAACCCTCGTTACAACGACAGCATTTGTTCCCAAAGACCTTGCCATTGAAATGAATTTGCTGTTGTACAGAATACTTAATGAGCAGATTGATATGCAAGAAAGGCCTTGTTTTGTTCTTATTTCCTCACAGAACAAATGTTTTAGATTTTTGTTAGAATTGCCTCACTGAGGCAATTGTAACAAATATCCAAAACATATGTTTCTTTGAAGTATTAAATACAATATTTTTGCATAATTTGTGACTAATTGTTACCTCTTAAGCGACGGTTTCATGACAGTCAAATTGTCATTATAAAGAATTTTGTCATTACATCAAGTGTTGATATAAAGGGGGTTGCCTGTATGTGGAGCCAGTCTACTCTGGCCTTTGCTGTTTATGAGTATATTCCACAGTAGTCATTGTTTATGAAAGCCATGATCAGACTATGTAAATTAGACAGGCTGATCTAGGCTTTCATTGTTTGTGTGTATCAGAGAACTTGTTGAGGAGTACACTACAACCTCTTTATAACACGATTCGTTATAACTCAGTTTTGGATATAACATGGTTCAAAGATGGATCCCAATAATGTATAGATTATATTGAAAAATGACCATAAATGGTCATTTTTCAATATAATCTATACATTTTTGTATGGATATAACACGGTTGTTTAACTAACACGGTTTATGCTATGGACCCCAACAATAGTGTTATAAAGAGGTTGTGGTGTATTTGATGATTTGGGATAATTTTCTCAGTTTCTCCATAAAACCCGCAAAAAAAACAAAAAAAAAACAAAAAAAAAAAAAAAAAAAAAAAAAAACTTGCTGTAGGTATTTATAAGAAGCAACTCTGTTTGATGAGTACCAACAACATACATGTATGTTTTTATTTAGAAATAAGAAAATATCATTACAAAATTTTCAGCAAATACTCCTGTTTAACTATTATCACTCTCTGGGCAAATTCAGCAGACAACAAGCTGATGATATTTTCATATTTTCCCCAGAAAAGAGGATTTAACTTTCCAAGCAAATTATCTCCATTGGATCGAGATAATTTGCATAAAATGTAAAATCCTGTTGTGAAAAAAATAAGAAAAATATTTCAAATGTCATCTGCTAAAAATATTACCAAGAGTACTAAGCATTAACTCGTCTTCTGATGTATGATAAGGTTTGTATTCTCGTGACCAGGTTGATTTTTTTTACAGATATACTTGTAACTAAAGTTGCATCTAGAGCCCTGGGCCCAATCATTCGAAATTAACAATCTCTTTAGTTCATACATTGTTAAAACTTTGATCATTACATATGGCATATATGCTAATATTTTTTCATTTGCAAACTATGCTTTGAACTACTGGGGCCTGAATTTCTAATTTACAGGAGGTGAAGACTTGTGACCCATCTTACTACAAATGGACACAGTACATCTTTCTGAAGATGCATGAAGCTGGCCTGGTTTATCAAAGACAGGTATGTAAGCAAAGCAAAGACATAAGAGAGTGGAAAAAGAAGGAAATGTCTTCTACTGCAGCAATGATAAGCTCTTTAAGGGTTAAAATTTTTTACAGGATGACAAATCTTGGGCAATATTTTTTTCTGCACTTCGCAATTTAATTCTTCTGGTGCTAAATTTCAGACAACATTTGTGGTCTGCTTTTTTTTTTTTTCAACAAACTTTCCCTTGGAAAGAAATTTATATATAAAGTTGAAAGACTGCATGTCAAACAGCATAGATCCAGATGAGACGGCTCATTATGAGCCGTCTCATCTGGATCTATGCTGTTTGCAAAAGCCTATTATTGTTACCGTGTGGCAGTGAAAGAGTTAAATATTATGCGCCCAGTTTGAATCTTTCATGGAAATGCTAAGCATTCTAATGGTTACAGTATTTATCCTAAATATTTGAGACACATAAACCATACCTGTGCAAAAATTTGAACAGCTCCATTGTATTACCTGTGTACCTGTGTACATGTACAAATTGCTGGATCTGTGATATTCTGCAGTGTCTGATCTGGCCCCGAGGTTATAAAATTTTTTCATGCTCAGCTCAGCTGAGCATGAAAATTTCTCTGCTAATAAATATGAAAATGCCAACTAAGGTTGGCATTTTCATATTTATGAGCAGAGAAATTTTCCTGCTCAGCTATGTTTAGCAAGAAGTAATTTGCAATGTTAGTAATTTGAGATTTAATAGCATGACAAATTTCATGCTCAGCTGAGTTGAGCGTGAAAAAAGTTTTATAACATCCGGGCCTGGTCTACACTGTTTGCTCAGGCCTGTCTGCCCCAATAGGGTAAATACAACAATAATGAACCTTATACATGTATGTTTACCGGTTGGAAGTACAAGCATAATACAACAGTAAAAATCTTGATGTTGATGAAAAAAAACACTGTCCAGAATAAACCATTTTTTCTGGTTGAAACAAATTTGTTTTTGATGCAGTTGTACATCAATGAAAATAATTCTGGATGTTGGAAAGTTCTTACAATGTAAATATATCATAATAAAAAACCTGATTTTATTTTAAATCTTTCCATGCTAGTGGCGACTTTTGTCGTCTGCTGATAACCTATGCAAACAGTTTGGATCCAGATCAGGCCCAACAAAACATCGGGCCTGACTTGGATCCAAACTGTTTGACACTCAGATGGTATTCCTGAAAAGGTTTTTGAAAAGGGTAATTAGAAAAAAAAATCATCCACAGACATCAAAAAAGCATGCAAAATTACCCAACATGCAAAGAGTTAATATGGAGATTCTGTAATTGTGACAATTTCAAGTCCAGTGCAGCAATCATATATTTTGAATGTTCCTGTCTTGGTCTGAGTTCAAATAAAATCAATACAGTTACCCTTGGAAACAAAGAACACATAAAAGAATGAAAATGGAAGTTTTGGTTTAATTGAGACTCTTCATGTGACAGCATAGAACTCACTTTTCAAGCTACAGTAAAACCTCAATGACTCATGGTTAATTCGAACTGGTTTTTGAGTCCCTAGGAAATTCTCTTGATAGCCCAAGAAACCAAATATTTATGGATATTTTAGGGAAATTTTCTTATTTTATCAGGAAATAGTATGTTGTGTGTACTCATTACAATTGCCACATTGAGGCAATTCTAATCAGTACACTCAACATACCATTATTGTGTAGAAGATCAAAAAGATTTCTCTAAAATATAATCATTTGCTTCCTGATCTAGCACCATGATTAACCCTCAATGGCTCGATCTACCCATATCTCGAACAAATTTCCATGGTCCCAAAGATGTTTGAGCCATTGAGGTTCGACTGTACCAGAATGGGTTTTTTCCCTAAAATATCCATAAATATCTAAAGGAAAATAAAGGTGAAATACAAGGAGAGTTTTCATGGCTGCCACACAGCATTTACAGTATTTACCCTAAGTATAGGGATATCTTATCTTCTTACCATACTGGACCCAAAATTTGAAAAAGTCCATTCTACTACCTGTTGATGTGTCTAAAATATTGCTGAATGTATGGCAAACAGTGTAGACCCTGATCAGATGCCACATTCTGTGATCTGGGTCTACACTATTTGGACAGATAGGCCTTTGCAAACAGTGTAGACCCAGATCACAGAATGTGGCCTCTGATCAGGGTCTGCACTGTTTGCAAAGGCTTATCTGTCCAAATACTAAGGGTTATTATGGTAACACCAGCTGCAGTGAAGTTAAACTAGAAAAAGTGTCCACAGGACACGGATGTCCCCGCCGAATGCCATTCAGAAAAAGGGTTTATATGTAATTGTAACAGGTATACCATGAAGTTATTATTAAGGCCCGGACACAGTTTACTATATGGAACTAAGTCAAGGGAAGATAATTCAAAAACGAAAAACGCAAGAGTTGTCTTCCTTGTTCATGACACATCGTCTCAATGTGATGCATGCACCTGTAAAGTTTCATGAATATATTCCATACAGTTTAGGAGTTATGGCCCGGACACGGTTAACTATATGGAACTAAGTCAAGGGGAAATAATTCAAAAACCAAAAATGCCAGAGTTGTCTTCCTTGTTCATGACACATCGTCTGAATGTGCTGCATGCACCTGTATAGTTTCATGAATATATTTCATACGGTTTAGGAGTTATGGCCCGGACACAGTTTACTATATGGAACTAAGTCAAGGGAAGATAATTCAAAAACAAAAATGCAAAAGTTGTCTTCCTTGTTCATGACACATCGTCTCAATGTGATGCATGCACCCATAAAGTTTCATGAATATATTCCATATGGTTTAGGAGTTATGGCCCGGACACGGTTTACTATATGGAACTAAGTCAAGGGGAAATAATTCAAAAACCAAAAATGCAAGCGTTTTCTTCCTTGCTCGTGACACATCTTCTCAGTGTGATGCATGCACTGGTAAAGTTTCATGAATATATTTCATACGGTTTAGGAGTTATGGCCCAGACACAGTTAACTGTATGGAACTAAGTCAAGCGGGTATAATTCAAAAACCAAAAATGCAAGAGTTGTCTTCCTTGTTTATGACACATCGTCTCAGTGTGATGCAGGCACTGGTAAAGTTTCATGAATATATTTCATATGGTTTAGGAGTTATGGCCCGGACACAGTTAACTATATGGTACTAAGTCAAGAGGAAATAATTCAAAAACCAAAAATGCAAGAGTTGTCTTCCTTGTTCATGACACATCGTCTCAGTGTGATGTATGCACCTGTGAAGTTTCATGAATATATTCCATAGGGTTTGGGAGTTATGGCCCGGACACGAAGTGGGACGTACGGACAGACGGACAGACAGACAGACGTACGGGACAGGGGTAATACTTAATGCCCATCCGCTATTCTTCGAATAGACGGTGGCATAATAAAATCTATTACTGTTGTCCTTGGAAACAAAGAACACATAAAAGACTGAAATCCGAGTTGGTTTAATTGAACCTCATTTACTGCAGTCTGACAGTCAGTTTTCTCAGCTGGTTTCCTGTGTGTTATTAGGCAGAAGTAAACTGGGATCCAGTTGATCAGACAGTGCTGGCAGACGAACAGATTGATGAGCAAGGATTGTCATGGCGGTCAGGAGCTAAAGTTGAGAAACGATACCTTCAGCAGTGGTATATTAAATCTACAGCTTACTCCCAAGTAAGTATACAGGTTTTTTGTGCATGAATATGGGTTTTCTAGAAGGGATTATTAAATATCTTCACCACTTTCTGGGCTTATTCAGCAAACAATGACCTGATAATAGTTTTCTTATTTTTCCTCCGAAAATAGGCATTGAAATTTCATCCAAACTGTTTCCTTTGTCATACATGACAGACTGCGAAAAATACTTATACAACTTACTTGTAGACTTGTAGATGAGCTTTATGAATTCTTTTATGGGAAATGTAACAGATTTCCATTCGAGTATATCAGCAGCAGAGATGATGCAACATCTCTTCATCCTGCTGCCCTCATTCAGCAGTTTAGAGCCGGCCTCGGTGGCTCAGTTGGATGGGCCGTCCAACTGGAGGCCAGGAGGTCGCGAGTTCAACCCCCGCCGAGGTCGGCAACATTCTTTCATGGGGATTGATCGTGAAATATTTTCTACGGTCATTCTCTCCCTTCTGCTGATTCAAGAAGGGCAGTTGTCAGTTTCTGGCGAAAGAATGTGCACAATATTGGTTAACCGCTTAGAGGACTAATCCTGCCCAGTAAACGTGTGGTTAGGTAAACTGACCGCGCTCGACATGACCCCACTGGGTTGACTGGGCCGTAAAACCTCAACACAAACAAATCAGCAGTTTAGACTTTTCAACAGGTAATGAAATGAAGAACATTCAAACCTAAATAGCTTGAACATCGTTGCAATTGGCTTGTTTACTATGGCTAATTCGAACTGGTTTTTTTAGTCCCTACGAAGTTCTTAAGATAGCTCAAGAAAACAAATATTATTAAGGGGAATTTTCTTATTTCAACATGAATTTGTATGTTGTGTGTACTCATTAGAATTGAGGCAATTCTAATGAGTACACTCAACATACCATTTATGGGTAGAAAATTGAAAATATTTTCCTGAATTTTTGCAGTTTCTTCCTGACCTGGAACTAGGATTAACCCTCAGTGGCTCCAACAACCTATATCTTGAACAAATTTTCATGGTCCCAGGGATCTTCAAGCCACTGGGATTCAACTGTAGTTTAAATTTGAGAGAGAACCAGCATTTTCTACAAGATTGCGTGTGAGCCATGCAAAGACTCAAATTAGTATGTGTATCCATATTTGTTGATGAATCTTTGCTGTCTGCCTGAAGACATTTGGATCCTTGGCTATCCACAGAGTGTCTTTTGAAGACTGATCAGACCATGCAAATGTCTTCGCTGGGCGCACATGCAACTTTGTGAAAATCAGCATTGAAATTGAAGCTGAAGGGGTAAAAATACTCAAAGAAATTTTGGATTTCAGCATTGAAATCAAATTTAGGGGGTAAAATTTTTTAATGAATTTTACATCTTTTAATATGAAGCAGTTTCCCTCACATTGGATCTGTTGTGAGCAGGAGCAGTACACTAGATCAGACAGGGCTTCAAAGACAAAGCCATGACTAGGTGTTTTGTTTTTTACTTCTCTTTTTTTTTTCAGAGAAAATGAAGCATGGCATTTCATGTGAATTGTTTGCTTAGCAGACAATTCACATGAAATTCCAAGCTGTATTTTCTCTGAAACACAATTTTCTATGATACACTTAAGCTTGACGCTTTAAGAGTTAAGCATTGCAAATGGGCATTTAAGCATTAAGCTTTAAAGCAGGGGGTAAAATACTCTCTGTACCAAAATCTTATCTAGAGCCCTGTGCAGTCTTTGAAATGCTGTGCTCCAGCTCATTTTAGAATTAACCCTTAAAGCGCCAGTCACAGCAATTGTCGTCTGCTTTGTCATCGGCTTGTGATTTTAAAAGTCCTTTTTGCAAACAGTGTGGACCCAGATCAGACTGCTCCTTAGGAGCAGTCTGATCAGGGTCCACACTGTTTGCCTGTATGCAAAAAATAGGTTTGAAAAGTCTGCAAGAATATTCAGCAGACGACATAAACAGACGACATTTTCAGATGCAGTTTTTCTTGGCGCTTTAAGGGTTAATATGGTAATCTGTTGAAAAGTTTGAGATCATAACTTGAATATTGTTTGACCTTGAAGGACCTACGTGCAAGGACGCTCTGAGACATACGTTGGCATGTCTGGGCTGGTTTCCCACCCGCGTAATCTGTTGAAAAGTTTGAGTGTTTTGGGTGAGCATGATAACAAGTTTCATATTCACTGTAGTTTGTTAGAATGTTGTTTTTTTGTTTTTTTTTTATCACTTGCAGTCGTTAATTGATGGACTTGATACAGTTGATTCAGATCTGTGGAAAGATGTGATGGTGATACAGAAAAACTGGATTGGTGAATGTACTGGCTGTAGGATAGAATTCAAGATCAAGGTAATTGAATATTATTGGTTATATATTGTGACCCATTTCATTCGGGAACTCCCCAAAAGGGTAGTTGGCAAACAGTGTAGACCTAGATCAGATGAAGAATGTGCAGAATGTGGTGTCTGATAAAGGTCAACACTATTTGCATTAGGTATAGGAGTTTCTATAAAACATAATAATGATAAAAACTAAGCAGACACCCTGTAACTAATTTGATATTTTCTCAGACAAATAATTTTCAGATTTTCAATGGAAGAGATATTTGCAATATTTTTAAAACCTTGATGGTTCTGTATTATGTCCACCAATCTGACAAATGTCTTAAAATGGCGTATGCAGACAGTGCAGAACCATATCAGACTGCTCCTGAAGCAATCTAATCAGGGTCTAGACTGTTTGCCATTCCACTAAGTATATTAAGAAACAGCTGCATAAAATAACCCCAAAAAACACAAGATTTAGGTTAAAAAAGTGTGGAATACACTGTCCAAATGTTGGGACATTTACCATAAATCCGACTTGTATCTTACTGGTAGAGTGTAATTTTGTTGTAGGAGAATGGTCAATATCATAAAGATCCATTGTCAGTTTACACAGCTACACCAGAACTTCTGTATGGAGTATCTCACATTGTTCTATCCAACACTCACAGATTCAGTGATCAACAGTTTCAGAAACAGGTAATAGAGGAGTAGTGAGTTTTTTTTTTTGTTTTTTTTTTTCATTTAATGGGAATGGATACACTTCCAAAAATGGGGAGAGGCATTACAAAAATATGCCTATTCAAATATATAGAAAATTTCACCTCCAAAATCTTAAAATTTTCAGATAAAAAAACTCTGATATTTTTCATATTTCTGCTCAAAACATAGACTGTGGGTACTCATTAGAACTGCCTCAGTGAGGCAGTTCTAATGAGTACCCACAATCTATGTTTTTGAGCAGAAATAAAAAAAATATACTCCTGTAAACTCCAGTTTTACTATACAAAAGTG
This sequence comes from Anodontia alba, assembly GCA_964016985.1. NCBI lineage: Eukaryota > Metazoa > Mollusca > Bivalvia > Lucinida > Lucinidae > Anodontia > Anodontia alba. The sequence continues at coordinate 29,190,468 of OZ024827.1, forward strand.
GGGTTTAAAGGGGTCAAAATTGTGTAAGCATGTTATCGTGATGAGGCAGCACTTTCAAAATTTTTTATCTCCTTTTCTAAAAACCTTTTCTAAAAGTGATTTAGATCTACCCTGAAAGGAAAAGTATTCTTCCCCTTCTAAAAGGGTTTTACTAAGAAGAGAAATTATTTACTTGGAAGAGAAGCAAATGTGTTGTTTGACAAGGTTCATTACATCGCATACATTATTCTTTCAGCCTGAGTGTCCAACGTGAATTGAATGAAATTGTAAGTCAGAGAAAAATCAGAACAGAATGGCATATTGTGTAGATATTGATGGGATGGCTCATTATGAGCCACCTTATCTGGATCTACTCTGCAATGTTTCTGATTTTCTTTTGCAGGATTAAAAGTCTTAACAGAGTGAAAAAGGCACTTGTATCATATGGGATATATGCTTCTGTCATAACTCATATGCATAGCTTTTGAAATAAAGTTTAAAAGAAACGTCTTAAATGAGACTTAACCCTTGTCCTGCTGAACCGGGATATACACTGCCTTTGCAAACGAAAGCCTTTGAGGAAAAAAAATCATCAAACAAGTACATTTCAGAAATGAATATGTAATTTGACTTCTGAAATAAATTGAAAATGTTGTGGAAAAAAGGAGAAATTGCTCCTTAGGAGCAATTTATCCTCTTTTCCACAATATTTTGTGACCGGTTGTTAGATTTTCATGTATTAACATAGACCAGATTTTCACTGAGATAAGCGGTTAATAAAGATAAAAAAAGTCGAGATAACAAGAGTCAACTGTACTTGAAATTCTTAGAATATTTTGCCATACCAAACAAAGTGTTTTTTGACATTTTCAGTGGTCATACGAATTTTGCATAGATTGACAATAATAGAATTTGTTACAGGTATGTTCTTTTTCTCTAATATAGAAAGTTGATCAGCACACCACATTACTGAGTTTAGAGGCAGAACATCCTATCACCAAGGCTACTGTACCACTCCTAGTCTCCACATCTAGAGAGTTTATAGAGGGAACAGACTCTTTCTTAGGTCAGTTTATTAGCATTTGTAATTGTTAATTTTGTTCGGTCTAAAGAATTACTGAGCCAGTAATTATCAGCCTTTGCAATGCTGAATAAATTAAGATGCCACACCCACTTCTAATTTTCAGCCAATCAGATAGCTTGATCCAGGTTGTTGATATAAATTTCTATACTTAATGGCAAACAGTGCAGATCTAGATCAGTTGGCTTCTTCAGAAGCCAGCTGATCTGGATCTGCACTGTTTGCAAAGACAGGGTGTTCCTGGTTCAGCATGACAAGATTTAATGATTTAAGGTGAAGAGACACTTTCATGGGGAGGTAACTGTCAGAATTGTTTGCCTTTCTTCTGAAAAGGAGCTTAAAAGAAAAGTATTTGCTTCTTTTCTTTCCTTTTAGAGAAGTCTTTTTCAGAAGGGGTTTGGGTGAAGTTAGGCAAATAGGATGTACCAAAATTGTCTCCTTTGGCAGAAATTGCAGAAAATAATCTATCTTATGTATCTAGTTTCTTTAAATTCTGCTTAAAAATGTAGTGCACAGATCTGAAAACTATCCGACATTCTAAAACCCAACAAAGTACTATTTTTCTGGTTTTACACATATTTAGGATTACAAATTGGCCTCAGTGGCTCAGTTGGATGTGTCGCAAACTGGTAATAAGGAGGTTGCGGGTTCGACCCCCGTTGGATCCAGCAAAATTCTTTTGTTGAGGTTTAATAATGAAATACTTATTTTCTGCGGTCATTCTCTCCCTTCCGCTGATTCAAGAAGGGCAGTTGTCAGTTTCTGGTGAAAGAATGTGCACAGTATTGATTATCCACTTAGAGGACTAAGCCTGCCCAGTAAAAGTGTGGTAAGTAAACTGATTGTGCTCGGCATGACCCCAATGGGTTAACTGGGCCGTAAAACCTCAATACAAACAAAATTCTGCTTAAAAACGCAGACCACAGATCTGAAAACTGTCTCACATTCTAAAACTTAACAAAATACTATTCTTCTGGTTTTACACGTATTTTGGATTACAAAGTATGCTGTGGAGATTACATGTGTGCCCAGTGAAGACTCATATCAGTCTTCACGACAACATTTCCTACAAGATTATATGTGCACTCAGTGAAGACTCAGATCATTCTTCTCAGATGCTAAGACTAATCTGAGTCTTCACTGGGTGCACATGTAATCTTGTAGGAAATGTTGTGCCCTGGCTCATTTATCTTTGTTTCCAAAATTTCAGGAATACCCTGCATGGAAGATGAAGATAAAAGTATAGCCGAGAGATTAAAGTTTCCATGGCAACAGGTGCTGGATGCAGACAATGACAAAATTCTCAATTCACAATCAGTAAGTTTGTTTGAATTCTGTGATATAAATAACGCCAAATGAAAATTGGTCATTTAGTGACTCGTGGCCTCAGATAAGAAGAAGACACCTCAACTCCTTACCATGCTTGTCCTTGAATTTGAACAAGTCCATTTTACTACCTGTTGATGTGTCAAAAAAATACTGAATAAGTGGCAACAGTGTAGACCCTGATCAGATGCTTCTGGGTCTATACTAATAGTCAGGTCTGTTTGTCCAAATACTTTGCGTACATATTGTATTCTGTTTTGGTCTGGTTTGGCCCAGTCAACACTATTAAGGTCATGTTGAATTGGTCAGTTTTTCAACCACTTTTCCTGGGCAGTTAGGTTTAAGCAGTTAAACAGTACAGTGCACAGTCTGACAACTACCCTGAAAAATATTAATTTTAAAACTTTATTAGTTTTATCCAGATCTTATGATGTAATACTGACGACTCTGGTTATCTTGACCTCGCTTATCTCGAATAACCTCTTATCTTGACCTAAAAATCTGAGCCCTGGTTTAACAAAGAGATGTAACAACCGGTAACAAAATATTGTGGAAAATAGGAGAAATTGCTCCTCCTCTTTTCCACAATATTTTCAATATTCATCTAATTTCAGGAGTCAAATTACATATTCATTTATGAAATGTGGTTGTTCAATTTAATTTTTCCTCAATTCTACAAATCAGATATGTCGAGGTACGGATATCTTGAAATATTTCAGATAGTCCCTTAAAGGTAACAAGAGTTGACTGTATTTGATTGTATTTCTCATTTGCAAAAATGTAAAAGCAGAATATTATATGTTGCCAAAACTTCTTATGAGAATAATGTATTTTAAATGTTTTTATATTAACCCTGACCTGCTGGTCTGGTATATGCCCTGCATTTGCACACAGTGAAGATCCATATCAGTTGGCTTCTGAAGAAGCCAACTGATCTGGATCTGCACTGTTAGTCATTCAGTTGTATCAACAACCTAGATTAAGAAATCTGAACAATTAGAACTAGGCATGGCATTTTGATTTATTCAGAATAAAAACTCTGGTTTAAACATTTTGGAATTTACTGCCTTCTTCTGTATAATAATATGTGTATTTAACTTGTAGAAACTGCATTTTTCTCTCTTACACCCTAAAACCATTTATGTTTTGTAGATATCCGGTTTCTCAAGAAACGAAGCATTTGAAGCAGTAACCAAACAAGCTAGGGTAGGTTTTGCTGGTTTCCTTTATTTATTTGTTCTGTATTTTCAAAGGATCCATCTTCAGAATTTTTTTTGGTGCAGCATGTTATGTGTTAATGTGGAGGATAGAGCTGGGGCAATATCACCAATGCTTTGATATGTTGTGATATTTTTTGTGATGATACTGTATTGTGATACTGATGGTTTGTATCAATACTTCATGATTGTTGCATAATGCACTTTTGATATATTAACCCTTAAAGCGCCAATCACAACAATTGTCGTCTGCTTTGTCATCTGCTTGTGATTTTTAAAGTCATTTTTGCAAACAGTGTGGACCCAGATCAGACTGCTCCTTTAGGAGCAGTCCGATCTGGGTCCAGACTGTTTGCCGGTATGCAAAAAATAGCTTTGAGAAGTTTGCAAGAATATTCAGCAGACGATATAAACAGACAACATTTTCAGATGCAGTTTTTCTTGGCGCTTTAAGGGTTAAAAGGCTTTTAACCTTTATCATACTCTGGGCTAATTCAGCAGACAACAGATTTATGATTTTTTTTCTTATTTTTCCCAGAAAGTAGGCTCTGACATTTAATACAAATTGTCTCCTGAGGAGACAATTTGCATGAAATGCCAAAGCCTATTTTCGGGGAAAAAATTAAAATATTTCAGATTGTCAGCTGCTAAAACTTTTTACCCAGCTTGCTAAACATGAACACAATACTTATATATTTTGTGACAAATATGGAATAACCAACAGGGTAAAAGTATCATGAGATAGTATCGGACACTTGATATTGTGATATCTTGATACTTTTTGTCTGGTGATACCCAGCTCTAGTGGAGGATGCCTCATACTTCAATGTAATACTGATATTAACTAATTTCCTGTCCATAGTGTTTCTGTTGATGTCCATATATATCATCATTGTGTGGTTAAATTTGCCTTGTGGGGTTAAAAAATTGGTGTTGTGAGGTTAAAAAGATCAAAGAAAGATCAAGGGGATAACCTCACAACTTCCATCCTGTAAGTACATACGTCATGCTTTTGAGACCTCTCCTATCTTTTGAACCATGTATGCTAGAATTTTGAAATTTCATGTATGCATTGCTTAGGACAATTTATCTGACCTTTACTTTTTCTTGATTTCTGTCACAGGGTTACCACGGTCAGGGAAAAAAGTCTGGAAAGTGAAAAATTTTCCAGGTCAGGGAAAAGTCAGGGAAGTTTGGTTTAAGTCAGGGAAATAGGCAAAAAATTGAAAAAAGAGGGAAAATTTCAAAATTATGTCAGAACTGAGATGTCTATGGCAGTCTTCTTAATTTTCAGAAACTGACAGGTTTACAGAATATTGTTTTCATTGTTGTGTTAAATGGTATTTTAACTCTATAAATTTCTGTGCATCCCAGATTTTTTGACAAGAATGCTATACTTTAAATTTCAAGCTATGTTTGAAAAGAAGACTGAAGAGTGTGCAAGATGTTTAGTTATTAATGAAATAAAAGGGCCGTCCTGGAACATTTAATGGCTGAGTGCCGCCATTGAAAATGTCTGGAAAATGGTGAAAAGTCAGGGAAAAGTCATGGAAAAGTCAGGGAATTTTGAAATAGAAAATGAGTGGCAACCCTGCAGTGTCAAATTCTTCAAGGTGGATTGTGTTAGGCCCCTTTTCAAAATAATGCAGTTTAGCAAATGAAAATCTTGTAAGTATAATATCTAAGGAACTACTTGAGTTAGCCTCATGAAATTTTGCAAGCAGTTTGGAACTAATGTGTAGATACCCTGATTAAATTTGGTGAACTTTTATAAACATTTGATCAAATTCAGAGTTCTGCCCCTTTTCAACTTTGGCATTTTGTATCGACAAGTGTATAGTTGGGGCCATAGTGTTTTACAAATACATTTCTAGTTTCAGATGATCTTGGTATATCACAATTGAAAAGGGATCATTGCAAATACAGAAGTAGTCCAAACCAGGCTTTCACTGTCAGCCAAAGCCTTGGAATAGATAATAAAGCTGTATTGGTAATGTGTAATAGGAAAGGATATTATTCAGGGCCCAGTTGTTCAAAGCTAACGACGTCGTTAGCCAATGATTCATTAAAATTTACATCGAGTGATATGCAAATATGCTGAAATTTTTTGCTAAAAAAATGTGAGTAGCTTTTGCAGTGCAAAAGCTACTCACATTTTTTCAGCAAAAAATTTCAGAAAATTGTATATTGAATCTGCTAAAATAGTTAACGAAATGGCCCTCAACGAGCTCGTTAAGCTAACAATGCTTTGAACAACTGGGCCCATTATATTAACCCTTGTCATGCTGAATAAATTAAGATGCCACAACAACTTTTAATTGTCAGCCAATCAGATTCCTTGATCCAGATTGTTGACATAAATTCATCTACTGAATTGCAAACAGTGCAGGTCCAGATCAGTTGGCTTCTTCAGAAGCCAGCTGATCTGGATCTACACTGTTTACAAAGACAGAGTATATCTGGGTTCAGCAGGACAAGGATTAAATGTATATATTACTTTTCTAAAATGAGTTATTATTTATTTCAGTGGCTACAAAACTTGCATGTATACATGTGTGTATTTTGATGTCTGTTCCCATTTCCTTTATGTACACATCAATTAGACTTTCCAGGAACACCCTATCAGTGTTAAAATCTGTTAAAATCTGACTTAACACTGGCAAAAACTGAATTGTGCTCTTTGGGTGTGGCAGAGAGAGATCTTAATGAGTCCACATTTTGTGCCGTTTTTAAAATGGAGACAACTTTTGTGACATCCTGTTTGTGTTCCGGAACACTATTTCTCTTCATAAAAGGGGTCTACTCGAAAAGGAAAGAATTAGCTCTCCTGTCATTTCCTGAAAAAGGATCTATTATAAATGGAAAGAATTAGCTCCCCTATCACCTTCTGAAAGGGGGCTTTTCTTGTAGAGTAGACCCATTTTTAGGAGATTTGCCTCCCTTGAAAGTGTATCTATTCCACCTTAAAGGTCGGTTGAGGCATGCTTTCTGAAAGCCAGGGCCCACTTGTTCAAAACTAACGTCGTTAGTTAACGTATTGTTAAAAATTTGTTCATTTAATATGGCATACGTGCTTATATTTTTGCTGAAAAAATGTGAGTAGCTTTTGCATTTGCAAAAGCTACTCACATTTTTTCAGCAAAAATACCAGTGAATTAGATATTTTACTTACTAGAACAGTTAACATTTTGACCACTAACGAGCTTGTTAAGCTAATGATGCTTTGAACAGCTGGGCTCAGATATTTACTAAATTGTGTGTGTAGCATTGAAATTCGAGTTTATATTTTTCAGGAAGGTGGTTTTGGAGGACATCTTGTCAGCCCTTTCCTGAAAGATTGGCTGATATCTCGACAGCGCTACTGGGGAACACCAATACCTATGATTCATTGTGGTAATTGTGGGGTAAGTAAAGGACAGTGCTTAGTTTAGCTCTGTTTCTTGAACACAACCAGCAGGAAAATTGAATGACCTGTACAGAATGCCGGCCTCGGTGGCTCAGTTGGATGCGACGCCCGACTGGAGACCAGGTGGTCGCGGGTTCAACCCCCGCCGAGGTCGGCAACATTCTTTCATGAAGATTGATCGTGAAATATTTTCTACGGTCATTCTCTCCCTTCCGCTGATTCAAGAAGAACAGTTGTCCGTTTCTGGTGAAAGAATTTGCACAATACTGGTTAACCGCTTAGAGGACTAAGCCTGCCCAGTAAATGTGTGGTTAGGTAAACTGACCACGCTCGACATGACCCCATTGGGTTGACTGGGCCGTAAAACCTCAACATAAACAAAAAACCTGTACAGAATTGTGCACTTTTTTTACATTAAATCCTCACCATACTTGTGCTGAAATTTGAACATGTCTATTTTACTACTTGATGATAGGCCTATCTGTCCAAATATCTGAGATAAATATGGTATTATTATAGGCTGTTCCAGTGCCTTTTGAAGACCTGCCAGTTAAGCTTCCACATGTCACAGAGTTCACAGGTAAAGGGGCATCCCCACTCTCAAAGAACAAGGAATGGTTACATGTGAAATGTCCAAAGTAAGATTTTTTTCTGTAGAAAGTTGTAGAATATTTGAATTTAACATATGATAAGATGTGTCAAGGTAAAAGGAAATGTGCCACATATAATACTGAAGGCCCAGATCAGCCTGGGCGTCTTTATACTGTATTAACCCTAAATATTCAGGTACCTTATCTCTAAAACATAGTTAAACAGTGATGGTTGAATAGAAAACAGTATAGACTCTGAAACAGTATAGACCCTGATCAGATGCCACATTCTGTGGCATTTGCTCAGGGTCTATACTATTTGCTCTGGTATGTCTGTTCCAATAATTAGGGTAAATACATGTACTGTAGTCTGATCACGGTCTTTCCTTCCTATGTATGCATTTTTTATTCAATACATTGCAATTTTGTAAGCTCAAAGCAAGGTCTGTATTGTTGACTAAAATAATATGTGAGCCTTGGTCACAAAGAAGAACAGCACAGACTCTAACCCATTGTAGTCTGGAGACCCCTAAATGGGTAACTGGCAAACAGTATAGACCCAGATCAGATGCCACAGAATACGGCGTCTGATAAGGGTCTCCACTGTTTGCCAATAGTTCAACCATTTTTCTCTTTGAATATCTAAATCACATAGCTTGACATACCTAAAATCAAAATTAGAATCTTCCAATATGTAGTGTGGAGGAGTCCATTCAGTCTACAATGGGCTAATCAATGTTTGTGGAGATTGGCCTCTCTGGCTCACAGGCTGATATAGATTTACTGCTTACCTGTGTCATAAGATGGTTTTACCATATTTACTATAACTATTCAGATGCCTGAGCACCTTGATAATATTAACCTTAGTGCTAAGAACTCTGAGTAAAAATTTCAGCAGATGACATTTCAAAATATTTTTATGCACTCCGAATTCGATGAATGGTGGAAAGAGCATATAGTGTTACCCCTGTCTGTCCGTCCGTCTGTCCGTCCTTCCATCCGTCTGTCCATCTCCATCTGGCGTTAGCAATTTGCATTTAAGTTCTTCAGGCAGGGGTGTCGGTTGGACACATTTCTAGTTTCTTATTTTTTTCCCTGAAAACAGATTTTGACATTTCATGCAAATTGTCTCCATTGAAAGTAAGAAAAATAGCACCAATATGTCATCAGCTGAATTAGCCCAGAGGTTAAAATTAAAATAAGTTTGTTTTACTACCTTGTGATATGTGCAAAATTACTGGCTGAATGGCATATTGTGCAGACCCTCAACAAACTGCTTCTAGAAGCAGTTTTATTTAGATCTGCCCTGTCTACCCATCCATCCATCATCTATTCAAATATCTGTGGTAAGTATAGTGTTAAATAGGTCGGAAATATTCTTTCGTGGAGATTGATCATGAAATATTTTCTACGGTCATTCTCTCCCTTCCGCTGATTCAAGAAGGGCAGTTGTCAGTTTCTGGCGAAAGAATGTGCACAACACTGGTTAACCGCTTAGAGGACTAAGCCTGCCCAGTAAACATGTGGTTAGGTAAATTGACCGCGCTCGACATGACCCCATTGGGTTGACTGGGCCGTAAAACCTCAACACAAACAAAAGCAACATTTTCTCATATGCTAGCCATTTCAACATTGAATATCTAGCCAGTCTATATTTAGACTGTAGCTGTTGAAACATCACTACTGTACAAAACAAAAAGACAACAGAAATTAACTGGATTCCTCAGCAAGGTCTTTCTAATGAGTTCCCACAGCAATGTTTCCATATTTACCCTGAGTATTCAGAAGATAGACCTTAGCAAAGGGTGTAGACCCAGATCAAACACCATAAAATATGGCATCTGATCAGTGTCTACACTGTTTGCCACTCATGCAGCAGTTTTTAGACACATCAACCTGAAGTAAGATGTCAAATGTTAGGATTAGTATGGTAAGGTTTTCAGGTGTCTGAATACTACAGAGAATGAGAAAAATTGCACCACTTTCAGCCCGAAAAGTTTGGTTTATTTAGTGTTATGTTTTTGACAGATGTGGTGGGGAGGCTACACGAGAGACTGATACAATGGATACTTTCCTCGACTCGTCCTGGTATTTTCTGCGCTACTTGGATTCTAAAAATAGCTCCCTACCTTGTGATCCAGAAAAAGCCAACAAGTACATGCCTGTGGATTTGTATGTTGGAGGCAAAGAACATGGTAATGATATTACTGAGTCTGTTTTTTGTTAAGATTTAATAAGTATGCATTATTATATACTCAAAATATGTCCCATAAAAATTCATTAATGCTTAGCACTCTGGGTAAAATTTTCAGCAGACAACGTTTTGCAATACGTGTATTTATCTTATTTTTCCCAGACAACAGGATTTGACATTTCAGGCAAATTGTCTCCAATTTGCATGAAATGTCAAATCCTGTTTTTTGGGAAAAATAAGAAAAGATATCACCGATTTGTCATCTGCTGAGGAAGCCCAGAGAGTGGTAAAGGTTAAAGGTAAGCATCCAATATTTTTCCATATTGCACATAGTTAAGTGCATATTGCACACTGAAAAGGAGGTATGTTCAAAGAGAACTAAATGTGCACTTTTGGGCCAGTCTGAAGGAAATTGACAAGTACCCATGTTGTCACTGAACTGAAACTTACCTACCAATCTATAAAGGCTTCCATCTATGGATTTTATTTCTTTGCCCTAAAGATCTCATTCCTAAAACTTTGCCCAGGGATTTTCCATGTGACTGTGGTTGTGAGCGAATTTTATGCCAAACTTAAAACTGTGCCTATAATCTGATTCTTAGAAATTTTTGGAAGTTGTCAGGTGTCATTGCTGTAGATAAGGTGCAATTTTCAACCAAAACGTATTGATATTTTTCTTATTCCTGCAGGAAATCATATGTTGTGGGTAGCCGCTAGAAGCGTCTCACCGAGGTACCCACAACATATGTTCTCCTGGAGAAATAAGAAACATACAGTCAAACTTCGATGGCTCGAACCCCTTTGGGACCATGAAAATTTGTTCGAGACAGCGGTAGTTCGAGCCTCTGAATGTTACTATTAGTGTCACACCTGGAGGCACAATGGAGATAATTGTGGGATATCTTTGCGGTGTTCTATATTTTAAATGTATGTTGTGTGTACTCATTAGAATTGCCTCATAGAGGCAATTCTAATGAGTACACACAGCATACATTTACAAGAAAAAAGAAGAAAATCTCCTTAAATTATCCGTATATCGTATTTGGAGGAAATCTCTGCAGACTCAAGAACGTGTTTGACTCATCCATGGTAAACGAGCCATTGGGGTTCGAGCCACTGAAGTTCTACTGTATTTACCTGATACTCGCTCTTATCAAGAACTACTGGTGTGGTTACGCGTTACAGACACATACTGGTTAAGGTCACTGAAGATAGAAGGTCACTCAGACTTTATACTATAGATGTAGGCCATAATCAGGATAACAGTATCTCTGTACCCAAACATGTGGCAGAATTTTGAATTTGCATCTAACAACCTAATGTTAGAGTTTTGAAACATTATGTTAAAGACAATTTAAATGTAGTGGCCAGCCTTTAAAAAGTAAGTGCTACTTAATAGATCTCTGCCAGTGTGTGGATAATAACTGGATAAAAATTAAGGCAAGATTAAGGCACATCACCACCAAAGGAAATCCTTGATTGAGAACTAGTTATTTATGATATAGTAGTATGAAGTGCATTTGACCACATAGCAGATAATAAGGCTGGCACGATTAATCGGATAATTGATCGATAAATTCCACAAAAATGACTATCATTACAGATTGCTAATAATCGATCATTTAATTCAGGTATTTATTACTTTACCTTATTTACCCTTAGTATTCGGACACCTCATCATACTTCATCTAAAATATGAACAAGTCCAATTTACTACCCACTGTTGTGTCTAAAATAGCTGGGTGAGTGGCAGACAGTGTACACCCTGAGACGCCACGTTTGTGGCGTCTCATCTGGGTCTACACTGTTTGCTCAGACCTGTCTAACAAAATACATACAATAAAGTATAACATATGACAGGGTCATGCTCAAACAGGTAATATTATGATCAAATCTTCAGCGATTACTAATCGATTGTCAATCGCAATGGTAGGACTGATAATTGATTATCTTTACAGCTCTGATTAGCCAGCCTTAGCAGATAATGAGTCCCAACATTTTCAGTCTTTTCTGGACAGAAAATAAGGTTAGGCAGGGATACAAGGGAAAATGTATACACACATGCTCTCCCACCAACTCCTCTGAATATATAAAATAGACCTTGTGAGCTTTGAAGTTGATCAAGTCCATCATTTTGAAAAATAGATGAGGTTGGATGTTGTAGATAAAAATGACAGACTGGAATGCAGACAAGATGGGTCATTTCAAACCTTCTCTCTTGACTCTACACTGACATCTTAAGGGTTAAACCTATCTTAAGGGTTAAACCTATGCGAAAAAATTCAACAATTGTCGTCTGCATTGTCTTCTGCCGGTCACTTTAAAAGCCAGGAGTAGTCTGATCTGGGTCCACCCTGTTTGCCTATATGCAAAAAGTATGTTTGAAAAGTTTGCAAGAAGATGCAGCAGATGACATAAACAGACGACATTTTCAGATGCAGGTTTTCTTGGCATTTTAATGGTTAATATGCTTTAGTATATAGGTTTAACCCATTTACATTGAATCGATTCTTTTACCACAACTCTTTAGACTGGTCTGTTCTATTTCCAATAGCAGGGTGTCTGGTTGGCTTTTATTATTACTATGTTTTATAAAAAGTCCTGTATTTAATGCAAACAGAGTTGACCCTGATCAGAGACTGCATTTTGTGGTGTCTGATCTTTGCCTGCACTGTTTGCCAAGTACACTTTTAGGGGTTTCCAGACTCAAATGGATTAATGAGAAATATTACCTGCAATTTTCACCTGCAACAAGCTGAAGTTAAATTCTCTTCCTTTTCAGCTGTGTTACATTTATACTATGCTAGATTTTTCAACCACTTTCTCTGTGACATTGGCCTTGTAAAGCACAGAGAGCCATTTGTAAACCTATTGACACAGGGCATGGTGAAAGGAAAAAGTTACAGGGTGAAGAAGACAGGACAGTACCTACACAGAGATGAAGTTGATTTCTCAGGTATGTAAAATGACAACACAAAGAGTACCAGTATGCATGAATAAATGGGCCACACCATGCGAAAACTTGTCTTTGGGCCTATGCAGACAGGGAAGGTGAGACCAGCCTGAGTATTCATGCAGTCTAACTGCAGCCTTCAGCACCTGCTAACAGAATCATTGGATATAATACAGGGCCCAGTTGTTCAAAACTAACAAATTCTTTTGTTAACGTATCGTTAAACTTTGATCATTAAATATGACATATACGCTAATATTTTTGCTGAAATAATGTGAGTAGCTTTTGCATTTCACATTTTTCAGCAAAAATACCTGTGAATTAGATATTTTAATTACTAGAACAGTTTAAATTTTGACCACTAACGATCTCCTTAAGCTAAAGATGTTTTGAACAACTGGAACCTGAATGTATGAATGGAGTGCAAAGGCTAGATACTTTACACAAGTGCTGGAAGATCTGAATTTGCATTTTGCACATGTTTGAAAGTACTTTTTCACTTGATGTGGCCCAAATGATGCACAAGGTTAGAAAAGAGTCCTTTTGCCATATGCAAACAGGAAACATGGCTCTTGATAAGAGGGTTATCCAGACTGAGATTTTCCATGCTTCTCCATGAAATCATGTCATGGTACTCATTTGAAGTTGCTCACTTTTTTCTTATTTTCACCATAAAGACATGTTGTATATACAGTATAACCTCAATGGCTCGAACCCGGATGGCTCGTTTACCGTGGATGATTCGAACTCGTTTTTCAGTCCCTACAAAATCCTTCCAATAGCTCAAGAAAACAAATATTTAGGGATTTTTTTTCTTATTTTATCATAAAATTGTATGTTGTGTGTACTCATTAGAATTGCCACATTGAGGCAATTCTAATGAGTGCACTCAACATACAATCATTGTGTAGAAAATCGAAAAGATTTCCCTAAATTATCGCTATTTGCTTCCTGAACTGGTGCCATGATTACCCTCAGTGGCTCGAACTACCGATGTCTCGAATGAATATCCATGGCCCCAAAGATGTTCGAGCCATTGAGGTTCGACTGTACTTGCTGAGGCACTTCTGATGAGTAGCCACTACATATTTTCATAGAAAAGTAAGAAATTATATTGTGGAGAAATGAGAAAAATATCAATTATTTCTTATCTGGAGCTACAGAGATGCGACCAGGCCACTTGATTGCCAGGATCTCACTACAGTCGAACCTCAATAGTTCCAGCAGTGATGGCTTGTTTACCATGGCTTATTAGTACTTGTTTTTTGAGGCCCTACGAAATTCTTCTGATAGCTCCAGAAAACAAATATTTAAGGATTTTTTTTTTATTTTATCATGAAATTATATGTTGTGTATACTCAATAGAGTCGCCTCATTTGGGGTGATTCTAATGAGTACATTGAACAAACCATGAATGTACTCATTAGAATCACCTCAGTGATTCTAATGAGTACACACAACATACCATTATTTTATAGAAGATCAAAAAGACTTCTTAAAATTAATGCCATTTGCTTCCTGACCTGGCACAATGATTAACCCTCAGTGGCTCAAACTACCAATGTTCCAAATAAGTTTCCATGATCGAAAAGAATGGTTGAAGTTTGATTGTATATAAAGTTTGGTCCTGCAATTTGGAAACACCATTAGAGGCCGAATCCAGTAGTTTCTCTTCATTTCCTGTATTTTACATGAACAGTTGACTCTCGTTATCTCGACCTCGCTTATCTTGAATAACCGCTTATCTCGAAGTGAAAATCTGGTCACTGCCTATACATGAAAACCTAACAACAGATGGAAAATATTGTAGAAAAGAGGAGAAATTGCTCCTAAGGAGCAATTTCTCCTCTTTTCCACAATATTTTCAATATATCTCTAACTTCAAAAGTCCAGTTACCTATCAGTTTGTTAAATGTGGTTAATCGAATTATTTTTTCCTCAATTCTGCAAACCTGATATGTCGAACTACGGATATCTCGAAGTAGTTCAGAGAGTCCCTTGGAGTTCGAGATAATGAGAGTCGACTGTATATGTGTGTCATGTATGAAGATATGAATTTTTACTATGTTTTCGTCAAAGATTTTCGTTTATTTTATACTTTTTTCCCACTTTGCTGTCAAAAGTAGATTGTTTCCTGCATTTTGGGTACCATTTAGTTACATATGGCTATGAATGCGATCTTATTTGAGTGGCTATTTTATATGAAATTTATGAAACAAGCATATGGAGAGTTTCATAAAATTTCATATGAAACGACCGCAAGTGTAAGATTCTGTTTATCATGTGACTCTTTTGAACTGGTTTTTGTCATTTTAAAAATGGAAATTATTTCAATAGAAAATGCAGTGTTGTCATGTATATCGTTATGACCTTAAATGTAAGCGCCAAAATGTTATGTAACATGTGGTCATACAATTTTTATGACATGACGTTATCCACTGAATAATGGCGACATCATAAGATAATTTCTATTTTAGTCAGACAGTATTTATACGCCCCTCCCCCCCCCCCCCCCCCCCCGCCCCCCCCCCCCACCCCCCCAAAACTGTGTGTGTGGAGGGGTATACCATTTTCATGTTGTTGGTCTGTATGTCTGTACATCCATTATGTTTTGGTTTCTGTTTCTTATCTTGCCAAATAGCTCAAGGAATATTTTCATATTTTGCATAAATGTTGATATTGATGAGATGTTGCTGTTTTATAGACAAATAAGGGCCACGGGGTTTATTCCTTTAGAGTTATTTCCCTTTGTTATTCTTGAAAAATTGCTTTTTGCTTTTTATCTTGCTAAATAAGTTAAGGAATCTTCATATTTTGCAGAAATGTTGATATTGATGAGATGTTGCTATTAGAGAAAAATAGATAAGGACCAAGGGTTAATTCCTTCAGAGTTATTTCCCATTGATATTCTTGAAAACTTGCTTTGGCATGAATCTAACTACATGTATATAGTGCGTGCATGATGAAATCAACTTGTCTCAAAGCATTTTTGAAGCAATCTGATACTTTGCAGAATTATTACAGACATATTGAACATGTGCATGAAGAAGTATGCTACTGAAAATTTTTTGTCAAAACAATAGCTTTTTAAGTTGGCCATGTTTTTGGTAATTCTTGACAAATGAGTTTTGAGATAATGCAAGGGTGGTTAAATCAATTTTTTGTCCCAAAGTAATTGTGGACCCTATCTGCTACTTTGCAGTCTCATTACAGACATATTGAACATGTGCATGGAGTTTGATGCTTTGTTTGTTTGTGTTGAGGTTTTACGGCCCAGTCAACCCAATGGGGTCATGTCGAGCGCAGTCAGTTTACCTAACCACACGTTTACTGGGCAGGCTTAGTCCAGTAGTGTGCACATTCTTTCCCCAGAAACTGACAACTGCCCTTCTTCAATCAGTGGAAGGGAGAGAATGAACGTAAAAAATATTTCATGATCAATCTCCACGAAAGAATGTTGCCAATCTCGGCGGGGATCAAACCCGCGACCTCCTGGTCTCCAGGTTCGATCCCTACCGAGGTCGGCAACATTCTTTCATGGAGATTGATCATGAAATATTTTCTACGGTCATTCTCTCCCTTCCCCTTAAAAATTTTTTTCTCACAATCTGAAGCAAATATACGTTTTAATACATTGCTTTCCAGTACCCAGAAGGCTGGGCCCAGTTGTTCAAAGCTAACGATGTCGTTAGTTAACGATTCGTTAAAATTTACATCAAGTGATATGCAAATATGCTGAAATTTTTTGCTGAAAAAATGTGAGTAGCTTTTGCAGTGCAAAAGCTACTCACATTTTTTCAGCAAAAAATATCAGAATATTGTGTATTGAATCTGCTAGAACAGTTAACGAAATGACCCTTAACGAGCTCGTTAAGCTAACGACGCTTTGAACAACTGGGCCCAGATCATTAGCTTGTGGTGGTATCTAATATGCATTGCTTGTTGACACTTCTTGTTTTCTCCATAAATTATATTGTGGAAACTCACTGAGGCGCTTCTAATGAGTCTGACTGGTGATTAGGAGGTTGCAGTTCGACTCCTGTCAGGCAACATTCTTTTGTTGAGATCATAAAATATTTAATATTTTTTATGGTCATTCTCTCCCTTCTGCTGATTCAAGAAGGGTAGTTGTTAGTTACTGGTAAAAGAATGTGCACAGTTCTGCTTAACCGCTTAGGGGATTAAGCCTGCTGAGTGAAAGTGTGGTTAGGAGCACTGACTGCCTCAACCTGTTGGGTTGACTGGGCCAAAAAAAACTCAACACAAACAAAAGCTTCTAATGGGAACCCACCAGATATATTTTCATGGAAAAATAAGAAAAATTCTATTATAGAGAAACAAGCAGAATATCACAGAACACAAGGGAGGCAACTGTTATTGATGGTGTCAGTGTTAACCTGTCAAGCATGGGACCCACAATTTGCAAAAGGTCATAGAGAACTACCCATAGTAGACAAAACTCCTGGGGCCAATTGTTCAAAGCATTATTAACTTAACGAGCTCATTAATGACAAACTCGTTAACTGTCATAGCTAAGGTATATTCAAATACATTGATATTTTTACTTCAAAAAATGTGAGTAGCTTTTGCAAAAGCTACTCTTATTTTTCAGCAAATATATCAATGTATTTGCTATGTTTCCAGATAGAACTCTTAACGTCAGGTTAGCTGACAACTTCTTTAAGTTTTGAACAACTGGGCCCTGGCTGCCTGTCTGGAGCTGTGGCAAGGGTACATCTGCATAGTCTGATTAGGGCCCTCTCTGTATGTTGATATATTCTATCCCATGCAGATTTAGAAAACTTTATGAAAAAAAAAATTCTGAATCCCCTGTTGTGCTTCCTCTGATAGATGTTGGAACATGATGAAAAAAATAGTGTTTAGGATGTCTTTGAACTTGTATTTGAATATTCTGCAGGTACAAAACCAGTGGAGAAAGGTACCAGTGAACCTCTTGAGGAACAGTGGGAGAAAATGTCCAAGTCAAAGTATAATGGCTATGATCCACAGGTTTGTTTTAGCCACATGCTTCTAGATAAGGCAATTTGATCGGCCAAATTTATTGATTATTTTCTAATTTCCCCCAAAAAACATAATGTAGCACTCATAAGAAGCACCTCCAAAAGATGCTTCTCTTGAGTACCTGCAATATTTTTTTCCTGGAGAAATAAGACAGAGAGACACCATGTTCATGGCATGGCTCAGGTTTTTAGTTCACCTGAGACGAAGGCTCAAGGTGAACTATTGTGATCACTCACCATCCGTCTTCGTCGTCCCTCAGTTCGTCCGTCTGTTCACGATCTTTAAACAACATCTCCTCCTAAACCACTGATTGGATTTTGACCAAACTTCACAGGAATGATCCTTGGTTTTTCCTCTTTCAAAGTTGTTCAAATGGTTCTGGTCCATTGCATATCTAGGTCACAGGAGCTAAAAATAGCTTTTTTAACTAAAAACTTAAAAAATCTTCTTGTCAGAAACCAGTTGACTGATTTCAGTATAATTTTGCAGAAATGTTCCTTTGGTGATCCTCTACCAAGATTGTTCAAGCCATTTGGATTCGTCATAAAACATGGCCACCAGGGTGCGGGGCTTATTTTCCCTATATATCTAAATAGAAAACTTTAAAAAGCTTCTTGTCAGAAACCACTGGACCAATTTCAATATAATTTTGCAGAAATGTTCCTTTGGTGATCCTCTACCAAAATTGTTCAAGCCATTTGGATTGGTCAAAAAGCATGGCCGCCAGGGGGCGGGGCTTATTTTCCCTATATATCTATATAGAAAACTTAAAACTCTTCTTGTCAGAAACCACTGGACCGATTTCAATATAATTTTGCAGAAATGTTCCTTTGGTGATCCTCTACCAAGATTGTTCAAGCAATTTGGATTCGTCAAAAAACATGGCCGCCAGGGGGCAGGGCTTATTTCCCCTGTATATCTATATAGAAAACTTTAAAAATCTTCTTGTCAGAAACCACTGGACTGATTTCAATATAATTTTGCAGAAATATTCCTTTGGTGATCTTCTACCAAGATTGTTCAAGCCATTTGGATTCGTCAAAAAACATGGCCGCCAGGAGGTGGGGCTTATTTTCCCTATATCTCTATATAGAAAACTTTAAAAATCTTCTTGTCGGAAACCACTGGACCGATTTCAATATAATTTTGCAGAAATGTTCCTTTGGTAATCCTCTACCAAGATTGTTCAAGCCATTTGGATTGGTCAAAAAACATGGCCGCAAGGGGGCGGGGCTTATTTTCCCTATATATCTATATAGAAAACATTAAAACTCTTCTTGTCAGAAACCACTGGACCGATTTCAATATAATTTTGCAGAACTGTTCCTTTGGTGATCCTCTACCAAGATTGTTTAAGCCATTTGGATTCGTTAAAAAACATGGCCACCAGGGGGGCGGGGCTTATTTTCCCTATATATCTATATAGAAATCTTTAAAACTCTTCTTGTCAGAAGCCACTGGACCGATTTCAATATAATTTTGCAGAAATGTTCCTTTGGTGATCCTCTACCAAGATTGTTCAAGCCATTTGGATTCGTAAAAAAACATGGCCGCCAGGGGGCTGGGCTTATTTTCCCTATATCTCTATATAGAAAACTTTAAAAATCTTCTTGTCAGAAACTACTGGACCGATTTCAATATAACACGACAGAAATGTTTCTTTTGTAACCTTCTCCCAAGATTATTCAAGCCGTCATGATTCGTCAAAAAACATGGCTGCCAGGGGGCAGGGCTTATTTTCCCTATATATCTATATAGAAAACTTTAAAAATCTTCATGTCAGAAACGACAGGACCGATTTCTATATAACTTGGCAAAAATGTTTCCTTGGTGATCCTCTACCAAAATTGTTCAAGCCGTCATGATTTGTCAAAAAACATGGCCGCTAGGGGGTGGGGCTTATTTTCCCTGTATATCGATATAGAAAATTTTAATGATCTTCTTGTCAGAAACTACTGGACCGATTTCAGTACAACATTACAGGAATGTTTCTTTTGTAACCCTCTACCAAGATTGTTCAAGTCGTCATGATTCATCAAAAAACGTGGCCACCAGGGGGCTGGGCTTAATTTCCCTATATATCTATATAGAAAACTTTAAAAATCTTCTTGTCAGAAACCACTGGACTGATTTCGTTATAACTTGGCAGAAATGTTTCCTTGTTGACCCTCTACCAAGATTGTTCAAGTCATCATGATTCGTCAAAAAACCTGGCTGCCAGGGGGCTGGGCTTATTTTCCCTATATATCTATATACAAAAGTTTAAAAATCTTCTTGTCAGAAACCAATGAACCAATTTCAATATCACTTGGCAGGAATGTTTCTTTGGTGACCCTCTACCAAGATTGTTCAAGCCATCATGATTTGTCAAAAAACATGGCCGCCAGGGGGTGGGGCATATTTTCCCTATATATCCATATAGAAAACTTTAAAAATCTTCTCTTAAGAAACCGTTGGATTGTTCACACCCTCATGATACGTCAAAAAATATGGGGGCGGGACTTATTTTTCGTATATATCTGTATAGAAAACTTTAAAATTCTTCTTGTCAGAAATCACCTGACTGATTTCAATATTACTTGGCAGGAATGTTGCATTGGTGACCCTCTACCAAGATTGTTCAAGCAATCATGATTCATCAAAAAACATGGCTGCTAGAGGTGGGGCTTATTTTCCCTATATATCTAAATAGAAAACTTTAAAAATCTTCTTGTCAGAAACTACTGAAACGATTTCAATATAACTTGGCAGGAATGTTCCTATGGTGACCCTCTACCAAGTTTGTTCAAGCAGTCATGATTCGTCAAAAAACATGGCCGTTAGGGGATGGGGCTTATTTTCCCTATATAGCTATATAAAACATTTTAAAAATCTTTTTGTCAGAAACCACTGGACCGATTTCAATATATCTTGGCAGAATTGTTCCTTTGGTGATCCTCTTTCAAGATTCAGTTCAAACCATCATGATGCATGAAAAAAAATATGGCCGCTTGGGAGCAGGGCTATAAAATTTATACAAAAATCTTAGAGCAGTGAACTTGGCTGAAACTTCAACAGTAAGTATGCAAAGCTGTTTGCTCAGGTGAGCGATATAGGACCATTATGGTCCTCTTGTCTGATACCCTTTGCATTGGGGATGTTTGCGACCAAACAGTTGCAAAATCAGCAAACCTCAAGGATACATCATGCAAAGTCTGAGAAAAGGGCCTTTAAACCCTTGTCGTGCTAAATAAATTAAGATGCCACACCTAATTCTAATTTTCAGCCAATCAGATTCCTTGATCTGGATTGTTGCTATAAATTCACTTACTTGATGGCAATCAGTGCAGATCCAGATCAGTTGGCTTCTTCAGAAGCCAATTGATCTGGATCTACACTGTTTGCAAAGGTAGGGTATATCTGGGTTCAGCATGACAAGGTTAAGCGTATGCAAACAGCAAAGGCCCAGACTAGCATGTGTGGTAGCATAGTCTGATCAGTATTTTCTCTATTCTTCTGTAGTCTGCATTAGCGAATGATTCTGTATGCTGGCTAAGAAGATGCTGATCAGACTGAACGAATGCCTTTATTGCCCACATAATATGTAATAATAGCTCTTTTCTCAATTGCTATAACATGCTTTCCAGCCCTATAATCTGTCTAGGGTACTTGTTCTTTTTTACACAATATTTGATATTGTATAGAATTTAAACATTGAACAGCACTGAACTGCCTAACCTGCAGATGGCTCATAAATTTGCTGTTTATATCCCCCGCAAACTGTATTTGTGAATGGGGATGGGTATGCTGTTATCACATTGTCCATCCATCTGTATGTCCATCTGTCAGTTAAGTTTTTGTTTCAGCTTTTAATCGTGCTAAATAATATGTCCGAAGGCAGTTTTTACCTTGTAGGGAGTATCTAATAAGCAGAGCTTATTGACACTTTCTGTTTGACCTCATTTTTGTACTGTTTGTTATTTGCAGGAGGTTATGGAGGATTATGGCATAGATTCCACTCGACTGTGTATACTGTCCAATGTTGCTCCGAAGTCTGACAGAAACTGGTCATTTGAAGGTATGTAATGGTTTCTATATGCTTTATGCTATGAAAATCATTTCATAGGTCCAGATAAAAGGAATGTTTTAAAGATAATTTTTGCAGCAAAACATTTTGCAGGTATTTCTTTTTGCACCAAAATTTATCTTGTGATTACTCATTGGCATTATGTTATCACATCTATGTAAAATGTAGATAAGCCAATTTTTTAATTACAAAATATTGATATTTCTCTCATTTTTCGACATTGGCTCAATGGTGTAATTAGAATGTCTGGGAAGTTGTGGATACAATACCCGGTCAAGTCCCACCAGAGACTTTAAAAATGGTACAAACGGCACTTTCTCTTGACGCTCAGTGTTGAGGAAGTAGGGCTAGGAATCGGAACTGGTCGACCCGGTGTTAGTATAATGTGACTGAGTGGAATATCATTTCATATGTCTGGGGCATGATATTTCATTGTAGTACTTTAAAAGTGAGCATTGAGCTCCCTGTTAAATTCAGACACCATCGCAATTCAACTGAAAGATTATTTAAAGCAATATTAAATCTTAATAAAAAAAAAAACACATTTCTCCACAAAACATATTTGGGTACTCACTAGAGGCGTGAAAATTAGTTTTAAAAAAATATTTGTAGATGTTTCTCTCATAGCTCCAGATAACTGAAAACCACTCATATTTTTATTATTTCTGCATGAAAACACATTTTGACACTTATTAGAAGTGCCTCTGCTCTGCAAGGCATTTCTAATGAGTACCCATAATGTATGTTTTTGTGCAGAAGTAAGAAAAATACATTCCAAATCCTTCTTATCTGGAGCTGTGTCTCTGATATATTGAGTTCTGGGCCAGTTGTTCAAAACTAATGATGTTGTTAGTTAAGGTATCTCTAAAACTTTGATCATTAAATATGGCATAAACACATAATATTTTTGCTGAAAAAATGTGAGTAGCTTTTGCATTTGCAAATTTTGCTACACACATTTTTTCAGCAAAAATACCTGTGAATTAGATATTGTACTTACTAAAAACCACTAACGAGCTTGTTAAGCTAACAATGCTTTGAACAGCTGGGCCCTGACTGTCCAAATATTTAGAGTAAATACTAGACCACTACAATGGACAGCTAGCCTGATCTGCTGTTGACCTAGCAAAGCACAGTACCCTAATTACCCTAAATGAGTGCCACCAAGTGAAAATATGCCTTCAGGTCATATACAGACAGCCAAGGTTCAGATCAGACTGCACATCCGTGCAGTCTGATCTGAACCTTCACTGTCTGCTAAAAGAATCATTGGATACTACAAAATGTATGAATGGAGAGCAAACACAAGGATGATACTTTACCCATGCACAGAATGATCATGAATCTGTGCTGAAGATGAGCCATTGTGACTGGTAGATATTCATTGTGCCCATCCTTCGTGCAGAGAACAATTTGGTTTAAATGACAACTTCTCCAATACCCATGGGCCAATTTCAGTTAAACTTCACAGGAATGTTGCAAACTTCACAGGAATGTTGCCTGGGTGTCTTTCTACCAAATTAGCTATTAAAAATCATTTTGATCAGATATCCAAGATGGGGGACATGGATGCCATCTTGAAAATCTAATTTGAACTTCTGATGAAAGGAAAGGCCAATCAACTCGAAGCTTATTAGTAAATATTGGGGCAACTTGTAAATCAAAAATAGCTAAAATTTTGATTGGAAATCCAAGATGGCCGCCATCTTGAAAAGCTATCTTGAACTTCTTCTCCTGACCGAAAGGCCATTTGACTTGAAACTTGGTTGGAAGTATCAGGGTGACTTGCAGATCAGAAATAGCTAAAATCGTTTTGATTGAAAACCCATGATGGCTGCATTCTTGAAAAACTATTTTAAACTTCTGAACCAAAAGGCCAATTGTCCCAAAACTTGGTAGGAAGTATCGAGTCGACTTGTAGACCAAAAATTGCTGAAATTATTCAGATTGGAAATCAAGGATGGTGGCCGTGGCTGCCATCTTAAAAAATCGTATTTGAATTCACCTGAACAGAAAGACCAATTTACTCAAAATTGGTAAGAAGTATCAGAGCGACTTGTGATCAAAAATAGCTAAATTTGTTTTGATCAGAAATCCAAGACGGATGCCATACACACCACACTGATAATCTATTTTGAATCTCTTGAATGGAAAAGCCAACTAACTCTAAACTTGGTAGGAGGTATCAGAGCCACTTGTAGACCAAAAGTGTCTAAAGTTGTTTACGAGGGCAAGTCAATAAAAAAACCAGCCTAACTTATTTCTGGGTGAGGCGATCTCTTCTTTTTCGATGAAATTGCCCTCTAGAATGATGCACTTGGACCGACAGTATTCCAGTGACATCAGCCCAGAACTGAAGAAGCCAGGGTCCTTGTCTCTGACCCACTCCTCAACAGACGCCACGACTTCTTTGTTAGACCGGAAATGACGTCCACAGATATCTTTTATCAAGTTTGGGAATAGGAAATAGTCACTAGAAGCTAAGTCCGGAGAATAGGTGGGGTGCGATATTAGCTTGTACCCATTCTGCTCAACAGCATCCATTGCAGTTTTGCAAGTGTGGACTCTCGCATTGTCCTGTTGAGCAGAATCCCTTTGGAGAGTTTACCTCGGCGTTTTTCAGGGATCACAATTCTCAGTTATTCGAGCAAATTTGCATAATACGCATCAGTTATTGTACTTTTCTTTGCTAGAAAGTCCAACATAATAATGCCTTGTGCATCCCAAAATACAGTTGCCATCACCTTGCCAGCAGAGGGTTGCATTTTGAACTTCTTTGGCCTCGGAGACCCCGGCCCTACACTCTGGAGACTTTGAGCTTTAATCTCTGGCTCATAATAATGGACCCAGGTCTCCTCTACAGTCACCAGACGTGAAAGGAAATCATCTTCCTTTGACCTAAACCGCTTCAACAATGCGCTGTATACTGATGCTCTGGTTGCCATTTGCTCGTCGCTAAGGGATTTTGGGACCCAATGGGCTGTTAGCTTGTGCATACCCAAGCAATCATGTAAAGTTGTTGAAACGCTACCATGTGAAATGTGTAATGCATTCGTTATTTCTTCCACCTTAATTCGCCTATCAGAGTACACCAGATCCCGTAGTTTGTTACACATTTCTTCATCGGTGGCATCTGATGAGCGTCCAGACCTGGTTTTGTCTTCTAAAGACGTTCTACTGCATTTGAATTCCCCAACCCAGAATTTAACTTGTGCATACAATGGTGCAGAAGATCCATAAACATTGGTCAACCCGCAGTGTATTTCCTGGCCTGTTTTCCATTTCAAATACAAGTACCGAATTACAGCACGGTACTCAACTTTTGACTAAAAGCTTACTTTTGCATCGCTAGCCATGTTTGATATTCATTATCTTATGAGTGAATGACATGATAAGGGTGCAATTTTGCCCTCAGGCCTAAAACATGTATTGAAACAAGGCATGAAAATCTTGGGTGTCTCGGTCAGTTGGAAATGGGACAGGCTGGTTACTTATTGACTTGCCCTCGTAGTTCAGAAATCCAGGATGGCTGCCAGGGCCAACATTTTGAAAATCTGTTTTTAACTTCTTCTTCTGATCCAAAAGGCCAACAGGCTCAAAACTTGATGGGAAGTATTGAGGTGTAGATCAAATATAGCTAAAATCATTTCAATCAGAAACCCAAAGTGGCCGCCACAGCTGGATTCTTCCCCTCAGTGGAAAGGCCAACTGACTTGAAACGTTTTTTGGAAGTATTGAGGGGGCTTGTAGATCAAAAATAACCAAAATATTTCAGATTCGAAATCCAGAATGGCCGCCACCTTGGAAATCTATTTTGAAATGCTTCTCCTGAACCAAAAGGCTCATCGACTTGAAACTTGGTAGGAAGTATTAGGGCCACTTTTAGATCACAAATAGCTAAACTTGTTCCATCAGAAATCCAAAATGGCTGCCATGACTGTCATCTTTTCTTCTCCTGAACAGAAAGATTGATTGACTGGAAACTTGGGAGGAAGTATCAGAACCACTTGTAGATCAAAAATAGTTGAAATCATTTTGATCAGAGAGCCAAGATGGCTGCCACGGCTGCCATCTTGAAAATTTATTTCAAACTTATTCTCCTGAACCGAAAGACCAGTAAACTTGAAACTTTATTGGAAGTATCGCGGTGACTTGTTCAAATTACAGCCATGCGGTAAAAAATGTCCCCACCCAAGGGGTCTTTTTTTCTGGTACTCAGGTGAGTGATACAGGGCTATTTTGGCCCTCTTGTTTTAAATTTTAGGATAAGTTGGTAAGAAGTTAAGGTGTCCAAATACTTGGGACAAATACATTATTTGTCTGAAATTCCTTTTTTGTTTTGTCTGGTAACCTGTTTGATTACTTTTGTCAATGTTAACAGTTTATACTGGAGTTGTTAACTGGCAGCTACGAGTTTGGAGCCTTGTCACAGTACTGAGAGATGGTAAACTAAAAGAAACATCAGATTTCAACAGAAGTGAGGAATTCTTGGAAACTGAAAAGAAAATCAGAAAAATGAGAAATGAAAAAATTGCAGAGGTTTGTTTTTATTTTGTTAACTCTATTTTATACATAAAAATATATTGTCATAGGATGTCGCTGTTATTCAGTGGATAATGTCAGATCATAAAATTGATATGAACATACATTAGGCATCACATGGTTACTGGTGTTTTATATCCTCACACTGTCCATGACATTATGTTATCTAATGAAAAACAGTTCAATTTTTACAGCCATAAAATACACTTTAAAAGTCATATGATAAGCAGAACCTTACATTTGCGGTCATTTCATATGAAATTTATGAACTCGGCAAAAGCTTGTTTCATTACGAAAACACGCCTATTCAAATACACTGAAATTTTTACCACCAAAAAAATGGCAATTTTTCAGATAAAAAATTCTGATATTTTTCATATTTCTGCTCAAAACATACATTGTGGGTACTCGTTAGAACCGCCTCATCGAGGCGGTTCTAACGAGTACCCACAATCTATGTTTTTGAGCAGAAATAACAAAAATAATGTATACCCCTGTAAACCCGAGTTTTACTTTATAAAAGTGGGGTTTACGGGGGTCAAAATTATATAGGTATGTTTTCGTGATGTTATAGATTTCATATGAAAAGACCACTGATTTAGATACTCAAGTATGAATTCAAATAGTTATTATTCTAATGACTTCGTAGCATTGTAGGACCCACACTGTCCTGTATCATTTTCTGATTCAATTATGTGAATGAAATACCAACCATATTTTTTAATGAAATGCTAGCCGTATTTTTTGTATCTCTGTCAGAATAGATTAATGTGAATGAAATGCCAACTATCTCTGTACCTCTGTTGGAATAGATTAATGTGAATGAAATGTGAAATACCACTGCTGAATAGATAAATGTGAATGGATTGCCAAATATATTTTCGGGAGGAAACACTGAATATTTCAAAATACCAGGGCCCAGTTGTTCAAAACTATGGATGACGTTAGTTAACATCTCGTTAAAACGTTGATCATTAAATATGGTATATACGCTAATATTTTTGCTGAAAGAATGTGAGTAGCTTTTGCATTTGCAAAAGCTACTCACATTTTCTCAGCAAAAATACCTGTGAATAAGATATTGTACTTACTTGAACAGTTAGCATTTTGACCACTAGCCAGCTCGTTAAGCTGACAATGCTTTGAACAGCTGGGCCAACAAACTTTTGCCAGGAATGATTTAGTTAAACTTCAAGATTGTCATTGTTGACTTAAGGGAACTGAATACTCTTGGCAGATTTTCTGCCAGTTTTTCAATTCAGACAACTTTTGTGACTTCCTCTTTTGCTTTACAGCACTACTCCAAGCCCCTTCTGAAAAGGGGTCTACACTAAAAGGGAATAATTTGCTCCCGTCGTTCTTTTTAGTGTAGACTCCATTTCAGAAAGGACAAAGTAACAATTTGATAGGATTGTGGGAAAATCTAACTTTTCGGAGCAATTCAGAAAACTAATTAACCGTTATAAAAGAATTGGCTATAGCCTGGATATTATGTGGCAAACTGCATGCCTAATTATCAACCTAATCATTATTGATGGCTATGCTTCACTCTTTAATTGCACAACGGCGGTTTGGGCCTCAGACTCAATGATGGTCTCTTCATAAAACTTTAACCAGTGGGTTGGGGCTTTACGTTATGTCTTTGGCTTGGCCTGCCGTGGTTCAACTATTGGTTTTCATTTACTCTGGCACACAGTAGAATTATCCACGAGCACCCGTCTTTGTTTTTCATAGTGATAGATTTGATTTTTATGTTTTTGCTTTGATGCATTGACTGAGTTGGGAGCCTTTATGCGAACCAAATTTTATGTCTTTCTGTATTAAGAGTAGCATCGGAACCCAGGGTAATTTTGGCCGGCTGTAAAAGTGCTTTAAACCCTCTGGTGGTTTATTCTACTGACTGTTCCAAGGCCGTGGTCCCAGTTTCAATGTCAGCATACATCACCTCAAGATATTATAAGCCTTATTTGAGCGGTTCACTGCGAGATCGACCTTCAAAAGAAAGACAACTAAGAAAAAAAATTGTTTGAAACAGACTATAGCTCGTCCTAGTTGTCCCCCCTACCAAGCGTCCTGTTTCTAGGTGACCAAGATCGGGTACCAGTCATGCACTGGTTCCCTTCCGTCCACGCCACCGTAAGCAACCAATCAGGACGCGCCAGGTATATTCCTGCCAAAGCACGCACCAAGCGTGCGGCACGCCTAACACATGCAGTAGACATTGTTACTATAAAGGGTAGACGCAAGGTAGAAAACATCACTATTTTTTGGTCGCTTGCGAGGTCAGCACCTTCTGTATAGATTACGACGTTTGGATTTGGAAAGAAGTATTTTTCGCTAACAGATAAGTCTGTATCTTTATTTTCACTAAAGCTTTTCTTTGTAGCCCATATCAGTAGTAAGATGTTGTACATCAATTGCAAGCAAACTAAACTTCCGGCAGACAGCCATGTTTTATGCATTAGATGTTGCGGGTGTTCGCAACTATCTCCTTGTGCCAGGTCTGCCAATTGGGCTTCAGAGATCTGGGAAGAATTATCCCACTTCCCCTCTTATGTATCTTCTGGTCGGGAGCAGGCTCAGGGATTCCCTTCTAGTACTCTGGTGAATAATTTTCAATTGAACTCTGGGCCTGCTCCAGATTTGGAAAACAGACGTAGGGGACCCCAGGTCGCCGTTACCGTCACTGGTAATGAATGCTTGACTAGGGGACCTCGCCCCGCCCCCCAGCGATGCTTCTTGACGGAAGGCAACACAGGGGGCGCTGGCGAACCCCTGTTCCGGCGGAAATTCCGAATCTAGGTACCTGCCGGGTTATCGTACACCTTATAGGTATGTTAACTCGGCGGCCTTTAATACGGCGGGCAGATTCCCAAGTAATGTAACTGTGCCTTCCTCTCAATTTTCTTGGCAGGAAGGGGGTGGTCGGGTGGTGCAAAGGTGCTGTGTATCTTACATCACTGGGGCGTCCAACTGATATTGGCTTACAGTTGGGCAAGGCCTGCTATCCTTGTAGTGGGTAAGGGTAGAGGGGGAATGTTTTTATTTCTTCTGCTTCTTCACACTCATTCCTGTTCCTCTTTCTTCCCTGTCCCTCTCTTTCATCTCCTCTAATCTCTCTTCTATCTCTTCTCCCTTTCTCTGGGAGACGACACAAAATGACCCTCAAGGGTTGACGTGTCGTTAAACCCCAACACAATCAATCAAAAATCTTGGCAGGAAGGCGCAGATCAGGGGGCCTTTTATTGGCCATATTTTTATCCCTGGGGTTCTTGGGGTGGCTTTAGTGGGTATGATTATTACCCCAACTTATATTTGCCCTGTCCCGGAGCCATTCCAAGCTCGTCCAGTTCAGTTACTAAGACTGTTTCCCAGGAGAATGGTTCTCTCCCTTTAGTTGCTGGCATTCGTACCACACCAAATATCCAGGTTACAGGATCTGTTTCTCATACTACTCCTGCGGTGAGTTCATTTAGGAATCCAAAACCTATTCAAAGTGGTAAGGCCAAAGTATCTCTTTCCACTGTGCCTACTATTAGTAAGGCTTCTCAACATAATAATACTAGAGCCATTCCAACTTGTTCGGGTATTATGTTTCAGGAAGGTTCATTTTCAGATTCCTTAATAGCGGAACCAGATATTGGTACTACCAACTTGGGTAGAAGTAGAAATAGTAAGAATAGACTCTTCCACATCATCTGCTCTTCCTTCAGTCAGGGTAAGTCATAATGTTAATGAAGCCTTCGGGCATTTGTATACGGAGGTACAGAATAGCAGCAGGGTTCCATTGGCTGACTATTCATCTGTAGGCGCACTGGGATCTGTAGAGGACGATGTCCCTATAGGTCCTAGTGTTTCTGCAGTCAGACCTTCTGTGACTATTCCTGCTTTGAGCAGGGATAGTTCTTTAGGTCTTACAGCTACGCCATTGAGGGTAACCAACCCCTCACGTAACCCCTGACATTGCCTCAGCCATATCCCAGGCAGTATTGAGGACTCTATCAGGGTTGGGCAACTTGGCTTCGTCAGTGGATCTCCCTTCTGTTGCTGAAGAAGGGGAGGGGCAAACTTTCACGGGTCAGTCTGGATCCACTGGCAATGGTCGCGACCATGTTCGGACCATTAGCCAAGACCCCCGGGCTCCATATCATGAATGTGATTATGTCCCGGACCAGGCTCTGTCAGAGAGTTCATTAAGTCCTTCTCAAAAGAGCCAGTCTCATGAGCCTGCCACAAACTACCATTAGACACTGGAGGAAGTTTACTCCCTTTTGGGAGACCTTTGCCCCAAGGCTGACCAAACTCAAGACAGTGCGCGAGTCCAATCCCTGCTTGAGTCTATTTTGGACCGGCCTACTTCCTCCAGGTCAACACTTCCACAATCCTCAACAGTGAATCAGTTGATGGGGAAGCTGTTTGACAACACCGCAGAGGCTAGAAATAATCCAAATTGGTATGTCCAAATTGATTACCTTACTCGACCTCATTCTTACGCTCGTCATACGGAATTTTGGCCGAGTAAGATACCCACCCTTGATGCTGACGCTGGCAGGCTAGGCATCTCAGTGGGCAGATTCGCCTCTTTACCAGTGGCTCATTTAGAGTACCTGGAGCGGTTAGCAAGGAGAGCGGTGGCCATCAGTTCACATTGTGATTTTTTTTGGTTCGGCTGCATTTCAGGCCCTCTGCGCAGAACATGTTGACCCGGATGTTCTGCGTAGTCTACTTCTTGCAGTGAACCGCTCTGCTAAGCACATCATGGCCCTAGGCCTATCTATGTCTGCTGTACTATTGCATCAGCGCCGTAACGCTGCTCTAAATACATCTAATTTACTTTTATCTCATAACAAGGACAGTCTTAGAGCAGCTCCTCTGAATTCTTCCTCTCTTTTTGGGGGTAAAATAGAGGAAGTTTTCAGAGCAAATCTAGACGATAGACATCATTCCCTCCTGAGAGCAAATTATTCAGGAGTATCGGCCAACAGAAAGAGACCTTCCTCCTCTTCTTTTAATTCAAATCCAGCGAAGAAGTCTAGGTGGGAACCAAAAGCTAGCCGGGTTCCCACCTCCACTTGTTCGTCTGCTGTCTCTTTCAAACGGTTTCGATCCACCAAAGGGGGCCGTGATGGATCATCTTCTTTCAGG
The DNA here is from genome assembly GCA_964016985.1 of Anodontia alba. Lineage (NCBI taxonomy): Eukaryota > Metazoa > Mollusca > Bivalvia > Lucinida > Lucinidae > Anodontia > Anodontia alba. The sequence goes on from OZ024827.1 coordinate 29,221,989, forward strand.
GGGGGCCCTGCTAGGAGGAGTAAATGACATCATCAGGGCCCTTCCATCTGCACCTCATCCCTCTCTTCCGGTGGGAGCTCGTTTGTTAAGTTTTGTGGAGGCTTGGTCAGCCATAACTCAGGATTCCTGGGCCCTTTCTATTCTCTGGAAGGGCTACAGGATTCCTTTTGCAAGGGAACCTCCACTATCATTGTCTCCAATTCTGTTCCCTGTAGCTCATCAACATTTAAATCACTTGAGGGAGGAGGTGCAGATTCTACTGGAAAAGAGGGCTGTAGAAATTGTGAGAGATACCACCTCTCCGGGTTTCTACAGCCAGATTTTCTTAGTGAAGAAGAAAACCGGCCGTTTTCGTCTTATCATAGACCTATCATCGCTCAACAAAATGATGAAGGTAGATCACTTTCAGATGGAAACTGCGGCCTCCATTCGGAGAGCTATTCCTCCAGGGGCTTGGGCGGTTTCTATAGACCTTATTTATGGACGCATACCTCCATATTCCTATTCATCCAGCGTCTAGAAGGCACTATATACCAATTTCGGGCGCTTCCATTCGGAATCTCAACAGCGCCTTTTGTTTTTACAAACTTGATGGAGATTGTGGCGGGACATATTCGATCTCTAGGACCCAACATTCACCAATATTTCGACGATTGGCTTGTCCATCGTCTTTCACAGGAGTCCCTACTGTCCGACCTTTCACTAGCTTGGGAAATCATTACAAGTCTGGGTCTAATACCAAATCCCCTGAAATCAGACCTAGTTCCATCTCAGGACTTCTTGTATGTAGGAATGAGGTTCCTGACTCACATTGGCATTGTCAGAGTTCCAGAAGAGAGAAGAGAGAGTCAACAAAATTCTTGTCCTGCTATTTCGGGTTCTACAGGTTCAATTCATTACCGCCCGAGAATTTTTGTCCATGTTGGGATCACTCAATGCAGCAGCAGATTTAGTTCAGTTAGGTCACCTTCATATGAGACCTCTTCAGTTCCATCTTCTGGCCAATTGGAAACCTCACCGCGACAGTTTGGTCCAATCTCCCATTCATGTCGTGTAGCAATCAAATGGTGGATATATCCTTCCATTTATGTGGCTGGAATTCCCCTTGTTATACCAACCCCAGATTTCCATCTGTTTTCAGATGCCAGCCATTCGGGCTGGGGCGCACATTTAGAACCCGTAGGTCTAGAGGTTCAGGGACTGTGGGATGTTGCTTCCCAAGACCTTCACATCAACAATTTGGAGTTACGAGCAGTTTTCCTAGCACTCCAACATTTTCAGAGTCACATTTACAATTCTTGCATGATGGTAGCACCAGACAATTCATCAGTAGTGGCTTACCTCAAGAAGCAAGGGGGGACCCACTCTCCATCTCTGTGCATGCTAGTATGGGATCTTCTTTACTGGTGTCATCATCGGAATATTCACATTCAAGTCAGGCATATTCCAGGGAAATTGAATGTTTTGGCAGACAGCCTGTCTTGCCCAGACCGAATTCTCCCCACCGAATGGTCTCTAGATCGGGAGATAGCTCACCAAATTTTCAGTCTTTGGGGTACTCCTCAGATAGATCTTTTCGCCACCAGATTAAACCATCTTCTGCCCCTGTTTGTTTCTCCAGTACCGGACCACAGGGCTTGTGCAGTGGATGCTATGTCACTAGAATGGAAAAACCTATTCGCAGACGCATTTCCTCCATTCAAACTTGTTCCCCTGGTTCTAAACAAGATAAGGGATTCCAACAGTCGGTTCATTCTCATAGCCCCATGTTGGCCTCAGAGGAGCTGGTTTTCAGTCATTTTGAGTCTCATAATAGACTTTCCCAGGGAACTTCCGGTTCATCGGGGTTTGGTATCACAACATCAGGGAAAAGTACTCCATCAGAATCCAGCTATGTTGCATCTTCACGCTTGGAAGTTGTCAGGAGTCAAATCAGAGGTAGACACATTTTTGAATTCGCTACCCAGTGTATCTCTCAATCCCGCAGAGAGTCTACGCTCAAGGTCTACTCTGCGAGGTGGAAGATATTCTCAGATTGGTGTTTGCAAAGGGAAGTTAATCCTGTCGATCCCACTTTATATGATTTGGTAGATTTTTTTTGCTACCTTTTTGACACCCTGAAATTATCGGTAGCTTCTATTAAAGGCTACCGCTCCGCCATCTCAAATACACTGAAATTTTCCAAATCAGCAGACTGTACGGCGGACCCAATCATTTCAGATCTTATTAAAGGTTTTGCCCTGAGAAAACCGGTTTCCAGATCTCCTACGCCCAAATGGAATTTGACTTGTGTTCTTTGGTCTCTTAATAAAGCTCCTTATGAACCGCTAAAGACTGCTGACATCAAATACATCACGCTTAAAGCAGTGTTTCTTCTTACATTTGCGGCTGCTAGAAGAAGAAGTGAGATTCATGCTCTGTCAATTGAGGAAGGCTGTTTTAGGTATGACCGCAACTCGGATTCCATTACCCTCCTCACACAACCTGGGTTTTTAGCAAAAAACCAGCTTCCAGAGTCATTACCAGAGCCTATTGTTATTCCAGGTCTTTCTCAGTTTTGTGGTTCTGATACGGATGATAGGCTTTTGTGTCCGGTCAGAGCTCTTAGAGCTTATTTGTCCAGAGTGAAAGCTAAGAGATTGGGAAGGAAGAGACTGTTTTTACCACTGAAGGGCTCTAAAGATATTTCACCTTCCACTATTTCTCGTTGGATCTGTGACGTTATCAAACTAGCTTATGCAGATTTATCATCTTCGGATCTGTCATTCATGAAAATCTCGGCTCATGAAGTTAGAGCTTTGTCTTCGTCTTGGGCTTATTGGAATTCTGTCGCCCTTGAGGATGTGGTAAGGGCTGCATATTGGCGTACAAATAGTACCTTTTCTTCATTTTACCTTAGAGATTTGGCCCCAATTAGGCAGGATACATCGTCATTGGGACCTCTCGTGGCGGCGCAGTCTATTACTGGCTGCCATCGTTCTGTATCTTAAGTCTCTTCACAGTATTTTAAGCCTGCTTGAATCCTGTGTGAAACTTTTCTTCAAAGGGTCTGTCTTATTCTTCTCCATCAATGGATATTGGATTTCGACCCGCAAGCATACCTACAATGTAAAAATATTCCCCTAAAAAATACTATGAATTACCAGGGGACTGCTGAACTTCACCGGATTTCAGCATGGGTGAGTAGAGATATATATTATTTTTATTATTACCTGCCCACCTATGCTTATTATTCAGGCTTATAATATCTTGAGGTGATGTATGCTGACATTGAAATGAAATTTTTAAAGTAAAATTAATTTCAATTAAAGCATACTCACCTCAAGATATTATCAAATGTCCTTCCTTCCACCCCGCTTTCATTGTTAAATTTTATTGCTCCCAAAAAAAAGGGATGTTTTCTACCTTGCGTCTACCCTTTATAGTAACAATGTCTACCGCATGTGTTAGGCGTGCCGCACGCTTGGTGCGTGCTTTGGCGGGAATATACCTGGCGCGTCCTGATTGGTTGCTTACGGTGGCGTGGACGGAAGGGAACCAGTGCATGACTGGTACCCGATCTTGGTCACCTAGAAACAGGACGCTTGGTAGGGGCGACAACTAGGACGAGCTATAGTCTGTTTCAAACAATTTTTTTTCCTAGTTGTCTTTCTTTTGAAGGTCGATCTCGCGGTGAACCGCTCAAATAAGGCTTATAATATCTTGAGGTGAGTATGCTTTAATTGAAATTAATTTTACTTTAAAAATTTCATGTTTGTCTTACTTTTTGTTGCTTTGTGGTTTATTGTATGAGGTGATTTGTTTTAAGTCTCGTCTTGTGTTATTTTGTTCTTGTTTTTCAGTCCTTTTAGCATTACGATTACCTCACTTGGAGAATCTTAGTGCTTTTTATATGTTTGTTCAATTTGCGTTTGTTTGTTTTGTCTATTTCCTCTTCCTCTTGGTGTCTGGGAAAGGCTGCAGCATACGATTGTGCACAGGACTTTTCTCTTACCTTTTCTACCTACCCATTAAGTGTATTTATAGCCCCGCTTTGAAAAAGTGGGGCTATACTGGATTGGCCATGTCCTTCCTTCATTCCATGACTGCAAAATTAAAATGTATTCTGCTTAATAACTTTTATGTTTGTGGTCCTACTCTTGGAGTTATACTCTTGGAGTTATGTCCCTTGGTAGGTTTTCAAAATTTAAAATGCATTTTGCTTAATACCTTTTATGTTTGTGGTCCTTCTTCAATGAACCTTATACCACACTTGGTCTCTAAGGTAAGAAAGGTGTATTGGCAGAATGGTGGCCATGGGCCCATAACTCTTGGAGTTATGTCCCTTGATAGGTTTCAAATTTTGCCATTCTTGAACATTTTCGTGACAGATTTCTCAGGAACTATGTGAAAGCTAGAAAGCTGAAAGTTCGTATAAACATGGACAATGACGTGATGTATCATGTATACCAAAATAGGGGCCAAGGATCCATAACTTGAAAGATTTTCAAAAAATTATAATGCATTTTGCTCAATTACTTTTATGTTTGTGGTCCTACATCGATGAAACTTATACCACACTTGGTCTCTAAGGTAAGGAAGGTGTAGTGGCAGAACAGTGGCCAAGGCACATAACTCATGGAGTTATGTCTCTTTAAAGGTTTTCAAATTTTGCCATTCTTGAAAATTTTGATAACAGATTTCTCAGAACCTAAGAAAGCTAGAAAGCTGAAAGTTCCTATAAACATGGACAATGACTGGATATATCGTGTTTACCAGAATAGGGGCAAAGAGTTTATAATTCTTGGAGTTATGTCCTTTGGTAGGTTTTCAAAAATTAAAGTGCAGTTTGCTTAATAACTTTTATGTCTGTGGTCCTACTTAGATGAAACTTTTATTACATTTGGTCTCTAAAGTAAGGAAGGTGTAGTGGCAGAATAGTGGCCAAAGGCCAATAGTTTTTGGAGTTATGTCCCTTGGTAGGTTTTCAGTTTTAATAACAGATTCATCTCATCTTTCTCTCCAATTTCTATACATCAGAATTTTTCAACATACTTTTGTCTTTCTCCTCTGATGACACTGAAGTGGGGCTATAGTCAGATCCTCTGACAGCTTAGTTTTTTTTTCACCTTACTCCTGTAATGACGTCACTTGATTTGGACTGCTTACCACTAGACTGGTTCCTAGTGGTAAACAAAAGGCATGTAGATGTTGCTCAGTTTGTGTGTCCCCTGGGCCCTGTTCATGACATGTGGAGACTGACTGATCCTGATAGCTGTGGTAAGCATCCAAGTCAAGTGATGTCACGAGTTCAAGGTCACAGTCTGATGATGGTTCTCGATGAGAACCAAAACCTGTCACAGTAAGTGAAAATTTTCCTTGGGATATGCTTTATGAATATTCGTAAAAATGTGATATGCTATCCTGATTAACTTATTCAGTTATTTTGTTATACCCTGCTGCACGATAGTGGCAGGTATTATAGTTTCATGTTGGACATCATCAGTCAGTCATACGTCCGTCCATTTGTATTTTGTTTTCGGATGATAAATTGGTATGTGCATTAATATTGTAGAGTTCTGGTTTGGGATTGCTAATAGGCAAATTTCGTCAAATTTTGACCCAGTTGTCTGCCCGAGACACACCCTTATTTTCTTTTCCGGACGATAACTTGAGTAAATGTCAAGGGATTTAACCAAACTTGGATCATGCACTAATATTAAGGAGATCTGATTTTGGATTGCTAATGGGGAAATTTGGTCAATTTTTAGAGTTATCTGCCTGCGACACAATAATGGCGGGGTATTATTGTTTTACATTTTTATTTTCAGATTAACTACCATATGAACAAGACTTTCCTGCTGAACACTGCAATAGCAAGACTTCATGAGTATACCAGTGATCTGAAGGTATGTATGAACAGAGGGACAGCCAAACCTACAAAATGCCACCAGGGAAGACCTAGATTATGCTGTCATGGCTGAAGATAAGGGATTTTTTTTTTTCCCAACTACATCTAAAAAATGCTGATTTATTTCTCCAAACTTTAGATTGTGGGTATTCATTTGAAGCATTCATTACGAAAACACGCCTATTCAAATATATAAAAAGTTTCACTTTCAAAAACTGAAAATTTTCAGATAAAAAAGTCTAATATTTTTCATATTTCTGCTCAAAACATAGGCTGTGGGTACTCGTTAGAACTGCCTTGGTGAGGCGGTTCTAACGAGTACCCACAATCTATGTTTTTGAGCAGAAATAAGAAAAATAATGTATACCCCTGTAAACCCCAGTTTTACTATATAAAAGTGGGGTTTAAGGGGGTCAAAATTATATAGGCATGTTTTCGTGATGGTTGCAATGTTACAAATTACAAAAATGTACATTAATTTTATGTTCATGAACAGACTCAATAAAACCAGAGTCTGCTATTTTCGCTCCCTTAAATGTGTTCCCTGCTTTCAAAGGATCTGGGCCCAGTTGTTCAAAGCTAACGACATCGTTAGTTAACGATTCATTAAAATTTACATCCAGTGATATGCAAATATGCTGAAAGTTTTTGCTGAAAAAATGTGAGTAGCTTTTGCAGTGCAAAAGCTACTCACATTTTTTCAGCAAAAAATATCAGAATACTGGATATTGAATCCGCTAAAACAGTTAACGAAATGACCCTTAACGAGCTCGTTAAGCTAACGACGCTTTGAACAACTGGGCCCTGGTTTTCTAATGATTTGCCTTAACCTTTAACACTATCTGGGGTAATTCAGCAGACAACAGACTTATATTTTTCTTATTTTTCCGAGAAAGCAGGATTTGACATTTCATGTAAATTGTATGTCATAGGGTCCATTTTACACAAGTTTTCATACCTGCTTCATGCTGGCCTAGAAGGGTGTGCTGGATGTGTTACTGCACAAGTACCGTGTCAATATACAATCCATGTCAGCTATACAAATAGTCCCGATTATATTCAGGTACCTTCGTTTCTTGAAAATAACAGGTAAAGTTTGAACAGGCCTATGAAAACTTGTGTTTTATTTTAATTTAACGTATGTTTGCTGGGAGAGCGTGTTTGATTGGATGGTTTAACTTTAACCTTGCATGTTGACCCTTATGCAGTCGGCCTCGGTGGCTCAGTTGGATGCACCGTCCGACTGGAGACCAGGAGGTCGCGGGTTCAACCCCCGCCAAGGTCGGCAACATTCTTTCGTGGAGATTGATCATGAAATATTTTCTACAGGCATTCTTTCCCTTCTGCTGATTCAAGAAGGGCAGTTGTCAGTTTCTGGCGAAAGAATGTGCACAATACTGGTTAACCGCTTAGAGGACTAAGCCTGCCCAGTAAACGTGTGGTTAGGTAAACTTACCGTGCTCGACATGACCCCATTGAGTTGACTGGGCCGTAAAACCTCAACACAAACAAAACCCTTATGCATGCCACCTTCCATGCCTTTTCTTCTTTCTCTGTCATTTGGCCATCAACAGTCGAAGGGGAGACATCACCTTCACAAGTCTCATTTCGTAATCTTCTATCAAAGAAGATGAACTATTTAATTGCCAGGTATGTGCTACATTTTCTGCCTTTCTATTCTTGCTACTGAAATAGTGCTGTGCATTTTTGTACTTTTATATTCTTGTCTCAGTAGCAAATATCATTTTGTACAGCAGTCCTTGGGTTCGAGTCCCGCATCTTTGGAATTCTTCCCAAGGCAAATAGTATTAGCTTTATTTAGCTTCACACCCTTTATATTAGAAATATTGGTGCTAGTTATCAAAGCTGAGGTGCTGCCATAAAATAGTTTAATAAATACTTGGATGAATTATCAGAATTCATTGTGTACCAGATTCCTGATTGATTGTAATTGGCTAGCTTATATATATATGCTCGAGTCATGATGTATAAGATGAATGCATCCTAGCTAAAATTGTCAGTGGTCAGTTTGCAATGACGGGAGTACTGGATATATATGGGTCTGTGCAAGTTTTTATTTTTAGCTCACCTGAACTGAAAGCTCAAGGTGAGCTTTTGTGATCACTCACTGTCCGTCGTCGTCGTCATCGTCCGTATGTCCGTCCGTCCACAATCTATAAACAACATCTCCTCCTAAACCATTGATTGGATTTTGACCAAACTTCACAGGAATGATCCTTGGTTGGTCTTCTTTCAGAGTTGTTCAAATGGTTCCGGTCCATTGCATATCTAGGTCACAGGAGCTAAAAATAGATTTTTTAACTAAAAACTTAAAAAATCTTCTTGTCAGAAACCACTGGACCGATTTCAATATAATTTTGCAGAAATGTTCCTTTGGTGATCCTCTACCAAGATTGTTCAAGCCATTCGGATTCGTCAAAAAACATGGCCGCCAGGGGGCGGGGCTTATTTTCCTTATGTATCTCTATAGAAAACTTTAAAAATCTTGTCAGAAACCACTGGACCGATTTCAATGTAATTTTGCAGAAATGTTCCTTTGGTGATCCTCTACCAAGATTGTTCAAGCCATTTGGATTTGTCAAAAAACGTGGCCGCTAGGAGGCGGGGCTTATTTTCCCTATAATTATCTATATAGAAAACTTTAAAAATCTTCTTGTCAGAAACCGCTGGACTGATTTCAATATAATTTTGCAGAAATGTTCCTTTGGTTATCCTCTACCAAGATTGTTCAGGCCATTTGGATTCGTCAAAAAACATGGCCGCCAGGGGGCGGGGCTTATTTTCCCTATATATCTATATAGAAAACTTTCAAAATCTTCTTGTCCGAAACCACTGGACCGATTTCAATATAATTTTGCAAAAAATTGTCCTTTAGTGATCCTCTACCAAGATTGTTCAAGCCATTTGGATTCGTCAAAAAACATGGCCGCCAGGGGGCGGGGCTTATTTTCCCTGTATATCTATATAGAAAACTTTCAAAATCTTCTTGTCCGAAACCACTGGACCGATTTCAATATAATTTTGCAAAAAATTGTCCTTTAGTGATCCTCTACCAAGATTGTTCAAGCCATTTGGATTCGTCAAAAAACATGGCCGCCAGGGGGCGGGGCTTATTTTCCCTGTATATCTATATAGAAAACTTTCAAAATCTTCTTGTCCGAAACCACTGGACCGATTTCCATATAATTTTGCAGAAATGTTCCGTTGGTGATCCTCTACCAAGATTAGGATTTGTCAAAAAACATGGCCACCAGGGGGCAGGGCTTATATTCCCTTTATATCTATATAGAAAACTTTAAAAATCTTCTTGTCAGAACCACTGGACTGATTTCCATATAATTTTGTAGAAATGTTCCTTTGGTGATCCTCTATCAAGATTGTTCGAGCCATTTGGATTTGTCGAAAAACATGGCCGCCAGGGGGCGGGGCTTATTTTCCTTATATATAGAAAAATGTAAAAATCATCTTGTCCCAAACCACTGGACCGATATCCATATAATTTTGCAGAAATGTTCTTTTGGTGATCCTCTACTAAGATTGTTCAAGCCGTTTGGATTCTTCAAAAAACATGGCCGCCAGGGGGCAGGGCTTATTTTCCCTATATCTGTATCTATATAGAAAACTTTAAAAATCTTCTTATCAGAAACCAATGGACCAATTTCAATATAACTTGGAAGGAATGTGTCTTTGGTCACCCTCTTCCAAGGTTGTTCAAGCCATCATGATTCTTCAAAAAATATGGCCGCAAGGGGGTAGGGCTTATTTTCCCTATACATCTATATAGAAAACTTGAAAAAAAATCTTCTTGTCAGAAACCACTGGACCGGTTTCAGTATAACTTGGCAGAAATGTTTGCTTGGTGATCCTTTACCAAGATTGTTCAGGCCGTCATGATTTGTCAAAAAACATGGCTGCTAGGGGGTTGGGCTTATTTTCCCTGTATATCTATATAGAAAATATAGATAACTTGAAAAAATCTTCTTGTATGAAACCACTGGACTGATTTCAATATAACTTGGCAGACATGTTACCTTGGTGACCCTTCCTTGGTGACCCTTTACCAAGATTGTTCAAGTAATCGTGATTTGTCAAAAAACATGGCCGCTAGCTGGTGGGGCTTATTTTCCCTTTATATCTCTATAGAAAACTTTAATAATCTTCTTGTCAGAAACCACTGGACCGATTTCAATATAACCTAGCAGGAATATTTCTTTGGTGACCCTCTACCAAGGTTGTTCAAGCTGTCATGATTCGTCAAAAAACATGGCCGCTATATCGCTGGGCTTATTTTCCCTATATATCTATATAAAAAACTTTAAAAATCTTTTTGTAGGAAACCATTACACCGAATTCAATGTAACTTGACAGGAATGGTGACCTTCTACCAAGATTGTTCAAACTTTCATGATATGTCAAAAAACATTGCCCCCAGAGGGGGTTGGGCTTATTTTCCATATATATCTGTATAGAAAACTTTGAAATTCTTCTTGTCAAATACCCCTGGCTGATTTCAATGTTGCTTTGGTGACCCTCTACCAAGAATGTTCAAGCAATCCTGATTTGTCAAAAAAACATGGCTGTTAGGGGGTGGGGCTTATTTTCCCTATATATCTAGATAGAAAACTTTGAAAATCTTCTTGTCAGAGACCACTGAACCGATTTCAATTTAACTTTGTTTAACTTGGTAAACAGATTGTTCCTTTGGTGACCCTCAACCAAGTTTTTTCAGGGTGTCATGATTCGTCCAAAAGAAAAAAATGGCTGTTAGGGGGTAGGGCTTTATAGCAATATAAAACACTGTAAAAATCTTTTTGTCAGAAACCACTGAACCAATTTCAATATAACTTGGCAGAAATGTTCCTTTGGTGACCCTCTTTCAAGATTTAGTTGTCATGATGCGTTAAAAAGAAAAAAAAACTTGGCTGCTGTGGGGGGTTGGTGGGGAGGTGGGGGGTGCAGGGCTATAAAATTTAGAGCAGTGAACTTGGCTGAAACTTCAACACTAATATAAGTATGCAAATCTGTTTGCTCAGTTGAGTGATGTAGGACCATCATGGTCCTCTTGTTAGTAATTATAGAGTATATGTTTTACTTTAAACTGTTCTCTTGTCAGTGTTGTGGGAAATGTCTTGTACTGTTGGAAAATAACCCCTGTGAAATGCTGTATGTGGCAAGCGGCATTCCGTATGGGCTGCACCAACCTATGCCAATATGAATAATACTATTTCTTTATTGAAATAGTATTATGTCTGTATTGTGCTAGTCATTGTGATGTCTTGTACTTTAGTGTGTTTTGTGTATTTGTAGAAGGCCCTTCTTCTCATCCTTCTACATGTACTCACCAATCATCTATAAATAGAATAATCAAAACTTAAATGTCTTCTACTTATCTGTCATCATTCAATAATGGAGTCTCGTGACATGTTTCCATTGGAGACAATTTACATGAAATGTCAAAGCCTGTCTTCTGGGAAAAATAAGAAAAATATTTCAATACCGTTATGTTGTCTGTTGAAAATTTTACCAAGAGTGCTAAGTGTTAAATAATACCAAATTTCACTCATCACGAAAACATGCCTATATTATTTTGACCCTCTTAAACCCTATTTTTATATAGAAAAACTGGGGTTTACAGGGGTATACATTATTTTTCTTATTTTTGCTCCAAAGCATAGATTGTGGGTACTCATTAGAATTCCTTGCCGAGGCAGTTCTAACGAGTACCCACAATCTGCTTTGAGCAGAAATATGAAAAATATCAGAGTTTTTTATCTGAACTTTTTCAGTTTTTGGAGGTGAAATTTTCTATATATTTGCATAGGTGAGTTTTCGTAATGTATTTGTATATACAAGCTCTTTCTGGGTGCTTCTCATGTTTTTGTTTGTTTTTTAATTTCAGAAAATCCTTCCAGACCACGTTCCACATAGTTACGAGTTTGAGCGAGCTGTAGCAGATTTGGTTATCATGGTGTCACCGTTTGCTCCCAATTTTGCCTCAGAACTCTGGGCAGGAGTTCAGTCAATTGGATCAAAAATGAAAACAGATCATATCTGGGTAATAAGAACTACTCCTTTAGATAAAGGGCCTAGCAAACAGTTTAGGCTCCTATCAAACTGCAACCATGTAATCTGACCAGGGCCTGTGCTGTTTGTTTACAAGATCACTGTGACATTCTGTCAAATATAGCTCCAGATAATGTGTTTTTATGGGTTTTTATGCCCCCACCTGCCAAAAGCCGGGGGCATACAGTGATGTTAAGTCCCTATGTGTGTTTGTCCCTGTCATGTCCTTAACCAGAGTCTTAACAAATATTTAAGGGGAAATACTCACCAAATGCAATGCTTGCCTGAAAATAATCAGATTTAGAAAAAAGTACCTGGGTGCAAATTTGATCAAAATGGGTTAAGAAGTATTAAGAAAGGTATTGTAGTTTACAAATTTTATAACTGTGAGCTTTGTGCATTGCCACTTTGAATATTTTAATTAGATATTGATTAGTTTAAAGATACAAATAAATGCAACCTATTGACAGAAATATGCTGCTTATGTTAGCTAGTTGATAGTTTAAAAGTAAATGAACACATATACAGGTACATAACAACAAAATATTATTTTAGATGCCATTTATTTAATTTTTGCTTATTTAATGAAGTGGCTATGACATCACTGACTCACAAAAATGGCCGCTTACATGACAACATTTTTAAAAGCCCAATACTTTTATTTCTCAATCAAATTTCATAATTTTTTTCTGACACCAAATTGTTCAGCTTAATAGGCATTTTATTGTCTGTTTATTATTTGCAATGTTTTCCTTTAAATTTATATTCAAATTTACATTGACATTTACTTCTATGTTTCTTGTGGAGATCATAACATGGATGCCTTTTAAGCTAGGAAGTTGAAATTTGGTATGCTACTTACCCACACCTAAACCCTTCCACTCTTTGCTAGAGTTGCTCCTGGGTCATGCCCTGTGGTGGGGCTAGGGGTCATTTTGTGTACTTTGAATTCTCCTCAAAAACCCTTTTTTCATAGCGTATGTCTTTGTGGAGAAATTAAAGAACATTTATCTGGATATTCCTCTTCCTAGAGCTATATGAGTCAGTGCTCAAAACCTAAAATAAGACCTATGTGACCAGCAAAGATTCAGATCAGCCTGTACATCCACCCAATATGGCAAGGGTTCTTATTTATCCCTCTTTGGATAGCCTGGAGGCTGTAGAAGGCACATGTGATCAGCTGATGCGCAGGCTGATCTGAGTCTTCGCTGGTCACTCTAGTCTTGTAGGTTTTGTTGTGCGCTGGCTAATATAGCTCTAGACTAGAAAGGTGTCCAAAGGACACAGATGCCCCCACCAGAAAAACTTTAATGCAAATTGCTAACGCCAGACACGGATGGAAACAGACAGATTGACAGACAGGGCTAACACTATACACCCTTAAAACCATTCTCTGAATGGTTCGGGGCATAAAAAGAGGAGTATCCAGATAAATATTTTTCTTATTTCTCTACTTACAGTTGGGCAAGGCCTGCTATCCTTGCAGCAGGTAAGGGTAGAGGGGGAATGTTTTTATTCTGTTTCTTCACTGTCATTCATTTTCCTTTCTCCCCTTTCCCGCTCTTTCATCTCCTTTACTGTCTCTTATATCTCTTCTCCCTTTTCTCTGGGAGACAACACAAAATGATCCAGTAGTCGTGATGTGTGGCTAAACTCCAACACAATCAACCAATTCTTTTTTCTCCATGTAAAACACTTTGTGGGTACATGTATTCATTAGAAGTGGCACATCAGAGGCACTTCTATTGAGTACCGACATCATGTTTTTATGGAGAAATGAGAAACATATCATTATGGTTCAGGTAAAAAAAAGCCTTCTATGATACCGTCCCAATGCACACAAGTTTGAAATCAATCTGCTTAGTAAACTAACTTTATTGCAAGAAAACCAAATAGATGTGTGTACATCAGATGGATGGACACAAAGGCATCCTGCAGGCAAACCCAATCCCCCACAACTATTGTGTGGCAGGGTATTAAAAGGTTTTCAAGTTACAGGAAAGGCAGTAACTGACAAGGCAGAGCTCCAGATAAGAGGGGCATCAAGAAAATAATTTTCTTATTTCTTCACAAAAACATATCTTGTGGGTACTCATTAACCATTTAAGGCGAGTGGGCTTCTACCTTTACTCTTTGGACAGGTCCTTTTCGTGTATAAGGGGTGTCTGGTTAGTTTTTATTATTATCATGTTTTGTGGAAATTTCTGAATTTAATGCAGTGTAGACCCTGATCAGACGCCGCATTTTGTGGCATCTGATCTGGGTCTAGACTGTTTGCCAATGTCCCTTTTATGGGATACTAGGCTTTAATGGGTTAAAAGCGCCTTGGATATATATAAAAAAAAAAGAAAATATTAAAATATTTGATTGAAAACAAAGTACCTTATCTGGAGCTATGGATAAGGGGAGACAACTGCAAAAAGTATGTATTACAGTGCCTTGCTGTGTTCTATCATCAGAGTATTCCAGAAGATATTTAGGTGACGGCATAGACACAAAAAGTGTCATCAACCCATTTATGCCACATGGACTCTTCTTCATTAACTATTTGAATTCATTTCCAACATAAGTAGTGTCTTGTTTTATTGTTACTGTATTTTATAGATATTCCTGTATTTAATGCAAACAGTGTAGACCCTGATCAGAGGCAGAGTTCTGTGGCATCTGATCTGGGTCAGCACCATTTGCCAATGTCCATTTTATTGGACGCTAGGCATAAATGGGTTAAGAGGAGATAAATGAACAGGCAAGAAAATGGTCATTCTTATATTTATACATTTCCTACCAAGTATCATCAAAATATTTCAAAAGGTATTCCAGTTACATTTTAGACATAAAATTTATCATGCTGCTGGTAGGTATTAAACATGAAAAGTATGAAGAGTAGGATTTTATTCTTTGTGTATGACACATAGCACCAGATAAGGTACATTTTTAAAGCAAAAAAGTTAGATTTTTTATTTCTCCATGAAAACATATGGTGACCATGTTTTTTATGGAGAAACAGAGAAAATTATCCCATAATTATCAGTAAATACTCCTCCTCAACAACTCCTCTGCTCTAGATATAGATCTATTCTGTACTCCTACCATGTTCCGTCTAAATATTCCAAAGGGTATTTGTTACAGCCCAGAGATTAAAAAACTAAAAATGTAAAACTATAATACCCCTGCCACTGTCATGTGTCAGGCAGAAAACTTTGTCAAAAACTGACAAAATGCAGGGGTGGGGTGGGGTGGGGGAGTTGTCCTATTTGCCAGCTTTCTCCAAATTAATAAACCAAATTTCTCATCAGAAGACCTGGTTAAGCATCTTTCTCTGAAGCTGTGCCAAACCAATCTAGATTACAACAGTGCACTTTTATTCCATGAGCGCATCGTCATGATATATTTGGATCAAGAAGCCTTTTTTTCTTTTTAAGGATTCGTTTTTACATTGATTTTACTTTTCAGGATGCCGGTGTTAGAGATCAGAGATGGCCTGTACTGGATGGCGACTTTGATATGAAGTTAACTATTACAGTAAGTAGCACTTGTAGTCCAGAAACAAAACTTACCAACTTAGTCCAGTTTAGCAGAGTATGCAGTTATGAGTATTTGTGCGAGGATTGTGGATGTATATATTGGATCACAAAATCCTGGGTCCAAAAAAAGCTGGAGGAATTCAGCTGTTGACTGTGCGGCACTCTATAGCACAAAGCTTTTTATTATCACCCTTCTATTATTGCTATAGACTTAAATAACCATGTTATATCCAAAACTGTGTTATAATGAACCGTGTTATAAAGAGGTAGTGTATAGGCTTGTTTTTTTTGTTATTGCCTTTCCATTTTAATTTAGCCATTACACCACAACCTCTTTATAAAAAAATTTATCCATTACACCACAACCTCTTTATAACACTGTTGTTGGGGTCCATAGCATAAACCATGTTAGTTAAACAACCATGTTATGACCAAACAAAAATGTATAGAATATATTGAAAAATGACCATTTATGGTCATTTTTCAATATAATCTATACATTTTTGGGATCCATCTTTGAACGGTATTATATCCAAAACCGTGCTATATTGTAGTGTATTTTGGCCATTCCATGTGAAAATGTGTCATTGGGCATATGGCCAAGATCAGCCAGCAATGTACAGTCTGAAGTGGACTTCAATGTTCGCTTATAGAATCATAGGGTAGTCAAATGTAATGAAGTATAGCAAAGTTTCTGATCAGACTAAATATCTCCGCTGGCTGATCTGGATCTGTACTGTTTGCATTTACCTAGAAGACACCTTTTCTCATGTTGCGGCTCATTTGAGCCATAATAGAGTTAACCCTTGAAATGCTGAATAAATTAAGGTGCCATGCCCATTTCTAATTGCCAGCCAACAAGATTACTTGATCTGGGTTGTTGACACATATTCACATACTTAATGATAAACAGTGCAGATCCAGATCAGTTGGCTTTTGAAGAAGGCAACTGATCTGGATGTACACTGTTTGTAAAGGCAGGGTTTATCAGGGTTCAGCAGGAAAAGGTTAAGGGCTTCATGCATATGCAAATAGAGAAGTCTGTGCAGTCTGATTAAGGCTTTCTCTGTTCATCAGTATATTCTGCAGTATCCAACAATGCTGTAGGTAAGTTGAATGTCAAAAACTCTCATCTGACTGTTTAAGTACAAGATGATCTGGTTCTTTGTAAAGAGGACTGAGTCACAGGAGTTTGAAATTTGGTCAGAAATGCATGTTAAAAGGCCCAAATCAACTATCCTATAAGGCGAACCAAAAAAAAAAAGGCCCAAATGGACTATCCTATGAGGCGAGCCTCCTTTTAAGATAGTCCATTTGGGTCTTTTAACATGCAGTTCTGACCAGATTTCAAGCTCCTGTAGACGGAGTACATTTGGCAGATTTTTTTCACCATTTTTACAAGAGAGACAACTTTTGTTACTTTCCATTTTGCTGTCCTGCGCTTCATGTTCCGTCTGAAAAGGGCTCTCTTAAGAAAGAAAGAATTTGTTCGCAAGTGAAAAAGGAGTCTTTCTAGAAGGAAAGAAATTTCTTTAGAAGGAAAGGATTTACTTTCAAGGAAAAAAGGGATCTCTCTAGAAGGAAAGAATTCACAAAAAATTCTTTCCTTCTGACAAGATTGCTTTTCCCCTTGGGAGAAAATTACTTCCTTTTAGACCTGGGAACAAATTCTTTCCATCTGGAGAGCCCCCCTTTTCAAAGGAAGCAAAGAGTTCCCTTTTCCCCATTGGAACAAATTATTTTCTTCTAGAAAGACCCCTTTTCTCTTACAGTTACCTCCACTTGAAACAGAAAGTGTGTGCATTCACCTTTGGCGCCCTTGTCTCAAGTTGCCACTCTTCATTCATTGTTTGTACATCTTCACTGTAATTATTTATTGTTTCTTATATTTTCAGTGTAATAATTCATTTATCGGTTCTGTGGTTTTACCTTTGAACGATCTCAACCAGTTAGATCTGGACACAGCCCTTTCACTAACTAAAGATACAGACTTCTATAAGCAAGTGATAAATAACAATGAAATAGAATCTGCAAAACTTGACATTGAGAAAGACTACAGATACAGATTGTCTTTAACAGTGCCACATGTTCTGATAAAGAAGTCAAGAGATAAAAAATCTTCAAAGGACAAGAAGTCAAAAGAAGACGAATCTTTAAAGAAACAAAGGGTTCAGAGTTGATGGAGATTTATAAATGTGCCATTAATGAAGTATTTATTTATAAATGATATACACTGTTTGCTGCTCATCCTGCACTATTTTAAAGACATCAAGAGGTAGTAGAATGAACTATTTTAAATGTTTGGCTAATTATGGTAAGTAAATAAGGTGCCCCAAAACTTAGGGTAAACATGGTACATGTATTTGGTTGTAAAAAAAAAAAAAAAAACAACAGTACTTTATGTGGTGCTATGATCTACACTGTTTGCCATTCCACCTAGTTTTTTTTTTAAAAATAAAGGGTAAAATAAGACTAGAATAAAAATTTTGTTTGTTTGAATCGGGTTTTACATTGCTTTCAAAAATTTTTCAGTCATATCACGACGGTGTCCTGATGTGACAGGGAGCTTAATGCTCACTTTTAGAGTGCTGCCTCACTGAAATATCACGCCCCAGATGCATGACATAATATTCCACCCAGTTTCATTATACTGACACCGGGCTAACCAGTTCTGATTCCTAGCTCTACTTCCTTATTTGTTTGTGGTGAGGTTTTACGGCCCAGTCAACCCAATGGGGTCATGTCGAGCGCGGTCAGTTTACCTAACCACACGTTTACTGGGCAGACTTAGTCCTCTAAGCGGTTCACCAGTATTGTGCACATTCTTTCGCCAGAAACTGACAACTGCCCTTCTTGAATCAGCGGAAGGGAGAGAATGACTGTAGAAAATATTTCATGATCAATCTCCACGAAAGAATGTTGCCGACCTCGGCGGGGGTTGAACCCGCGACCTCCTGGTCTCCAGTCGGACGGCACATCCAACTGAACCACCGAGGCCGGCCTCTACTTCCTTAATGCTGAACGCCAAGCGAAAGAGCAGCTAGTGCCATTTTTAAAGTCGTTGGTATGACTCGGCCGGGCATCAAACCCGCAACCTCCCGATCACAAAGCGGGCGCTCTACCAACTGGACCACTGTGCCAGTCAGAATAAGTATTTTAGGACTCTAGCCTTATAATGGCTTCTGGGCCTTGCAGCTATAAATAAAAGCACCCCAAACATAATACCCCACCATAGCAATTATTTGTTTATGTATTAAAGTTATTGTTGTGAAAATGTCCGGAAAGAAAATGACAGAGGGACAGATAACAATCCTAAACCAAATCTTGATAATATCAATGGACAGATAACAATCCTAAAGCAGATGTTGATAATATCAATGCATATAGCAAGTTTGGTTAATAGGCCTTGTTATTTACTCAAGTTATCATCCAGAAATGAAAATATGGGCGTGTCTCAGGCAGATAACTCCGTAAAAATTTGACGAAATTTGCCCATTAGCAATTCCAAACCTGATCTCCTTACTGTCAATACATAAGCAAGTTTGGTTAAAATCCCTTGTTATTTACTAAAGTTATCATCCGGAAACGAAAATATGGGTGTCTCGGGCAGATAATTCCATAAATATTTTACGAAATTTGCCCATTAGCAATCCCAAACCAGATCTCCTTAATGTAAATGCATACAGCAAATTTGATGAAAATCCCTTGTTATTTACTCGTTATCATCCAGAAACGAATGACCGGCACAGTGGCTCAGTGGTAGAGCGTCCGCTTTGTGACCGGGAGGTTGCGGGTTCGATCCCCTGCCGGGTCATACCAAAGACTTTAAAAATGGTATTAGCTGCTCTTTCGCTTGGCGCTCAGCATTAAGAAAGTAGAGCTAGAACTGGTCAGCTCAGTGTCAGTATAATGTGACTGGGTGGAATATCATGTCAAAGTGTCTGGGGCGTGATATTTCAGTGAGGCAGCACTCTAAAAGTGAGCATTGAGCTCCCTGCCACATCCAGACACCGTCGTGATATGACTGAAAAAGGTTGAAAGCGACGTTAAGCCCAAATCAAACAAATCCAGAAACGAAAATATGGGCGCGTCTCAGGCAGATAACTCTGTAAAAATTTGACGAAATTTGCCCATTAGCAATCCCAAACCAGATCTCCTTAATGTCAATGCATATAGCAAGTTTGGTGAAAATCCCTTGTTATTTACTCAAGCTATAGTCCGGAAACGAAAATATGGGCATGTCTCGGGCAGATAACTCCGTCAAAAATTGACGAAATTTGCCCATTAGCAATCCCAAACAGGATCTCCACAATATCAATGCACATACCAAGTTTGGTGAAAATCCATTGATGTTTACTCAAGTTATCATCCGGAAATGAAAATATGGGCGTGTCTCAGCCTGATAACTCCCATCAAAAATTGACGAAATTTGCCCATTAGCAATCCCAAACCAATCTCCACAATATCAATGCACATACCAAGTTTGGTGAAAATCCATTGATGTTTACTCAAGTTATCATCTAGAAACGAAAAACGGATGGACGGACAGACGGATGTACGACGGTCGGACAGACAGACAGACGAACTCACGGACAACCATTGTGAAACCATAGTACCCTGCCACTATTGTGTTGCGGGGTAGAAAAAGTGAGCTTTTCATGCTCTGACCAAATTAAGCATGTGCTTTCTGATCTGAGCTTGCACAAGTTGCCATTTTCTTAATGAAAAACAGTTCCTATTGTCCTGCTTAGCATTCTAGGTATTAATAACTATGGCCAATAAGTTCATACAGGGTCATCAGTTAGTGAAGTGATTGTACTTTATGATATTTACCAGAATTTTTTCTGCATGATTAGCAATTTTTTCTTCCTTTCTTTTAACACTTACCATGCTCTGGGCAAATTCAGCAGATGACAAACTATTGATATTTTTTCCCTAGAAAATAGGATCTGATACTTCATGAAAATTGTCTCCTGGTGTGTCAGATCCTATTGTCTGGGTAAAGTAAGAAATATATTTCAAAATGTCATCTGCTGAAATTTTTACCCAGCAAGCAAAATGTTAATATTGGGACACCATAACTTTTTACCAAACTTGTTCTTAAAGAACAAGTCAATTTGGCTATCTGTTGATGTTTCTATACTGTAAGAAGGGTGCCAGGCATTGTAGGTTCTTATCAGACTGTTTTTGTCATTTCTTGCAGGGTGGGGTGGGGGGACAAATATTTAATTTGTGTTTGTTACATGTATTTGATCACTGTTATATATTTTCAAGTAAATAAATAAATAAATAAATTTTAAAAAAAATCATCACTTTTCAAAACATACAAAACGGGTTAGAATTTTTTTAAAACCTAAATATGCTATTTGTCCAAAAAAGTATTCTTACACATTACACATTAGTTCCTAATTGAAAAAAAAAATCATGAAAATGATGTATATATGCATATTCATATATGATTAAATTAATTGAATCTGTCTACAAAACATGTTCCAACAGGTAAAAAATCCAAGGAATACACCCCCATTTTTCCAACTTGGAAATAGTTGGATTTTCCAATTTCCAATAATCCAACTGATTTTTTCCAAGGATTACTCTTACCCCAACGTGAAGAGACTTTCCTGGAATTGTGTATTGTTTTGTTATCTGTATTGTGTTATATATGTTGCAAATAGTATCTATCTATCTTTCCATACTGCAGCACCCCTTCGCGAGGATTATGTGCAGGGTTGATTGCGACTTAAAGTCCAATGCAAGAACAGAAAAAAAAAAGTAAAAGGTGATAGTGTTAAAAGAACAAGTGCAGAATTTAAAAAACAGGTTAAAAACAGCTTTATTGTTGTATTATGGTAAGTGGTGGTCCAGGGACCAAACTGCCACACTTAATTGGTCGAGTGTAGGCAGCATGACAACCTCAGTTGGTAGACTATTCCAATAAACTATAGACAATGGAAAAAAAGAATACTTATAATAATTAGCAGTAGTATGTATCTGGCGGAAGGCATAGGGATGGCTATGTCTTGACTGTTTGGTAAGTTGCTCAAAGTACGCTGGAAGCGGAATGGCAACGATGCTGTGGATATCTTATATAGCATTATGACACTCGCATCGGCTCTCCTCTGTTCCAGCGACCTAAGGCCTAAATTTGACTGCATAACAGTAACACTGTCATAATATGAGTAAGAGTGACATATATGTATATTAGTATATGTAAAAAAAAAAAAAGTTGTAAAAAATTCTAACTTTGTTAAGAGTCTTTTGTGTAGTGGTACAGTTAAGCATCGCCAAACCTGGAGCTTAATCAAATAAGAAGTCACCCTCGGTGCGTCTTGGCCGCCTAGGGTATCATAACAGCAGACGTCATCTTGTATTATTGTAGGATATTTCCTTAGTCTCTGTTTTGCTTATTGTAGTTGTGTCCTTCCAAGAAAATTTTGGTGTTCAGTACTATGTTCAGTATTTAATCAGAGAACAAGAGGCCGACAAACCAAACCATGGAAAATAATATTCTCTGTAAAGTATTAGTATCGTGAACAGCAAGAGGCTGAATAAGAACAATACTAGACCAATACTGGCCAGTATATATTTAAACAGCACAAAGGCTAGCAGAATAATTAAAAGTTTCCTGTGGAAAAATATAAATGTCTCCCCCACTTTTTGGTGTCATATTGTATTGTACAGGCAGCGAATATTTATATTAACTAATGAGAGTCCAAGGAAATAACTCAAAAAGTATAAATGCAAGTGTTATGGTTCTTGTGCTTTGCACATCATCTAATGTTGATTGATACTCATATAAAGTTTTGTGAAGATACCTTGAACAGTTTTCAAGTTATAGAGTAGACAGGTGTGTTCATCTGTCTGTCCCTGCATACAAATGAGTATTTATGTGGCTGCAGAATATGGATAGTTTCAATGCATTTGAATGAGATTTAGTTCTTTAGCCACATACAATTTTCTTTTATGTGGCTAAAATTTCTCTAATGCGTTTATTTTACAGCTACGCAAGTATGCTAAAATAGAGATGGTAGCCACATAAATGATCATTAGTTAGAATTCCATCCATGTGTCTTAAGTCTATCCATCTGTATTTTCATTTGTGGACAATAAATGGAGTAAATATCAATGGATTTTCACCAAACTAAGTTTGTGCATTAATACTGTGTAGATCAGATTTGGGATTTGTAATGGGCAAATTACATCACGAAAACATGCCTATATAATTTTGACCCCGTTAACCCCAGTTTTATATAGAACAAGCAAATTCCATGGGGAATTTATGTCCCCCGCCTTATTTTTATTTGAGGTGTTAAAAATGGTAAGGTTAACCAGAGGACCACTGGTCCTGTATCAAATACCTAAGTATTGAAGCAGGAAACCAGTGATAAAAAATAATTTCAAGATTCTGAAAAAAACCTCATGCATATCTTCAGACCATCCTTAAAGCACCTGTAAAGTTTCAAAGGATCGGCTTAAAACTGTGGTAGGAGTTACGGGGTCAAGGTACCTACTCCCTATATGCTTCTGTAGTATTAGAACTCAAAAAATGTCTAAGTTAAAAATGCAGAAAAAGTGGTAAAAAATTATTTCAGGATTCTGAAAAAACCACATGCATATCTTCAGGCCATCCTAAAAGCCCTTGTAAAGTTTCAAAAGGATGGGACAAAAAGTGTGGGAGGAGTTAAGGGGACAAGGTGCCTGCACCCTATACACTTCTGCAATATTAGAACTCAAAAAATGTCTAAGTTAAAAATGCGGAAAAAGTAATAAAAAAATATTTCAGGATTCTGAAAAATCCACCTGCATATTTTCAGGCCATCCTAAAAGCCCACGTAAAGTTTCAAAAGGATTGGCCAAAAACTGTGGGAGGAGTTAAGGGGACAAGGTACCTACTCCCTATAGACTTCTGTAATATTAGAACTCAAAAAATGTCTAAGTTCAAAACGTGTAAAAAGTGATAAAAAATAATTTCAGGATTCTGAATAAACCACATGCATATCTTCAGACCATCCTTAAAGCACCTGTACAGTTTCAAAAGGATCGGCCAAAAACTGTGGGAGGAGTTAAGGGGACAAGGTACCTGCTCCCTATATACTCCTGTAGTATTAGAAGTCAAAAAATGTCTAAGTTAAAAATGCGGAAAAAGTAATAAAAAATTATTTCAGGATTCTGAAAAAACCACATGCATATTTTCAGGACATCCTGAAAGCCTATGTAAAGTTTCAAAAGGATCGGCCAAAAACTGAGGGAGGAGTTAAGGGGACAAGGTTCCTACTCCCTATACACTTCTGTAGTATTAGAACTCAAAAAATGACTAAGTTAAAAATGCGGGAAAAGTGATAAAAAATTATTTCAGGATTCTGAAAAAACCACATGCATATCTTCAGGCCATCCTTAAAACACCTGTAAAGTTTCAAAAGAATCGGCCAAAAACTGTGGGAGGAGTTAAGGGGACAAGGTACCTGCTCCCTATACACTTCTGTAGTATTAGAAGTCAAAAAAAGTCTAAGTTAAAAATGCGGAAAAAGTAATAAAAAATTACTTCAGGATTCTGAAAAAACCACATGCATATCTTCAGGCCATCCTAAATGCCCATGTAAAGTTTCAAAAGGATCGGCCAAAAGCTGTGGGAGGAGTTAAGGGGACAAGGTACCTACTCCCTATAGACTTCTGTAATATTAGAACTCAAAAAATGTCTAAGTTAAAAATGCGGAAAAAGTGATAAAAAATTATTTCAGGATTCTGAAAAAACCACATGCATATCTTCAGACCATCCTTAAAACACCTGTAAAGTTTCAAAAGGATCGGACAGAAACTGTGGGAGGAGTTAAGGGGACAAAGTACCTAATAAAAACTCGGAACCACGCACCACGCACCACGCCCCACGGAAAACCAAAAACAGTGTCCCTCCACTTTTCTTCGAAAAGGCGGGGGACAAAAACTGGGGTTTACAAGGGTATGCATTATTTTTCTTTTTTCTTATTTCGCAGTTATAACGAGTACCCACAATCTATATTTTGAGCAGAAATTAAAACAAAAAATAAAGTTTTTTATCTGAAAATTTCAGTTTTAGGAGGTGAAATTTTCTCTATATTTGAATAGGCGTGTTTTCGTAATGAAGTGGCAGTGAATTATCGTTTCGCTTTTTATTTTGTATTTTCTTTGCCATTTACTGCAATCTCGGCCTTAAATAGTCACAGTCCTAAATCAGTTTATAGCTTCTAGAAAAGCTGTACTGGTCACTGTTTTTCATCTACCCTACAGTCTCAACACAGCTCCAGATTAAACACATTTTTCTACGCAAAAGTACCGATATGTTTCTATTTCTGCACAAAACACGTTGTAGAAGCACATCATTGGGGCGCTTCTAATGAGTACCCCCAACACATTTTCTATGTCTGAAGTACAGTTTACTGTCAGAATGACTGCTTTGGTTTGGAGCTTGAAATTTGAATGCAATTTGTTGCCGCCTAAGAATCGTACCTAGAGATGACTGTACAGAAGATTATTTTCTTTTACTTCTGCATGAAAATATACCTGTTGGGTACTCACCAGAGCTGCCTCAAAACCATGACACAAATTTCTATATGCATTATATTGGAGTGAGAGATGAAAAAAAAGGAAAAAAAGGTAAAAAGAAGGCAAAAGAAATTTCAGCATCATGGTTTTCACAGTATATATTAAACCCTCTGTAGGAGTATACAAAATTTGAAAACTTGTTCTCATAGGAGCCGAGAAATCAGTGATGAAAAATTTTATTGGAAAAAAATGGACGGTTCTATTGAGTATCCACAATTTATGTTATGAGCAGAAATATGAAAAATATCAGAATTTTTATCTGAAAATTTTCGTTTTTTGGTGGGAAAAATTTTCAGTATATTTGAATAGGCTTGTTTTCGTAATGCCTCAGCATTCTGCCATCAGCTAGATCCTAACATGCGACCTCATAATCTGGTCGGGCAGCTAACCACACAGCCACCTGAACACTTCCTACATGGTATTTTGCTTTAGCTGACATCAAGAATAAATATCTCTTCCACCCAGAGCAGTATATATCCAAGGGCCATCAGGAAATAATACATATGTGTAAAGATTGTCTCCGTTGTTGTAGAAACCATGTTCTCGTTGATTCTCAGTCACAGGGCTGTCAGCGAAGCCATGTACTGTTATACTAAACCAAGGTTTGCTTTTCTTTTCTCTGAATGATCTGAAACAAGCATTTTTTATGCCCTACCTGCCAAAGACACAGTAAGGCATTTGCCCAGATGTTACCTTCGTAACCAGAGTCTAAAGAATGTTAAACATTCTTTAGACTCTGGTTACAAAGGTAACATCAAATGTACATTGACATTTACATTAGCATTTCTCTTGGAGGTCATAACTT
Organism: Anodontia alba; assembly: GCA_964016985.1. Lineage (NCBI taxonomy): Eukaryota > Metazoa > Mollusca > Bivalvia > Lucinida > Lucinidae > Anodontia > Anodontia alba. Next base: position 29,247,871 of record OZ024827.1, read on the forward strand.
GCGTACCTTTTATGCCAGGAAGTTGAAATTTTGTATGCTACTTACCAAGACCTGAACCTCCAACTCTATGCTAAAGTTGCCCCTGATTCATGTCCTGAGTGGGGCTAGGGGTCAAAATGTATAACAGGTTAGATTTTACATTCAAATTTTCTCAAAGTTTCTCTTGGAGGTCATAACTTGGACACCTTTTGTGCTGGGAACATAGCTACAGATAAAAGGGAGTAGCCACATAATATTTTTTCTTATTTTTTCGACAAGAACGTATGTTGTGGGTACTCATTAGAAGCGCCTCGCTGAGGCATTTCTAATGAGTACCCACAACATATGTTTTTGTTGAGAAAGATATCCGCATTTATTGGATGAAAAAAGCGCCTTATCTGTTGCTATGTGGGAAGTTAAAATTTGGTATGCTACTTACCCAGACCTAAACATTACACCAGTGCTAGTGTTGCTCCTGCATCTTGGCCTGGGGTGGGGCTAGGGGTTAGGGCATTTGTGTACTTAGGAAACATGTCTAGTTTTAATTTCATCATGAACTTGTGTGTCTCTTTGTATTATTGAGCTGTTTATAATGAAATACGCAGTACAACATTTCCATGGAGACGTTATTAACCCTAGCAGTGATTTATTTACAATTTTATACCTATGTGTCCCAGGACTCGCTTGGGCTATATAAAGTGAGTCCTACTAGAAAATCATTGTGTCCATTACAGAATTTTCCACTATAACTTTGTGAGTCCTGGGACTCGCTGAGATTTAAAATGTGAGTCCCAAAGCAAAAAGTGAGTACGGGACTCGGGATGCGCAGGTAAAAATATCACTGCCCTAGTCCTGCTGAACCCGGATATACTATCACGAAAACACGCCTATATAATTTTTAACCCCTTAAACCCCACTTTTATATAGTAAAACTGGCATTTACAGGGGTATACGTTATTTTTCTTATTTTGCTAAAAAACAAAGATTGTGAGTACTCGTTAGAACTACCTCGCCAAGGCAGTTCTAAGGAGTAACCACAATCTATGTTTTGAGCAGAAATATGAAAAATATCAGAACATTTAATCTGAAAATATTTTCACATTTTGCTGGTAAAATGTTCAGTATATTTGAATATGCATGTTTTCGTATTGCATGCCTTTGCAAACAATGTAGATCCAGATCAGTTGGCTTCTGAAGAAGTTTGTCATTAAGTATGTGAATTATTATCAACAATCTGGACAAGTGAGTGTGGCATTTAAATTTATTTAGCATGACAGGGGTTAAAGCTGTCAATGTGGTTTGTCCACATCAGATGACATTTGAGGAATCCTGGGTTTCTTTCAATACACATAAAGTAAAGGAGCAAGCCAAAACTATGATTTGTTATTCTACACAACAAAACATATTCTATGTAGTCATTAAAATACTTTGCCAATACATTTTGATTAGTATTCACAACATGTATGTATTCATTTAAAAATGACTAATTATAAAATTTCATTTTGACCCTTAAAAGTACAAATCCAGGGTTGAGCGCAAGACTATGGTAACTCAAACATATTTTTGAAACCCTTGTTTAGGGGCAATTTGGACCCCTTTGTAAACAATGCAAATTTAGGTGCCATTGCTCATACGAGCAATGGCACCTAAATTTTCAATGTTTACAGAAAGAAATGTTGTAATCTTCATAACATCTTCATGGTGAGGAGATTAGGTTTGGGGAAAAACAACCATCTGACTTACGCCAGTCTTGCGCTCAACCCTCGAAATGCTGTCAAAGACAATTTCAATAAGTACCCATAATGTGTTCTCAAGGAAAAATAAGAAAATAACAATACTGTCTTGTTAAAAAGTCTTATCTATTATCCATCTAAATTAAACGTCACAGTACTTACTGTAGACACTGAACAGCCTTTCTGATCGTTGAAGATGTAAACATTCCTTGATACCGGATGCCGACACTTGGACCTATCTTCTCACTAGGACTAGGACAAGTGTAGGAGGAGATAAAGCTGTCGGCTCCCAGGTCTTTCCTGCAAGACACAAATGCTGAATTTTAATGTGAATGGATCCATCTGATATTGCTGCCCTTTTGCAAAGGGAGACAAACTGCTGACAACAACTTGTTTCCCCATTATTTGAAGCATTTGAAAAATGGGGGCTCTCCCTGTGGGAGCAAATTCTTTCCTTAAGAGTAGCCCTTTGAGAAGGTAGACAGCCTTTTTATCTTGTAGCTGTATCTATTCCCTAAGTAAATGAGCTGATACATGAGAGAAGAGGTTCTGCAGGGTATATCCTTATGACAACGGAATGAAGCTCAGCTGAAAAAAAATCCCACATATCATAGGGTTCGAACCCAGTCTGTCCTGATTAAAATCGAATGCTTTGAGCCAAAGAGTCAACTCCCTGAGGCAGTAGTCACTGAAATATAGACTGAATATATACCTCAAGCTATGCAAAATCTGCAAAGGCAGATTATCAAAGGTAGGAGTGTTAGGCTGTAACACTCCCACTCTTCAAGAAAGTCCTCTTTTATGATGATGGGAACCCATTTTGGGCAAAATAAAGTCCAATCCCGGACGAGCCCTCATCTTACGACACGAAAGCCAAATATAGGAATCAAGCATGGCTGAAAAAATTTTCGGCTATGGTGAGATTTGATACCAGTCTGCCAGCAGCCCGGATAAAAATCCAGTGCTCTAACCACTAAGCTAAAGAGTCAACTTCCTGATGCAGTTGCTGCAAGCTTGCAAAATCTGCCAAGGCAGATTATCTAAGGTAGGAGTGAAAGGCTGTAACAATATCCAACTGAAAAGGCATAGCATGACATGTTCATAAGCACCAAATGATGCCCTTACTATTCATAGATACATAGGTATAGATAAGAGGGAGTACCCACATAATATTTTTCTTAATTCTCAACGAAAACATATGTTGTGGGTACTCATTAGAAGCGCCTCGGTGAGGTGCTTCTAATGATTACCCACAACATATGTTTTCGTCAAGAAATAAGAAAAAAAAGTGCCTTATCTGTTGCTTTGAGATTCCCTTGTGAAATCAACACAGTTTGGTTGAGATGTTTGTTGCTCCTATTCCTAGCTCATGATAACCTAGGTACTCATTACAAGTGCCTCAACCAGACACTTCTGATGAAGATATAAGAAAAATATTTATCTCTGAACACTCCTCTTAGCCAGAGCTATGCATTTTATATGCTATATAAGATCAACAACAACAAAAAATAAGAGAACCACGATGGTCCTATTTTGCTTATCTGAGCAAACAGATTTGCAAATTACTACTGAAGCTTCAGCCAATTTCACTGCTTTAAGATATTTGTATAGATTTTATGTTCAAGAGTGACATGCTGGGGTAATAAAAGGGAGTAGCAATGCCATATATAGCAAGCAATGCCTCATTATTTTTTTTTATCTGATCTTCAAAATTTCTATAAATATAGGGAAAATAAGCCCCATCCCATGAGGGCCCTGTTTTTTGACTCATCATGATGGCTTGAACAAGCTTGGTAAAGGGTCATCAAAGAAATAGTTCTGCTAAATTACATTGAAATCAGTTCAGTGGTCTAGTGTTTTCTGAGAAGAAGATTTTTAAACTTTTCTGTATACATATATAAATAATAGGGTTATGTTTTTTGACAAATCATGATGGCTTGAACAATCTCAGTAGAGGGTCAACAAAGGAACATTGCTGCCATATTGTATTGAAATCTGTCCAGTAGTTTCTAACAAGAACTTTTTTTTAAAAGTTTCCTATATAGATATATAAGAAAAATAAGCCCTATACCCTGTCGGCCATGTTTTTTTTTTGTTTTTTTATGAATCTTGATGGCTTGAACAATCTTGGAAGAGGGCATTTCTAATAAATTATATTGAAATTGGTCCAGTGGTTTCTACAGGAAGAAGAGTTTTAAAATTTTCTATATAAAGGGAAAATAAGCCCCATCCCATGGGAGCCATGAAATTGGTCCAGTGATTTTAGACAAGAAGATTTTTAAAGTTTCCTATATAAACATGTAGGGAAAATAAGCCCCACCCCCTGGCAGCCACGTTTTTAAACAAATCATCATGGCCTGAACAATCTTGGTAGATGGTCACCAAATGAACATTTCTGATGAATTGTATTGAAACTTGTCCAATGGTTTCTGACAAGATCTTTAAAGTTATCTTTGTAGATATATAGGGAAAAATAACCCCTATCCCGTTTTTTTAAAGAATCATGACAGCTTGAGCAATCTTGGAAGAGGGTCACCATAGGAACATTTCTGCCAAGTAATACAGAAATCGGTCTAGTGGTTTCTGACAAGAAAATTTTTAAAGTTTTCTGTATATACAGGGAAAATAAGCCCTGCACTCTGGCTGCCAAGTTTTTTGACGACTCATGATGGCTTGAATAATCATGGTAGCGGATCACCAAAGGAATATTTCTGCCAAATTGTATTGAAATCGGTCCAGGTGACAAGATTTTAAAGTTTTTTTATTGGTAACTAGAATCCTGCATGGATTCTAAATCATGGAACAATTTTTCCATCAGTATTACCTAGGATCAATCCTGTGAAATTTGGTTAAAATTGGCCCAGTGGTTTAGGAGATGTTGTTTAAAGAAACTGTGAACGGACGGAAGGATAGAGATCCTGATGACGACGACTGGCGGCAAGTTATCACCACAGCTCACCTTCTGCCTTTGACTCAGGTGAGCTAAAACTCAGAAAACAAATGAAAACCCATACCAGGAAACATACAATATAGGCTGTTGTTCACAGAATAGGACAATTTTTCTTCAGGGTTAATACATGATTACCAAATGAGGAATATTATTTTCTCTGGATACTTAATGCTTCCTGCAAGTCTACAAAGTGGAGGCAGTGTAGTGATGGGTCCACCTTGCCAAAAATTTTATTTTACTATCCGCAAATGTGTCTAAAAACTGCTGTATGAGTGGCAAATAGTGTAGACTCCATTAGTATATGCTGTTTTCTGCACCATCTGATCTGGGTTTACTGTTTGCTAAGGCCTATTTGTCTAAACACACATATAGTACAGTAGACTCTCATAGTCTCTTAGTCCAAGGGACTCTCTTGGCAGATATCCGTACCTCAACATATCAGATTTGCTGAATTGAGGAAAAAATAAATTGAACAACCACATTTTCACAAATGATTTTAAAATTTTGACTCCTGAAGTTAGAAATATATTGAAAATATTGTGGAAAAGAGGAGAAATTGCTCCTTAGGAGCAATTTCTCCTCTTTCCCACAATATTTTTTTACCTGTTCTTAGATTTTCATATTAAAACAGGACCTGATTTTCATATCGAGATAAGCGGTTATTTGAGATAAGCACAGTCGAGATAACGTGAGTCAACTGTACTTCAAATTATAACTGCTATATTGTGTTTAAATTTATCAAGTTACAGATTTGATTGGAAAATTCTGATTCTTCAGTTCTGATATGCTATGATAGGCAGATACAAAGGCAGATACAACTTTTCATCTGCAATTACGGAAGCAAAGGCTACCCACTTACAAATCTGCTCCAACTGTACATGCTCCTAGCCACTCAAACATTTCCAAATACCCACAATTCTCCTCCGACTTATTCTGTGGGTCGATATAACATACTCTTGGTACATCAAGATCTTTAAAATGCTGTACACATTTGGAAAGCTGAACTCTGTTGCATATAATGTTGTTTGCTGTGAAAAAATCCTGTACTGATGTGGGGCAAATTGTACTTACTGAAACAAAGTATAGAGAAAAAGGTTACACGGAAAGGCCCACTAAATGCTGTAACTGCCACAAAATATTTAGCTTTTTTAAATAAGCATATTTGTGCAAATTTGACCGAAACTGATTGAAAAGAAATAAGAAAGCTACTGTAATTTAAAATATTTAATTAGATATTTTATTTTTCTAGTACTCAAAAAAAAACAAAAAAAAACAATGCCTGTTGCCAGGAATATGCTGCTTACATGAACTACTTGATATAATACATGCAAATGAACAGATTTACAGGCAAACAACAATAAAATATTGTTTCACATGTGATCAATTTATATATTTTTGCAATAATTAGGTGGTTATGATGTCATTTAGTCAACCCTCACTATACAACAACATAATTTGTTATGCTGACAATTTTAAAGCACGGAAATCCTCTTTCAGGAGGTGACAGTTAATCAGAAATTATGCAGGAACATTATTATTCAATACTTCAAGCGACATATGTTATGGCTATTGTTAGAATTGCCTCAGTGAGGCAATTCTAACAAATATCCAAAACATATGTTCTATAAAGAAATAAGAATAAAACGTCTCATTTATTGCATATCATTCTGCTCATTAGGAATTCTTTACAACAGCAAATTCATTTTAATGGCAATATCTTTGGGAACAAATGCTGTTGTTGTAATGAGGGTTCACTGTACTAACAAAAATGAAGGCTTCCAAGACACCAATTTCTAGACTTTTAAAGCCCAATAACTGTTTTCTCAACTGGTTTTCGTAATTGTTACCAAACAGCTCAGCTTTACAGGCTCTTTATTTTCTGCAATGTTTATTGTTTGTTGTGCATTTACCTTTAATGTCAAATACTATTTGATTTGCCCTTAATAGTGCAATTCAAAATCAAAGCAGAAGACACTCTGAAGTATTGTTTGTTGTTGTTTTTTTTTGTTTTTTTTTGTTTTGTTGATGTTGTTCTTTTTTTGAGAATATATGGCTTAAATTGTGAAATGTCAAGCCTTATTTACTCAGAAAAATAAAACAAAAAATGTATATTTAAGAACATTATCTGCTTTTGAGGGTAAGAGGATCTGAAGAGGGGGAGGTAAAGCATATATTGTTATTATTTCTTCGCTTATTCTTCATGTTCACTTTGGCATAATCCACAAAACTCTGCCATTTTAACATACTATGGAAAATATAAACAAGAAACAAGCTTCTGAGAAAACAATGTAACATGTCAACTTACATGGTGGTTCCCAGGTAAAAAGAAGATCAAACTTCAAGTTAAGCCTGTCTGTTAGACACCACTTCACTCGCTCATAAAACTTCTGGCCAGGATTGAATTTGCTGTGTGCCATGTTAATCTCAACCACTGAAAATAGTAACACCTGCATTCTGTGGCATCTGATCTGGGTCTACACTGTTTGCTCAGGGCTATCTGTCCCAATATTTAGGGTTATTACAGTAATACGAGGCTGTCAAATGGACCTCTGTAATTTTAGGATAAGTACAGTTGACTCTCGTTATCTCGAATTCCAAGGGATTCACTGAAACACTTCGAGATATCCGTACCTCGACATATCAGAGTTGAGAGAGTGGGGAAAACAATAAATTGAACAACCACATTTAACAAATGTATTGACCTGAAGTTAGAAATATATATATAAAATAATGTGGAAAAGAGGAGAAATTGCTCCTTAGGAGCAATTTCTCCTCTTTTCCACATTATTTTGTTACCTGTTGTCATAGTTTCATGTTAAAACAGGGACCAGATTTTCACTTCGAAATAAGCGATGATTCGAAATAAGCGAGTTCGAGATAACAAGGTTCAACTATAAGCATGGGTTACTGTGTCTAAATATTAGGAGTTATTACAGTAGTGTAACAGTAGCTAATAGCTACCAAGTCATAATACTAGATAAGACACTTTTTTCAACTGATAAATAGTTATATTTTTTTCTATTCTCTCCACAAAGACATATGTTGTGGTGCCTCATAAGAATCGCCCCACATTTTTATGGAGAAATAAGAAAAACATCTGGACACCCACTTTTATCTGGAGCTATGGAAACTGTATCAGAAATACCTCAGACAATTAATATATATATTACAACTGGGTAAATGCTTTAATAAAGGACTAAGTCAGCCCAGGATAAGTGAGAGTAGGTTAAATGTATGAGCTCAACATATATATATATATATATATATGTTGAGCTCATACATTTAACCTACTCTCACTTATCCTGGGCTGACTTAGTCCTTTATTAAAGCATTTACCCAGTTGTTTGTACATGTACATTTGCCAGTAACTGAAAACTTCTCTTCTTGAATCAGCAAAAGGGAGAATGACCAAAATAATTATTTTATGATCAATCCCCAACTCAACGCTCAAACTTATCAACCCCTGGATCTGCAGTCAGGTATGCTACAGATTGCAATATGAAGCCTGCTATCAGTTAAGACCAAATACAGTCTTAGTAGAACAACAGGAAATGGATTAATTTATTCATATGAGCTTCAAACACAACTATAGCAAATATACATGTACTTGTATCCTTTTTAACCACTGACAATGTTCTAAGCATAGTATAATTCAATGGCTTTTTTCAGATGGAAACTTGCCTCTTTTGAGAAAACAAGCAAATTCCATAGGTAATTTATGCCCCCTGCCTCATTTTTATTTGAGCTGTTAAAATGAGTAAGTTAACCAGAGGACCACTGGTCCTATATCACTTACCCAAATATTGAAGCAGGAAAAAAATTGAAACTAAAAATGTGAAAAAAAAAATAAATAAAATAAAAATAAAAAAAACATAATTTCAAGATTCCAAGAGCACATGCATATCCTCAGACCACAAGCAAAATGCCTGTAAAGTTTCAGAAGCATTTGCTTAAAGCTGTGGGAGGAGTTGTGCTCACAAGGTGCCTACTACTATATGCACTTTCATAGAACTGAAGCATGAAAAAAGTCTATGTTAAAAGTTAAAAATGTGAAACAAGTAAACAACTAGAGCTGGTGTTTGTAAAACACTATGCCCCAAACTGCCTGACTCTAACACTGTTTGACTCCAACACTGCTTAGCCATGACGGTAACAACAGTACAAATATATGATTTCAATGTTATTTTATCAAAGGGAAATAACTCTAAAATAGGAGATGATTGGGATAAGAAAAAAATATTGATCACCTATTTTTTCATGAGGAATCAAAACATGAAATTTCAAAACATTAGCATACATGGTTCTAAACTTATGCTATACACAATAAAGCAACGACATTAAATGGCCCGAAATTGCGAAGGGCCATAACTCCAACATTTCATTTAATTGGTTCAAAATTTATTCAGGTGATCTCCTCCTCAATCCCAATCAGTATACCAAATATCATGGCTCTAGCTTAAATACTTTTTGAGATATCTTGCTGAAAAAGTCAAAATGCCTAGAACTACAAAGGGCCATAACTACATCAATTTTTCATGGAATTCCCTAAAAAACAAACCAGGTAATCTCCACATCATCCCCAATCAGCATATAATATTTCAAGACCCTAGCTTAAGTGCTTTTCGAGAAATCTTGCTGACAAGGTCAAAATGAGCAGAACTGCAAAGGGCCGTAACTTTATCAATATTTTCATGGAATTCTCTCAAAATATAATCGGGTAATGTACACATCATTCCCACTCACTGTATCGAATTTCAAGAACCCAGCTTAAATACTTTTCAAGATATCTTGCTCACAAGATTTAATTCTGATTTTTTTCAAAGGGGCATAACTTTAAATAAACATGCTAGACAAGAAACAAAATATGGGTCGGCTATTTTTTCATTGGGAACCCAAATATAAAATTTCAAAACCCTAGCGTGCAGGGTTCTTAAGATATGGCATGCACAAAAAAAGCTTGATGAACGGACAAACAGTCGGATGGACAAATGAAGGCAAAATAATATGCCCCATCAATTTCATTCGAAACTGGGGGCATAATCAGGTCATCTACTCATCGCTACCAATCTATTCATCAAGTTTCAAGGCTCCAGCTTCAATAGTTTTTGAGATATTTTGTTCACAAGGGAAACATGCCCAAATTTACAAAGGGCCATTACTTATGAAATATTTTTCAGAATTTACAAAAAAATTAATCGGGTCATCTACTCATCATTACCAATCAATTCACCAAGTTTCAAGGCTCTAGCTCTAATAGTTTTTGAGATATTTTGCTGACAAGATAAAAATGCCCAAAATAACAAAGGGGCATAACTCAAGAAGTATATTTCAAAATTTCTTCAACAGTTAATCAGGTTGTCTACTCATCACTACCAGTCTATTCATCAAGTGTCAAGGCTCTAGTTCCAATAGTTTTTGAGATATTTTGCTGACAAGGTAAAATTGCCCAAAATTACAAAGGGCCATAACTCATGAAGTATTTTTCAGAATTTCTTCAAAAATTAATCAGGTCATCTACTCATCACTACAAATCCATTTACTAAGTTTCAAGGCTCTAGCTCTAACAGTTTTTGAGATATTTTGCTGACAAGATAAAAATGCCTAAAATTACAAAGGGGCATAACTCAAGAAGTATATTTCAAAATTTCTTCAAAAGTTTATCAGGTTGTCTACTCATCACTACCAGTCTATTCATCAAGTTTCAAGGCTCTAGCTTCAATAGTTTTTGAGATATTTTGCTGACAAGTTAAAAATGCCCTAAATTACAAAGGGCCATAACTCATGAAGTGTTTTTCAGAATTTCTTCAAAAGTTAATCAGGTCATCTACACATCACTACAAATCCATTTACTAAGTTTCAAGGCTCAAGCTCTAATAGTTTTTGAGATATTTTGCTGACAAGGTAAAAATGCCCAAAATTACGAAGGGCCATAACTCAAAAGGCATTTTTCAAAATTTCTTCAAAAGTTAATCTGGTTGTCTACTCATCACTACCAGTCTATTCATTAAGTTTCAAGGCTCTAGCTCCAACGGTTTTTGAGATATTTTGCTGACAAGATAAAAATGCCCAAAATTACAAAGGGCCATAACTCATGAAGTATTTTTCAGAATTTCTTCAAAAGTTAATCAGGTCATCTACTCATCACTACAAATCCATTTCTAAGTTTCAAGGCTCTAGCTCTAACAGTTTTTGAGATATTTTGCTGACAAGGTAAAATTGCCCAAAATTACAAAGGGCCATAACTCAAGAAGTATTTTTCAAAATTTCTTCAAAAGTTAATCAGGTTGTCTACTCATCACTACCAGTCTATTCATCAAGTTTCAAGGCTCTAGCTTTAATAGTTTTTGAGATATTTTGCTGACAATATTGCATCCATATTTTTTCAAAGGGCCATAACTCAGAAAAGGGGCATAATCCTGTCAAGAAAAAAAATACGTGTCAGCTATTTTTTCATGAGGAATCTATATATGAAATTTCAAAACAGTAGCATTCACGGTTTTAAAGTTATGCTATGCATCAAAAAGCGTGACGGACGGACAGACAGACGGACGGACGGACGAACAACCCAGAAGCAATATACCCCTCCAACTTCTTTGAAGTTGGGGGCATAAAAAAGTAATTTGAAGATTCTGTATAAAGCATATGCATATTTTTAGACTATGGTTAAAACATCTGTATAGTTTCGATGCTATAAAACTGTAGGAGGAATTGCACTCACAAGGTACCTACTACATATACACTTTCATAGTATTGAAGCATGAAAAAAAGTAAGTTAAAAATGAGAAAAATTTGAAAAGAATTATTTAAAGATTCTTGAAAATGCACTTGCATATCTTCAGACCATGATTAAGATACATGTACCTGTGAAGTTTCAGAAGGATCGGTATAAAACTGTAGGAAGAGTTGCGCTCACAAGGTTCCCACTACAAACTCGGAACCATGCAAAAAAAAGTCTAACTTGGTGCAAAAAAAGTCTAACTTAAAATGTGAAAAAGTAAAAAAAAAATTAATTTAAGGATTCTGTAAAAAACACATGCATATCTTCAGACCATGATTAAAACATCTGTAAAGTTTCAAAGGATCGGTGCAAAACTGTAGGAGGAGTTGCGCTCACAAGATACCTACTACATATACACTTTCATAGTATTGAAGCATGAAAAATGTCTGAGTTAAAAATGTGAAAAATTTGAAATAAATTATTTCAGGATTCTGTAAAAAGCACATGCATATCTTCAGACCATGATTAAGATACCTGCGAAGTTTCAGAAGGATCGACATTAAACTGTAGGAGGAGTTGTACTCACAAGGTTCCCACTACAAAGTTGGAACCAAGCAAACAAAGTCTAAGTTAGTAACTAGAGCTGGTGTTTGTAAAACACTATGCCCCCAACTGCCTGACTCTAACACTGTTTGACTCCAACACTGCTTAGCCATGACGGTAACAACAGTACAAATATATGATTTCAATGTTATTTTATCAAAGGGAGATAACTCTAAAATAGGAGATGATTGGGATAAGAAAAAAATACGGATCACCTATTTTTTCATGAGGAATCAAAACATGAAATTTCAAAACATTAGCATACATGGTTCTAAACTTATGCTATACACAATAAAGCAACAACATTAAATGGCCCGAAATTGCGAAGGGCCATAACTCCAACATTTCATTTAATTGGTTCAAAATTTATTCAGGTGATCTCCTCCTCAATCCCAATCAGTATACCAAATATCATGGCTCTAGCTTAAATACTTTTTGAGATATCTTGCTGAAAAAGTCAAAATGCTTAGAACTACAAAGGGCCATAACTACATCAATTTTTCATGGAATTCCCTAAAAAACAAACCAGGTAATCTCCACATCATCCCCAATCAGCATATAATATTTCAAGACCCTAGCTTAAGTGCTTTTCGAGAAATCTTGCTGACAAGGTCAAAATGAGCAGAACTGCAAAGGGCCGTAACTTTATCAATATTTTCATGGAATTCTCTCAAAATATAATCGGGTAATGTACACATCATTCCCACTCACTATCGAATTTCAAGAACCCAGCTTAAATACTTTTCAAGATATCTTGCTCACAAGATTTAATTCTGATTTTTTTCAAAGGGGCATAACTTTAAATAAACATGCTAGACAAGAAAAAACTAGAGCTGGTGTTTGTAAAACACTATGCCCCAAACTGCCTGACTCTAACACTGCTTAGCCATGACGGTAACAACAGTACAAATATATGATTTCAATGTTATTTTATCAAAGGGAAATAACTCTAAAATAGGAGATGATTGGGATAAGAAAAAAATATGGATCACCTATTTTTTCATGAGGAATCAAAACATGAAATTTCAAAACATTAGCATACATGGTTCTAAACTTATGCTATACACAATAAAGCAACGACATTAAATGGCCCGAAATTGCGAAGGGCCATAACTCCAACATTTCATTTAATTGGTTCAAAATTTATTCAGGTGATCTCCTCCTCAATCCCAATCAGTATACCAAATATCATGGCTCTAGCTTAAATACTTTTTGAGATATCTTGCTGAAAAAGTCAAAATGCCTAGAACTACAAAGGGCCATAACTACATCAATTTTTTATGGAATTCCCTAAAAACCAAACCAGGTAATCTCCACATCATCCCCAATCAGCATATAATATTTCAAGACCCTAGCTTAAGTGCTTTTCGAGAAATCTTGCTGACAAGGTCAAAACGAGCAGAACTGCAAAGGGCCGTAACTTTATCAATATTTTCATGGAATTCTCTCAAAATATAATCGGGTAATGTACACATCATTCCCATTCATTGTATCGAATTTCAAGAACCCAGCTTAAATACTTTTCAAGATATCTTGCTCACAAGATTTAATTCTGATTTTTTTCAAAGGAGCATAACTTTAAATAAACATGCTAGACAAGAAACAAAATACGGGTCGGCTATTTTTTCATTGGGAACCCAAATATAAAATTTCAAAACCCTAGCGTGCAGGGTTCTTAAGATATGGCATGCACAAAAAAAGCTTGATGAACGGACAAACAGTCGGATGGACAAATGAAGGCAAAATAATATGCCCTATCAATTTCATTCGAAACTGGGGGCATAATCAGGTCATCTACTCATCGCTACCAATCTATTCATCAAGTTTCAAGGCTCCAGCTTCAATAGTTTTTGAGATATTTTGTTCACAAGGGAAACATGCCCAAATTTACAAAGGGCCATTACTTATGAAATATTTTTCAGAATTTACAAAAAAATTAATCGGGTCATCTACTCATCATTACCAATCAATTCACCAAGTTTCAAGTCTCTAGCTCTAATAGTTTTTGAGATATTTTGCTGACAAGATAAAAATGCCCAAAATAACAAAGGGGCATAACTCAAGAAGTATATTTCAAAATTTCTTCAAAAGTTAATCAGGTTGTCTACTCATCACTACCAGTCTATTCATCAAGTGTCAAGGCTCTAGTTCCAACAGTTTTTGAGATATTTTGCTGACAAGGTAAAATTGCCCAAAATTACAAAGGGCCATAACTCATGAAGTATTTTTCAGAATTTCTTCAAAAATTAATCAGGTCATTTACTCATCACTACAAATCCATTTACTAAGTTTCAAGGCTCTAGCTCTAACAGTTTTTGAGATATTTTGTTGACAAGATAAAAATGCCTAAAATTACAAAGGGGCATAACTCAAGAAGTATATTTCAAAATTTCTTCAAAAGTTTATCAGGTTGTCTACTCATCACTACCAGTCTATTCATCAAGTTTCAAGGCTCTAGCTTCAATAGTTTTTGAGATATTTTGCTGACAAGTTAAAAATGCCCTAAATTACAAAGGGCCATAACTCATGAAGTGTTTTTCAGAATTTCTTCAAAAGTTAATCAGGTCATCTACACATCACTACAAATCCATTTACTAAGTTTCTAGGCTCAAGCTCTAACAATTTTTGAGATATTTTGCTGACAAGGTAAAAATGCCCGAAATTACAAAGGGCTATAACTCAAAAGGCATTTTTCAAAATTTCTTCAAAAGTTAATCAGGTTGTCTACTCATCACTACCAGTCTATTCATTAAGTTTCAAGGCTCTAGCTCCAACAGTTTTTGAGATATTTTGCTGACAAGATAAAAATGCCCTAAATTACAAAGGGCCATAACTCATGCAGTATTTTTCAGAATTTCTTCAAAAGTTAATCAGGTCATCTACTCATCACTACAAATCCATTTACTAAGTTTCAAGGCTCTAGCTCTAACATTTTTTAAGATATTTTGCTGACAAGGTAAAATTGCCCAAAATTACAAAGGGCCATAACTCAAGAAGTATTTTTCAAAATTTCTTCAAAAGTTAATCAGGTTGTCTACTCATCACTACCAGTCTATTCATCAAGTTTCAAGGCTCTAGCTTTAATAGTTTTTGAGATATTTTGCTGACAAGATTGCATCCATATTTATTCAAAGGGCCATAACTCAGAAAAGGGGCATAATCCTGTCAAGAAAAAAAATACGTGTCAGCTATTTTTTCATGAGGAATCCATATATGAAATTTCAAAACAGTAGCATTCACGGTTTTAAAGTTATGCTATGCATCAAAAAGCGTGACGGACGGACGGACGGAAGGACGGACGGACGGACAGACGAACAACCCAGAAGCAATATGCCCCTCCAACTTCTTTGAAGTTGGGGGCATAAAAATACGGGTTGGCTATTTTTTCATTGGGAACCCAAATATAAAATTTCAAAACCCTAGCGTGCAGGGTTCTTAAGATATGGCATGCACAAAAAAAGCTTGATGAACGGACAAACAGTCGGATGGACAAATGAAGGCAAAATAATATGCCCCATCAATTTCATTCGAAACTGGGGGCATAATCAGGTCATCTACTCATCGCTACCAATCTATTCATCAAGTTTCAAGGCTCCAGCTTCAATAGTTTTTGAGATATTTTGTTCACAAGGGAAACATGCCCAAATTTACAAAGGGCCATTACTTATGAAATATTTTTCAGAATTTACAAAAAAAATAATCAGGTCATCTACTCATCATTACCAATCAATTCACCAAGTTTCAAGTCTCTAGCTCTAATAGTTTTTGAGATATTTTGCTGACAAGATAAAAATGCCCAAAATAACAAAGGGGCATAACTCAAGAAGTATATTTCAAAATTTCTTCAAAAGTTAATCAGGTTGTCTACTCATCACTACCAGTCTATTCATCAAGTGTCAAGGCTCTAGTTCCAACAGTTTTTGAGATATTTTGCTGACAAGGTAAAATTGCCCAAAATTACAAAGGGCCATAACTCATGAAGTATTTTTCAGAATTTCTTCAAAAATTAATCAGGTCATCTACTCATCACTACAAATCCATTTACTAAGTTTCAAGGCTCTAGCTCTAACAGTTTTTGAGATATTTTGCTGACAAGATAAAAATGCCTAAAATTACAAAGGGGCATAACTCAAGAAGTATATTTCAAAATTTCTTCAAAAGTTTATCAGGTTGTCTACTCATCACTACCAGTCTATTCATCAAGTTTCAAGGCTCTAGCTTCAATAGTTTTTGAGATATTTTGCTGACAAGTTAAAAATGCCCTAAATTACAAAGGGCCATAACTCATGAAGTGTTTTTCAGAATTTCTTCAAAAGTTAATCAGGTCATCTACACATCACTACAAATCCATTTACTAAGTTTCAAGGCTCAAGCTCTAACAGTTTTTTAGATATTTTGCTGACAAGGTAAAAATGCCCAAAATTACAAAGGGCCATAACTCAAAAGGCATTTTTTAAAATTTCTTCAAAAGTTAATCAGGTTGTCTACTCATCACTACCAGTCTATCCATTAAGTTTCAAGGCTCTAGCTCCAACGGTTTTTGAGATATTTTGCTGACAAGATAAAAATGCCCTAAATTACAAAGGGCCATAACTCAAGAAGTATTTTTCAGAATTTCTTCAAAAGTTAATCAGGTCATCTACTCATCACTACAAATCCATTTACTAAGTTTCAAGGCTCTAGCTCTAACAGTTTTTGAGATATTTTGCTGACAAGGTAAAATTGCCCAAAATTACAAAGGGCCATAACTCAAGAAGTATTTTTCAAAATTTCTTCAAAAGTTAATCAGATTGTCTACTCATCACTACCAGTCTATTCATCAAGTTTCAAGGCTCTAGCTTTAATAGTTTTTGAGATATTTTGCTGACAAGATTGCATCCATATTTTTTCAAAGGCCCATAACTCAGAAAAGGGGCATAATTCTGTCAAGAAAAAAAATACGTGTCAGCTATTTTTTCATGAGGAATCCATATACGAAATTTCAAAACAGTAGCATTCACGGTTTTAAAGTTATGCTATGCATCAAAAAGCGTGACGAACGGACGGACGGACAGGCGGACGGAAGGACGGGCGGACGGACGAACAACCCAGAAGCAATATGCCCCTCCAACTTCTTTGAAGTTGGGGGCATAAAAACGTTACATGATGGACAGAGGCATTCGCTAAAGCATGGGGATAATTAGCATGGCGTCTAGTACAAATATTCCTTGGTGTATAAGGGTTAAATTCAGATATATTACCATATTTTCTTATTTCATTTCCAAACACTGACAATCTTCCTTCTAAACCAAGTTCTTGGTATGTGTCTTTAGTCATGTGAAGCACCATAGTACCTAAAATATACAGTACAAGAAATAATCTACAATAACAAAACAAACAAATAAAAAAACAAACAGATTCCAGAGCTCTAGACAGCCATTTGTTTATACAGACATCTTAATAAAGAAGGATGGGCATCAGACATGTTTATCACATCAACATTTGGTGTAATAAGGTCAAGGTCACTGACCTAATTTTTATGCTCCATAAAATCTGTTATTTTCTCTTTTTCCCATACAAAAGCATAATGGGCCAAATTTGATCTTGCCATAAAATAATTCAACATCAACCCAGGGTCGTCAAGAGAATAAATTATGATGGGCCAGTGTCCCAAATGCTGCATACCAAGTACCATGGCCATTGGCTCATTGGTTCCAAAGAAATATTTTAATGAGTTCTTACCATTTATAAGTACGAGGGTCCTGCAAAAAGTTTTGTCACTGGGTTCGGATTATTTCAGTGCTATGTTTTATCAAACATATTTTTATTACAAACCTTCAAAGTATTCCCCCTTTACTGTAACACATTTTTGTAACGTTTTTACCCAGTTGCGAAAAGCAGATAAATAGTCTTCTTTTGGTTTCTGTTAGAGACACTGATAAATAGCACTGCCAAGAGAACTTCTAGACGTATACTTATTTCCAGAAAGCATTTTCTTAAGCCTTGGAAAGAAAAAGAAGTCACAGGGACTCAGGTCAGGTGAATAAGGTGGATGGTTTAAAACTTTCACCTTTTTAGAAGCCAAAAAAGACTTAACAACCTCACACTTATGAGAGGAGGCGTTGTCATGTAAAAGGTGGACTCCTGACCATCCTTTGCTTGGTCGTTTCTTATTGTAAAACTCTTTCACTTTCTTCAGTACAGAATTCTTGTAGAATAGGCCAGTGACTGTATGACCAGATGGACAAGGCACTTGAACGACTGGCCCACTTGAATTAAAGAAAATTGCGTACAACATCTTTTTCGAACTTATGGTTCTCTTGGCAATACATGTGCGTTTTTGATCTTTTCGCTTCCATTGCTTATTATTAGCCCTTCTTTGTGGCTCAAACATGTGCACCAGGTTTCATCACCTGTTAGCAAGTTAGAAATAACCCGACTATTACAGCCTTTGTATGTTTTCAAAAGTTCCCGGGCACATTTAAGGTGTTGTGTTTTTTGCTCCTCAGTGAGCAAATGAGGTACCCACCTAGTGCAAACCTTTCTCAGGTCCAAACGCTTTTTCAGAATTGTTTGCACACTGCCTTCTGATATGCCAGTACAACTAGCTATATCTTTGACAGACAATCGCGAACCCTGTTTGACCACAATCTTTACAGCAGCGATGTTAGCCTTGGTAACAAAGGTTTTAGGCCTTCCAGGACAGGTATCATCTTAACAGAAAATTTCCCAGCTTTAAAAGCCTTAACCCACCTAAAAACTGTGAAATGAAATTGCATTGAAATGGTCTGAGGTCCATATATACCACACAATTCATTAAATATCTGCTTTTAATCTACATTAAGCCGAATGCGGCATTTAATATAGCTACGAATTTCAGTCTTCTGGTCCATGTCCCAATGTAACAAGTAAATTGGTCAGTGTATATGACTGCATCTATTTCAATTTGAAATAACTCTGTCAGTTGAAAAGCAATTTGCACAAAATAAACGGGAATTGTTAGCTATTTAACACACCATTCAAGTGCAGTGAAGCATCTTAAAATACACCTGGGATAAAACTAAGTAAGCCTATTAGTGACAGACCTTTTTGCACATCCCTCATATAGTGGCCATCTCGGTCTGGTGACCCAGACTACACTAATAAACTTTTGTTCCCACGACCCATGGAGGCTCCGTATGTAATTTGGCTTCAATCTGTCCAGTGGCTTCAGAAAAGCTGTTAGATGAGATTGGACAACAGCTGCATGAGCCCCTGGACAAGGGAGGCAAATAACCCTAGGGGCAGAATTTTAATGTCAACAGATACCTTTTGTCATTGTGGTCCATTGATGCAAGCTTCATAACAAAGACTATGGTAGTTCCTGAAAAATCAATGCCCAGTTGTTCAGCGCTCGTTGAGGGTCATTTTGTTAATTGTTTTAGCGGATCCAATATACAATATTCTGATATTTTTTGCTGAAAATATGTGAGTAGCTTTTGCACTACATAAGCTACTCACATTTGTTCAGCAAACAATTTCAGCATATTTGTGTATCACTCCATGTAAATTTTAACGAATTGTTAACTAACAACTGGGCCCTGTTTTGAACAACTGGGCCCTGTTGTTTTCACTTCTTCCCATACAAAGGCATAAGGGGCAAAATGCTGATGCTGATGGTTGCTTACCTGTTGGAAGAATGGCCACACAGTCATTGCTGTCTACTGAAGTACCATATGATAATGCACACACCTTCCCTGAAATAAAATCAAAATGTCAAATGGGTTGTGTTAACCCTTAAAACGCCAAGAAAACCTGCATCTGAAAACCCTGTCTGTTTATGTCATCTGCTGAATATTCTTGCAAACTTTTCAAATCTATTTTTGCATACAGGCAAACAGTGTGGACCTGATAAGACTGCTCCTAGAGGAGCAGTCTGATCTGGGACCACACAGTTTGCAAAAATGACTTTTAAAATCACAAGCAGATGACAAAGCAGACGACATTTGTTGTGACTGGCAGTTTAAGGGTTAAGCTCAAAAGTGCCTTCATACATATGCAAAATGTGCAGTCAGATCATCTGCACATCCAGGACTTTGTTCTCGATTCATAAATTCTGTAGTATCCAATGATTCTGTTAGCAGATAGTGAAGGCCCTGATCAGACTGTGTAGACCTATCTTGGCCTTTGGTGTCCACATATACCCAGATAAGGCTGGCATAATTAATCGGATAATCGATTAATTGATCGATAAATTCCACAAAAATGATTATCGTTATAGATTTGCTAATAATCGATCATTCAATTTCTTACTTTACCATATTTTCCCTTAGTATTCAGACATCTCAACTCCTTACCATACTTAATCTAAAATATGAACAAGAACAACTTACAACCCAATGTTGTGTGTAAAATAGTTGGATGAGTGGCAAAGAATTTAGACCCTGATGAGATGCTGCATTTGCAGTCTCACCTGGGTCAACACTGTTTGCTCAAGCCTGTCAGATCAAATACATACAGTAAAGTACAACATATGGTAAGTCATTCTCAGACAGACAGGTAAAATTATGACCAAATGTACAGAGATTACTAATCGATTATCGATCGCAATGACAGGACCAATAATTGATTATCTTTTCAGCTCTGATTAGCCAGCCATATACCCAGACACATTTCCACAGACACAGCCCAAATCATAGCTGCAAAAAAGAATAGTAGCCAGTTCATAGCTCCAGATGAGTTTGTTTGTGTTGAGGTTTTATGACCCAGTCAACCCATTAGGGCAATGTTGAGCACGGTCAGTTTAACTAAGAGCACTCTTTCCTAGGCAGGCTTTGTCCTGAAAGCAGTTAACCAGAACTCGTGCACAGTCTTTCACCAGAAACTGACAACTGCCTTTCTTGAATCAGCAGAAGGGAGAAAATGACCTTAGAAAATATTTCATGATAAATCTCCCTGAAAGAATGTTGCCAGACCTTGCGGGGCCAGATGAGAGTATCCAGATAAATAGTCTACTTACTGCTCCGTCAGGCACTTATTATGAGTACTGACCAGGGCTCTAGAAATTCTGAAATCTGAATCTGTTCAGCCGATGACAATGACGTCATCAACGAGCCAATTTCCAAATCATCTGTCAGGAAACAAATGACAACTGGAAAAGTCCTATAAATCCTTTTTAATAATAGCTATGTTTAATGCTGCTTTGTTATGTGTGTAAAGTTAGTCAGTAAAATTTCTACACTATGGTGTCATCAATAAAATGTAAAAAAAGACAGAAAACATAATGGCGATTTTGTTGTTATTCCACCTCCATAATGAATTGACCATAGGTTTTTCCTTGATAACTATTTATAGGCAACTGGTTCCCGTCTTGTGTGTAAGCGTGAAGAGATCTGACCAGACTGCTTAAATTTTAAGCACTGACAAATCTTTGTCTAACGGCGCAAGTGGTGCATTACTTGTTTTTACTGTGAAATCTACCTTGAATTATACTCATGTGTTACGGCCGTAAAATAAAAAACAATAAGACCCAGATCAGATGCCCTTGTATGCGACATCTGATCAGGACCTACACAGTTTGGGAAATAATTTATTAAATCTGGGGCCAACAAAGCGCAAACCATGTTGAACAAAAAAAAAACAAGAGGGCCACAACTCACTCACCTGAGTGAAACCGTCACTGCAGATATGCAGATGGCATGCAACTTTTTCCAATACTTTTATGACAAGGCAATGGCTTAAACAGTTTTTGAGATATCTTGCTTACAAGGTTAAAAAGCTGAAATTTTCAAAACGTCACAAGTTAAACAAGTTAGAAATTTTTTCAGAAGTCATTTGATTCATCTACTTATCCTGTCCTTTAAAGGTTTTTTTTCATCAATTTCAGCTCTGGCAACCATTTCGTTCAGCACAGCAGAACCATTTTAGCAATTTTGGCAAAGGGGCATAAGAGGAACACTGATGTGAAATTATTTTGAAATCTTGCCACTGGCCTCAGAGATGTCTTTTAAAGGTTTTTTCTATTTTTAGCTCTGGTGACCATTTTGTTCAGCAGAGCAGAACCATTTTGGCAATTTTGGTAAAGGGGGATAAGAGGAACATTTCTGTAAAATCATTTTGAAATCAGGCCACTGGCCAAGGAGGAGATTTTTAAAGGTTTTTTTAGTTCTGGCAGCCATTTTGTTCAGCCGAGCAGAACTTTTTAGCAATTTTGATAAAGGGCCTTAAGAGGAACACCTCTGTGAATATACTTTGAAATCAGGACACTGGCTGCGGAGATGTCTTTTAAAGGTTTTTCTATTTTCAGCTCTGGCTGCCATTTTGTTCAGCCAAGCGGAGTCATTTTAGTAATTTTGGTTGAGGGCCATTGGTGGAATACTTCTGTGCAAATATTTTGAAGTCAGGCCATTGGCCAAGGACGAAATGTCGTTTGAAGATTTTCTATTTTTCAGCTCTGGCAGCCATCTAGTTCCATGGAGCAGAACCATTGCCGCCATCTTGGAGTTTCCATCAGCACAATTTTAGCTTGTTTCGATCCAGAAGTCATCATGTTGCTACAGAGCAAGTTTCGGCTCAAAGCGATCTAAGTGAGAAGAGATGTCGAAAATTGATTTTCAAGATGGCGGCTGTGGTGGGCATCTTGGATTTTTCTATATGGCTCATTTAGCTATTTTGTGTCTATGGCGCTAATGCTCATCATCAAGTTTTGATTCAACTGGATTATAGAGATGTCCAAAATATGAATTCTCAACATTTTTTCCCATATAAATGTATAGGGCCCATACAAATGCATGGGAAGCAAATTTGTCCTTGCCCTAAAAAGGTCAAATGTCAACATAGGACCATCATTTTAACAATTTTGGTAAAGCTCCTGTCCCTGAGGATTTGTGCATAGGTAAGGCCCAAGGGCTTATTTGGTTCTGGAGAAGAAGATTTTTAACGGTTTTTACCATATATGGGCATGGCAGCCATCTTGGTCAATGGAGTTGGACATTGGCCCGTGACCATTTTAGCAATCTTTCTTTTCCACAACCTAAGGAGGCTCCCTATGAAATTTGAGCAACATTGGCCCAGAGGCTTCAGAGGAGAAGATGTTTCAAATTCTCAAGTTTTCCCATACAAATGTATGGTGCCCATACAAATGCATAGGGAAGCAAACTTGACTTCACTGTAAAAAGGTCAAACGTCAATGTACGCCCATCATTTTAGCAATTTTGGTAGATCTCCCATCCCTGATGACTTGTGCAAAGATTCAGCCCCAAGGCATCTTCGTTTCTGGAGAAGAAGATTTTTAAAGATTTTTACCATATATGGGCATGGCGGCCATCTTGGTCAGTGGACCGGGACCATTTTAGCAATTTTTCGTTCCCCCAGCCTAAGGAGGCTCCACATGAAATTTGAGCAACACTGGCCCAGAGGCTTCAGAGGAGAAGTCATTTCAAATTCTCAACAGTTTTCCCATACAAATGTATGGTGCACATACAAATGCATAGGGAAGCGAACTTGACCTCGCAGTAAAAAGGTCAAACATCAATGTACAACAATTATTTTAGCAACTTTGGTAGACCTCTCATCCCCGATGACTTGTGCAAAGATTCAACCCCAACGCATTCTCGGTTATGGAGAAGAAGATTTTTAAAGGTTTTTATCATATATGGGCATGGCGGCCATCTTGGTCAACCAACCACGACCATTTTAGCAATCTTTTGTTCCCCCAATCTAAGGAGGCACCATATGAAATTTTAGCAACATTGGCTCAGAGGCTTTGAGAGGAGACGTCATTTCAAAATCTCAACAGTACATTTCCCATACAAATGTATGGTGCCCATACAAATGCATAGGGAAGCAAACTTGACCTCACCATAAAAAGGTCAAACATCGATGTACAACAATTATTTTAGCAACTTTGGTAGACCTCTAGTCCCCAATGATTTGTGCAAAGATTCAGCCCCAAGGCATTCTCAGTTCTGGAGAAGAAGATTTTTAAAGGTTTTTATCATATATGGGCATGGCAGCCATCTTGGTCAACCGACCATGACCATTATAGCAATCTTTCGTTCCCCCAGCCTAAGGAGGCTCCACATGAAATTTGAGCCACATTGGACACGAGGCTTCAGAAGAGAAGTCGTTTGAAATTCTCAACAGTTTTCCCATACAAATGTATAGTGCCCATACAAATGCACAGGGAAGCAAACTTGACCTCGCCATAAAAAGGTCAAACATCAACGTACAACAACTATTTTAGCAACTTTGGTAGACCTCTTGTCCTCGATGATTTATGCAAAGATTCAGCCCCAAGGCATTCTTGGTTCTGGAGAAGATTTTTAAAGGTTTTTACCATATATGGGCATGGTGGCCATTTTGGTCAATGGATCGCAACCATTTTAGCAATCTTTTGTTCCCCCAACCTAAGGAGGCTCCATATGAAATTTGAGCAAAATTGCCTCAGCACCTTCAGAGGAGAAGTCATTTGAAAATATTAACGGACGGATGGACGACGGACAAAGTGATCACAATAGCTCATCCTGAGCATAACTCAGGTGAGCTAAAATGAAGATGAAAACAAGTGGTTCAAGCGGTGCATTCTTTAATCACTCTCAGTTGGAATTAAAGCGACCTTTGATCTTTTCGACATGCTGACTGCACCTGGTGTTTTGCAGTCACATTGTATTCACACGTGTCACACAAACGGATTAATTATCACACTGCCATCACTGATCATTCGTGTTAATCACTTGTTCACCTCAAAAAGGACAGTGAAGTGTTGATTTTCTCACAATGTTTGGATAATGACTTAGTTAATTTGTGCTGTGGTAAGTTGCCATTATTCATCTGACCTCTCCAATATACATATCAAATGACTGGTTAGAGCCATTTAACTACCATAATATTGCATTTAAAAGGTGCGCAGATGTTATCAGTTTGTGAAAATTTGATCTTTTGTGATTTTTTAGATATCAGGGTTCGAAATTAACAGTAGCAAGTAGCAAATTTGCTACCTGAAAATTCAGTTTGCTACCTGGTCAAACTGTTGGTAGCAAAAAGTTGCTACCTGGTAAAGTGCCCCGAACACTATCAACTTTAAGTGTTGTGAATGTCTTCAGTGCAAATTAGACGACATTTCATGTGACTCGTCTGCCAAGCAGACAAATTACATGTAATGTCAAGCCTCATTTTTGCTGAAATATGAAAAATACTTTGAAAATGCTATCTGCTAAATATGCTTATCGCTTGAAGGTTTAACCCATGACACAGGAGTAACATGTTTTGCTGCCGAAGGTGTAGGTGCATTTTGCTACCGAATTTCAGACCAGGTAGCAACTACTTGCTACTTGCGAAAAAAGTTAATTTCTAACACTGGATATCATTGATTCGTGAAAATTGGTTGGTTGGGGAAAAAATGGGGTCCAAGGCACAACATTGTTGGATAAAATTATTAGCATCTTTGGATGTTTAAAACCAGTCTGGGTTTCTTATTTTCGGTTCAGACCAGCCATTCTCGAGTTTTCTAGAGCCCTGATACCAACAATGTATGATTTTGTGGAGAAAAAATGAGAAACACTGTATTTAACCTAATTACTGCACTGTGCGCTTAGGTTCTTCAAAATTACAAGTTTGGGGGCGGGTGTTATACCAAAATTTGTTGTCTTTTACTGATTTTACTCTATTTTTATGTACTTCAACGCAATTTCTGGGTATCAGAAGTATCTAATAGACGTATTGAAGTAAATTCAGGTATATTAACAATGAATCCGGCGTTGATTTCACTTCACCGACAAGGAGTGTTCCGCTAAGCGTGGTTAACATTGACTTCGTTTACGTCCGATTTCGGTTTATCTCTAGTTGATTACTTCCCTTTGATTCCGAAAGTTCACAAAAAAGCCGTTGTTTCGGTGGCAATGCACACTTTTAGAAATAATTATCCTTCTGCCATAGACAATAGTTTTATTTGCTCATTTGTTCATAGTTGGATATGGACTTTTGCGCTGTTCAAAAAAAAATAAAAAATAACAAAACAAAAAACTTCAAGCTCCAACATGAATTTTCTGATAGGTATTCCAAACATGGAATATACACGTTGCCCGGTGGGGTAGTTGGATGAGGCAAAGGTGTCGTGTGTCTTACGTCACCGAGCGTCCAACTGATATTTGCTTACATTTGGGCAAGGCCTGCTATCCTTGCAGAAGGTAAAGGTAGAGGGGAAATGTTTTTATTTCTTCTGTTTCTTCACTTTCATTCATTTTCCTTTCTCCACTGTCCCTCTCTTTTATCTCCTCTACTGTCTCCTATCTCTCTTCTCTCTTTTTCTGGGAGACGACACAAAATGACCCACAAGTGTTGACGTGTCATTAAACCCCAACTCAATCAAATCAATCACGCGTTGCCCGGTGACAAAACAGGCACCATTCATAGGCTTATGGACCAATAGACATTCCGTGGCCGTGGTTGCGAATAGTCTGTATTAATTGCAAAATATAATAACTGCTAATTAGTCCGTGAGTAGTGTGTGGTCCGTGAATAGTCCGTAAGTAGTCCATAATTGGTGCATCGTACATCGGTCCGCAATCAGATCGCCTGTGAAAAGTCCTTGGTCCGTGAATGGTCAGTTTTGGTCCGAAAATTGGTCCGTAAATGGTCCGTAGCAGCAATAACATGGTCAGTTAATTGAAAACTACAAAATAACTAAATGATAAATCATAATTTTAACTGATTGTCCCTTATGACCTGTAATCTAAACACTTGATTTTTTTTTGGATAATTTGACTTGTACTGAATGTGTGATATTTTGTCACCTTGGATGAAACCGTTTTTGGCGTTTTGAATATGTGAACATAAAGCCAGAATCCGGCATGCGGCAGATACAAAACAGTGGAATTCCTGTCACTTTAAGCAAAGTGAATAAGTGAACTCAGGAACTGATACAGTCAAATCCACATCTAACCCCAAACACCAAAGGTAAAGACAAATACAATTAAGCAGCCACAAAATGAACAGATGGCAAGCAGAGCTGGCAATTTTTTTCCCAAAATGGTGGCAACTCTGTTACCCAAACTTATAAAAACTGAATTATCTTCTTAAACATACATAAAGTACCATAATGAAAGAACCGCCTCGGAATGATCAGTAATGAATTACTCGGGGACGCGCGTGTATCTGTGTGCTTGTGTGGGTGGGGGGGTGGGGGGGGGGCTTAAGCTATCTTTTACAGGATCCCAACCCTTGCTCTCAGCTTCCATAGCGCTAAAGATGTAAATATATATTTGTTCAGTCCGTTTGGAGGTCTTCTTACTCGTCCATTAATCATTACGGGCAATAAACAAATCACAGATAATGTCTATAATGAAGCACAACTGATAATAAACTGTTATGTTTTGATTCTCAAATCCTTTGATAAGATGATCTCTAATTTTAGAGACAGTATATGTTATGCCACTAGGATCAATTCCATTGAGGATGCTGACCATATTAGCAATGGTGTAAAACCACAGCCATTTGTATTCGTTTGTACAGAGCATTTAAAGTGTCTAACAATGATTTTCGGCATAGGGCTAAACATCTTGTTTGCAGTTTGCCATTACAGCGGCACTTGAAATGTAAGTACCGCCTGCACTATCATACAAGTTGACAACATCATCGTCGCAATTAAGTTTCGAGAAACAAATCCAGTGCAGACCTACATCATTAGGATGGGTATAAAAAATCTGTACTATTGGATTAGTTCAACATACATGTAAGTATCTATGCCAATGTAAAGTCACGTTATCCATAAGGTCACGTTATTCCGATTTTGATATTACTCCTACTTTTTCATATACCATAAGTGGCATTCGTAATTTAAATAACGGTCCGTACTTTGTCAAGTCTGTGAATAATAGGGTCCCTGGTTTGTCAAGTTCGTGAATTGTAGGTCCGTATCCGTGAATAATTTGTCCGTATTTTGTTATGCAGTCCGTGTATTGTCAATAGGTCGATAAGTCCATGAGTCCGTATCCATAAGTGGTCCGTGTTTTGTCAACCACCACACACGTTCGCCATTTAACTCTCAGCTTTTAAGAAAACCACGAAGAAGATTATTGTTCTCACGGACCCCTAAGTGTGGGACCATGCTTATCAAAAAATATTAAAAGAAGATGCAGATTTACATGGTATTCTTGAGTTTTGATTTCAGTAATTAATACGACTGTTTTTGTGCCAATGTGGATCAGTTAAGGCTGGGACCTAGGCCCACCACATTTTGTTCTTGACCACTTTAGGACCGGATCAAGGCCCACGACCTTGTGACACCTGTTTCCATATGGCTCATATGCAGGCCCTTATGCAGACTTTTGAAATGGAGGGTGCAAATCTTTAGCTATTCTGTAAAGGGGGTGCAAATGCTAATCCGATTTTGGGGCAAAAATTAGGGGTGTAGTTTGGGGTCAAAATCTGCATGAATGTATATTGCATAGTCATGTTTGAATTTAATTATAGCGTTGGGGATATTAGAAATTCTGATTTAGGGGAGGGAATAATTTGCTCGGGGGAGGGAAGTGGGGGTAAGGGGGGAGGGAAGTGGGGGAAAAGGGGGAGGGAAGTGGGGGTAAGGGGGAAGGGAAGTGGGGAATGCCTACGCCCCTGTCCTTCCCCTCCACCTACACTTAGGGTACATTTTAAAAAATATCAGTGAGGGACTTATCTAATGATGCTAATGCGAGGCTTTTTTGAGTTTTATTTTTCTGATTTTCTATATAAAGGCATATGTAGTGTTTCACTGACCAAATGTACAATTAGAAGACTGTATAGAATACATAAACATACAGTACCAGTCTAGACTGTCTTGGCTAACCTGAATCTTTGCTGCTCACATATACCCTGAAGACATTTTTTCTCATGGCATGGACAATCAGTTGTTAGATGATACTTCTGGGATACCCTATTTGTCTCTAGTTCTCCATAAAAACATATGTTGTAAGTTCTCATTTCAGGGTTCGCACTAGGATTTCTTTTTCTTTCGCCACCATTTTCGCCAATTTGATTTTTTTGTGCCATTTTCTTTAACTTTGAGCCAGATTTTGAGACAAATTTTGGCCATTTTTCGCCAAAGAATTATCTTGTCAGAAAAAAAGGTGTTCATTTACTGATTCCTTTGATTGCAGCAATAGATTCAGGAGTCAGTATAATGTGAAATGTGTGGGGGACTTGAAAGTAATTCTTGCACTGATTTTTAAAACTTTTGCTGTAATTAATTAATTACAATGTCATGAATTAATAATAAGTCTTTGTTTTGCATATCGAATGTTGGACACAAAAATGGAACACTTTACATGGAAACGAAAGTTCTGAAAAGTGCTGTATAAGCCAATAAATATAATGTTATTAATATATTATACTGTAAGAGAATAACGTAACAATATTCATTTGTACCCTGATAAATGCGGGGTAAGTTTCTAACACAGCAGGTTTTACTGTTTTAAGGGAGCTAACTGCAACTGACTTAAAAGGGAGTTTACTGCAATTGCTTTATGAGTCTGGTCTATGGGAAATGGAATGGGGAACAGCATTTTTTTATGAATCGCGCCAAAAAAAGAGGGGGCATGCTTATACAATAAGCGGTTAACCAGTACACTGAACACCCTTCCGCAAGAAACTTGTAACTGCCAGTCTTGAAGCAGTGGAAGGCGCGAATGACCGTAGCAAATTTATGTGTTTCATAATAAATCGCTACAATCTGTGGGGATCGAATGCGCGATCAGGACCATCGGAGACTAATGTGTCCGTCTCCAAGGCATTATTCGTGTTTTTTTTTGTGTTTTTTTTTCGGGACGATGTTCGTTGATCGCCAAATAAAATTAAGGCTCATAAGAAGGTACCGAAACATGCTTAATTAAAGTCGGCACTGTCAAAGTGTACTTACTGCTTTAATAAACCGAACCGATTAATGACAATAATTATTTCTCGTGTAATCAATTTGTTTTCCATCTTTGTGTTTGACATAGGGTTCCACATGATTACATTCTGGGTAAATTTCCGTGACGTAGGCGATGCGACTCTGACATTAAGGATTTAGAGTCATAATAGCTACTGTTTCAAATCTGTTCAAGCTTATTATTACATCAACCTATACCTTTTCCTACACTGAATTACAAAGTTACGAAAGATTCTACCGTTCTTTCTAAAAATTATGAACAAATATTGTTCTGTACCCCCTATTTGACGAAAGCACCAATTTAAGATGATAGTGTATTTGTTAAATATTACAGTAATTATCTTAATTTTCAGTTTATCTCCACATTCTTGGTATTATTTAATGTAGCTAATAATACTCTGCAATAATTAGTCAAACCATTCATAAATAAACTGCTGAGAATGATGATTTTGTCACCTTTTTTCCCTATCCCTTGACAGAAACTGTAAAAATCTGTTGTCGACGGAAAAATACCCTACAAAATTGTATGACCTGGCAGCCTAACAAATAACGGGGCATTAAAATTGTGCTCACCAGAATTATCTGCTAGCCTCTGCTGAACACCTAAACTAAATCTAAATAACTTTTGCCATCAAAAGTTTGCATAAAATTATTGGAATTTACCCCTAGGGTCATTTTTGAAGGCTGGAATTTCATGTACGAAAAATCTCAATATTTTGCACTATCAGGTTTATTGGTTAAACCCATGAAAAAATTGTAATGCACTGCTGATATTATATGTGAACTTGCTATTAGAGAAATAAATCATAGTTTTGTGACCTATATTTTGACATTTGCAACAAGACAACACATTTCTCGACAGAAACTGCACAAATCTGTTGTCGACGGAAAAATACCTGACAAAATTGTGCGACCTGGCAGCCTCACAAATAACAGGGCATTAAAATTTTGCTCACCAGAATTATCTGCTAGCCTCTGCTGAACATCTAAACTAAATCTAAATAACTTTTGCCATCAAAAGTTTGCATAAAAGTTTTGTAATTTACCCCTAGGGTCATTTTTGAGGGCTGGAATTTCATGTACGAAAAATCTCAATTTTATGCACTATCAGGTTTATTGGTAAAACCCATGGAAAAATTGTAATGTACTGCTGATATATATATATATATATATATATATATATATATATATATGTGTGTGTGTGTGTGTGTGTGTGTGTGTGTGTGTGTGTGTGTGTGTGTGTGTGTGTGAACTTGCTATTAGAGAAATAAATCATAGGTTTGTGACCAATATTTTGACATTTGCTGAACCAAGACAACACATTTCCATGCTCAAGAACAGTGA
Source organism: Anodontia alba (assembly GCA_964016985.1). Classification (NCBI taxonomy): domain Eukaryota; kingdom Metazoa; phylum Mollusca; class Bivalvia; order Lucinida; family Lucinidae; genus Anodontia; species Anodontia alba. The sequence goes on from OZ024827.1 coordinate 29,279,061, forward strand.
AGGCTTGGGTAAGCAAGGCCACTGAGGAATCGTTCTAGTCACCCCAGTTAGTTATATAAAAATGACAAAAAATAAAGCATAAGCTAAACTGTGTGACTGAGTAAAGGTACAACTGTTTTAATTATCACAGTATGTTATATGTAATAGGACCCTTTTTGTCAGACAATTAACAATTACGGTATTGTTATAATCCTAAGTTTTCAGACATACACGTTTGTGCAAACAATGTAGACCTAGATCAGACTGCTCCTGAAGAAAAGCCTGATCAGGGTCTACAATGATTGCCAGTCTGTCTACATCTTTTGGGCACAATACTGTATGGCAGAGCCACCTTGTTCACGTTTTAGAGTGATTACAGCAGATTTTTCAGGTCCGAATTTTTAAGATGTTTACAGTAAAAATTCATAAGTACAGATTTTAAAAATATCCATGACAAACCAACAAAATGACATGACTGTGCACCCAGCGAACACTCGGATCAGCTTGGGCATCCGCCCAGTCTGATCAGAGTCTTCCCTATAGGGATTAAACATGGTTTTCCATGCACATGTTAATGCATTAGAAAATCATGTTTGATCGCTATTATTGCATAAAGACATTCTGTGATGCAAGAAAACTCGATAATTTTAAAGAAAATGTGTTCGAAAAATTCTTATATTTGGCGACTGAATTTCTGTGAAAAGGGCATGTTCACGGCATGTGTTTTGATTACGCCGCTTCCAGGGCATAAACAACATGACCTTCGACGTCACAGATTTAGGTTCGCCACTCTGCACATTTTTAGTCTGACGTCAGATTTTAGGATGGCCCTGTAAACCACAAAGCGGGTTTATAACAGCACGTAAAATTTCCTTGTTAAAACATGCATTTTCGCCCGTTAAAACATGGCTGTTAATACCGCGCGACACAGCTTTTTATGCAATAATAGGGCCTATGCGTTCAGTGGGTACCTAAAGACCCAAGGTTTCTTCATGCGGACAGCAAAGACTGATCAGACTGGGCAGATTCCCAGGCTGGTCTGAATCTTCACTGGGCGCAGAGATCATTTTGTTGGTTTTGTCGTGCAGCGGCTCGTATAATTTCTAGCATTGAGACAGCTGCTCAATGATTTGGTATGAGCTATCCAAGCACCCTATAAAAAGTGTGAAAGATATCAAGATATCGTAATACATTATAAACCAGCCACTGGTAACCATAGCCCGGCCCTCACCCACAAGGAACAGTGGGGACTTTCTTCCTGCAAATCAATGTACTACGAGCCGAGAGCGGCAGCTAGATCGGATGCACGTCCGTTTGGTATGCGGACTGTCATGGATTCGATCCTCACATCCGGCAACATTCTTTCGTGGAGATTGGTCATAAAAAAAAAAAAAAAAATTCTACGGCCATTCTCTCCCTATCTATCTATCTATAGATAATCCACAACCCTCTTTCAAGTGTTATTTGGATGTGATTCCACTGATCCAACTGCGTAGGAGGCTTGCCCAGGAACAGTGTGGATAGGATAACTGACCATGCCTGAAATGACATGACAAGTGTTGAAGGGCCGTAAAACACCAATACTTGTAACAACATGGACTGCAGGGAAAACAGTAAGCAAAACCTCTGGTATTTGACCCTGCATTGCTGTATTTTATCCCAGAATGCTCTAATCCCTGCTTTTTTGGCACACAAAAAATGTGGGGACGACACAAAGACAACATCCTGGTGCATCTCCCCTGCGTTCCCCGGCCCTACTCATTCAGTGAGATTGGGGGGTTGGGGGGGCACACAGTTTATTTCACCACAGTCAACATTCTGACACTTCACATAAATATAACCTCCAAGTCCCCGTTTCTTTTCTCCAACAATATTATAATAAGTCAGAGGAACGGGTCCCAACCTACAAGCTCGACAATACTTCAGGGAAGAAAGCAACACATCAAGTTCCACAACACGACGCCCAAATTTCCACCCGTCAGCACGTATGTTTTTTGATTTCAGTGGAGGGTGCATCGCGCATAGATCGTCACGGCATTCATTTCCATCACAGACACTTCCAACACAATAATTATGTTCGATCTGAATGCTTGATCTTATTCTTTTCTTTCGAACGGCGTTCTTTTTCGCATATCTGCCGCTTGGATCACGTTTCGGAAGTGTCACTGTCGCCATGTTTCCTGACCGGAAACGGAAGGAAGAGGAAGGAAAACACCACGAACTCACTGATAGTTTCTATTTTTAGTAACATGACGCGGAGTCGTTTCTATTTTTAAAAAATGGCGAAGAAAGGCGATGTTGACCGAAAAGGGTTACGATTTGTGCCGATGTTAGTCGATATTTGCCGATATTAGACGATCTCATTATGGGTGCAAAGCCTTAATTCCTGATTGTTAGTTTCGGCAGAGCGTCATGAATATTTAGGACGAAAGGCGTGGAAAGTGGGTGGTGCTACTGTCAAACTGCGCATCACAGCACGTGACCTTATATCGCTTTCATCAAATTCAGGTTAATTTGATCAGCTACCGTTTTCTGATCAACAAGAGGCCCACGGGCCATGGGTCGCTCACCTGAGTGACATAGCCACTGCAGATATGCAGATGTTATGCAACGTTTTTCCAATCCTGTCATCACAACTAATGAAAAGATCATCATTTAAGCAGTTCTTTATTTTGAAGAAGAAGATATATGGCATGCCAGTCAATTGAGCGTGATCATTTGAACTAACTCTAAATGGTAGCCAGCTTGGATTTACGATCGGCACGATTTTAGCTATTTTTGATCTACTAGTCACCCCAATGCTTCCTACCAAATTTCGAGTCAACTGGCCTTTCAGTTCAGGAGAAGAGGCAAAAAATAGATTTTGAAGATGGCTGCCATGGTGGCCATCTTGGATATCCGATTGGCACGATTTTAGCTATTTTTTATCTACAAGTCACCCCAATGTCTCCTACGAAGTCTGGAGTCAATTGGCCTTTCGGTGCAGGAGAAAAAGCTAAATATAGATTTTCAAGATGGCGGCCATGGTGGCCTTATGGGATTTCTGATCAGAACGATTTTAGCTATATTTGATCTACAAGTCACCCTGATGCTTCCTACTAAGTTTCGAGTCAAGTGATTTTTGGGTTTAGCAGAAGAAGCGAAAAATAGATTTTCAAGATAGCTGCCATGGCGGCCATCTTGGATTTACGATCGGCACGATTTTAGCTATTTTTGATCTACAAGTCACCCAAATGCTTCCTACCAAATTTCGAGTCAACTGGACTTTCGGTTCAGGAGAAGAAGCGAAAAATAGATTTTCAAGATGGCTGCCATGGCGCCCATCCTGGTTTTACGATCGGCATGATTTTAGCTATTTTTGATCTTCAAGTCACCCCGATGCTTCCTACCAAGTTTGGAGTCAACTGGCCTTTCGGTTCAGGAGAAGAAGGGAAAAATAGATTTTCAAGATGGCTGCCACTTGGATTTCCGATAGGCACGATTTTAGCTATTTTTGGTTTTTAAGTCACCCCAATGCCTCCTACCAAGTTTGGAGTCAATTGACTTTTGGGTTTAGGAGTAGCTACTTTTGATCTACAAGTCACCCTGATGCTTCCTAGCAAGTATGGAGTCAACTGGCCTTTCGGTTCAGGAGAAGAAGCGAAAAATAGATTTTCAAGATGGCGGCCATGGCGACCATCTTGGATTTCCGATCGGCACGATTTTACCTATTTTTGATCTACAAGTCACCCTGATGGTTCCTAGCAAGTTTGGAGTCAACTGGCCTTTCTGTTCAGGAGAAGAAGCGAAAAATAGATTTTCAAGATGGCTGCCATGGCGGGCATCTTGGATTTCCGATCGGCACGATTTTAGCTATTTTTGATCAACAAGTCACCCTGATGGTTCTTAGCAAATTTGGAGTCAATTGGCCTTTCGGTTCAGGAGATGAAGAGAAAAATAGATTTTCAAGATGGCAGCCATGGCGGCCATCTTGGATTTCCGATCGGAACGATTTTAGCTATTTTTGATCTACAAGTCACCCTGATGCTTCCTACCAAGTATCAAGTCAATTGGCCCAGGGGTGTAGGAGGAGTAGGCTTTTAAAGCAATTGTTGACGCCGCACGACGGACGACGGACATTGACTGACCACAATAGCTCACCATGAGCACTTCGTGCTCAGGTGAGCTAATAACTGAGTTGCTAATTGGCGAATTATACAATCAAGGTGCGATAGACACGCGCGACAATTATATGACTCAGTAGTGGGTAATTCAGGTGATATTTTTTCGCCACTTGTTTTCGCCAATTTATGATTTTTTTGTGCCAAATTTTATTTTTCTGCGACAATGGCGATCGGTAACGCGAACCCTGCATTTGAAGGGCCTCACTGATGAGTGACAATACGTTTTTTTTTTGTGTGTGTTTTTTTTATAGAGAAATAAGAAAAATTAACAAATACTTCTCTGCTACAACTCCTGCATGTTGTAATTTTTTCACTTCTCTACTAAAGCATGGGGTGGATATTCAGCAAGGTATAATAATGCGTACCTACAATATATGACTGTGTCTGTGCAAAAATAAGAAAAATATAAGTATGTTGTGTTATTCTAGACTCCTGGTCAAGTAATCAAATTGGATTGTTCAAATTTGAGGATAATTATGGTAAGTTATTAAGGTGTTCAAATATTTAGTGTTGCTTTTGTACCTCAATTTGAGACCTGCTTTCAGTATACTCGGCTACAATCATAGTGATGTTAATAAATCATAAAAAAAAATAGCTACAATTTCCAACCATCCTGTCCTAAAGGGAACTCGTCAATTAACTGTGAATAGATACGTGGAACTTTCCTGGCTAAACCCTCATTTTCCTAACCTCTTTTTATGAAGCAACACTGGAACTCTTCAGTAATAAGTTTTCCCATGGGGACCTGTTGTGCCAAAAATACAGGCTGCTCTGTTACTATCTGCTCCAAATCTGATGGAAAGTCATCACATCCTGGTAGAAGAATATCTATCTGAAAAACAACAGCAAAACAAACATCAGACAGTGTGAGAAAAAATACTACAAATTTTACAAAACTCATACAGGAACAGTAAAGCATATACACATTAACCTCTTTATAACACGGTTAGTTATAACAAGGTTTTGGATATAACAGGGTTCAAAGATGGACCCCAAAAATGAATAGACTAATTATATAAAAAAATTTTTCTATATTATACATTTTTGTTTGGATATAATATGACTGTATAACTAACACGGTTTATGCTTTTGACCCCAATAAAAGTGTTATAAAGAGGTTGTGGTGTATAATGTATAGCTTTAGATAAAAGGGATGTCCAGATAAATATTTTATTTCTCCATGAAAACATGTTGTGAGTACTCATTAACAGAACTGCCTCAGTGAAGGGCTTGTAACAAGTACCCACAATGTATACGTTCACAGAAAAATATTAACACTTCCTGGTAAAAACAACTTAACTAGATCAACGGTAAAGGTTTGGACCACCTGCATGTACCTTTTCCATTAAATGTGTTTTGTGTTTTTACTCTTCACAAGTCCAATTACAGTCGATCTAATTTATGTTAAGCAAACACCTAAGAGAAGGCTAAAAAGGTGTTGCTTTTGGCAAAGTGCTTACTTAATACACAGATAAGTTCACATATAAGAGACTTTCAAGGTACATGTATCTGAAAATATGGCCTCTTGATAGAGCTATTGATTAATACACGCCGAAGATAATTAAAAAAAAAAAAAAAAACTAACAAAAAAAAAAGACACTGACATTAGTTGAAACAGAGGTCTAGGAGCATTTGGTGTTAATTATGGGATAATTTTTTCTTATTTCTACACAAAAACATATGTTGTGGCTACTCATTTGGAAAGCATATGTGAGGCATGAGGTGCGAGGCGCTTCAAATGAGTACCCACAACATATGTTTTTATGGAGAACTAGAGAAAATTATCCCATCATTTTACCAGATACTACTCCTCTGTTAAGAAGACATACAACCTCTGTCAAATTCCATCTACAGTCAAATTCCATCTACTACAGTTATCGTAAACTTAAAGATTTTTATGGGTGGCCCCTGAATATCCCTAAGATCATGGATATGCTAAATGAACAACTTTTCAGTTGCCAGTGACAGCCTGTCACAGTATTTGAAAATATTCCATATTGAAATCTTCAATATAATTTAATGCACCAGAATATTTCACTGGTGATACATCAAGAGACATTCATTCACCATTCATGCAGCAATAAAGGGCAAAAACAAAAGTGCATACTGTTTTTTCCTGACTAATCCTGTGCATAAAAAATGAACGGTGCATACTGTTTTTTCCTGACTAATCCTGTGCATAAAAAATGAAAGAAACACTGTGTAAATTGCGTGTATCAATTCAGACCAATACACAAATTTCTACAACAGCTGAGGAGAATGGCAGATGTGTTCAAACCATTGTAGTTCATCTACATGATACATGCTGCCGTCACACTTGAAAATAATCACATTCCATGCCTAACCACTGAACTGACTGGAGAGTCCAAAGATTTGCAGCCAGATGCATCACAGGAGACTATAAGTCCTGCCAAGATGGATGTGTCACCAGCATGCTCTCAGACCTAAACCTGCCATCATTAGACGACGCCATTACGAAACAGGCCTATTCAAGCACACTGAAAATTTTACTACCAAAAACTGGCAATTTTTCAGACAAAAATTACTGATATTTTTCATATTTCTGTTCAAAACATAGATTGTGGGTAGTCGTTCAAACGAGTACCCACAATCTATGTTTTTGAGCAGAAACAAGAAAAATAATGTATACCCCTGTAAACCCCAGTTTTACTATGTAAAAGTGGGGTTTGATGGGGTCAAAATTATATAGTCATATTTTCGTGATGCCAAAAGAGGCTGATGTTCATGTGCAAGGTGGTGAAGGCACATGCCAGCTATCAACATCGAACACATTTTAAGGGCTCAAAGACCTAAGCTTACTATCCGGGCAAAACAGTTTGAAGACTTTGTATAGAAAAACAGTGTTGAGAAATCTGTGTAACAACAATCAGTGCTTCAAACCAATAACAGCTAAATCGGACCTGTTTAGAAACTTTCTTTGGTAGGACAGTTTATGACTGGAATATCCTCAGCGAAACTACAGTGAATTGTGATTCAGTGGAAAGATTCAGGATATTTATTTCTAAAAGAGACTAAAAGCCAGGATTGGTTACTTAACATATTATACAGAACCACGAAAACTCATAACATCTCAAATTTCCGTTCTTCGTTATTATATTTCAGAGTCTCTACATTCAAAAGAACATTATACCGAATAATTCAGGTGGTGAGCGTCTATATGATTATAACTTTTATATTTCCAGCCTTCTGATTTCTCAAATACAAGTTTTCCAGTTGGTTTCTCGTGGTGTATGGGAGCTGACATTTTGGCGGGACTCGAGAGCTCTGGGTAATATTTAAAAATAACCGCATCGGAATTAAATGGAAAGCTAGTTCAATGCAGACATTTCAACCAATTAAATGTAATATTCAGACTGAGAAGAAAATGTCTTCCGGGTAAATATCAACGAATCTGATACTGACCTTTGTAGTATTAAATTCTACAGTTTCCAATGAATCTGAAAGTGAAGGCGAAAGCCCAGACCAGACTGCGCGAACGCGCAGGCTGATCTGGGCCTTCACTGTCCGTAGACGCCCAAAGACATTTTCTGACTTTGTAGCTTATTTGAGTTTACTAAGGGGGACAGATACACTTTCAGTGGGGACAACTATTTTCAAAATTGTGCCTCCCTTCTGAAAAAGGGTCTACTCTAAAACTGTAAAAGGAAGAATTTAGCTCCCAGATCTTGAAGGACGAGCGGGCTGACGCCACAGCCGCCATTGTTTCCCTGCCCTTCCCCCCGCCCCCCTCCCCCCCCGGTCCCCAACAGGGGTGCTTTCCTCGGGTTTTATTCTTTTAGATTAATCGTTTATCAATTGACAAAACTTGAAAAATTGTCAAGATATTTAAAAAGTGATTTATGGTAACAGGGAAAAAACAGTTATTATGCTCATTATTAGGATTTAATGAATCTAAACATATTCTTTTTATATTCCAGGTAAAATTGGGTTATTCTATGCGGAGAAAACCAAGGTTATCACCTCCATCGAATGAGACAGAATGGCGGATTTCATAACTTTTTAGGGTTTCTTTTGCCTGGAGAGTTCCATGCCGAGTAGAGTAGACTCTTGTTAGGTAGGGGCTTGATATGCAAGGAGGCAAATGTTAAGTCATAAATGTTGCCTCCCATGAAAAAAGGCGTAGGAGGACCTGGTAGGCTGGGCTTTCGACTGTTGAGGCGACGTTGCATAAACGTCATGTTCCCGCAGGGTCAGTTATTGTAAATAGGAGTGTCCATGTGAATCGACAGAATGGCAAACAGTTTAGACTCTGATGCTGTCTCACCGTTTGAAAGTGTATTTATTTTTGTCTATGGAGTGTAAATTTCGATATAACTGGGTTCTTTTCAGAAGTAACCTAGCGGGAAGACAACGCTGAAACAACGTTATTTCAACGTTGATTCAACGTCACTGACAAATCAACGCTATAGCGACATTGTTTCAGCATTGTGTGCATACCGTTCAGTTCAAAGTTCCCGGGTTCAGTTTACGTTCAGTGATGACACTGGCGTTAATCTCGCTAACAAACATAACCAACGTTGCGCGGTGACATCGTGACGTTATGTATTTGGACTGTGGGTTTGTAATACCTAAAATAGGCTACACTCCTATACCATGATGAAATAAAAGCATGCCATTTTATAATTTCTTTTGGATTACCCCTAGTGCCCCAAGCTGAGTCATTCATCCAACTTCCTGCATGCATAATAAACATACTATATATACAAACACTGATCAACTTTAGCATGCTGGACAAAAAAAACAGTAGACGACATTTTAAAATATTTTTTTTTACGTTCTCCAGAAAAAAAAAAACAGGATTCGACATTTCGTGCAAATTGTCTCCAAATTTACATGAAATGTAAAATCCTGTTTTCTGGGAAAAATAAGAAAAAATATTATCAATATGTCGTCTGCTGAAACTTCGTAGAGTGGTAAAGGTTAAAAAATTCTCCTAATATTTATTGTCACTTTTTTTTTTTTTTTTTGCGTTCAGTTGATTAACAATCGGATTCGAAAGAAAATCAACCAAAATAAGTATCTTGTCTTTTCTATCGATGATTTACCCTTAAGCACCTCAGTCACCTTCACCTTAGAATTGAAAAAGCATAATTTGCCCTTCACATATAAACAGCACATTGTGCAGATCGCGTGGTATAACCGGTGTTTATTAGTCGGTTGCCGATTAGTAGTTCCCAACGTCATGAAACGGCATATGTTTTGTTGATTGAGCTTCTTTAACATAATTAGGAATTTATTATTAACAAAAAGAGTATGTATATTGTTTTTACGCTTCTTTAGTCTGTTCAGCGATGTTTACAGAGGCCTTCAACAGGGAACTGTATTTACAAAATGTTGAACAGTAGGATGGATATTTTTACACAGCTTCCGTAATATTATAGTGTGTTTTTATTGAAGATCAATATGTTATAACTGATTGCTTTATATTTTTACTCAAAGAATTTTATTCATACACTTGTCCCCGCAAATGACCTAGGCCATGCGCCAGTGCAAGGGCACTGCATGGGTATGTCTAGTATATGATATTAATATATCCTGTTGCCTATATGAATGATATACGGGTTATATCACGGAAGTAGAAAATACACATATAAGAGATTGAGACAAAGAAAGAGAATAGTGACGCCACTTAATAGGCTGGCGTTTACTGTATCCAAGTAGCATTTCGCCATGATTTCTACTTTCGGTTTGTTTGGTATAGTGACCTACATTTTATTGACTGCTACAGGCGGAACAAAATAGCATATCGATTTTGAGCATTCAGCAGGAGTGTGCCTTCACTGTGTGCACACAGTTACTTTAGCATAGGCGAAAAATTAAAGTCAGTTCTCCAGATAAGGATTTGGTTTAATGATTTAATACTCTAAGGTTTCCTCTGACAGCGTAGACATTTAATCAACGTCATTACGAAAATGTATAGAAAAAATCACCCCAAAAACTGAAAATTTTCAGATAAAAAAACTCTGATATTTTTCATATTCCTATTCCAAGCATATAGATTGTGGGTACTCATTAGAACCACCTCGACGAGGCGGTTCTAACGATTACCTGCAGTCTATGTTTTGAGCAGAAATTAGTAAATAATGTATACCCCGTAAACCACAGTTTTACTATATAAAAGTGGAGTTTAAGGTGTGTGTGTGTGGGGGGGGGGGGGGGGGTCAACATTATATAGGCATGTTTCCATGATGTGATGAAACTGACCTAGCCCACAGAAACTTCAGTGGGGTTATGACTTTTTTTTTTTTTTTTTTTTTTCATTTTAAATAGCATTTTAACAACACCAAGTCAGACCAATGGTCATATCGCATCTATGCGGTGCACATACATGTATATGGGTAATCATGAGGCCGCATGACATGTCTAAATATTCTTCTTAGTTTGAAACAAGACTCTGGATGGTATTTTCTCTTTTTTTTCCCAGAAAACAGACATTAACATTTCATGCAAATTGTCTCCTTAGGGGCCGATTTGACTGAAATGTTAAACCATGCTTTGGGGGAAAATATTTCAAAATGTCTTCTACTGAAAATTTACCCAGCATGCTAAGTTAATATTGTTATGTGGTTTGTATATTATAGCCATATATTGTCATCCTTAACGGTTATCCCTCACTGGGCAAGTTCAGAAGACGACACATATATGATATTTTTTTCTTATTTTTCCCAGAAATTATGACCTCCTGAGGAGGGGACAATTTGCATGAAATGACAAAGTCTTTTTCTTGGAAAAAATAAGAAAACTATTTCAAATTGTCATGTGTTGAAATTTCTACCCAATATGCTGATCCTTGATGTTGTTCTATAGTTTGTGATTGTTTGTTTTAAATGCGCTTGTAGCTTATAAATAATTATAGCTGGAACACAGCATTTCCTCATTACGAAAACACGCCTATTCAAATATACTGAAAATTTCACCTCCAAAAACTGAAAATTTTCCGATAAAAAAAAAATAATATTTTTTGAATTTCTGCTCAAAACATAGATTGTGAGTACTCGTCAGAACCATTACTCATTAGAACCGCCTCGCAGAGGCTGTTCTAACGAGTGCCCACAATCTGTGTTTTAGAGCAGAAAAGAAAAATAATGTATACCACTGTAAACCCAGTTTTACTATATAAAAGTGGGGGTTTAAGGGGGTCAAAATTATATAGGCATGCTTTCATAATGTACACCCAGCGAAGACGGACCGGCCTGCGCATACGCGCAGTCTGATCAGTCTTCTCAGAGTACTCTGTGGATAGCCTATGATCCAAGCGACTTCACACGAACAGCAAAGACGTGTGCAGGCAGATCTGAGTCTCCGCTAGACGCACATGCAATCTTGTTGGAACTGTTCTGCCCCGGCTAATTTCATTTAACCCATTGTAGACTGAATGAATTCACCCACACTACATATCGGAAGAGTCCAATTTCAATTTTACGTAGGTCAGGCAATGAGGTTTAGATATTCCTAGAGAAAAATGGTTAAACTATTGCAAACAGTGAAGACCCTGATCAGACGCCGCGTTCTGCGGCGTCTGATCTGGGTCTGCACTGTTTGTCAATTACCCTTTTAGGGGTCTCTCGACTTCAATGGGTTAATCTGCGCAACAAGAAAATATATATCATCGGGATATGTGAAAGCAAGATCAGACAGGAAAGAGAAAATTCAAATCATCCAGGGAAATCATATAGTCGTGTAAGGGACTTTGTTATATATGTTCATCCACACAGACTTCTGTATATTGATTCTGTAAGCGGACAGAGAAGGCCCTGGCCAGACTGCGCGGATGTATAGGCCGCAGAACTCGGCGTTTGATCAATACGGTTTGCCACTCATCCGGCTAGATTTTAGACACATAGCAGGGGGACTAAGTAAAACCAACATGTTCACATTTTTTAGGAAATGGTGTGAAGGAGATAAAGTGTCTCAAATTTGGCCAATATTTAGGGATAATAAGAAAGTAGAATATATTTGATCAAATAGCTCAGAATTAAAAAAAAAAACAATGCATTCAGGGGAAACAACTCTTTAAAAACTGTTCTGGTTCCGTTCTGAAAAGGGGCCTACTCTTAAAGGCAAAAGGGGTTTCTCTAAAAAGAAAGAATTTCTTTCTTTTTAGAGTAGACCCCTTTTCAGAAGGGATTTGATGCGCAGGAAAGCAAAGAGGAGCTTCACAAAAGCTATCTCCCTTGTAAGCAAGTGCACTAGGCCTCCTTAACAGGCATTGACCTTCTGATATAAATGTATGAAAACATTCTCAAAGAGCAAACTATATTAAAAGGAAGCTGAATAAGAAGGCGATGATGTACATTTTTTTGTATATCTAACATTATGTTTATCACCCAAAAAAAGTTTAATGCTGGCTGAGCAAACACTGTTGACCCAGCTGAAGCGCAGTTGGAGCAGTATCTGTACAGTTTACTATTAAGTCACATTTTAAACACCTCATCAAGTTGCCAAGGGTAGGAAGTTCGAATCCCAGCTCAGCCGCATAACTCACGTGGAGACCAATCATGAAATCCTTTCTATGGTCGTTCTGTCACTTCCGCTGACTCAAGAAGTTCATTTGTTAGTTACTGTCCAGGAAATTTATGAATAGGTTAACTGACTGACTCGACATGAGCATAACAGTGTTGACTGGGCTGTAAACCCAAGCTAAAACAAATCATAGGTTGCCAAATGGACACAAGAAAGGTAAGCAATATGATATCCGGAATTTTAGTGTAAATATGGTAGGAAATGTTTTATGAAATGGGCTCCCCTGGTATAGCTGGGTTTCAGCAAAAGCTAATAAACGCATGAATTATCTCATTCATTTTAACTACATGCGTAAAATTATTTGCATCTTCCTGTTGCAGCCAGACTGAAAAGCAGTTTTAGGCTCTATGCAGGAAACCTTTTATATATTGTAGCTCTAGATTTTGTTTTTTTTACGCCCGTGGGACAATCGTGGGCGAAGACAATCTTAATGTTTGCCAATGCTCCAGAAGCACATTATTAAAGCCATGGACTGGTCCAGTGCTATTTTCCATGGACTGCTGACTGACGTTATATAAATAAGTACATGTATTAGCTTTCACAAAAAGCTTGGTCGCAGACCAAGCTTTTTGCGAAAGTGTAATTAGCGAAGACTAAGCTTTTTGTGAAAGTTAATACTTGTAGACAGGATGCTATCTTTTAAACCAGATACTTCATATATTTTTTTTATTTCTCTGGGAAAACATGTTGTGATAATCATTAGAATCGGATCGACGCGCATATGCGATTCAACATGCGTTCATGCAGAAATAAAAATACGTTTCAGTGTATGTGCGCCGCACCACGGGAAAATGTGTCTGGGCATATGCGAGCAGCCAAAAACCAAATCAGACTGTGCATCAAGCCATCTTCAAGTTTCTTTTTAATAAATGTAAATGGTACTATATGTTCAGTATAATACTCGAAACATCTTTATTACAGATATAACAATCACTGAAATATCTGAACGTCTCCAAGTACAAACAAAAACACAGACTGGTTTCCTGTTTGAGTGACAGTCAAGCAGTAGCATTCCCCTATTTAAGGGACAGGATTTTCCACCATTTATAAAAAAGGAGGTATTTAACCCATTTATGCCTAACGTCTCATAAAAAGGGACATTGGCAAACAGTGTAGACCCAGATCAGACGCCGCGGAACGTATGATCAGGATCTACACTGTTTGCATTAAGTTAAGAAATTTCTACATTATACTCGGACTAAAATAAAAATATGTGTGTTTCAGGTTTCAGCCTCAAACAAATTAGGTAGGGTAGGTCGGAATAATTTTTTTTTACTATTTTTTTTATCAAGTGCATGGGCTGTACAGGGTGATTTAATGAATTTTCTGTATATATATGGTGTCTAAATCAATAAAACAGTTAAATTATTACTCTGTGAATTGTATTTCTTTGTTTTCTTGAGAAAGAAGTGTGATTTTTATCATTTTTACAATTTTTTTTTCACCCAAAAGTATTTAGGATCGGGCCAAAACATTAATTAGGGTCGGGAAACCTGAAACACATTTTTTTGGCCATAAGAACTGACCAGACACCCTGTATATAGGAAATGGGCCTGTCAAAAGAGTTAAGGTAGAAGAATCAACTCGGCTTAAGTGGGTTAACTTTTGTGGCTCTCTGTTTGCTTCTTTAAACACAAATCCTAATATGAAAAGATCTTGCTATAAAGAATGAAAGAATTTGCTCCAAAGGGAAGCAAAATACTTCCTTTTTATTGCAGACCGTATTGCAGAAGGAGGCAAAACAATCTTAAAATTGTCTCCTCTGAAAGTGTCATTACGAAAACACGCCTATTCAAATATATTAAAAATTCCACCACCACCCAAAAACTGAAAGTTTTCAGATAAAAATTCTGATATTTTTCATATTTCTGCTCAAAACATAGATTGTGGGTACTCGTTAGAACCGCTTCGGCGAAGCGGTTCTAACGAGTACCCACAATCTATGTTTTTGAGCAGAAATAAGAAGAATAATGTATACCCCTGTAAACCCCAGTTTTACTATATAACACTGGGGTTTAAGGGGGTCAAAATTATATAGGTATGCTTTCATGATGACTAGTTCTCTTTAATTGTATCAGGAACGGAGTTAAGGGATTAATGTACGTGAAATCGTTAATGTGGACGTATCTAGGAAGGTACCTGGCTGGTGAAAGCTTCTGTCACCTACATGAGGAAGAACATTTGCGGTTTGCCATTAACCTTGCGAATTGATTAGTTACGGTCATTTGATCTAGTCATTACCTCAACATGCATATGTCATCGATTGCCCCAACCACGTGAAACTCAGGTTGCTCGATAATCTGATGTTAAGTATGTTTGTTGCAGAATTCTGAATTTGTTTTTCACCCTATTAATCTGTCTAATCCGACAATGATAAATCAGAAGGGTGTGTGTGTGGTGGGGGGCGGGGGGGAGGGGGGGGCAGGGGAGTATGGGGGGAGGGGGTGTTCACTAACTTTCATTTTGGCTATTCATACCACAAAATCACGTCCCTGACCCATCAAAAGCTGGGCACAGGGGTGAATGATGCACACATGATCAGTCTAAAGTTAATTTTATTTGTTTCTGGCTTTGGATTTTAAATCTGTTTGTGACCTAAAGGACAATGACTATCAGTATCTGGGCAATAGTTAATCTGTTTAAAATAAAATAAAACACCCGAATCATATAAAAATCTTCCCCTACCCTCTTACTCCACCGCTAGGAGTCTCAGGGACCTTTATGCTCAAACCCTTAACTCTAGCATGCTAGGAAAAAATTTAGCAGACGACAGTTTGAAATACTTTTTCTCATTACGAAAACACGCCTATTCAAATATATTGAAAATGTCACCGCCAAAAACTGAAAACTTTCATATAAAAAACCGATTGCTCAAAACATAGATTGTGCATACTCGTTAGAACCGCCTCGGCGAGGCGGTTCTAACGAGTACCCACGATCTATGTTTTTGAGCAGAAATAATAAAAATAATGTATACCCTTGTAAACCCCCCAGTTTTACTACATGAAAGTGGGGTTTAAGGGGGGTCTAAATTATATAGGCGTGTTTTCGTAATGTCATTTTTCCGAGAAAATAGGATTTGACATTACATGCAGATTAGAAGACAATTTGTATGAAATGTCGTGTCCTATTTTCTCGGAAAAATTAGAAAACTATCATCAGTTTGTCGTCTGCTGAATATGCCCATAGCACTGTAAGTGTTAATATTCCAAAAATTCTCATATTCTTCTTTATGAAATGGGATTATATTTGGGTAGAGGATACATTGCACACATTTACCTATTAGTGTAGTGATGTAATGTCATGGAATAGAAATAAGTCTATCTACTCTCAGAGTCAAACTACACAAATTTTCTATTTAATTTTAGGTTACAACCTGTGATGTCAAGCCAGCATACTGCCCATTGCCTTTGACTTCATAGAATGCCAAGCTGAGGTGTTATTCTGCTTAATAGACCACAAAGTGTTCATATATTTATCGTTCAAATGTTTACAGTGATTCTTTTGGCGGCATTTGTTGGGTTGTGCCTCGTTATTTGTTACAACATCCTGTTTCGTCATAACCGCAAGTATGACGGCATTAGAGCGGTGGCCGGAAGGCTGCCACTGGTAGGAAATGTCTTTGACATGACAAAAACGCACTTAGTGCTCACTGACTGGGCTAAAACGTATGGGCCAATATTTAGATTTAATCTATATGGTGAAGAAATAGTGGTTCTGAATAGCTTTGAAGCTATCCACGAGGCATTGGTCACAAACGGAAGTGATTTGGCAGGAAGACCCCATATGTATCGAACTGAGCATGCGGACCGGAACCGGAATTCTATAGTATGGCAGACGTATACTCCAAAATTGCGGGTAATACTTGTTTCTGTACAATTTATCACTTGGTAGTGTTGGTATTGTTAACTATACCTTGGTCCTATGTCGTCATTCGAAAAAAACAAAAACAAAAAAAAATAATCAAAAAAAAAAAAAAACACACACACACACACGCACGCACGGTACTGTTGATATTGTTAAACATACAGTACCTCGGGCGAAAGTCATCATTCGAACACACACACATACACATCGCACAAAAAGCGCATAAAACACACACACTTCAGAGAACTAATGAGTATTTAATGATAATTCTGATCTGGGATACTTTTCTCAATTGCTTTTGTTTTGTGTTGAGGTTTTACGGCCCAGTCAACCCAATGGGGTCATGTCGAGCGCGGTCAGTTTACCTAACCAACGTTTACTGAGCAGGCTTAGTCCTCTAAGCGATTAATCAGTATTGTGCACATTCTTTCGCCAGAAACTGACAACTGCCCTTCTTAAATCAGCGGAAAGGAGAGAATGACCGTAGAAAATATTTCATGATCAATCTCCACGAAAGAATGTTGCCGACCTCGGCGGGGGTTGAACCCGCGACCTCCTGGTCTCCAGTCGGACGGCGCATCCAACTGAGCCACCGAGGCCGGTACCATAATGCACATGTTGGAGGTACTCATTAGAAGCGCCTCGCGCGAGGCGCTTCTAATGAGAACCCACAACATTTTATGGAGAAATATGAAAAACATCGCAGAATTATCATTAAATACTCATCAGCAAGTCCTCTGCAAAATACACAAATATGTATACCAGAATTTGTGACTCAGTCTGAAGATGGGACCAGAGGTTAGTAAAATGAATTATTTTTCTACTTTATCTGCTGTGTAATGTCAGTCAAAAGTCAGCGGACCAAACTGATATGTATCACATATTTGTGCATGTAATTAAGCTCTTTGATGTTACGTGACCTTAAATATAAAACAAAACAGTTACATTCTTTCCCGAATTAGAACTACTGACACATATTTGACATACCTTCAGACACGTTTGTCCTCATTTGTATGTGAACTTCACATTAGTACAGACCATATAGCTTTTGTTTACAAAACACCGTCTTTGTGAGGTAACGATTTTGGATGCGTATTTAAATTGTTCGCATATGACCCGAAGATTGCTAACGACTGTCTCAGTTTTACATTCTACCGTTCTCCATTTGACAGGATACCCTGTCATTAGTAATCAGTGGTTAAAAAATCTAGGTAATGTGTACCCAACCTGTTTCCCCATAATAGATATAGTAAAACTGGGGTATGTAGGAGTCAGCAATAAAATATCAGACGGGTTTTCAGAATTTTGCAATTTTTAAATCTGCTTTTCAATTTGTTGGTTAGTTCTTAGCAACCTTCTTTTCTGCAAAAAAAAAAAAAATGTATCATAATATGCTTAATAAACCATCACGAAAACTCGTCTATATAATTTTGACACCCTTAACCCCCACTTTTATAGTAAAGCTGGGGTTTTACAGGGTGTACATTATTTTTCTTATTTTGCTAAAAAAACATAGATTGTGAGTACTCATTTAAACCGCCTCGGAGAAATATGAAAAAATATCAGAATTTTTTATCTGATTTTTTTTTCCTTTTTGTTGTAAAATTTTCAATATTTGAATAGGCGTGTTTTCATAATAAAAATTTTCTTCGTTTTCCATATTATATAGTGAAATGCTATGGCTTCCATAACTGTAGATACGGGGGGGTATCAAGATTAATATTTTTCTCATTTCTGCATAAAAGCGTATGTTGTAGGTATTCATTAGAAGCGCATCGGCGAGGCGCTTCTAACGAGTTCCCACAACATTTGTTTTTGTGGAGAAATAACAAAACATATTTAATTTTATACTCTTCATATCTGGCGCTATGAGCCCTACCATAGTTTAGTATAAATCATTTTTTTTTGTTTGAACAGTTTTTGCGAAAGATGGTTCATTCATCACTCCGTATGTATGGGTCAGGATTGGACAGACTGAAATACAGATGTGTACCAGAAATTAACCAAATGGTGGAAAGAATTGGCAGTTTTGAGGGACTGGCTTTTGACCCATGGCATATTTTCTATGACTCAGCTTGTAATATTATGCTTGATTTGGTAAGTATGAATATCTTCTTGTCAAATACATGTACTCATTGATCCTGTATTCTACAAGATTATAAGATTAACCCTGGTCCTGCGGAACCCGGATATATCCTGCCTTTACAAACAGTGTAGATCCAGATCAGTTAGCTTGAAGCCAACTGATCTCGATCTGCACTGATTGTCATTAAGTATGTGAATTTATATCAACACTCTGGATCAAGTAATCTGATTGACTGAGAATTAGAAGTGGGCGTGGCATCTAAATTTATTTAGCATGACAAGGGTTAAGAAGGCTACTTGGGACTTTTACTAGTTTTACTAGCACGAAACTAGTAAAGAAGCCACAATCATAGATCATAGTCTACAAATAATACCAAGAAAAGAGCAAATAAAACAGGACAGAAAGCACACATGCCACAAACCAGGCAAAACAAAGCAACCAGGGCCCAATTGTTCAAAGCATCGTTAGCTTAACGAGCGCATTAGTGGTCAAAATATTAACTGTTCTAGTAAGTACTATATCTAATTCACAGGTATTTTTGCTGAAAAATGTGAGTATTTTTTTTTTCAGCAAAAATATTAGCGTATATGCCAATTTTAATGATCAAATTTTTAACGATACGTGAACTAATGAGATCGTTAGTTTTGACAACTGGGTCCAGATCTCTCTTCCAAAACAAAGCGATCACAGGCGCAGATAGAACCACAAGATAACAAAAGAACAGTCAACACGGTGTTGATCACAGCCATCGTTGAACCTAGCCCTTAATTCTGGTATCGCTACAAAGTATGCCTACCATATGAGCCAGCGCACGACAAAACCTACAGTTAGACCTGTTTGACCAGCAAAGACTCGGATCAGCCTGTATATCTACCCAATATGGCAAAGGGTCTCGTTTGTCTCAGGATATCCTTGAGACTGTAGAAGGCACATGCGATCAGCGAAGACGCTGATCAGACTGCGCGGATGCGCAGGCTGATCTGAGTCTTCGCTGGTCGTACACGTCACATTGTAGGTTTTGTCAAGCGCTTGCTCACGTGAGTTCGGTCCGCACAATGATCTGCTAACTCACCAATGAATCAGTAAAACGTGCATGAAAATCACAAACTAAAGAAACTCACAAACAAAGCGTAGAGCGCAATTGAATTCTGAGGCCAGAGCACAAGAAACAACTCGTAGAACTACAATAGGCCTTATCACAGACAGGGATAGTCGAAGGCAACCCTGAAACTGGTTAAAGAAAGAACAGGCCCGACACACCGCCTTCCAATTAAGAAGAGAAGCGAAGCCATCAGTTATAATTAGCTTAGCAACTATACATGCAGTTTGCCACTGATCATCTCCTTTTGCATATAGTGACAATCTTCATGAAATGTTCCGAAAAATCAATAATGCCGACACTCCTATATTTGTTGCCTCTTTCGCCATAAAATTTAGGTTCCGATAGAACGTCATGCAGCAGTGTCTTTGGAAAATAGTTCAGAATAATGGCGATAAACCCTAGAAAATGTTTTAGAGAATTTATGATTCCAGATTCAAGTTTAACCAATTTTAGTCTGGAAATCCCAAAAAGAGCAATGGACAAACAGTGCAGACCCGGATCAGACGTTGCAGAAATTTCTATAAATCTTAGTAATAATAAATACTAACCAGAAACCCTGCTTTTGGAAATAGACTGGTCCTTAGTGTTGTGTAGAAGCGTCCACGAGACATAAATGAGTGACGATTTTTAGATGCTAAAAGTTTATTCCTAGTATTAAAGTCATTTGTTTATTTTTTTGGAGGGAGAGTTAATATATGGAGATAACTTGTTTTTCGGTCATTTCCTAAAAGGTAATGTGTTTTTTTGAAAAGGCTTTTGGTACGCGGCTGGAGTACAACGATGAAAATCTCGAGAAACTGAAGGAAATAAATAGATTATTTAACCATACATTTGGGCCGGGTTCCAGCCGTATAGTGGATGGGTTGCAGTGGTTTAACATTTTCAAGAATAAAGAGTATGATACCATGAAGAAAGCCCTTGGACTACGGAACACTTTCTGGAGCGAATATAGGCGCAAGGTAAACATTTGTTATTTTTGCCATCATCAGGACATATGCACCTTATCACGAATGTGATATCCAACGACCCACATCAGCATGTTCATCTGCACAGTATTACCCAGCGGCTACATGGCATTTTTACGTCACATTTACGTCGATGCAGCGTCAACGTTAATGCGAGGTTGTACAAACGTCGTGTGGCTTCTTCAGAAGCCAACTGATCTGGATCTACACTATTTGCAAAGGCAAGGCATATCCGGGTTCACTATGTCCAGGGTTGAGATTGCATATGAGCGATGCAGTTCAAAGTTTAGATATGTATACAAGTTCAAGAGGCATTACCTATAATGAATTGCTACACTCCTTATTGATGGTTATTTGAAAATGTAGGCTATTGGCCGCTTGCGATAAGATGCCTTTTCTTTCAGCTAGTTATACGTCTGTACGATGCTTAAAAGTGGTTTTACGGCAGAACCCGCAGTTCACACACACACACGCACGCACGCACGCACAAACACACACACATATTAATTTTCTGTATTTACCCAAACCATTCAGACATTAATAAGAGCAGTGTAAACCCATCAAAGACAGAGTCTTGAGCCGAATTTTGCGTTCATTTTCAAGAGAGACCACCCGAAAAGAAATGAATTATGAATCGTTTCTCCAAAGGGCAAATCTTGAAGAAACAGATTTGCTTTTAGCAGAGGAGAGAGGATGGAGCAATTACATTCCTTCAAGAGTAGCATCCTTCAGTACTTTAGCTAAATACTTTCTGGGCAAAATGATTTCCATTGAAGGTGTACTCATTCACACTTTCTTTTTACCATATACTTATGGTAACATTTTAGCAAGTCCCCAGTGGCGTAGCTAGAACGGAATAATTTGTACGCAAATTCAGGCAAACTCTTGAAAAAGTATGCCTGGAAGCTCTTCTAAATTTCGGGCTACTCTTAAAGGAAAGAATTTGCTCCCTCTTGGAGCAAATTCTTTCCTTTAAGAGAAGCCCCTAATGTAAAGAACCAAAAAATTATATTAATGTCACTTAATTGTACAAATGTTTCGTACGCAAAACTACGCATTTTACACACATGCGTATGTGCGTAATGAGCGCTACGCCTATGCTCCCCTTGGTATTGCCTGGCGGGTTGACAAAATGTTGCAAACTAATGGCAAACTTTGATCATTTGGGGAGAACGTGTCATTAGGCATATGCGGACAGCGAAGGCCCAGATCAGCCTGCGTGTCTGCGCAGTCTGATCAGGGTTTTTACTATCCATCCACAAACAGACTCGTTGGATATTATAGAATGTTTTAATGGAGAGTAAATGTGCGAATGAGACTGCACGTGGAGGATGGTGTGAATCCACACATTTTGCGCATGTTCGTAGGAATTTGTTTCGCTTGACAGCATATTTAGAATCAGTGGAATGTTTTACTCAGGTTTAAATCTATATCCTAACATTTTGAGGCAATGTAAGGTGTTATATGCATTAACCCTTAAAGCGCCAAGAAAATCTGCATCTGAAAATGTTGTCTGCTTATGTCGTCTGCTGCATCTTCTTACAAACTTTCCAAACTTACATTTTGCATACAGGCAAACAGTGTGGACCCAGATCAGACTGCTCCGAAAGGAGCAGTCTGATCAGGGTCCACACTGTTTGCAACAATGACTTATAAAGTAATCGGCAGAAGACAAAGCAGACGACAGTTGTTGTGATTGGCGCTTTAAGGGTTAATATCCATGCATTACAGATTGTAGTTGACCTTCCTATCAGAAAATATCTCCGGTTTCTTTTGTAGATTATCAAATTCTTTGATTAAACGGGAAACTTCAATTAAATCTAACAGCTCTTAACTGATCATTATGTCTTTCTTTACCTGGGTGTAATCAAAGCATGGAAATATTCCATTTTAAATCTGATTAGATAATACTTACCTACGGAAATGCTGATTGAATATTTCTTTTAATGCTTTGTTATTTTCCCAATGTTAATCCATAAAGCTCCGAGCAAGATTGCAGCAGACATTTTATTTTGTTTTTTTTTTTTTTTTCATTATATTTCAGAGAAAATAAGACTTGGCATTTCATGTGAATCATCTGCCTATTCTAGAGGACAATTCACGTGAAATGCCAAGTTTTATTTTCTCTAAATAAACAAATAAAAAAATCAAAATATCGTTTGATGCAGCTGTGATAGCGCGTTAAGGGTTAAATTTCCTTATATCAGTTTTCTAAATATTGTAACCGGTAAAGATCACATACAGCTTGAAGTTAAATAAACTTTACCCATTTTCTTTTAAAAAAAAATTCTTCAGTCAGACGTGTCTTATGTATGAGATAATTCAAGTTGGATGAAGGAAGTGATAAATCTAATTCCAAGATTATTTTCTCCAGTCCTTTATAAAACGTATACTGTTGGTGCTTATTTGAATCGCCTCACTGCTCTAACTGTACAGTATACCCAAAATTAATGTATTCATGGAGAAATGATAAAAATGCCCAAAAATACCACCATTATCCTGAACACAACCTCCGGTTCTCCGATTTCTGGATTATTCGGCTGCCTTTTGTATTTTATGTCCCCCATATACGGGGAGCCTTTTGCGTTAGCGTTGCCATGATTCGGTGTCCGCATAGGCGTTGGCGTGACATTTTCTTGTCTAAATAATATCTTGTGAACCTGTGGAATGTTGGATTCTTACCAAATTTTCATGGGTACATAATTGGAACTTAGCAAAGAACCAACTAGATTTCGGTGACCTTGGCCCAATTTTCAAAGTCACAGCAGTAGAAAAACTGAAATTTCGGTGTGTGGGACAGTTTTTTTTTTCTGAAAACACTGTTACTAGTTTGTTTTACTTCACAATAGTTGGTGTGAAGTGCCGTGCGGCGGCTGTAAAAAGTATCTCCGTACTTCACCATATATCAGAACTGGCCCATTGATCCCAAAGGAAAGGCAAACATAATATGTTTGCCTTTCCTTTGGGATCAATGGGCCAGTTCTGTTTACTTTGAGTGTCGAATACCGCCAGGGTAGGCATTTTGCATGCTGTTAAAAGGTCATGTATTTGGTTAAATCAACACACATATACAACAGAAACATTATTACAAAAATGATTAAAATATGTAATTTACAAAAATATCACATAGCACTTTAGCAAAATAATTACTGTATGTCAAGATTTAAACTGATAAATAGTAGTGCTTAAAGGAAAATAAGAGAACCAAGGAACTGATACAATCAGATCCATATCAAGCCCCCAATACTAAAGGGAAAGGGAGACAAATACAATAAAGCATGAACGAATGGCAAGCAGAACTAACAACTTTTTTCCAAAAAGGTGGGAACCCTATTACCCAAATTTAACTGAATATATAATCAACCCACATGGTGTTTAAAAGAAAAAAAAAAACATTAGAAAGTCAAACACTATATAACAATGAACAAATAGTACCACAATGAAAGTACTCCTTGGACCGGTAAGTAATGAATTACTGGGGGGCTTAAGCTAACTTTACGGGATCCCAACCCTCGCCCTCAGCTTCCATAGTGGTAAAACATATATTTATCCGGTCCGTGTGAAGATCTTTTAACTTATCCAAGAATCATTACGGGCAACAGGTAAATTACAGATAAAGTCATTAATGAAGCAAAGATGAGGACTCAACAGAAACATCGTATTGAGACATTTGGAGAACTCTGGGTTGTCAAACAACCCCACTGGACTACTGGAGCAAACGAAAACCACCAGTTGAATCCCAGTGAGCCGAGAAACAGACATTAACCCTTGTCCTGCTGAATAAATTAAGATGCCACTACCACTTCTAATTTTCAGCCAGTCAGATTACTTGATCCAGATTGTTGATATAAATTCACATACCTAATGTCAAACAGTGTAGATCCAGATCAGTTGGCTTCTTCGAAGCCAACTGATCTGGATCTACACTTTTTGCAAAGGCAGGGTATATCCAGGTTCAGCAGGACAAGGGTTAAAGGTTCCGGCCCAGACCATCTAATCAATAATGTTTAAGTCGGGGCCATCATCGAGTCTGAACCCCATTCATCGGCGTGCAATTATAGAGCCGTTTCATACTGACCTGTCTTATACTTATTCTTGACACGTCGGCTATTTCATGAAGGTTTTGGATAATGTAAATCTTTTTGTAAATTGCCCATTAGGCTGTCCAGTTTACCGTTCCGTAAAAGGTCATATTCTTTATTGATCACAAAGCCACAATGATAGTGTGTGTTTTATGGGCTGTGTCCCAAATGTTTGCTATTTTATCTACTTTGTCAGACTGCAGTTTGAACTGTTATCCTCACTGTACATATCTCAAGACGAATATTTTCCTGTTTTATAGACTGACTATTGTTTAACATTATAATAGTGATTCTTGAGATACATATACTCAGTGTAAAAGTAGAGTCTCTAACCATGACATGGCTCAGTTATTCAACTATACTTGTTTGTTGTTACAATGTGCGATGTACCACGAAATATTCACATCCTGTTTAGTATTGAGATAAGCGTTCTACTGATATATCGCTGATTAAATACAAAAATAAACATTTGTTCAGCCCGAGAACATTTACAATAACGGTTTTGGCTAATACAGCCTTGCGGGCATGCAACCTTCAGACAACGTCCCATATATACGTGGATGACGTTGTATCGACGTTAAGGTGAGGTTGTATGAATGTCATTTGCCCGCTGAGAAGCTATAATAGAACAGAAATGAGAGAGAGACCATATCTGAAAAAAAGACTAGCACCTTGCCAGATACATTCCGTTCTCCACGAAAACACATCGCTACCCATTGGAGTAGGCTCAGTAAGCACAGCACCATATGTGAGAAGAAAAAAAATGTCAATACTTTCTGATATGGGGTGTGGGTTGGGAGGTGTGTGTGTGGGGGGGTGGGGGTGGGGTGGGGGTTGTGTGTGTGTGGGGGGGGGGGGGGGAGCATATGCACTTTGGTAAGACAGTTGGTCAAAAATGTATTACCTCTCGTCTAAATAGGTGTCTAATACGGCAGCATCAGTGGCACTCGTATAAAATTTCAGCATTCCCAGAAAAGACTCAATGATCATTGATAACCCGAAATCTATAGTGAAGTACGCCAGACGTTATACCGCCGCCACACGGCACTAACACAAGATGAAGATAGATAGGTTCCGAATGGAACGATCCTTAAGAACAACGAGCTCACATAATCACACAAACACACACACAAAAAATGCTTGACTGTCAGACGTATTCTCGACCAGACTATCTACTTTGGCCTGTAGGGCACCATTAGTCCCAGTAAACACTACACGTCGTAATAACGTTGTTTCGACGTCACTGCGACGTCGTGACGTCGCAGCCACGTCGATACGACATTATCATGACGTTGTGTGTTTGCTGGGAGTAGATCATTTCCAAATTCCTTGAACGGCTCAATAAGGACCAGAAATATAAACTGCAGTATGAGGTAAGGGGAGATATTTAATGGCCGACAAATGGTTCTAACACCAGCTGTAGGTGTAGTGAATATATCTAGATACTAAAAGGAATATGGTTAACACAGACACACACTGAAAAAATGATTAATATATGTCGAAATTTTCTGCATCAGTGACGCATACATACGCATACACACGCGCGCACACACACACATAGACACATACACACATATACACGGAAAGGCGATTGAATGTCGAAATTTTCTGCATCAGTGACACACACTCACACAAACAGAGAAAAGCGCTTGAAAATCGAAGTTTTCTGCGTCAGTCACACACACACACACACACACACACACACACACACACACACACGGTGCTTGAATGTCGAAGTTTTCTGCATCAGTGACCCTCGTGTAAAATTTATAGTTTCTTGGAATTTGCTCATTGATAATAAATACCAGTATTCATGTCCAAGTATATAATCTCTTCTGACGTTAAATTATTATTTAAGTGTACACATGGCAGAAAGGCGTCCGTCAAATTATGTTGCTTTTTATAGACGAGGTATATGAAAATAAAGTAATATACACGTGTATGTATATAAAAATTAATTAATAAGTATGTAATTCCAGGAACCTGTCCCAGAGAGTGTTATAGCTGATCTGCAGGAGGTTTCTGAGAATCCACAATATAAAGAGTTAAATGTCACAGAAACTACAATGAAAGAAACATTCACAAATTTAATACTGGCAGGTATGTCTTAAGGGGACGTAGTTTGTTGGTCTTTTGTTTTCAAGGGAGTCTACTTTTGTGGCTTCTTGCGCAGCAAAACCCTTCCAAAGAGGGATCTGCTTTAAGAGGGAAGGCTTTATTGAAGTGGAGTAACCCCCTTCGGGAAGGGATGCAAAACAATTTCTGACAGGATTACCTTTCCTGAAAAATCATCAATTTCCCTTAAAATATAGTTTAGAGTAAGACTGGCATTTATCCGGGTTAAATGAGTAAAGCTCAGCCCAGCGGGAAATACTGGGACAACCCGGGTTTTACTGGGCAATGCGGGTAATTCTGGGTAATCCTTAGACCTTGAAAATACAAACTTAGACTATAATGTTTTTATCTGCAATTATGGGAAGGATCCTACACCTTTACAGTAGGAAAAAATGAGGACGTTTTTATTTAAATTCGGAAATACAGCTATAAAATTTAAAAGTATAAGGCCACTTATGGCAGGAAATACCAATAAACTATGAGGCGACTCCCACCGCCCCCTCCCCAATCACAGGACTAGTACCAATTGAACGGTGTATTACTGTACTATATACGAGGGCGTGTCAATAAATAACCAGCCTATCCCATTTCCGATGGACGGAGACGGTCACGATTATCATGCTTTGTTTCAATATATGTTTTATGCATGGGTACAAAATTGCACGCGTATCGAGTCATTCTTTAATAAGATATTGAATGTCAAACATGGCTAGTGATGCAAATACATGCTTTTCATCTAAAGTTGAGTACCATGCTGTAATTCTGTACTTGTATTTAAAAGGTAAAACATGCAAGGAAATACACGGCGAGTTAGCCGATGTTTATGGGTCTTCTGCACCATCTTATGCTCAGGTTAAATTCTGGGTAGGGGAATTAAAACGCGGTAGAACGTCTTTAGAAGATGAAGCCAGGTCTGGACGCCCACTGGATGTCACCGACGAAGAAATGTGTAAGAAAGTTCGGGATCTGGTATACTCTGATAGGCGAATTCAGGTGAAAGAAATAGCGCAGGCATTAGTCATTTCACATGGTAGCGTTTCAACAATCTTACATGATCGTTTAGGTATGCGCAAGCTAACAGCCCCGTTGGGTCCCCAAATCCCTTAACGATGAGCAAATGGCAACCAGAGCATCAGTATGAGGCGCCTTGTTGAAGCGTTTAAGGTCAAAAGACGACTTTCTGTTGCGTCTGGTGACTGTAGGTAAGACTTGGGTTCATTAATTTGAGCCAGAGAATAAAGCACAGAGTCGTCAGTGGGTCCCCGAGGCCAAAGAAGTTCAAGACGCAACCATCTGCTGGCAAGATGATGGCCACAGTATTTTGGGACGCAAAAGTCGTTATTATGTTAGACGTTTTACCCAAGAGAAGTACAATAACTGGAGTGTACTCTGCAAACTTGTTAGACCAGCTGAGAACCGCCATCCGTGAAAAACGCCGAGGTAAACTCTCTAAAGGTGTTTTGCTGCAACAGGACAACGCGAGAGTCCACACTTGCAAAGTTGCAATGGATGCTGTAGAGCGAAACGGGTATGAATTAATACCACATCCTGCCTATTCGCCTGACCTAGCTCCTAGCGACTTCTTCCTATTCCCAAACTTGAAAAAGGATATTCGTGGACTTCATTTCCGGTCTGAAGAAGAAGTCGTGACGGCAGTGGAGGATTTGGTCAATGGAAAGGACCCTGACTTTTTCAGTGCTGGGCTGATGGCACGAACACCGTTGGTCTAAGTGCATCACACTAGATGGCAATTACATCGAAAAGAAGAGGTGGATCTCAACCGGAAATAAGTTAGGCTAGTAACTTATTGACTCCCCCTCGTATTTCAATAATTAACTAAACCTTTAACGACTATGGTAAGTTACTAAGTTAGGCATTGTTCAAGCATTCCTTTATCAACATTGAACACCCTCTATTCATGCAAGATTGTTTGTCACTTAAGACTGTTAAAACAAGTGATTATTTATAACGGTTGTTTGCGATGCATGTACCAAAAGCATAGGGTTATCATTACCTGTAATAATTGTAAGGCGAGGTCTCCTGACAACGTCTTAAAAAGTCTCCCAGCAGACCTAAAAGTCTACTGACAACCAGCTACATTATTTCTGATAAAATACTGCTATACTAGTATTGTTAATAGCTCTTTTATATATTTCATTTTTTGAACCCGGACATAAATTACTTGCCCAGCAAGATAAAATGAGAAGTATTCTTGTTTTATGTTTGGAAGCTAGGCAATCACTATGTTCTTTTTTTCAGTGTAAATACTCAATAGATAAACAGTTAAACACAAAAATAGGGTTCATTGAAGATGTAGGCGCCCACATGATGGCACATGAATGTTAAAGTGACTTTGTGTTGGAGTTTTACAGCCAGTCAACATTGTTTAGGTCATGTCTAACCGGTCAATTAAGCTACTCACACTTTTCCTGAGCAGGCCTACCCTCTAACCTGTACTTATGCCAGTGAAACTGATAAGTGCCCTTCTTGTATCAGCGAAAGGAGGAGAATG
The DNA here is from genome assembly GCA_964016985.1 of Anodontia alba. Taxonomy (NCBI): domain Eukaryota; kingdom Metazoa; phylum Mollusca; class Bivalvia; order Lucinida; family Lucinidae; genus Anodontia; species Anodontia alba. The sequence goes on from OZ024827.1 coordinate 29,308,476, forward strand.
GCCACAGAATTGATTTCATGATCAGTCTTCTAGACAGTTATGCGACTGAGCTAGGATTTGAACTTGAGACCCCTAGATCTGCAGTCAGACGCGCTACCGACCAAGCTATAGAGCCCTGTGTTTAGTGGTTCTACCAAAGCTGTATAGATTATGATAAGGAAGATACTGTTTGGTTTTTGTGAACTTTGCTTAAATGACTTTAATTTAGCAGGGATCAGTAGCAAGAAAAATATATAAACTAAGGTGATACAAGAATCTTATGCAAAAGTTTAACACACAAAGTTTTTATGATATGAACACTTAGATACAGAATTTATGAAGCTGTATGTTTATGTTATAGGAATTTAAGTAATATGTTTCTGTAATGATTTATCGTTTATGTTAGGTATAATGTTTGAAAAACAGGATATGTGAATACAGTGTAAGGCGTAGGGCAATGACAGTATCAGACTGCATTGTGTTCACTAGCTATTGCTACACAAGAAAAGAAAGATTGAGGTTTTGATTTAGAGAATAGAATTGTAGTTTCTTAGGCATATAAGTGTGAAGACTATAGTTTCTTATGCATATAAGTTTGGACCCTAATATTTTGCATTTTTATGCAGAAAAATATTTTTACAATAGGACAACGCAGACAGATATATGGTTTTAAAAAGTCTCCCCGTACGTCATCATAGTGCAGGTAAAATTTTATTTCCTTTGGGATCATTGAGCCAATCCTGGTTAGTTTAAATATCGAATACCGCTTAAGCCGGCGCTGGGGGACGTATGCAGCCTCGCAAACTACAGTGTTGCATATGAGAGACTCAATCAAACCGAGTCTCTGATATTCGTGATTTTGTGTGTTCTTTGTTTCCAAAGGCAATCTTGTTTTACTTTTATTTTACTCTACACTAGCTGGTGTTGTGCCGTGTGGCGGCCATAAGAAGTCTCCCCGTACATCATCAAAGTGCAGGTTATATTTTATTTCCTTTGGGATCGTTGAGCCCATCCTAGTTATTATGAAAATCGAATACCGCTTAAGCCGGCGCTGGGGGGCGAATGCAGCCTCGCAAACTACAGTGTTGCATATATAGAGACTCAGTCAAACCGAGTCTCCGATTTTCGTGATTTTGTGTATTCTTTGTTTCCATTTGCAATCTTTTTTACTTAATTTTATATGCAGCTGAATATTGGTAAGTATTTAGTCATCTCCCTCTTAAGTGTTTTTTTTTACATCCGTCATGTCCATAATACATTACCAGTTATCAAATGCACTGTTTAATTCAATGATTTATGCCAGTGGAATAGTTTTGTTTCCTTGATTTATATTCCAGTAGCTGGTTGTCAGGAAACTTTTACGTCAAGTGAAAGCCGGTTGTCAGGAGAATTTTAAAAGGACAGAGTTTGTTTGATGACAAATCTAATTATCTAAACATATCTAAGCAGTGAATCTAAGACTTTCTGTAGGTGAACTGTTTTTATCAGAACTTAAATCTTTAGGACAAATAATTATTTTTTACTGCATTCTGTGTCTGTCAGCATAAAACAAAAAGGATCATATCTTGATTTGTTTATATAACTGAAAATGTTTCCAAAAAAACTGCCCAGTGCAAAGGTATCAAAATGGTCGTTAGTGCTAAAAGAGAGCGACTGAAAAAACATGTAACCCTTGTTGTGGTGCCTAAGCGGATGTAGACCTCTCATTATAATTTTAGTTTTATTCTTAGTATATCTGTTTATGAACTGCTAGAGTAATGAATGTATTGTAAGCTACATTGACAGTGTGCTGTCGTTCATGATTTCTTTTTTTTTCTGCCTCGTATGTCTACCAATATTTGTGCTATCATCACAACTTAGATGTTTATTTTAATCTGTAAATAAAATGTAAGAATTCCATATCATGCAAACTTAACTTTCATCCATATATAAGATTCTAAAATCAGGACCTCCTCATCATATACTTCTAGAATGCGTTAAACTGTTTTAAAAATAAATGAGGTGTTGAATTAAGCATAATTTTTAAATATTGCTTGATAAAAAAGGAAAAAAAAATCATATTACCCAGTTTTACATTTTAGGGGCATTGCCCATCCCGAGAAAACCCGGAATATCCTATATAGGAAAATTCGTGCGGTCAATACCTTGTCAAGGTTCAGAGGTGTTTTTTTATGTCATTTCCTACGGCTAAATATATCTGAGATTCATTTCGCCAATGAGGTACCAAATTTTGTTTTCCTGGTTAATATATGAAATATTTGTCTAAATACCATATTTATGGGAACAAAGAGTCAGTTTTAATCAGAGAGACAATTTTTACTGAATAAAGTTTCAGTTATTCAAAATATTTTAATTCCTTATAAGTTGCATAAATTGGTGCTGGTTTGCGGTCATCCACGACAGTGCATGTACATAAGTTGGTGGACTGCAAGAATCCCAATGATTATTATTTAAAATCAAAGCGGTCTGCATAAACAGGGAATAAAGAACGTTGTGTTCTTTTGAAACGGGTGTGGCAAATAGTGAGTGCTATTTTTTCACAGTGACAGTGGCTTTAAATGTAAAAAATTATATGTGAAGATGCACAGGAAAATGCACGAGAAATGCCACACTCATGAAGCACAGTCTTCCCGAATAAGGAGAGATATGGAACAAATAATTACAAAACAAACGCAACATTGAAGCTACTGAAGCACAAAGTGGAACCGCCTTGGAACGAACAGTAGAAAACTACCAGGGGTTTAAGCCAAGTTTATCTCGAAAACCTCGCCAATATCTACTGATGCATCTCGAAACGTAAAATGTAAACAAATACTCTACACGGTGACAGAAAACAGAGTGGTTAGCCGCTGAAGGTTTCCACAATTCTATCATACTACAAGAAATTAGAAAGCAAAGGGGGCAGCCGTATGGCAGGTGACCAGAATGGTAGTAATAGAAATTATCGTCTTCAGAATGGCCGCCTTGGAACGTCAGCAGTATAGACCACTGGGGGCTTGAACCAGTTTTACTCGCGGGAAACATCCTAAATTCTGATGAACATACTGCAAATTGCAAACATATGTTCGGTCCGCACAGGGGTCCTCTACCTCATCTATGAAGCACCAAGTGAAGCTGAAATAATCGCAAACATTGTGATGAAACAAAGTGCTCGATGGCGAACTGAAGTCAGAACATAAGGAAACCTCAAACAGGGCCACGATTAGCCTAACCACGGACATTGATATTCAGGCGCCAACCTCGTAATTTGATTTAATATTTACTGATACACAATAAAAAGTTTATTTGTGCTAGTGTGGAAGAGGACCCACCGCAGACCTAACAGACGTTTGTGATTTTTAGATACATCAGAACTGAAGGCGAGGTTTCCACCGTGTATAACTAGTTTGTTTCTGCCGACCCACCACAGACGATTCGTTTGTTGTGGTTTTGTTTTATTAGTATGTCGGTCATTGAACTGTGCCATGTCTAGGCATTGTTTGTTCCTCAGTGCTGCTTTTTATGGTGTCTCCAAAAGGCTGACTTCACGAAAACATGCCTATGTAATTTTGACCCCCTTAAACCCCACTTTTGTATAGTAAAACTGGGGTTTACAGGGATTTACATTATTTTTCTTATTTCTGCTCAAAAACATGGATTGTGGGTACTCGTTAGAACCGCCTCGGCGAGGCGGTTCAAACGAGTACCCACAATCTTTGTTTTGAGCAGAAATTAGAAAAATATCAGTTTTTATCTGAAATTTTTTAGTTTTTGGAGGTGAAATTTTCTTTATATTTGAATAGGCGTTTTCTCGTAATGGATTCGTTATCATGGCATTTCCTGGGAAACTTTATTTATATTTCTGTTATTATCCATTTAACTATTGGAACTTAGTATATATTACTTTGAATTTTTCAAAGTGACAAAGTGTGAACGTAATGCTTCGTAACACCTTAAAAGAGTATGGTTCAGGTTTTAAACATTCGTTTATGATTTCTGATATTTTGTAGGAACAGACACAACGACAACAGCGCTAACCTGTTTTCTGTTAGTTTTGCTACACCATTCAGAGGTTCAAGAACGCCTACATAACGAGATAGATCACGTGATACCTACGTCACGAAGCCCATCCCTCCTAGATAGAGCGCATATGCCATATTTGGAAGCTTGTTTACTCGAAACGCTTCGGTTTATCTCGCATGTGCCATTAGCAGTGCCTCATGCAACAGTCTGTGATACAACAGTTTGTGGAAGGAAAATTCCAAAAAATACAACGGTAATCAGACGGTTTTATTCTCGAAGAGGCAGTTTTTGTAGATTCACTGAATAGGTTCATCTAGATAGAGCATCGCATTATTCTACTTATTTCGTCTGGTCTTATCCGAGAAAAAATATTCACTTACTGTAAGATGCCAAAAATGTAGCATAGGAAAACACTAGGCCAGGGCGTCAGTAATTTGAAACCTTATGTAACAAAAGTGAAGGGACATATCATATCGTTAAGGCTAACCATGTCATTGATTGGGAGGGGGCAAAAGTAGTTGAGAAGGAGAATAATCAGATACCCAGTCAAGTCAAAAAAGCTGTCAGGATTAGTCAGACCCCACATGTCATGAACTGGGACCACAAGGCATACAATCCGAGTAACATTTACAGGCCTTTGTTTAACACTGGGAACCTTGCTGGAGGTAAGCAGTCGAAGTCTCGTGACGTCACGAGGTCAAGGTTAAATTCTGATGGTTCTCAGTGAGAACCGAAACTGTCACAGTAAGTGAACATTTTTCTCTGATAAGACAAGAAGAAAGTGGAATAATTTTAAGTGAGTTTAAATGAATAGTTTAATAATTTAGCATAAATGGCAGGGGCGATAGAATCTGACAAAATCAGAACACATTTTAATGTGGACAAAACTGTCCCAAGGCAGTAAATTTTAAATGACTCGTATACAGATAGCTCGTTTACTTTGGCTGATTCGACATTGTTTTTGAGTCCCTAGGATTTTTTTCCGATAGCGCAAGAAAATAATAATTTAGGGATGTTTAGGCAAAGTTTCTTATATTGTCATGAAAAGATATGTTGTGTGCACAAATAGCATACCATTATTTTATACGAGGTCAGTTATCCCCGTTTGTCTTCTGACCTTGCGCTGCGCTATGATTAACCCTCAGTAGCTCGAACCGGCCATGTCTAGAACAAATTTCCATGGTCCCAAAGTTGTTCAAGCCATTGAAGTTCGACTATATGTAGCATTTACATGAACGCCATAATGAATCTGTGTAAGAAAGTTTTCGCATATATGCAATGACACTAATGGTATAATTCGACCTCACAGGTGTATATCAACTTATGGGCTTTACATCATGACGAAACCTTTTGGAAAGATCCGTGGAAGTTTGATCCAGAAAGGTTTTTAGATGCTGAAGGAGATCTGTTGCCCGCTCACCATGAAAACAGACGAAGGTAATATTTTAGAACCATTTTATTATGATAAACCATGCGTGAATGAAATAATATACTGTATTTTAAATTCTGACTATCCCAGCACTGTGGAATTCTTCTGTTCTGCTCGATGATAGTTACGAGCTAACTGTATAGTGATTAGCCATAATATTTACCCGTGCCGGGTTTTTTGAAAATTTATGTGAGGGTCACTGATCAGACTTAATCGGCCGAAACTAGGAAGTCTGGCCAAGAAAACTTGACACTGCAGCTCTTTACAGTTTTGTGAGTGTGTTCATTGCTCTCAAGGGTCATTCTTTTAGAATACGTTGAACTTGAAATTGAATTATGAAATTTATAATATTTTATGCTTTTTAATAATACTACAGATCCTCAAATAGGGATTTTCGATAAATGTTTTCTCACTTCTGAAAAAAACGTATTACCCAATACCCACTGTCCGCCTAAATTTTTCACTTGATAAAAATTTGCAGTAAAATATATACACAACATACCCTTTTGATAGAGAATCAGATAAAAGTTAAGGGGCGATAATCTGTATTGGCTAAGACTAATTGTCAGTGGGCTTATAGGGGTATGTCCAGTAATTATTTCTTATCCCATGAAAACTATCTTGTAAGACGATTCTTGTAAGACCCAAACCATATGGGCTGCGCCATGCGAAAACATGTCCAGATGATATTTCCGCATGCGCAGCATGAATCTGAATCTGTGCATTGTGCGCATGCTAAGCTCGAAAGCATGTTTTAGGTTGACACGGCCCAAATATTTCATTTTTCTCATTCAGGTTGATGCCGTTTGGTGCTGGACGTCGTGTTTGTCTCGGAGAATCTTTAGCTAAAAATAGACTTTTCTTATTCTCAGCTGCACTGCTACAACATTTTGAGTTTCATTCAGACAATTCCGATAGTGTACCAGAATTAGACCCAAGACTGTTCAATTTAGGAATAGTACTTCACCCAGGACGTGTAAAAGTGAAAGCTGTAAAGAGAAAAACTTTAACAAAAGATGATACCAACATATCTTGATTTTTAAGCAGTTTAGTAAATGTGGAATTGTGTTGAATTTTAGTTCATGTGAAATTGTTGACTTTTACTGCATATGAACGTTTGAATATTACAAAGGTATTTCATTGTTTCCGTTTTTGAACTCGCCAATAGAATTACATTGCAGTTTCATGGTAATTTGCCCAACATTTCGTACGTGAGACCCTTAATAGGTACAATAATTGCATTTCCCTACACATATTGCATTACGGTGAAGCAGCGCCCTTTACCAGAATAATATGAGGACCGCCTGGAAGTTATGCAGTATTTTTTAAAAGGCATTCTTAAGCCTGCTCGGACGTGCTGTTTGTCAATGTGTTTTGTTTAGATACGGAATTTGTATTAACACCGAGCCTGAAATTAATCAAAATACATATTCCTACCAGAAGAGTTCGACACAATTTATTTAACGTATATGGATAATGGATATGGATTGTCCCCATCTGAAAAGTGGTCATCTCTATCAGGAGAGAATTTGCAAATTTTGTCCCCGGTGTGAAAATTGGCCACAACAGGGCTTCTTTAAATATTGAAAATGGATGTCTTTTATATTAACCCAACTGTAAAATACTGCTTTATAGCATGATAGGTTTACAGAGTGCAAGTACAAATACAATTAATAAAGGAACATGAAAGTTTTCCTTAGAAAAAAAAAGAAACGGTCGCAAATATTGGGAGAAACATTGTGTTACGGAGTATATGCATTTGGTAAAGTGATTGATCAGGGTAAATGAAAAGCACGTTGTTTCAGAAATTGTTCACAGGATATTTCCATAACCACTAAATGTCATCTATGTTTCATTGCAGTATAATAGAACGAAAAGATGAAATTACAACAGAAGTATCTTTGCTTTAATGTAGAATATGTTGTCAGCTCCTTTGCGGTCTGAGTTCATATAGGTTTATTTGAAAAAGAATATTGTGCAGTCTGTGGCCAGATGGCGTAAATGGTGTTGCACGATGCATTATTATTCATGGACAGACTCACAGACTCGATAAAACGAGTCGGCTGTTTTTGTTCATTGTTCATTCTTCCAAAGGACCCCTTCTTTCAGACTCTGTTAATGAATTCTGAGAAACGTAGCATCCTCAAAAATCACTTTATCAAATAATAAATCTTTTAGAACAACACTCAATCCGTATTTGATATGGTATTATGTGTTTAACAAAAGGAAGGTATCCTTTTGTTATTTAATATACTAGCCGTTTTCGAAGATATCTTGAGTACCAAGTTCTGAAAGGATATAATGAAAAAATATAAGTTCATCATTTGTCTCAAGTGCCCCGCTTTTATAGCATGTTCAGTGCTTGCTTCATGTTTTGTACATGTATATCGTGTTTCTTAATTTAATGTGCAGGCTTGTGCCATATGTTTGACAGAAATCGCAGTTTCCACGCTAGAAACTACCAAACTTTACAGCAGATCATACTGACTTGCTATTTCTACATCTGTTACCATATACCCGGCGAAACTCTGTTTTGTTGGATTATCATGAACGTTTACAATTATTGTGATCCTATATTAACAGATTTATTAAATGACAGATTTTTGCTGGACCCGTCTGTTGAAAGAATATGTTCCCGTCATCGCCGAGAATACTTCTTAGTTTTTTTTTTTTATATTATTATTTTGAAACTTGCTGTTGTTTTTGTTTGTTTGCGTTTTTTTTTCTTCAATTTCTAACAGCGTTATAATTCAAAGCTCCAGCTAACATGTGTTTTATTCAACCAAATAAATATTGACATTTCTCTGATTTCTCCACGAAATTCTGTGTAGTGGGTTCTCATAATTTCAAAAATATTTACTTGATGCCACACTTATCTACAGCTAAGTTTGAAAATGTTCATATGAGGGTTAACCATCTTCGTTTTATATTTTGCTTTTTGTGTATGGAATTTGAGTCGTCGACATCGCGTTCACGCAGTTGTTCAAAACACCTTTGCCTTTGTAAAGACATCTATAAAATGTAATATGAATCTTTTAAACAAGAATGTGTTTAATATAGACTTAAATAATGAAACAATGCTGCCTACCCACATTTCACATTTATTTGCAAAAAGATCAATGTTTTTAACATTTTTTGTAACAAAAATATTACAAACATTGGTCTTTCTGCAAATGTATGTTAAATGTAGATGTTGTTATTGTCAGAAATCGAAGTTTTCATAGAAGCACACGCCGAAAACAGTCAGCAGGTCAGATTGAGCTGCTATTCCTCCATATGTTATCATATGCATGGCTTAAATTATCCTGTACTGTTTTTGTTGGATTCTTTGAAGTAAATAAGTGAACATCATGTTTACAATTATTACGATTTAATATAGACGCATTAAAAATGGTGGCGTAGGTTTGCTGGGCTCATCTGTTGTATGAATAATTTCTCTCCTTCGCTGAGGAGAACACTTGTTAGTTGTACATTTTTACATGTCATTCCTTTTGACGTTTTGCTAGTTGTTCTTCAATTTCTAACGGCGTTATATCAATGACCCAGATCAGATGGGTTTTTTTTGTTAACCAAAATGTATTGATATTGTTCTTTTAAACGAGAAGATGTTTAATACACTGACCGTGATGATGACAAAATGTTCGGTGAAAGCTACTCATATTTTACAGTTGTTAGCATAAAGTCAGTTTATTTAATAATTTTATGTTAACAGCTTAGCAATGAATACTTTAAGCTAACAAAACTTTGGACCGATGTCATTGTAATTGAGCTGTGCTCCTTTTTAGTCAGACAGAATTAGTATGTGTGTATGTGTGTGTGTGTCTGTCTGTAAATTGGTCTCAGGGGTCATTCCTTTCAGACACTATTTATCTTCACTACAACTGGTGTAACTGCCGTAAACGTCTCCCTGTATTTCACTATTGTTTAGCTGATATTTCTAAGTCGGAAAGCCGTTTCTGAATATTTGAAAAAAAAAACTCAAAGCGAGTTATTGGTGAGCCCTTATCCGAATCATCATATCTGACCCAGAATACTTCGACTTCAGCTTTTCTTTTTTTTTTCTTTTTTTGTGTGTGACGTGTGTGTTCATTGCTCTCAGGGGTCATTCCTTTTAGAATCCAGTTATCTTTACTACTGCTGGTGTTAGTGCCGTGTGTCAGCCTTAAAACGTCTTGCGTACTTCACTTAACTTAGTTTATACATTTTCTGATCGTTCGTATTCACTGAGCCCATTTCGGAACATTTGCAAATTTCTATGAAGCATGATTGGCCGAATCTAGCCAGTCTAGCTCAGAAACAGCGAAAGGTCAGCTATGTTCATTTTATGTGTCTTTGATCACTGCTCTCAGGGGTCATTCCTTTTCGTAGCCTGCTTAAGCTTTATCTGGTTTACACCTAGGATCTGGCCATACTTGGTCGAGTAAATCTCTTTATGTGTTTCTCTGTGAGAACATCGCCTTTTGTAGATTTCCTTTTGATTTCCATTGAAACCTAATATTTTGTCCTTATACTTACATGAGTTTGGATTCCAACTATTTGGGGACACTGTCCCTTTTTCAGTTATATCCAATTGCAAACCACTTGTCTTACATATTCAAGTTTATTTTACCTCCTTTCGAAAGTGAACACTCCTTTTTATTAAATAGGCTCATTTGACAGGACAGAGAACTGTCTATGGTGAAGATTATATTTGGCAGATATGTAATTGTTTTGTCTCAAGAACATTTTATTGCGTATTCTCCCGTCGTTGTTTTCAACAGGTCATCCATGTCAAGACAGTGACTGTGCTTTTTAATTTCTGCGTCCCCCATTTTGCCAAATTATGTTCATTCCAGACTAACGGCTATGCATGGTACATTGATAGGATCACCATTGTCTCAGCATACATGTATCAGGATCGATTTGAGGGAAACAGTCCTTAAGTCAATCGAAAATCCTACTTGAATTTGGACACATTTTAAACTAACTTCAAAACCGGCACAGTGGCTCAGTGGCAGAGCGTCCGCTTTGTGACCGGGAGGTTGCGGGTTCGATCCCCGGCCGGGTCATACCAAAAACTTTAAAAATGGTACTAGCTGTTCTTTCGCTTGGCGTTCAGCATTAAGAAAGTAGAGCTAGGAATCGGAACTGGTCAGCTCAGTGTTAGTATAATGTGACTGGGTGGAATATCATGTCAATGTGTCTGGGGCATGATCTTTCAGTGAGGCAGCACTCTAAAAGTGAGCATTGAGCTCCCTGTCACATCCAAACACCGTCGCGATATGACTGAAAGATTGTTGAAAGCGACGTTAAGCCCAAATCAAACAAACAAACTAACTTCAAATAATATTTACTTCTCTCTGAGTAACAATAAAAACAATGAAGTTGTACACGTACAATGGCAGAAAGAGGATCTGGACGGAAGCTTTATGCTTTACGCAAGCCCGTTTCTCTTCAAATTTAAACTGCCTTTCATATTTACCATATAAGAAACCATATTGTATATGTTCTGGTAAGAATCAATCTGAAATGCTTTTAAGCCAAGTTTAAAATTCCTGTTCAGCTATATTGCTATAGCAAGGCTTATTCATTTGTAAATTTGCATTCATAGAAAGCGAACTGCTTTGTTTGTACATGTTTTATGTGTTTTGAAATCGTGGAAGTCAAATTTTGATACTGATTAAATATTCCTTAACTGTATTTAAAATCTGCCAGACTCTTTGTGTTTCACATCGACATCTGTCTTGCGAGGTGTCTTTTTGCCGTTTAGCAATCATAGTTTTGACCCACTAGACGAAAATGGTCTCCGTTTATTATGCATGTGCTTTTGCCGAAACATACGCAGTCAAATTGGCATGTACTTATTATTTATATATATTAGAAGTACGTAACAATTTGACTGCATATACATACTAAACTAAAATAATGGGACAAATCCACAGTCACAGACATACACAGACCTCGTAGCTCACTAATGGCACCGAATAAATCCTTGTCTTCCTGTCCAGCGTTTAAGGCATTTACGGTATTCAACATATGTTTACACTTTAAGCGCATAGCAAAATTGTAGCAGACGACATTCTATTTTATTATTATTAAGAGCAAAATAAGACTGCCCAGCTAGCATTCTTTATAAATCTATAGCGGGCCGTCATCGGCCCGCCAGCTACCCTGACGGCCTGATGACGGCCCGCTATAGATTTATAAAGAATGCTTACTGGGTTGGTATGTAATGTAAATCATATAAATTTTGAACAAGTCCGCATTACTAGCTGTTGATGTGTTCAAAAATTGCTGGATGAGTTGCAAACAGAATAGACCCTGTTCTGTGGCATCTGATCTGGTTCTTGTTAGTAACGGCATACCTATCTGGGCCCAGTTGTTCAAAGCTAACGGCATCGTTAGTTAACGATTCGTTAAAATTTACATCGAGTGATACACAAATATGCTGAATTTTTGGCTGAAAAAATGTGAGTAGCTTTTGCAAAAGCTACTCACATTTTTTCAGCAAAAAATATCAGAATATTGTGTATTGAATCCGCTAAAACAGTTAACGAAATGACCCTTAACGAGCTCGTTAAGCTGACGACGCTTTGAACAACCGGGCCCTGAATACTTAGGGTAAATATGGTACATTACAAAAGTAACAACACTTGGCATGTTTTGAAAAAAAAAAAAAAAAAAAAAGATACTATGTATTAGGCTGTCTTGCAAATGCGATTGAGAAAGCATTCGGGTCGTTTTAGTTGTCAGCGTTTTCCACCGTTTTCCACCTACTTTCGGTGGAAACTAGCTCCATCTAGTGGTAACTAGTTTACAGGGGTATTTAAAATATCACATTATTTCCTTCAATGTAGATTTGCCATATATTATAACGGGATTGCACGCCCCGCAGAAAAGTGTGTCCTATATACCTTGTGAGTATGTCTGTCCGTCCATGATCAGCCAGCGAAAAAGGCCACAGTGCTTAGACCGTTGGGAATATTTTGACAATTTTTGGCATACTGATAGCTACCGACAAGATCTAGCCAATACGCTTCCCAAATTCTTTGACGAAGGCATTGCCGAAGCTAAAGCTGTGAAAATATATGTAGGTCTTCAACCAATTGGAATATTTTGAAATAAGTTTGTATACATATTGATACTGACAAGATCCAGACAAAAGGCCTTTGCCAACTACTGCTTTGCTTTCACCAAGGCAATGCCGAGTCCAAAATACGACAGTTAGCGAAAATACCCATAACTCTTGAAACCTTAGTAATACTTTGATATTTTTTTCGCATACAGATTGATAGCGACACGATCTACCAATGGGCGTGTCAAATACTAATTTTCACTGACCGAGGCAATACCGAGGTCAAAATATGGAAATAGCTGTAGGTCGTCAACAATACGGTGTAATATACACATTAATATTGACAAGATCTAGCCAAAGGAATCGCCAAACGACCGAGGCTAAGTAGAGGTACAGACAAGAATGAGACGGGTCGTGCACCTTAGCGACAGTTGGTTTGGAACACAAAAACGTAAACATTGTTTTATGCCCCTACTTCGAAAAAGTTGAGGAGGATATATACTGGTGTGGTCCCGTCCGTCCGTCCATCGGTCTGTCCATTACGGGGTAGCTAAGTAGCCGTAAGAGCTAGAATCTTGAAATTTGCATATATGAAATAAGCCTGGAAAGGGGTAACACGTGCTGGCTTATGTACAGTAGTGCATGCAGTGACGAATTACTGTGTAGATGACCTGAATAACTTTTGGTGACACTGCATAAATATTTGACGGAATTATGGCCTTTCTCGGACTTACGCTTTACATGAAAGGGAAAACGTATTAACAAAATATCTCAAGAGTTCCTATAGCCAGGCTCATGAAAATTTGCATGACGGTTCGGATTAATATGTTGGTTCACAAAATATCTCAAGAAGACCTAGGCTCATGAAATGTCGCATGCTGTTTCGGATTAATGCGTAGATGACCTGATGAATGTTTGGTGAACTATGTGACAGAATCATGGGTCTTCTCGGACGTACGAGGGATGTTCGAAATGAATTGCTTATTGTCCTCTAGCTCGATATCCACGTGGGGCACGATAAAAACCAATACATACCTGTATAGGGCTATTCAATATCTACACAATGGTGTATAAATGTACATGTTAGACTAAGTGAAAGACATGAAATTTGCCATTTGAATACACGCAGTCATTGACCACTGCAGTAAAAATGGTTGGTAGAAGCGTCGACAAAAAAGATGAAATACGGGCTTACATCAAAGCTCGCTCAAAACTTGGTTGTTCTTTGAAGAAGCTGATGACTGAAATTTCTATTGCTTTTGGACCTTCTTGTGTGTCTTATGACACAGTTCGGCGGTGGAAAAAGAAATTTGAGTCTGGTGTAGAGTCCATCAAAAATGCACCGAAATCAGGTAGGCCAAAATCTGCATCTCGTAAAGAAATCGTTTCCAAAATAAAGGAAATCATTGAAGGAGATGCCAGATTTACAGTTCGTGATATTGCACGAAAGGTAGGCATATCACTATCAACGGTTCACCTTATTTTGAAGAAGCATTTGAAAGTCAGAAAGATTTCTGCTAGATGGGTGCCACATCTGTTGACTGACGAGCAAAAGAGGCAACGGGTTAAAGTGGCCAAAAAGCTGCTTCAGGTGTTTCCAAAATATGACAAAAAGCAGTTTGCCAATGTCGTCACAGGTGATGAAACCTTGGTCCATTATTTTGAGCCCGTCAGAAAGGTTAGCAATAAGATCTGGGCACCTAAACACAGCAAATGCCCAATAATTGCCAAACGTTCTTTGAGTACAAAGAAGGTTTTGTATGCAATCTTCTTCTCTGGTGAAGGAGTCGCAATAAAAGTGCCAGTGAAAAAGGGCAAAAGCATCACCGGAAAGTACTACAAAGACGTAGTACTGAAGATACTGAAAAAATATTATCAGAAACGACGCCCTGCCACTGGTTTTAAACATGTCCGTCTTCTACATGACAATGCCCCAGCTCATATCTCCGCAATAGTTACGGCGTTTTTGAAGAAAGAAAAAGTAACTGTTTTGCCTCACCTCCCGTATTCCCCAGACCTTGCCCCATGTGATATCTTTTTGTTTCCTTGCTGGGCGGAAATACCAGTCCCGACAGGCACTTGGATCTGCCATTCATCAGTACCTTATTACTGTGCCCAAATCAGCGTACCGTGACGCCTTCAAGAAGTGGATACATCGGCTGAAACTTTGCATTTCTAGCCACGGGGAGTACTTCGAGGGCATGAAATGAGTACTTTTGGGCTAACTTGAAATTTGAAGTCTCCAGATAGAAATAAGCAATTCATTTCGAACATCCCTCGTATGCACTGTTGGCAGAGGGAAAGCTTGCTAGCAAAGTATACTAAGAATAACTGGAGCTAGGCTCATGAAATTCTGCATGCTGTTTGGATTGATGCGTAGATGACCTGATTGACTTTTGATGCAAATTCGTCTATATTTTATTGAATCATGGCCCCTTGTGGACTTATGCTTTGTTGGTATATGGAAAGGACGTTAACAAAGTATCTGCAGAATCGCAAGAGCAAGGCATATGTCAGTTAATATTTGACAGAATTATGGCCTTGACGGACATGCATTATAGGTTCAAGGACAGTTTGATAACAAAATATCTCAAGAATCCCAAGAGCTATGCTCATGCAATTTTGCCGGCTTTTTTTATTAATGCACAGATGACCTGAATAACTTCCGGTGAAAAATCATAAACGTTTTACAGATTTATGGCCCTTTTCGGACTTACACATTGTAGTTTGTTAACAAAATATCTCAAGAATCTATAGACCTAGACTCATAAAGTTCCCCATGCAGTTTCGGATTTATGCGTAGATGACCTGATGAACGTTTGGTGAAATTTCATCAGTGTTTTACAGAACTTTTGCCCTTTCTAGACTTTTCCATTATAGGTAAAGGGAAGGTTTGTTAACAAAGTATCTCAGAAATCCCAAGGCTAGGCCTACGAAATTTGGCTTGAACTTTGGGATTAATGTGTAGCTGACTTGATTAATTTTTGGTTAAATTCCGTACATATTATACAGAATTATGGCCCGGATTAATTTTTAGTGAAATTCCGTAATATTCTACAGAATTATGGCCCGTTGCAGACTAATTCATTGCAGATATATGGACAGCTTAAACAACAAACTCTCAAGAATCCCTAGAGCTGGGCTCATGAAATTTTGCATGCAGTTTCAGATGTATTGATGACCTGATTAACTTTTGGTGAAATTTCATGGAAATTTTACAGAACTATGGCCTGTCTCGGACACGCATTGTAGATATAGCGAAAGGTTGTTGAACAAAGTATCATCGTAAGAATACCAAGTGCTAGGGTGTATTGCATGCCTGGTTTGGAAATCTATGCAAACATGAAATAAACAATAAACATATACGATTTCTTGTCAGAATAATAAAACGGTCTCCAGATATTGTCTTATTTGTCTGTATGATGGAAACAAAAGCCAAGGTGTCATGTGACAGTAATGAAAATTTATTTAAAGTTATGACAGAATAAAATTAAATTCGGGTGTAGCATGCTCTTTAAGGTATAGAAGCTTTCTTGTTAATTCTTAATTTATGTTGCAGCATTATTGCAAAAGGAAGCCTTCATTGCTGATGATTGATCATTACAACTTCTTGTCCCATTTATGGACAAGTATAGAACTTTACTAACACTTTTTTCTATTGCTGTTTTTAGCTCACCTGAGCAAGGCTCAGGGTGAGCTATTGTGATCACTTGCTGTCCGTCGTCATCCGTCCATCCGTCAACACCTTTGAACGACTTCACCTCTGTAACCCTTGGGCCAATTTTCTTCAAACTTCATGCGGAGCCTTGTGTTAAAGGGGGATTGAAAATTTGTACAAATGGTCATATGGGGAAAATGTTGAAAAGTCATTTTCTCAAAATATATTAAAGACTAATGGCTGAAACTTACAATGTATGATTGAAATAGTAAAACATTTTAGTGATAATCAAACGTTTGTCCCCAGAGGGTATCTGCCCTTGCCCCTGTGCTATATACAAGTATAAAATTGTGTAATTTTTAAATGACTTCTTCTTTGAAACCATTTGAGCAATTTTTACCAGGTTTCACATGGGACCTTCTGTCTAAAGGATATTGCCATTTTTTTTCATATATTTCCGCGCAGCTGAAAAAGATGGCCGCCATGCCCATATATGGTAGAAACACTTAAAAATCTTCTTCTTCAGAACCAAGAAAGCTTTGGGGCTGAATCATGGTGTATAGCATTGAGGACTCAAGGTCTACCAAGTTTATTCAAATGCTGACGATAAGTGAACCTTTGACCTTTTTACGACAAGGTCAAATTTGCGTCCCAGTGCATTTGTATGGGGAAATTATTGAAAAGTTATTTTGTCAGAATGTCTGAAAGACTAATGGCTGAAACTTACAATGTGTGATTAAAGTAATAAAGCATTTTAGTTGTAATCAAAAGTTTGTCCCTTGAGGGTTATCTACCCTTGCCACTGGGCTATTTACATGTATAAAATTGTGTAATTTTTAAATGTCTTCTTCTCTGAAAGTGCTTGAGCAATTTTCTCCAGATTTCACATGGACCTTCTGTCGAAAGGGTATTGTCAATTTGTTCAAATGGTTCGCGCAATTGAACAAGATGGCCGCCATGTCCATATATGGTAAAAAGTCTTGAAAATCTTTTCCTCTAGAACCAAGAAACCTTTGGGGCTGAATCTTGGTATATATAGATGACTCAAGCTCTACATGTTCAAATGATGATAATATGTTGACCTTTGACCTTTTTACGGCAAGGTCAAATTTACGTCTCAATAGATTTGTATGGGGGGAACGTTGAAAAACCATTTGTTTTCAATATGTATTTAAGACTAATGGCTGAAACTTACAATGTATGATTAAAGTAGTAGACTGTTTTAGTTAGGATCAAAATTTTGCCTCCTGGGAGTTATCTGCCCTTGCCCCTGTGCTATATACAGGTATAAAACATTGACATCTTTCAACGTCGTCTTCTCTAACCCAACTGGCCAATTTTCACCAGAGTAAACAAACATGGGGCCTTCTGTCGAAGGAATGTTCACAATTTGTTCAAATGGTTCTGCATCATTGAACAAGATGGCTGCCTTGCCCATATATGGTAAAAACACTTAAAAATCTTCTTCTCCAGTACTAAGAAAGCTTCGCAGCTGATTCCTGGTATACAGCATTGGGAACTCAAAGTCTAACAAGTTTGTTATAATGATGAGACTAGGATGACCTTTGACCGTTTTATGGTATGGTCAAATTTGTGTCCCAGTTGCTATAGCAATACTGGAAGACTGTTGCATGATGTTTGAGGTTGTTTTTGTCGTTTTTTTCCGTATTTTCTTTTAACCATGATTATTTCGACTTGTATATAGCACAATGTCTTCACAATTTAGTTATGACATAAAGCAGTGCTAACGATCGCTAAGGGAATATAAAAAATTTAGTAGTTTTTGTTTTCCAACTTGATAATTGTTTATGAAATTAAAAAAAACTACACAGGGGTATACAAACAAATCGAAGGCCTGTGAGCACCTGTAAAAAGGTATAGGTGTCCAGAACGGGTCATTAAAGAATGGGCTACAGTCACAGAACATAGCCTACCAATGACAACCAAGAGCAAGAGAAAAACCACGAAAGACGGCACGCATGCCACAAACCTAGAAAAAGCAAAGCAACCAATGAGGTTATTACAAGGCAAGAGCAACCAAACATAACAGTAAGGCAACAAACAGGAGAAAAACAGGAATATAAGAATCCATCATGAGTGTCCATGCAGGATAGGGAAATCTCACCCGAGGGGTAGGAATTTCAACCAGGCACGAGGCTTGTCTCGTCCCTGGTTAAAATTCCTACCCCGAGGGTGAGATTTCCTTATCCTGCATGGACTGGTTCATGATGGAGTCTTTTTCCCCCAACTTCAAGTGGATTGTTCCTAGTACCAGCGTGGTCATGTGAGATAGACGTTTCTCACGTGGACAAAAAGCTTATCTCATATAAGCAAAGATGGGAGAAAAAGGCACCGCTGCGAGCAATCGCAAGGCCACACAAAGAAAAACCAACACCAGAATCACTGCCTTAGAACGTTACGTAGTAAACTCTACTGGTTCGGGTGGTATAGTCGAATTTATTTTACTTGCATCATACCGGCCTCGGTGGCGCAGTTGGATGCGCGTCCGACTGGAGACCAGGAGGTCGCGGGTTCAGCCCCCGCCTAGATCGGCAACATTCTTCCGTGGAGGTTGATCATGAAATATTTTCTGCGGTCATTCTCTCCCTTCCGCTGATTCAAGAAGGGCAGTTGTCAGTTTCTGGCGAAAGAATGTGCACAATACTGGTTAACCCCTTGGAGGACCTAACCACACGTTTCCTGGGCAGTCAAACACATCCGGTCCTCTTAAGCATGTCAGAGATGTTTTACATCCCTTTCAATCTTATTTAAGTAATACTGAGACGATGAAACGGGGATAATGAAAGAGTGTGCAATGAAGCGCCGTAGTCATGAGCTGAATTCCGCCTCCAGCGAGATTCGAACCAGGGACCTCATGATTGAGAGAGCTAACTATTCGACCATCCGGAAGCTTCTGATGTAGCATATCAGTTATGAAAACGTTGTTCCAATGCATTTTGGGATTTCGAATATGGCTCTGCACGGAGTTTAAATAACTTCATAATGAAGCTGGAAGATAATCCTCATCTCTTTTAGATATTGCACTTTTTAAGACGGATGGCTAGACCTATTAGGACGCTATTTCATATTACTATTTCCCACACAAACACTCGTCAACGCCACGACAAAAAAGATGTCTTCGGGCATATGCGGACAGGGAAGGCCCAGATCATACTGCGCATCTGCGCAGTCTGATCAGGGCATTCGCTGTCCGCAGACTCATTGGATAATTCAGAATGTTGCAAAATGGTGAGCAAATTCCCGGATGAGACTTCGCGCATGTGTAGGATGATGTGAATCCGCACATTTTGCGTATACTTGAAGGCACTATTTCGCTTCACGCGGCCCATATAGTTTCAGATCAGTGAGTGAAACCGTACAATTTCCAAAAGTACGTCAGTATATACCCACAATATTCTACAGAAAATCCAATGATTCTTAAAGGAACTAGTGACGGCCCTGATCAGACTGTGTGAATGTGCAGGCTGATCCGGGCCTTCTCTATCCCAACATACTCTAAGGGCTTATTTTTGCATAGTGTTGATTAATAATTCATCCCGAAATCATGCCTATATAATGTTGACCCCCTTAAACCACTTTTATATAGTAAAACTGGGGTTTACAGGGGTATATATATTATTTTTGTTATTTCTGCTTAAAACATTGATTGTGGGTACCCGTTAGAACCGCCTCGGCGAGGCGGTTCTAATGGTCACAATCTATGCTTTGAACAGAAATATGAAAAAAATATCAGAATTTTTATTTGAAAATTTTCATTTTTTTTTTTTTTTTTTTTTTTTTTTTGAGGTAAAGTTTCCAGTATATTTGAATAGGCTTGTTTTTGTAATGAAGTATTTTACAATGTCTGGCTCACTTAAACCTCATTTGGCTTCTTCAAAATGTCATTTAATGATCAAATATCCTAAAATTGTAATACTTTATTTAAGGTTTCGTTCCAATGAGTAAACCAAAAACTAATAACAAATTAATAATAAATGCATTAAATAAATAAATAAATACAAGATATTTGAAGGACTTTGTTGTAATGCTCAGACGGGACAAAATTGTAGACCAAATTGGTGCTGCCCTTTGCACACTGATGAAAATAAACCAAGAAAAAAAAAGAAAAACAAAAACAAAAGATAAAGCTTTGTTAGAGAACAGGCACACTGCTTAAAAATAGTAATAATAAGCATACAAGTCGTAATTTATTTTTTATTACAATATTATCGATAAATGTTAACAACAAAAGTATCGAATATAACTGTTCTTTTTTAAACATCAAACTAGATGTACAAGATAGGCATCAAAACGCACGTCACTTCACTCCCAGGAATACCAACTTTAGTGATGAGTTTGGCGTTTTACGTCCCTTTCAACAGTATATAAGTAACATCGAGACGATGGACGGATGATAATGAAAGGCTCTGCGCAATGAAGTGTGACACAGTCGTGAGTTGAAATTCGCCTCCAGCGGAATTCCAACCCGCGACCTCGTGATCCGAAGACGTGAGCGCTCGCCCACCCTGGCGCTTCACTAACTTGGTGAATTCATCATCAATAACTGTCAGTAGTAAGTACTTAGTATACATAATAACTTCTATGTTATACGGTACAAAGCAATAGCTAAATGAAGAATTAAATTTAAAAAAAAAAAAAAAAAGTACAGTCTACTCTCGTTATCTCGAAGTCCATGGGACTCTGAAATACTTCGAGATATCCGTACCTCGACACACCAGATTTGCAGAATTGAGAAAAAAACACTCGAACAACCTCATTTAACAAATGAATATGTATTTGACACCTTAAGTTAGAGATATATTGAAAATATTGTGGATAAGAGGAGAAATTGCTCTTTAGGAGCAATTTCTCCTCTTTTCCACAATATTTTGTTACCTGTAGTTGGATTTCCATGTTAAAACAGGGACCAGATTTTCACTTCGAGATAAGCGGTTATTCGAGATAAGCGAAGTCGAGATAACGAGAGTCGACTGTATCTACATTATTTTTTTTCTATCCGATATCAAATGAGCCGTGACGTGAGAAAAGGTGTTTTTAGGGTAAATGCAAACAGAAAAGATCCAGATCTGCCGTCTAATCAGACATTTGGATATACTCCATTCTGTTCAACAGTACCCCATTACAATAACATGCCTATTCAAATATACTGAAAATTTTACCCCCGCAAAATGAAAAATTTCCGATAAAAAACTCGGATATTTTCCATGTTTCTGCTCAAAACATAGATTGTGGGTACTCGTTAGAACCGCCTCGACGAGGCGGTTCTAACGAGTACCACAATCTACGTTTTCGATCAGAAATAAGAATAAAAATGTATACCCCTGTAAACTCCAGTTTTACTATATAAAAGTGGGGTTTAAGGGGGTAAAAATTATATAGGCATGTTTTCGTGATGCAGATATTCCATAAGCGAACACTGAAAGTCCTGATCAGACTGCGCGGATGGGTCTGTGCTCTCTGCAAATGCCCGAACACGTTTTCGGATGGCGAGGCCCAAATGTAAACCTTTACAGCTCAAACATAGCAAATAAATAAAATTCCTGAAATTAGTCACAGATCCAGATTAAGCAGTTATAAAGCATAAATATATACCTTACTCCTCCATGAAAACATATGTTGTGGGTTCTCTTTATAAGTGCCTTGTTGAGGCACTCCTAGCGAGTTACCATAAAATGTTTTCATGGAAACATAAGAAAAAATAGCACTACTCCGTCTCATCTGGAGTTATGAAATGTGGTGTCAGAAAACAAATGACAAAAGAAAGAATTTTAGCCTAAAAGCACTTAATATGTATCTCTGATTATTACCATATCAAAAGTCCTTTTTTTTTATCATCATTATTGGGCCAGCGCATGACAAAACCAACAAAATGGAATGTGCGCCCAGCAAAGACTCAGATCAGCCTGGGCATACGCCGTCTGATCAGAGTCTTCGCTCTGCGCTCAATGGGTAGCTAAGGACCCCCAAGCTTTCTTCCTGCTGACAGCGAAGACTGATCAGACTGAGCGGATGCCAAGGCTGATCTGAATTTACTGGGCGCACATGCAATTTTGTAGGTTTTGTCATGCGCTGGCTCTATTATTATTATTATTATTATATCACTTAGGCAAGCTATTATGCAAAAGCCCAGTCACCATACGGAATAAAATAACTGACAAGATGTTTCAACATATATTGCACTAATGCATGACAGTATTTATACCAGAGTCTGCCAGACATTTAATATTTCACAAAGCACTATTTATATTTCAGGTGAAGCATTTCATTTAACCTGTCAAGAAAAGATTGCAATGTGAAACAGATGATCTTAAACCTAGACTGTAAATCTGAAACATTTTAGCACCTTACCCATGGCAACTCAAACTGACAAAATACCATTTTCGATCTAATAACCGCACTGTGCGCTCCCGGGTTTCGCATTTATTGGTAAAATCTTGTGCTCAGACATTCATAAGGACTCATTTCGAAGAAAGATCCACAGATGACTCTATGAGAAAATTATTTGAATATGCTTGTGCGACATTTATTTCTGGTTTTCTGCATATAAAAGCATATGTTGTTGGCACTCTTTGAACTGCCTTTCTCTGTCGGAGCAATTCAAATGAATGACAGCAACATATGCTTTTGTAAAGAAGCAGCCATAGGAGCTTACCGACTACGAAACTGTTTGACTGTGCGCTTATAGGGGCATGTATGGTAATTAGGTCGAATACGGTAAACTGAATTGCACACGCTGTATTTACCAAATATTCAAACTTTCTTCGTGATGCAGCTCGACTCAAAGGTCCAGATAGATCGTTTTTTGTTTTTTTTTGTGTGTTTTTTTTTTTTTCAACAGTATAGTGTTGATATGTTTCTTATTTCTCAATAAAAATCATGTTGTGGGTACTCATTAGAAGCGCCTCGACGAAACGCTTCTAATGAGTAGCCACAACATATGTTTTCTTCCGGAAACAAGAAAAATGTTCACCTTTTCACTCCTCTTATCTGGAGCTATGCTGACTGAACATTTCTACAGCCTGACCAGAAAAAAAACGCACTTTAAAGGACTTATTCTACGGATACAACTACTTCTTTAAAAGTACATACACCCAGATTTACAGTACCTTGAATTTATCTCAGGAGCATTGAAAATAAGCCTTAACTTTTAGCATTTTCTGGGAAAATTCAGCAGATAACAAATTGACAATATTTTATCATTTTCCCCAGAAGATAAGGCATTTAATTTAACTTCTAGGTATTTAGACGACTTGTTAAATATTGATAATATACATATTATTTGTGTTGATAAAATCTATCCTAAAGAACTTGCGGAGTAATGAAACAAATTCTTCCCGAAACAAAAGTCCTAATTTTGAATTTACAATGCTACTACCTTTTTTTTTTCTTTTGCCCTCATCTTTGTTTCATCATAGGGCTATAAAGATAAATCGTATTTGTGTGTGC
Source organism: Anodontia alba (assembly GCA_964016985.1). Taxonomy (NCBI): domain Eukaryota; kingdom Metazoa; phylum Mollusca; class Bivalvia; order Lucinida; family Lucinidae; genus Anodontia; species Anodontia alba. Next base: position 29,332,065 of record OZ024827.1, read on the forward strand.
GTGTGTGTGTGTGTGTGTGTGTGTGTGTGTGTGTGTGTTCAACTGATGAATTAGGGGACCACTATTAGGACCAAACAATTAAGTACCTGATTTACCCTGGCCTGCTGAACCCGAATATCCCTTCTTTTGCAAAACAGTGAAGCTACAGATCAGTTGGCTTCTGATCTGAATCTACGTTTATCATTTAGTACGTGAATTTGTATCAACCTGTTGAAAATTTTCTTCATTTGTTCTTTCTACTCTTGTTGAAGTGTCGTACTGTGATGTCTTTTAGGCCGCGCCTTGCAAAAAAAGGCCTTTGAACATGAGCAAAATGTGCAGATTCATATCATCCTGCACATGCGCAAACTCATTCAGGCCTTTGCTCTCCACTGAAACATTCTATAGTATCCAATAATAATAATAATCCAAGAATAATGTCATTTGTCGGTTTGCGGACAGGGAAGGCCATGATCAGACGGCATGGCCGCACATGCAAGAAGACATGTTTTCACATTGCAAGGCCCATTTAATATCGAGCAGCCTTTATCCAGTGGCCTGGGAAGGCTGTGATGCGTGATTGCATCACGAAAACATTTCTATAAAATTTTGACCCCCTTAAACCCCACTCTTATATAGTAAAACTAGGTGTTACAGGGGTATACATTATTTTTCTTATTTCTGCTCAAAACATAGTTTGTGGGTACTCGTTAGAACCGCCTCGCCGAGGCGGTTCTAACGAGTACCCACAATCTATATTTTGAGCAGAAACATGAAAAATATCAAAATTTTTTATCTGTAAATTTTCAATTTGTTTTCGTGGTGAAATTTTCACAATATTTATATAGGCGTGTTTTTCGTAATGGCGAACTTTCCTGTCTACCCTCATATTTTCTGGATATTAACTGCACATTGTCTCCTTAAGAGAAAATTTGAAAGAAAAAATTTCAAAATCCTAGCTGCCAAATTTTTTACCCAGTATGCTAGGCGTTAATATTAATGATGACAAGCGGGTTATGCTGTTACTGATTATTTACACTGTAAATTATCAAATAAATACATATCACAGGTTGAATAGTGAGATGACAGGCTACAATGATTATATCAATATACAGTTATTTGTATTGTATATCAATATGCAGTGCTTAATAATTAGAGCAAATGTGAAAATAATAATAAAAAACAAACAAAAAAAAAAAAAACATTGATCTACATGGCATCATAGCTCCAGATAAGAGAGGGTATCCACAGATTTGTTTTGTTTATTTTATTTTTTTATTTCTCCATGTTGGTACTCATAAGAAGCAATGAGGCAACTCGTTATCTCTAAGTCCAGGGAACTCTCTTAAATACTTCGAGGTATCCGTACCTAAGTCCAGGGAACTCTCTTATTTCGTATCTCTAAGTCCAGGGAACTCTCTTAAATACTTCGAGGTATCCGTACCTCGACATATCAGATTTGCCGAACGGAGGAAAAAATAAATAGAACAACCATATTTCACAAAAGAATTGACACCTGAAGTTAAAGATGCAATGTATATTGCAAATATCGTAGAAATGACAAATTGCCTCCTGAGAAGCAATTTCTCCTCTTTTCCACAATACTGAGTTACCTGTTGTTAGATCTTCATTATTTAACAGCGACCAGATTTTCACTTCGAGATAAGCGGTTACTCGAGAAAAGCAAAGTCGAGAAAAATATCTGCACTTTTCAGATGCTTTATGTTTGTGTTGAGGTTTAACGGCCAAGTCAACCCAATGGGGTCATGTGCGGTCAGTTAACCTAACCACACTTTTACTGGGCAGGCTTAGTCCTCTAAGCGGTTAACCTTAAGCGGTATTGTGCACATTTTTTTTTCAGCCAGAAACTGACACTTGCCCTTCTGAATCAGCGGAAGGGAGAGAATGACGGTAGAAAATATTTCATGATCAATCTTCATGTGAGAATGCTGCCAATCCGGCGGGATCGAACCCGCGACCTCCCGATCACCAGTCGGACGCGTATCCAGCTGAGCCACCCAGGCCCGCAGGAGCTATGCTTATAATTTATCCTTAGACTTACTGAAACTTTACAGACTGTAAGCTGCCACATTTTATAATAGTATTAATACTATACATCAATTTATTTCACCTTTCTTGGATAAAAAATGCGATTATTTTAGGAATATGGAGCCTTTAAATAAATGTCTTTTCCCTGTACAGCTTCTGTTTGCCCTGTGTATTCTGGACTGGACCGTAGCTGTTTGCTGGCGTATACAAAGCAAGGCTCCAAAGCATATCTCCAGATAAATGATGCACACTACACGAAAAGAGTCCTTATGCAATTTGTGGACAAGGCAGGCCCAGAGCAACCTGTGCATTCATGCAGGCTGATCTGGGCCTTCATTGTCAGCTTACAGAAACAATGGACAGAATATGCTAAGATCAGATGGAACAGATAATCATGTTGATCTGGATCTTCAGTGTTCACGTATGGCATAAGGGCCCAGTTGCTCAAAGCATCGTTAGCTTAACGAGCTTTTTAGTGGTCAAAATCTTTATTGTTCTAGTAAGTACAATATCTAATTCACAGGTACTTTTGCTGAACAAAATGTGAGTAGCTTTTGCATTTGCAAAAGCTACTCACATTTTTTTCAGCAAAAAATATTACGTATAGTCCATATTTAATGATCACAGTTTTAACAATACATCAACTAAGGACTTGGTTAGTTTTTAACAACTGGGCCCTGGATACTCTTCTTATCTTAAGCTAAGATCGCAGCCTTCCTTTGTTACTAGTACAACAATCTACTCTGGTACTCAAACTGTCATACACTGAGAGGTAGGCTAACATTGTGGCCATATCTTACGATGGCAACCATGAAAAAAAAAATCAATGAAACTAATATTTTTTCTTATTGTACACCATGAATTTTTTCTGCTTTTTGAATGTTTGTGTACTAAGTCAAACTAGGTTGAATATTCAGAAGTACCATTGGTATTGGGTTGAAAGTTTACATTCAAGTTAACACTATTGAGGTCATGTTTTCCCACATACTTTTTCCTGGATATCACGAAAACATGCCTATATAATACTGACCCCCTTAAACCTCACTTTTATATAGTAAAACTAGGGTTTACAGGGGTATACATTATTTTTCTTACTTTGCTCATAAACATAGATTATGGGTATTCGTTAGAACCGCCTCGCCGAGGCGGTTCTAACGGGTACCCACAATCTATGTTTTGAGCAGAAATATGAAAAATATCAGAGTTTTTTTATCTGAAAATTTTCAGTTTTTTGAGGTGAAATTTTCTATATATTTAAATAGGCATGTTTTCGTAATGGACGTGATGGATAGGCTTAGTCCTCTAAGCAGTTTACCAGTACTTGTGCGCATTCTTTCACAAGAAACTAACAACTGCCCTTCTTGAATCAGACAATGGTTGAGAAAGACGGTAGATTTTGTGTTGAGGTTTTACGGCCCAGTCAACCCAATGGGGTCATGTCGAGCACGGTCAGTTTACCTAACCACACGTTTACTGTGCAGGCTTAGTCCTCTAAGCAGTTTGCCAGTACTTGTGCGCATTCTTTCGCCAGAAACTGACTACTGCTCTTCTTGAATCAGACGAAGGGAGAGAAAGACAGTAGAAAATATATCATAGAAGTATCATTGTTTTATACATTTATACAACAATTTTTTTATTTTGGTGACTTATTCTGAAAAAAAAAAAAGAAAAAAAAAAACATAACAAATCCTCTTCTTTCAAGACATAACTCTAAGCTTGAACATTCTGCGTCCATTTTCAAAGGAAGAGACCCCTCTTTATGATGAAAATTGCTCCCAGACGAGAAAAGCACATTCTTTCCTTTATCTGTAGCTCTCTTTGAGAAGAGAGGCAAGTACTTGAGCTATGAATGGTCTCCACTCACTTTTGAATGTAGATGTTCAAGTAGGCAATATAATTTTTCTGGATGCACCAATACATCTGAATCTATTGCGTTGGCCTAGATATTATCCAAACAAATTTTTACTTTCACAAAAAGCTTGATCTACACTTAGCACACTTAGACCAAGCTTTAAATGAAAGCTAATAACCTTTTTGTGAACGCTTATACTTGGTTATAATAATGGAAAATTGCATTGGACCAGTCAATGACCATTCATAAAGTGCTTCTGGAGAAATGGAAACATTAAGATTGTCTTAACCCTTGTCCTGCTGAATAAATTAAGATGCCACACCCTTTTCAAATTTTCAGCCAATCATATTACTAGATCCAGGCTGTTGATATAAATTTACATACTGAATGACAAACAGTGCAAATCCAGATCAGTTGGCTTCTTCAGAATCCAACTGATCTGGATCTACACTGTTTGCAAAGACAGGGTATATCGGGGTTCAGCAGGACAAGGGTTAAGGTAAGCAAAGAACTAAACAAGAGAGACTGTTTCTGTATTGGCAGATAGGTCTATTTACTGTGTAAATGATGTTTTTATATAAACGTATCTACAAGGCAACCTGAAACAACAGAATAAAGGACAAACGCAAGCAACATTCAGAGTAGAATTATCCATTTATAACTTACAAAACTCTAAGTTCCACATACCGGTACAAATAACATCCCTTTCTTTTTTTTTCTTTTGTTTTTACAACTGCAAATGTATGCATTCAGTTCAAGTATATACATACAACATAGCACCAAATAACAGAAATGTCCAGATAAATATTTTTTTTTTCTTATTTCTCCATGAAAGGGTATTTAGAAGCTTCAAATAAGTAGACATAACAGTTTCCATGGAGAAGTAAGAAAAATATCAATACTTTTTTGGTTGAAAAAAAAAATGGCCTTATTTAGAGCTATAATACAATGTAGTCACCCTCACCACATCCCCCGCTGAGGAAAATATTTGAATAAAAAATGCACCACACCATATCATCTAGACCACTACAAAAAAAAAACATTGCCAAGTTTTAGTCAGATATTTTCAGAAACAGAAAAAAAAAAAAACAACAAAAAATATTCCTACCATATTAATCGTAAGTATTAGGTTTAGGGGGTCAAAATTATATAGGTATGTTTTCATGATTGGAAATATTGTTGATATGTTTCCAGTCCTGTGTACATTGCCAAATAATTTTGACAGTTTTCTTATATCTCCATAACAGAGACTGTGGGTACTAATGCACACAACAACATTCATTTAGGAAGAAACAAACAAAAAAAAGTGTCTGGATACCCTCATTTACTTGAACTTTGATCCAACCACCTGTTTTCCAATAAGTTACTTTAAGTTAAGTTACTGTTAAGTCAAGTTACTTTCATTTGGACAAACAAATTTCACATCACCATATTAGGGACTTTTTACTTAAACCACATACCCTTTTTTCATTATTAAATATTACATTTAGCTCCAAAAAGCAATATGGAACAAGAAAAATGAATTTGCTTTTTAACCCTTGTCCTGCTGAATAAATAAAGATGGCATGTCCATTTCTAACTTTCAGCCAATCAGATAACTTGATCCAGATTGTTGATATAAATTCACCAACTTAAAGGCAAACTGTAAATCCAGATTAGTTGAAGCCAATTGACTTCTTCAGAAGCCAACTGATTTGGATTTACAGTTTGCAAAGGCAGGCCATATCCGGGTTCAGCAGGACTAGGGTTAACAGTCAATGGGTTTGACCTTGTTGAACTTATACACACACCTCCCTGTGACTTCACTGTTAAACCTTACTATTCATAAAACAGACCATTCCTTGTCTCTTCTCTTTAACACTGATGACTAATTTAATGAATGTTTACAGACCATGATGCAGCACTGGATTCCTTCATTGATCAATGGAATTTCAGTTCATTGTATATTCCCCATGTGAAGTTATAGTGTATAAACGTCCAACATAAAACCTGTTCGCATTTACAGGGGTTTGCATCTCACACAAATAATCTCCTTCATTTGAGAAATTATGAAATTCCTGGCTGTAATATATGGGAGGAATACTTTTAAACATCACAGGCAGATGTTTAAACTCAAACTCTAACAGAACAAACTGGTAAAGGGATGAAACTCTCATACCATCATAACCCTAAGTACTGGGACTGAAAGGTCCGAGCAAACTGTAGACCCAGATCAGTTGGGGTGTCTGATCTGGTTCAACACTGTTTGCTACATCAACAGGTAGTAAAATGAATTGTTAAAATTTTAGTTTATTTGTGTTGAGGTTTTATGGCCCAGTCAACCCAAAGGGATCTTGTCTTGCACAGTCAGTTTACCTAACCATACTTTTACTTGGCAGACTTAATCCTCTAAGCAGTTAACCACGCCAGAAACTGACAACTGCCCTTCTTGAATCAGTGGAAGGGAGAGAATATCCGTAAAAAATATTTCATGATAAAATCTCCACACAAGAATGTTGCCAACCCGGCAAGTGTCAAACCCGCAACCTCCTGATCACCAGTCAGACGCGCATCCAACTGAGCCACCGAGGCCTTCAAGTATTGTAATGAGTTAAGGGGCCAGAATAAAGTTGGTATAATTTCTGCCATTTTGACAACTTTTGTAACTACCTGATTGCTCTGTTGCACACTTCTTAGACCCTTTTGAGAAGGGGTCTACTTTAAAAGGAAAGAATTTAATGTAGACCCCTTTTCAGAAGGTTGACAAAAACATTTTGACAGTTACCCCATCCCAAAAATATATCCCGTCTCCTTAAGGTGCACCAATATTTAGCGGTATATTTATACTACAGTTTGAGAACCTCCCAAAACATTGCCACAGGCTTGGCAATGCGTAGAATTGCAGTCATTTTGCAAAGTGCACTGATCACAGACTTTACTAGCAAATCCTACAGACGGTGAATCTGTATCCAGCTGTCCATCTTTTGTTTTTGAACACATAACACAAACATTTGTTGAGCAATCATTCAAAAAAGTACAATTTATGCAAGGCCACTTATAAGATATAAAATTCTGTGTCATCTGGCCATCATAAGCATTACTAGAGTGGCTTCTGGTGGAAATGAGCTCACTTGGACTCTTGCTTATGTAAACATGGCTGCTTATACTATCCCCGAGACCACTTGTTTTCCCAACACTTGACACTAGCGGCTTTCCTGTAATCTGATTAACACCAAGACCTGTGCTTGGGACGGTACTTTTAGATAAATCATTCTGATAATTCTGAATTGTTTCAACTCCTTGGTCATTTACTCGACTATCATAAGTTTTCTGGAAAGATTTTGGTAAAGAATCACTTTTGTGTCGCAAAACACCAGGTGCTGAGGTTCTCTTTACAATGGGTACGGTATGCGAGAACGGTACATCTTGATTCTTATTATCTGATTTCTTCATTAAAACATCAGAATCAAACTTCCTTCCTGCAGAGGCAGACCTGGACAGATACTGCTTATTTGTTGATAAAGAAGGTGGAAACTGAGCTTGACTTGCACTTTGATAGGCAGAATCGAAGAAACTCTGATTCGGATTCACTTTTGGTTCAATGTCAGGATTCTTGTTTATATGTTGTAGCCATGAGTTATCCCCCAACTTTGCTGACTGGTTAAACTGCTTTTGTTTCATAATGTTTTTATCATTTTCATTATCATTCTCAGCATTTAAAATGTCTTTACGAGGGCCTTGAAAATACTGATTTCCAAATTTTTGTTTCAATCCTTCATGTACAAAATCCCATTCTTGCGATGCGGAAATATTTCTCTGAACAGGTTCCACATAGGCTGTTGGAGTGCTTTCATTATTCTCCACAATCTGAAGACTTGCTTTGACATGGTCTTCAAGTGTTCCTTCTTCGAAATCCATAGACTGCCTCAACTCATCATCAATAAATGGCAAATCAATGCATGTGTCCTGACCAGCAAGTTTTTGTGCTTTTCTCAAGTGTTCCTCAAGTTTAGTTCTATAACGCTCAGTACTAGATCTGTCTGCAGCAGACTTGGGACCAACATTTACAGATGTAATATTTGCTCTGCCATCAAACACATTAGTTGGCATAACAGTGTTATACTTACCTGCATCCTTTTCGGAGGGTATGCCTTCTCCTAAAATTACTTTTAATTTGCTATGTTTACTTAATTTTGCTTTTTCCAAAGAATTTGAAATTATTTTACACTCTGTTGAAGCTACAAAACATTCAAAAGCAACATCCATAAAGTATTCACGTTTATGCTTTTTCGTCCAAACAAGAATGCCATGAGCACATTCAGTGAAGTCAGCAAGCTTGAGAATAGATTCAGCTTTTGTCAGATTATTTTCTATCTCATTCTGGTAAAAGCCACTAAATTTCTGGAAAGATAAGTAGAGAAAATGTTAAACAAGAAAAATGTTATACAGAACACATTTTATCATCTGCGCTGTGTACATCTAGTCATGATGACTTTAATCAACAGGTAGGTTTTCTGACTCTTCAAGTTACTGAATGGAAACCAGTTTTCAGCAGTGTTCTAGGGGACACAGTGTATGCCAAAATGTATGTACAAATGCCAATGTCAAAATGAAACTATGTTTAGGAGTTATAAGGTCACCATATGGAATTTATTTGAATCAGCTGACTTAAGGAAACAATAATTTTAAATATTTATCTGATCAGGACGAGGGTTGAGCGCAAGACTATTGTAACTCAAACATATTTTTGAAACCCTTGTTTAGGGGCAACTTGGACCCCTTTGTAAACAATGCAAATTTAGGTGCCATTGCTCATACGAGCAATGGCACCTAAATTTTCATTGTTTACAGAAAGAAATGTTGTTATCTTCATAATGCCTTCATGGTGAGGAGATTAGGTTTGGGGAAAAACAACCATCTGAGTTATGCTAGTCTTGCGCTCAACCCTCGAGGAGCCATAACTAATGACAAAATGTCTGCAAAAAGTCTGTTACCAAAACTGACCTTGTGTTTAGTGCCTTTAAGTCACTTCGTGAATACAGTCGACTCTCGTTATCTCGAAGTCTAAGGGACCCCCTGAAAATACTTCGAGATATCCGTACCGTGGCATATCGGATTTGCAAACTGAGGAAAGAAATAAATCAAACAACCATATTTCACAAGTGAATATGTAATTTGATTCCTGAAATTAGAGATATATTGAAAATATTGCGGTAAGGAGAAATTTCTCCTTATGAATTTTGTTACCTTTGCTAGATTTCCATATTAAAGCAGGGGCCAGATTTTCACTTCAAGATAAGCGGTTATTCGAAGAAAGCAAAGTCGAGATAACCAGAGTTGGCTGTACTGTTTAAATTTGAGGGAGAAAAAAGTCAAGTTCTAGCACGGAAACCTGTACAAAAATGCATCACAGCTCTTGTCAGAATTTACATTTGAAATTTGTTTTCAAACTAAACCTGTGATTGGTTGCAGGAAAGCCACTATACAAGTTTTATTTGAATCAATGAAAAAAATCAACTTATTGCATTGAAACATTTTAACATACCATATTTACTGTAAGTATTCAGACAGACATGCCTGAGCAAATCGTGCAGATTCAGATCAGACGATGCAGAACGTGACATCTCATCAGTCTACACTGATTGCTACTCGTCCAGCTATATTCAGACACAAAACCAGGTAGTAAATTGTACTTTTTACAAATCATCACGAAAACATACCTATATAATTTTGACCCCCTTAAACCCCACATTTATATAGTAAAACTGGGGTTTACAGGGGGTATACATTATTTTTCTTATTTCTGCTCAAAAACATAGATTGTGGGTACTCGTTAGAACCGCCTCGACGAGGTGGTTCTAACGAGTACCCACAATCTATGTTTTGAGCAGAAATATGAAAAATATCAGAATTTTTATCAGAAAATTTTCATTTTTTGGCAGTAAAATTTTCAATATATTTGAATAGGCGTGTTTTCTTAATGTGTTTGAACAAGTATGGTAAGGAGTTAAAATAACCGAATACATGCACTCAGGGTAAATACGGTATATACCAGGGGCAATTCATGTAATAACTGATACTAAAAATCTCTTTTCCTACTGAGTCTGTGTTCAATACCTAATCAACTACGTTACAATGTTTGTTTGATCTGATTAATCTTTTAAGCCCTGTAGACCAAAACAGATACCTTTGCAAACACTGGCTTTTAACTGTCCTCCTATAAAAAAAAGTAGCGCTAAAAAATTTGAAAAAGAAAGGTAAAAAAGGAATATTAATTCTGAAAAGTAGAGATAGTTGGGACCTTCTGCAAGTCTTCAGTCTGAGTTAAGGATTTGTTTGTGTTGAGGCTTGTTTGCACAATGCATGTGTCCAAATTCAGAGATGGAAGCACTGATTTCAGAAACTCAGGGGTGAATGTGCCAAAAGAAGCCAAGTTACTACAAAAAAAAAGCCACCTCAGAAGAGATGCCTAAAACCTACAACCAATCTGCATCACCCTGACATCTTGGACTATGTAACTTTGAAGTATGAAGAGTACAGATGAAACGTAAATGCTTAGCCCTCTGGGTAAAATTTTCAGCAGATGAAATTTTGAAATACTAGTCTTATTTCTCCAGAAAACAGGTTTTGAAATTTCATGCAAACTGTCTCAAATGTCAAATCCTGTTTTCTGGGAAATATATCATCAATCTGTCGTCTGCTGACTTAGCCGAGAGAACTGTTAAGGTTAAGAATGAGTATTTGGTGATAATTCTTGGTAGGATAATTGTTCTCATTTCTCCATAAAAACATAAACTGTGGGTACTCGCTACAGTTGCACTGATTATGCAATTCTTATGAATCTCTAAAGAATTAATTGGTACCTATGATCCCTACCCAGCTAGCAATCTTTATAAATCTATAGCGGGCCGTTACCGGCCCGTCAGCTACCCTGACGGGCCGATAACGGCCCGCTATAGATTTATAAAAAATGCTTACTGGGTAATGAAGTGCACGTTGTTTTGTTGTTGTTTTTTGTTGTTTGTTTTATTTATACCAATACCCATGTTCAAGAAATAAACACGAAGCAAGTAGGGAATGTGGTTGTTTTGAAAGTCTATGTATATATGGTAACATCATAACAGAATTTTCCCATGCAGTCACTGAAATCTCACCTTGATCTTTTTGTATTCTTCCTTCCACGGCATTAAAAGTACAAAGAGGATATAATGTTCAATATGATAGAAAGCCGTTGCTGCTTTTTCAGGTCGAAAATCTCCTCTCTTCTTACTCTCTTCAATAGTTTGTTTAAATTCACGATGCTTGCACCAATCGGCTGACGGGTCATTGACTAGAAAATCGTACACGATAACATAAACATCATTACGTTTTTGCGTCACTTTTGTGCTGCTCGTGCTGTCATTGAAGGCAATATCTTCTGCCATTACAGCAACGAACTCCATGTAACGTTCAAAGGCTACTTTGAAGTTTCCTTTAAATCGTGACATCTTGTTAGTGTTTTAGTGCTTTTTCAAGAGATTTCGTCGACTCCCATTTCGCATCACTGCAGACCTGTTAAATATCAACAACATAATTATGAGCCAGCGCATGACAAAACCAACAAAATGTGCGCATAGCGAAGACTCAGATTAGCCTGGGCATCCGCACAGTCTGATCAGTTTTCGCTCTACGAATGAAGAAAGCTTGGGTCCTCAGCTATCTATTGTGCATACAGTGAAACCTGTGTAAGAGAGCCACCTTTGAGACTGACTTTAAATAGTGGTTGATGTGGAAAAAGTTGTCTGTCGTATAAAGGTACATGTCATGTAATTTTGCTAGCAAATTACATGACATGTATCTTTATAAGACAACCACCTTTCCACATCAACCACTAAAGTCAATCTCAAAGGTGGCTCTCTTACACAGGTTTAACTGTACTGAGAAGACTGATCAGACTGGGCCGATGTCAAGGCTGATCGGAGTCTTCGCTGGGCGCACATGCCATTTTGATTGTTTTGTCATGCCTGGCTCATATGAGCTGTAACGACTGAAAGCGTATCTTCGAATATTTGCGCCCAGCGAAGATTCAGCGCGTGCGCATTTCCGCAGTCTAATAAAAAAAATGGGCGCATTCGAGTAGTGGCAATAGTCCACTTTCCGTAACATACCGTTTTGTGCATATCGTAAAACAAGTTTTCCTTTTTTGAATGATGTAAGAATGACACGTGCTACATATGCAATGTGAGATAAATAAAACTCAAAACTGACACAGTCCTTTATAGTGGTCAAAAATGGCTACAAAATCATGGTGATTATGTTCAATAATAATAAAAAAATAATAGAAAACATATTTTCGTTGCACTTTGAATGTACGGATTTAGTTTCAATGCCTTCCAATTGCATGCGACACTTAAAAATCTTTCAATGCTCACATCTAACGGCACGGCTGCATATCTCCTACCGTGCAACACCGTGTTGTGAAAATGTGAAAAGAAAATCGTAAGGAAATGGTTACGGAGGGCCAGTTTATGTAGCGTAGAAGGTGGGTGTCAGTTGAAATAAGGCTGGCATTTTGGAACGATCGCCGGTATCCAAGATCGGGCGGTGTAATTCAACCGCCATTCTGGTCTCTGGTCTAATTATATGGGAGACTAAATAAGAGGTTGTCACGTCTTATTTAGTCTCCCATATAATAAGACCAGAATCGTAGTCCTTTAACCCTTAAAGTGCCAAGAAAATCTGCATCTGAAAATGTCGTCTGCTGTATCTTCTCGCAAACTTTTCAAACTTACATTCTGCATATAGGCAAACAGTTTGGACCCAGGTCAGGCTGCTCCTAAAGAAGCAGTCTGATCTGGGTCAACACTGTTTGCAACAATGACTTTTAAAGTAACCGGCAGAAGACAAAGCAGACGACAATTGTTGTCACTGGCGCTTTAAGGGTTAAACGAATATGGAACAAAAGAATCATACATTGTATTTCTCCCGATGCAATGGATGGTTGGATGTTGCCGTTTTGGTGACAGACATGTAAAACTCCTGTTATTGGACAGATTACCATTACGAAAACATGCCTATTCAACTATATTGAAAATTTTACCACCAAAAAATGAAAAATTTCAGAAAAAAAAAAATCTGTTTTTTTTTTTGTTTTTTTTTTTTTTTTCATATTTCTGCACAAAACATGGATTGTGGGTACTCGTTAGAACCGCCTCGACGAGGCGGTTCTAACGAGAACCCACAATCTATGTTTTGAGCAGAAATAAGAAAAATAATGTATATCCCTGTAAACCCCAGTTTTACTATATAAAAGTGGGGTTTAAGGGGGTCAAAATTATATAGGCATGTTTTCGTGATGAAATCTCTTTAAATACATCGCAGTGAAGGTTTAACATGTTACTGTGCAGCTAAAAAAACAAACAAAACAAACATAGCGCATTCTTTTGCCATTGCACAGAAACTATGCATTCTATTGACGGGTGGTGAGTAAGGAGAGCGGTGGCGAGTGAAGGGATAGGTGCTGATTTCCAACAAGAAAGAAAAGGTAATACATGAATAATGACACTAGGGTTGATAAATATGCTTCAGAACACTATCAGAAATCATACGTAAAACGCGACCGGTAGTATGAAATACAATGCTAAAAAACCATGGTCTTCTCAATCACCACCTATCTCTTTATTCACTACCACTCTCTGTTGGATATCGGCAATCGTGCCAAAATGTCAGTCTTATTTCAACTGACACCTACCTTCAACGCCACCTGAACTGACTCCACAACCACCTCCAGAAACTCTCCTCACGACTTTCTTTTCACAACCCGGCGTTGCGCATGTGCAGAAAAGCAGTACTTGCTGATGTAATAAATAGGGACAATGTGGTGATTGTTTAAAAAAAATCCCCAACTTAAACCATCAACCTTGACCATCACATAGCTACAGATAAGACTTTTTTGTTGTTGTTGTTATTTTGTTGTTGTTTTTTTCAGCCAAAAAGCAACTTTTTTTCGAATTGCTCTACGAAAACATGTTGTGATGATTCATTAAAAGCACCTCACAGAGGTGCTTCTGATGAGTACCCACAACTTGTTTTCGTGCAAAAATAAGAAAATACTATGCGGATACCAACTTATATCTCGAGCTATGCCATAAACATGAAAGATGGCACGTCCTCAACAAAAAACGCCACAAACCGCAGTTTTAAGGTCCGGTTCATTAAATAAGGATACAAATTGGTGCAAATTGTTATTTTTAAACAGTTTTATATTACTATAGAATTGTATTCCTCATTAAAACGTGACATGCATATAAAAATTACAGATTTCTATCTTTAATCCTGAATCTGTTAATTAAAAAAAAATCCTGTTTAACTACAGTTGCTAATTTTGTTTTCTTTATCATCACTGCCATAAAACTGACAATGGCCATAAAATTATACATGACCTCTATCAAAGATGGTAGGACGCTCTATCATACCGATAGCTGCACTGACTTTTCTCTTACCTTTTTTAAATTTTTTTTGCGGTCCCCAGCCAGTCAGCATTCTACGTAAATCTATATCGGGCCGTCATCGGCCCGTCAGGGTAGCTGACGGGCCGATGACGGCCCGATGTAGATTTACGTAGAATGCCAGCTGGGCATCCCGCCACCCGCATCGTTGTTGGTAAATCTTACAAACCACAGTCCAGTCAGAGAACTGTTTGAGAATGAGTTACTGATAATTCTGGGATAATTTTCTCAATTTCTCCATAAAAAAAAAATATGCTCGGGTACACGGTGAGGCACTTCTAATGAGTATATATACTCAAAGTTTGTTTGGAGCATAAGAAAAAGTATGAAGAAATTAATAAACACATACCCCAGAATTATCATCAAACACTCATTCTGCTTAAGTCCTCTGCATGCACTGTATTGTAGATTACTTACCATTCTATACAGCCAAAAGCGTGTAACATGATTCGAAACAGGATCATTCCTAAAACACAAACGACAAATAAGCCAGTGCAGGACAAAACCTACAAAAAGACGTATGACCAGTGAGGACATATTAGCCTGCGCATCCGCGCAGCTTGAACAGAGTCTTCGTGGACGCATGCACCTTCTACAATCTCCGGGCTATCCTAAGAGGGATAAACGATAACCCTTGCCATACTGGACGGATGCACAGACCGATATGAGTCTGCTGGTCACACAGGTCTTACCGTAGAATTTGCAGTGCGCTGGCTCAAATTTTGTTACACATACATGTACATATGGCGCGGAATACAGGATACTTATGACACATGCGGGCAATGCTGTTCAGATCATCGAGCACTTTTGTCTAGTCTGATCAGGACCTTAATTGCAATGGATATTTAGAATATATCGGCGAACAGAGAATGCCCTGATCAGACTCCACAGCTCTAGATAAGAGGGACATCAGGTCGATATTTTATCTAGTCCTATATACAGTGTGACTTGCAGGATAAATGAGTATAATCAAACATCACGAAAACACGCCTATATAATTTTGAACCCCTTAAAGCCCACTGGGTTTAAAGGGTATACTTTTTTTTGCAAAACAAAAAAACAACAACAAAAAACAAAGATTGTGGGTACTCGTTAGAACCGCCTCGCCGAGACTGTTCTAACGAGTACTTACAATCTATGTTTTGAGTATAAATATGAAAATTATCAGAATTTTTGTCTGAAAACTTTGAGTTTTTGATGGTGATTTTTTCAATATATTTGAATAGGCGTCTTTTCGTGATGTCTTTCCGAGAGTCTGTCAGTGTAACATTTAAATAGCCGTTGCTTAATAGAAGTATATATTCTGGGGACACATGTACGCTTGTCACCCGGGGTAAAAAATTCAGAAGACAACAAGCTGAAATATTTTTTCTCATTTTTCCCTGAAAACAGGTTTTGTCATTTCATGCAAATCGTCTTCAAAGGAAGGAGACAACTTGCATGGAATGTCAAATCCTGTTTTCTAGGAAAAATAACAAAATAACATCAATGTGTCGTCTGCTGAATTTGGCCAGAGTGGTAAATGTTAACAAGCTAAGGGAGCGACCATTTGTTGTTGTTTTTTTAATTATTATAAAGGTGTGTGTGTGGGGGGGGGGGGGGGGGATGGGGGGGGGGGTTTGAAAAACAACTTACAGGACACTCTTTTGTCCGAAGGAAATAGCCAGGACCTAGGTAAATGCAAATGTACGCTTTGTAAAAACGTTCACAAAAAAGGCATGCTCGAGTCGCGAAGGAAATGACATTCCAAACCGGAAAACATTAAAAACACCTCCCCCCACCCCCGCACCCACACACACCACCACCACCACACACACATCCATAAAAAAAATGGTCGGTCCCTTAACCAATGGTTCAGCCGAATAATTATCAGATAACTATGGAGAGGACTGTCTAATGTCAATCAATTTGTTTTAGACGCAAAAAAAAAAAAAAAAAAAAAAAAAAAAACATATGATTCATCTAATATCAGATTCTCCGTCGACAAAATTCGCTTGTTTGTTCAGACATGCGCGCGGTGAAACGGTCAGAAACGTGAGAAATGAAACAAACTATTTGTAGCATCACCTGACGAAGTAATTCATCGATTTTCACTCCTTTATTGCGTTACATTTGTATATCTATATTGTTTAAGCTCGCCATGCGAAAGATATAACTGTTAGACACGATAGGACAGTGAATGGCCGGAGAAGTCTGCACATCCGCGCAGGTTGAACTGGACGTTGCTGTTCACTTATAGGCTCCAGCATATTCCTCAAAAATAGACATACTTAAATCCAAGAAAGTGTAATAAATTGATATATGGTATTAATACGATCATAAAATGTGGCACCTGACAGCCTCAAAATGTGTAAGTCTCTTGTTTTTGAACTGATTCAAAAAAGAAACGATTTTTTATCGTATCTCTTGCCAACATTAGATATGTCCCATGCAGGGAGGCACCGACTTTGATAGAGTTCCGCCTGTGGGTGCAATACTGCAGTAAATAAAACTTCAATGACTATAACATCGATGGCTTTTTTTTTTTCTTTTTTTCTCGAGCCTACAGGAGCTCAAGAGAACAATATTTTAGGGTTTTTTTTCATCATTAAATGTATATTGTGTGTACTAATTAGAATTGCCGCATCGAGGCATTTCTAATGGGTACACTCCACATACTATTAATTTATTGAAAATTGAAGATATCCCTATATTACCACAGTTTCCCTCCTGACCTGAAGCTATGATTAACCCTCAGTGGCTCGAACTACCCACATCTAGAATAGATTTCCAGGGTCCCAAAGATGTTCGAGCCATCGAAGTTCGCATGTATCATTATTTCATTTTTCGTTGTTAAAACGCTTTTACAGTTATATTAGGATAAAAGCCTGGGCCCAGTTGTTCAAAGCTAACGACGTCGTTAGTTAACGATTCGTTAAAATTTTAATCGAGTGATACGCAAATATGCTGAAATTTTTTGCTGAAAAAATGTGAGTAGCTTTTGCAGTGCAAAAGCTACTCACATTTTTTCAGCAAAAAATATCAGAATATTGTATATTGAATCCACTAAAGCAGTTAACAAAATGACCCTTAACGAGCTCGTTAAGCTAACGACGCTTTGAACAACTGGGCCCTGTTAAATTTCAGTTAGCCTCTTGTTTTTGAACTGGACCAAAAATGAAACGATGTTTAACGTACCTCTGAATTTGTGTTGGCAACATTAATTCAATTCAAAGATACGATAAAAAAAATCCTTTCACTTCAAGAACGCTACACTAACTGAAATTGTTCTCGTATGCCACATTTTATGACTGAATTAATACCATATATCAATTTATTAAGCTTTCTTGGATAATAAAATGTCTATTTTGAGGAATACGGAGCCTTTAACGACAAAGTCAACTCTCTTCTTTTCGTGTCGTCTTACAAAGAAAGAAAAGGGACGGTTACGAGTAACAGACATACAGTCAACTCTCGTTATCTCGAATATGAAGGGTCTCTATTAAATACAGTTGACTCTCGTTATCTCGACCTCGCTTATCTCGAATAACCGCTTATCTCGAAGTGAAAATCTGGTCCCTTCCTATACATGAAAACCTAACAACAGATGGAAAATATTGTAGAAAAGAGGAGAAATTGCTCCTGAGGAGCAATTTCTCCTCTTTTCCACAATATTTTCAATATATCTCTAACTTCAAAAGTCCAGTTACCTATCAGTTTGTTAAATGTGGTTAATCAAATTATTTTTTCCTCAATTCTGCAAACCCGATATGTCGAACTACGGATATCTCGAAGTATTTCAGAGAGTCCCTTGGAGTTCGAGATAACGAGAGTCGACTGTACTTTGGTATATTCGTACCTCGACATATAAGATTTGAAGAATTGAGGAAAAATTTATTCGAACAACCACATTTAATAAATAAATATATATGTATGTAATTGGACTCTTGAAGTTAGACATACATTGAAAATATTGTGGAAAAGAGGAGAAATTGCTCTTTAGGAGCAATTTCTCCTCTTTTCCACATTATTTTTTACCTGTTGTTAGATGTTCATGTTTAGGCAGGGACCAGATTTTCACTTCGAGATAAGCGGTTATTCGAGATAAGCGATGTCGAGATAACGAGAGTCAACTGTATCATGAAATGATATAATATCCAAATATAATATGCATACACTCGGTGCCATAAAAGGGATCTTGATGGTGTAGACCCAGATCACTGTCTACACTGTTTGCATTAAAACCACAAGACATCTGCACTAATAATTATAAGCCAGACACCCTTAAACTGAAAATGGGCCTACCCAAATAGGGAGGCAGAAGAGTTTATAACGGGACAATTAGCTGTATTTATTTTATTGTCAGCGGTGAAACCAGTGTATATCTGATGAAAATAAAAGTGGTATCAATCACTAGTAAATTATGATATCGTATCATTTCACTTGTGACTGATACGATTTATAGTTTCACTCCTCGCTTTGGAAGACTTCGGTTTTCTTCACTACTTCAGAAGTGGATTTTACCTCCATTTGAGATTTTTGAACACCTCTAACTTCTTTGTTTCTGCACTAAACTATCAAGTGTTGGTATGCATTTTCTTGGTTAGAATGTAAGGAATATTTTGGTATCAAAATTATTTTGATTCGTCGAAACTTTTTGTTTTTGTTTCTCCAGCGGTTCACGTTAAGCAATGAGCGTCGACGCCATGACGTTCATGTTTTTGTTTGGTGACGTTATTTATGACGTCAGAGACGCGCATTGACGTGTAAACAATAAAATAAAAAGAAAATGTACTCTTTTTCAGTGAATACCATAAAAATTTTCATCTCGTGTAATGAAAACATTCAAATTTTCACTCGTGCTTCGCACTCGTGAAAATACATGTTTTCATTTCACTCGATGACAATATTTATGGTATTCACAGCAAAAGAATAAATATCCTCTATATAAACAATAATATTTTAGCATCGCAAAGCTCGAGATAAGAGGTGGTATCCTATAAGTATTTTTTATTATTATTTCGTGAAAACTCATGCTGTGGTTATTCATTAAAAGTGCCTTTGCAATGACTTGTTATAGTGAAATTGTTTTTCTGATTTTACCACAAAAGCTTCTACAATAAGTTGTGTTGCAACGATGATTGATTACAATCGATAACCCATCGAAAATTCTTTTTTGATTCTACTATCGATTGTGTTTGCTAATAATCAATTATAATCGAAAAGATTCATACCAGACTATTTTGTAAGTTATTATTCTCAAATTGCAACTTAAATGCAAGAAAGATGCAATTCTAAACTCTTCAGCTTGAAAGTATGTTAAGAAATAAGAAACAAAGTAGTGTTTCTGCAACAAATGGAAAGGCTTCAGTACACATCTTAAATTTCAAAGCCTATAAGTGTGCTCTTTTGTGGAAAGGTACTGCACATAAAATTATGCATGCAAATGACCAAGTTAACAAGTTTTTATTAATTTTTAAGCAGTAAAAGGATACCATTTTATCTTTCTGGGTGACGGGACCTGTGTTTGCGTTTCATTTGATAGCTTTCGATTATAATCGATAATCAATCGAAACCTCCTGTTCGATTATTTTCGATGAACGATTATAAAAAATCCCATAATCGGACAACACTAACAATAAGTACTCACAATTTGAGGATTTTTATTCATAGAGAACTGGAGAAAATTATCCCAGAAATACCATCAAATACTCCTTAAGAACTCCTCTGTAATGGATATCCATAATATATGTTTTCCTAAGAAATAAGCAAACTATCAATACATTTCAGTTAAAAAGGTGGCTTTATGTAGCATGTATTATCATACAACATGTAGATTTGTACAGGGTTCTCACCAGGATTTTGTGAAAACAAGATTTCCAAAGCAGTTTCTCCAAAAAGTAGGAGTTCCTAAATACACTTTTGCTAAATTTCTCAGGAAAAATAGGAGTCACAATTCCCCAAAACAGGGAGTCCAGGACTCCATATCAGTTATCTGGAGTTAATGAGAAGCACGTGTGAAGCTTGCCAATGCAGTTAAAAGCATATAGGATAGTTCTGAAACACAGTAAAATGGAAGTAAAAAAGGGAAAACCCAAGTAAAATAGTCGAACAGTTTTATGATCGTGTTGACTTTCAAAGCCATGTGTCAACATTAGCCCATTGTAGTCGGGAGACCCGTAAAACGGTACTTGGCAAACAGTGCGGACCCAGATCAGAAGCCACAGAACGCGGCGTCTGATCAGGGTCTCCACTGTTTGCAAATAGTTTAGCCATTTTTCTCTAGGAATATGTAAATCTCATAACCTGACCGCCCTAGAATTGAAATTCGACTCTTCCAATATATGTGTGGGAAAGTCTATTCAGTCTACAATGGGTTAATAGCTGAGGGTAAAAATGAAACTTTGATACCTCATTTACATTAAACAGGTTACAGAATAGCAGTTAAATCATTCAGGCAACTGTATTTCTTCGGTAAAAACAAATAGCTAGAACAATTCATGAATTTGGATATTAAGGAAGTATTAACGGATTTCCTAAATAAATATTAATGTGAACCAACATATAAAAAAGAAATAGAATCGAAAGTGGGCGCTCTACTACCTACTGCTATGCTAAAAAAATGACGCTGTACAAAACAAAAATCTAATAGCACTCACAAAACGAGTCATCACCCATGTACACTGACTCTGCATTTTTATTACAAACAGGAAGTTAACTATAGGTGAGTTGGAATCTAAATATAGAAAACCAGTCTTGCCAAGCGAAAACTGCGGGTGTCAAATGCGCAGATTCAGAACATCATTTGCCCTCAGCAGATATATTCTCTAATAGCCAAACGGGTTAGTCACAAACATGTACAGCAAAAATGCGCCGGTGCGAACAGCAGTCAATCACATATACCCGAAAACAAGTTGTTTTGTTTTTTTGTTTTTTTTTTGTTTGTTTTTTTTGCGCTTGGCGCGGCCCTTTTATATCTTCACTGGGCGTTTAGCGCTTTAGTAAGAAATGGGATCTCTAGCACTATATACGAAACAGCCATGGAGCACATTCTGTGTAGCGATAATAAAAAGGTTTAACTGAAAACCTAAATAATCTGACTGGGAGAGTCGCAACAATGATTTTTGTTTCGTTTTACAGACCATAACACAATTGCCACATGATATTGACCATTACCTTTATATAGCATATTCTCTGTGGTTTCGATCAGCAGGGCTCGACAATTTATAATATAATCCGTGTCAAGCAGAAGTGTCATCCGTGAAGACCGGTGTGCACTTCGATCTTGGCCATTGTTTTTTTTTTTTTTTTTTTATTTATACAGCTCCTACAGTTGTTAGCCAAAAGAGAGGCGTAAATGAACTGGACGATATACTTACACCACACCATGTACAAAATAGATGCTAAGAATCAAATTCTGTATCAACCCTAAATATTGCGACACCTTAACTTCTTATCATACTGGTTCTAAAAATTGATTAATCTATTTATTGATTAAATCAATCTACATGTTACTATGGATGATTGGCAAACAGCCGGTGGTTTACACGAACTTCCGGCCATGACTTGCGAGACATCCAAATCTTAACAAACGGGTTACAAATGTAGCTCTCCTAACTTACTGATTTTTAGTCAGTTTCATAGACAATTAAAAAAAATCGGACAATGCTATTCCCGACAACTTTCTTTTCTGCGTCGAACAGATAGATACGGGCTTAAAAAAAAAAAAAAGCCGCTAATTTTTAATCTAAAATCACCAAGAAGGGTAGTCTGATATTACTGTTTTGACTTTTTATTTTCACTGCAAAATGAAGGTATTTTCAACTATGGGATATCAAATACTTATTTAACATATCAAATAATGTGCCTCAACCTACGTTTACGTTGAAATACCTAAGATACTAAATTTTCCTAGCAATATTTGTACCTTACGATGCCGATTACCCCTTACAGGGCCATGACCCTTACGGGAACAAGAAAGCAAACTGTCAGGTCTCTGATTACAAAACCTGATTATCCCTTTTAGGAACAGTAGCCATTATCTGAATGCCCCGCATTTAAACACATGCAGCTTTTCGACCAAACAAGTTTCAAAATATTCCATTTATATATAAATGACCATGAAAGGCATTGCAAATGAGAGAATGTGTCAAACGGATTATCAGGTGTAAAATAGTGTATATCCTGATCAGACGCCACGTTCTGCGGCGTCCGATCTGGGTAAACATTATTTGCTCAGATATGTCCCAAGCTTCGGGGAACATTTATTCATTATTTATGGATTTCTTGCACGAGAATTACATGTAATGTTTAGCGCTATCACGCATGTCTCACGGACCAAAAAAAAAAAAAAAAAACATATCAGAATTAAAAAGTAAATGCTATTTTAACTGATTTTTTTTTTCTTTCTTTTTTTTTTCTTTTTTTTTTTTTTTCATTTTTTCAGTATCACGAATCTGATGAACGTAAGCACAATCATTGCACAGAAACCGTTTGTTTGTTTGTTTCTGTTTATAAGGGATATAAACGCATGATGGAATCGATGAATAAATGTCCTTTTAAACGTGAACATGTGTTTAGTGGTTATTAAGACAATGTGGACAGTAGTTTTCTCCAGTTGAACATACAAGGTTTCTCACTAAAAACCATTGTCTCCAAAAAGTAGGAATTCAACAGTGCAGTTGTTTTAACTTTGTCCGATAAAAATCGGGAGTCCATATCCTCAAAATAGGAGTCCATCACTCTATACATGGAGTTTGTTTTTAATTTTGTTAAATCAATTCAAACATTGACATAATAATTACAAAGACAATATTCAGACAAATTTATGTTTTTGTTTGCTTCTAAACGTTTTCATAACAGTTCATATACTAAGTGAAATAAGAACAGAGAAGACTGTAACGGAGAGGAAAAGAAAGCGGAAAGACGAATAGAATTTCAAGAGGAAAAGATAGTGGAAAGACCGAGCTGGATCAAACTGTTTGATACTCTGACGGTATTCCTGAGATTTTTTCGAATTTCAATATTTATTTGAAATTAATGACAAGCTTTATATGTATTAGCCAAATCAGGGGAGGTATAACCAGTCGGAAGCTGTTGTTTTGTTGTTGTTTTTTAATATGAAAGCAATCAATGCATGCATAGAAAAAAAAAATACTAACGTTCATTATATAAGGACCTAACGACCTCACGACCGATGCATAAAATACCAACACTGAGCTGGACCACAAACTTATGAGAAGTCTGATGGACTGCTTGAATGAACCCGTTGTTCATCTTTGTCAAAACATGTACATATCAAGACAGTACGATATCGCTGCTGGGGAGCTGCGGTGCTTTTACCCATGCAAAAATTCGAAGAGCGCTACTTCCCAAATGTCGATCTAATACAGACAACACATTTAAGTCTGGAGATCCCCAAAATGGTAATTGGCAAACAGTGCAGACCCAGATCAGACGCCGCATCTTTTGTTTAACGTTTAAACGGCCCAGTCAACACTATTAAGGTTATATGGAGCCAGTCTACTTTTCACGGGCAGGCTTAGTCCTCACACTTTTCACGGACAAACAGACAGTCCTCTAAGTGGTTAACCAGTACTTCTGCACCTCATTTCACCAGAAACTGACACCAATGGCTGAGAATGACTGTAGAAAATATTTCATGATCAATCTCCACGCTCGTGATCACCAGTCAGACGCACATCCAACTGAGCCACAGAGGCTGGTGACTGTGGCTCAGTCTGTTTCCGCTGATAAATCTTTACACATGTCTCCCTTACAGTGGCTGATTTGAAATTCTCCTGACAATTTAGGAAATTAAATATTTAGGGATTTTTTTCTTATTTTATCAAGAAAAGGTATGCGGTGTGTACTCATAAGAATTGCCCCATTGAGACGATTTGAATGAGTACACTCAACATGCCACTGTTTTATAGAAGTTTAAAGGACATTCGTAAATTATCCCCATTGATGAGACACCCGTTAGAACAATACCTAATAGTACTCATATTCGAGGCTGAGATGAGCAAGTCAACAGCAAGACTTAAATTCTAGGCAAGTGAAATTCAAGACTTTGGAAGGGGAGTAACTTTACAGTTGAATTTTAACTTTACCTAATTATAAATCTCAAAATTTTAACGAGTTTATGCTCCTGGCTGATAACACATTTAGTTAGATTCTAAATTTAGCCACCCTTCAAACTTAGAATCTCATAGAGTACCTTCTCAATAATATAATATGGAAATAGATATTTGACAGAAAGTTAAAGTTGGGTTTCCAATAAATAATGAAATAAAAATAGACTGATGAAAAATCTATAAGGCTGGTGGAGGGAGCAAACAAACTAGCTTCCACCTTTTTCAGTACCATTGTCTAAATGCTTTTATGCACAGCTTCAAGAACTCTTCACCAGGCCATTAGCAACTTGAAATGGACTAACAACCGAAGCAATCTTATTGGAGACAGTTGATGTATTTGTTCAAAATACAGCACCCTAAGGTTGGACTTGTGCTTGGTAAGTTTTGCCAGCCATAAGGACTTCTTATAAAGCGTCTTCTTTGAGGAGATGCCCTCTTATCTGGCTATATTTTACTATCTTTAGTGTTTGTCCATGTCTAGAGGTCAGGAGTCTTCCCAGACTGTACTGTTGACCTAGTAAGAAGGATGGGACAGCCATGTCTTTTCGGTTAAAAACAATTTAAAGAACATCTATGTACAGTTAAAAGCATGAGGGGATGACTGTTAATGGAGTGACGATGACAGCTGCCAATGGAGTTTTCATTAATCATTTTAATCATTGTATTGAAGTTGTCACTTTTTGCAATGAGATTTTTCCTCCCATGTAGCAAATTTTGGTGAGACTTTGGGCATAAAAATGAGCAAATCTCTCAAAATCTCACCTGAATATAATTCGTGGTGTGTGTAGCTTATATGCCACACCCCACACCTGCCATTAAGGTCATTTATTAGGGAGTGCAATACAGAAAGATTTTAGAAAGAGAAAGTAACACCACCCCTTTTATGGCCTTTGAAAGGATTCATTACGAAAACACGCCTATTCAAATATATTGAGAATTTTACCACCAAAAACTGGAAGTTTTCAGATAAAAATTCTGATATTTTCATATTTTTGCTCAAAATATAGATTGTGGGTACTCCTTAGAACTGCCACGCTGAGGCAGTTCTAATGAGTACCAACAATCTATGTTTGTGAGCAGAAATAAGATAACTAAAGAATACCCATGTAAAACCCAGTTTTTACTATATACAAGTGGGGTTTACGGGGCTCAAAATTATACAGGCATGTTTTCGTGATGATAAGTGCAAGGCTATCAACTGGCATTTGTTAAGCTTCATCAATCATAATAACTATCTTCCAATAATACAACCCATTTCTTGGACCTGTAGCATGTGACTTTCCAACCATCAGTTGTAATCCAAACTGGGAGAAACCTTACCTATTGGTTGGAGTATTATCCTGTTCTCTGTGCAGCAATTTCGATGTATTATACACAATATACTGAAATCAGGGACATCATTTTTGCTGTCATACTCTACCAGTAGTTAACAGGGGAATCCCCGTGAAAACCCAAATGATATGTCTTAACAAATTAGACTAAAGCCTATTAAAATGCATCACGTTTGTGATAAATTTATACAGCAAACGAATTTTTGATAATAGAAAGCCTATAAAAGGCAGAAAATAACTAACCAGTGATTCATTTTACGTCTTCTTCGAAAATGGTGGAAATCGGGAAATTCCCAACATGGTTACCTGCCTAGTTCTCCGCTCAGTTGCTTTCCAATGAGACCAGAAACCAGTAAAGGCAATTCACCGAAAAGGATTATTCCAGCACGAAAAGGAGCGAAAAGGCGAAAACAAGCGCAGCTTTTCAAAACTGCTTATGGTTCTTTGATTCCAAAAAATAAATAAATGAATGAATAAAATTTATATGCTTTAATTTATTTTCATTTCTAGGTAATAGCAGTACAACGGAGAGAGAGTAAGACTGTAAATGATCAATGATAATACAATTTTAACGACCTTTTTAACGCCAGTTTAAACCGGTGTAGATAGAGAAGTTGCATCTTATCAGTGCAGGGATTATTTTGGCTGACACTTTGAGATATTTGTTGTTATAATTTATTTTTATTTGTTTGCTAAACTGCGATAAAATTTATTTGCTAAATTGTGATAAAACTTTGCTATATTCGGAGAAAAATCCCTGCAAAAATGTTACAAAGCCATAGATCTAGTTCAAAATTTGAATCGCTCATATATATGTCTTTTTTTTTTTACCATATAAGAACCGCTCTGTTCTCACGGTAGAAACAGACATAGAAAATATATCTATCTTTTGCATTGAATATTATATACTATAAATTTAAGCGCTGTAGTCTATGGCTTTTACTTCGACATCCATTAAATAAAGCAAAGTAAAGCATGTCACAACGTTTGTACTATAGGGACAATATTTAAGGGAACCCCCAAATTCAAATAGAGATTTTCAGAGACCATTTACTGTGTTCATATATCTGTACATTGTGCTAGGTGTGTAATATAATGTTATTGTTTTTCTTTTTTTTTTTTTTTTTTTTTTTTTTTTTTTTTGTTTTGAAAGTGTGTATTAATAATTGTACTTCCTTTGCTCAAACACTGCAGGTATGATGTGAATCAAGAAACTAAATTACGGTTCTCTGAGAAGTCAAGGGGTTCCCTTAAATATTGTCCCTAGTATATCATTAACTATGGAATAATTCCTACTACTGGATAATAACTTCTTGATTGTTCTGCTAGCGTTTTGATACCATCCATGATCAATTATAAAGTATTCGTGGAATGAATAACACAAGCATGTAGATAGTCGTGTGCGTGGGTTTTAATTTTTCTGTTGACCTTTTTGTGCTAATTTTATTATTGTTTTATTAAAACAAATACACCTGTACCTACTGATTACTCTGTCATCGTTTACAGAATGTCGTGTTTATCTGTGGCTGTTTTTTGAAAACAGCATTCTTGCATACTAGTGTGCTAAATACATAAATTAGCCTGGAAACCCACTCCGTTCACCCTCGGACCCATCAATAGTATTGATGGGTCCGAGGTTCACCTAAGCTTTCACTCTTTTATTGCCAGAATAATTTTCTGTATATATGTTTGAAAGTTTTGACTAAATGCCTAAAGGCGTAAAAAAAATAGCTGCGTTTCCGCCAACCCGACCGACCCTGTTTCAAACACCCGACCATCACGAAAACACTGATGCCTATATAATGTTGCTGCCATTAAACCCCACTTTTATATAGTAAAACTGGGGTTTATAGCTGTATACATTATTTTTTCTTATTTCTGCTCAAACATTGATTGTGATTACTCGTTAGAACCGCCTCGTCGAGGTGGTTCTAACAAGTACCCACAATCTATGTTTTGAGCAAAAATATGAAAAATATCAGAGTTTTTAATCTGAAAATGTTCAATTTTTGGAGGTGTAACTTTCTTTATATTTGAATAGGCGAGTTTTCGTAATGTCTGCTATTTTTATTAGTAAAAATGCAAAATAAAAAAGTAAAGCACCGACCCGTAACAAAATACCTGTATTTTCATAAAATTACAGGCCCGACCCTGTTCTTTTCAGGAGAAAAAATAGACAAATAATAATAGTAATAATAATAAAAACTTTGATCAAAATTTTTCTCTGCATGTTAACGGAAACACTGCTATTTTTTACGTCCTATGAGAATCTCAAATTTAAAGAAAATTAAAATCACATCTTGAATTTATACAACCTCCTTAAATGGAGGGGCTGTTTAGGCATATTCTCATAACTCCGTTCACTCAAATGTCCTTGATTATCATAAGCAACCAGTTTCATTCTATACATATTTTACATGATCAGCGCAATGTTTAAACAATAACTGGTCTGTTTACATTAAATCACATACTTGTCAGTGGTTAGTGATTATTTTAGAGTACCCACTAGATATTTAGCATTTTGGGACACTTTTTTATTTTTATGCATAAAATTGACTACAATTACTGATTTTCTTCATCTTCAGCTGTAATGTAAGCTATTTCTATTAATTTTAATGTGACATTACAAGAAAGAGTTCTCCTCACATTATTCAAAGAAGAGGGTGAACGGAGTTACGAGAGAGAACGGTATTGTGAGAACTGACCAGACAAACATGTGAGGAAACAATGGGAAAAAACTGTTTTAAAACTACCCCAAATCACCACAGACTCAATGCAGCTTATAGAGTTGCCTTTTTAATATATGAGACGCAACGTCAGAAAGCTTAAAAAATAAATAAAAAAAAATAATAATGAGTACCGCTCAAAGTTACTAGGCGGGACGACGGAAATTGCATGTTTTCATTACTCCTCGTACGCATACCCAAACCAAGTCTGCTGTTTGTTTTTTTTTTTTTTGTTTTTTTTTTGTTTTTTTTTGTGTGTGTGTGTTTTTTTTTTCTGTTAAGATTTATGTTGTATGTTTAAAGGAGATTTGTTCTTTATTTCTCTAGGAAATGTGTTCTGTATTTCTGAAGGAGTCCGGTCCTAAGTTCGGAATATTACGCGAAGGTGTAGTTGCAACAGCTGGTCTGATTCGATATCGGCTGTCCTATATTCTTCGCATTACAATGCACATCTAACTATTTATCATCTTAACTGTGATTTATCTTTTTGGTAAAATATTTATTTTGTTGGCGTATTTTTAATTTAACATTGTTCAGCACTGTCTTGTCACATGCGTGTGTGTGTGTGTGTGTGTGTGTGTGTGTGTGTGTGTGTGTGTGTGCGTGCGTGCGTGTGTGTGTGTGTGTCGATGCGTATCCTCACGAGGTTAAACACCTCTTGTAGTTTTGGAATTTGCTAATCATAATTCATAGTCTTTAAAGGGGCAACATATCAGCATATATGGTATATTTTCTGCCATTCTCATCGGCGTATCGCTCATTACACACACTACGCATGTGCGTAGCATGCGTAACAAAAACATTGTTAATATTGTTATTTGCAGACTTATGAAAAATATTTTGCTTCTTTCACACAGGAAAGAATTATTGGAAATTAAACCGGGAAAGAATTATTGCTTCCAAAATAGGGGTTACTCTTAAAGGAAAGAATATGCTCCCAGAGGGAGCACATTCTTTCCTTTAAGAGTAGTCTCTATTTTTGAAGCGACACTAACGAGATTTTTTTAACGTTTTTTCCTGGATGTGCGCATTAATAATTCTGTTCTCGCTACGCCATTGAATTGTGCAAGCGAGAAAACCCAAGCTAGCTTGTTTGCCTGCATACAAAGCCCTCACTGAAAAGGGAACTACTTTAACGGAAAAAATTTGTTCCCAATGGGAAAGTAGACCCCTTTTCAGAAGGGAGGCAAACCGATTTTGACAGAAAAATAAATATATTTCCAGATAACAAGTTTCAGAGGAGCAATCGCAGTTAACGTATAGTCAACCTTCTTTATACCGACACTTGATACAAAGAATTCGATACAAGGACAGAATTCGTTATAATAATGAGTTGTCTGGCACGACTTTTTTAGCTCAAGAGGTAACAGTTAATCAAATATTATATGAGAACATTGTATTTAATACTTCAAGAACCATATGTTTTAGATTTTTGCTAGCATTACGAAAACATGCCTATTCAAATATACTGAAAAGTTAATCACCGAAAAATTGAAAATTTTTCGACAAAAAATTCAAATATTTTTCATATTTCTGCTCAAAACATAGATTGTGGGTACCCGTTAGAACCGCCTCGCAGAGGCGGTTCTAACGAATACCCACAATCTATGTTTTTGAGAAGAAATAAGAAAAAATAACGCATACCCCTGTAAACTCCAGTTTTACTATATAAAAGTGGGGTTTAAGGGGGTCAAAGTTATATAGGCATGTTTTCGTGATGAATCACCTCATTGAGGCGATTCTGACAAATATCCAAAACAAATGTTATATCAGGAAATAAGAATAAAACAAGACCTTTCTTATCATTCTGTACATTAAGGATTCTTTACTACGGCAAATTCATTTTAATGGCAACAGCTTTGGAAACATATTCTGTCGTTGTAACGAGGATTCACTGTTTAAATTTGGAGAAGGTGCATCGTCAGAAAAGGTTTTCCTCCCTTCTGAAAAGGAGGGTGTCTTTAGTAGAAAGACTTTACTCCATTTGGGAACATATTCTTTCCTTTTAAAGCAGATCCCTTTCCAGAGAGGACTTTGTGTGCAAGAAAGCGAGCAGGAAGTTACGCAAGTTATCTCCCTTGTAAAATGGCAGAAAATCTACCACTTGGTATGTTTCCGGCATTTTGTACAAGGGAGATAACTTTTGTAACTGCCTCTGATTTTCCGTGCGCAAAATTCCTTTCGAAAAGGGATCAACTATAAAAGAAACGATATTCTCCCAACGACAGGAAATTCTTTTCTTTTAGGGATGAGCTCTTTTCAGAAGGAGGCAAATATTTTGACAGAAATTACCTCCCCTGAAAGTGTATTGATTCCCCTTAAATTCACATAATGTAACCAGAGGGTACCAGTAAGAAGAGATAAACAGACACATTGTAGTAACATTACCGCTATGCTAATTCACCGTAACTATAAAGGCACCCATATACAGACCTTATAACATAAACTATCAGGTATGTACGTATGGGAATCCGTAAAGGGATCGGTTACTTCTCCTACTGGGCTGTACTAGAGCCTTAGTTGTGTCAATGCATCACGGAAACATGCCTATATAATTTGACCCCCTTAAACCACACTTTTATCTAGTAAAACTGGGGTTTACAGGGGATTAAATTATTTTTCTTATTTCTACTCAAAAACATAGATTGTGGGTACTCGTTAGAACCGCCTTGCCGAGACGGTCCTAACGAGTACCCCCAATCTATGTTTTGAGCAGAAATATGAAACATATCAGAGATTTTATATCCGAAAATTTTCAGTTTTTGGAGGTGATTTTTTCTATATATCTGGATAGGCGTGTTTTCGTAATGGAATAATAAAGGAATGTTTTCTTGCAATAGTGTTCTGATTTCTTAAGCATGAGCCAGCGGGCACTTACTGTTGCAGCAACGTAATGACGATACAGGGACGTTGATGCGATTTTGTATAAACGCAATTTATCCGTTGTCATATATGTTTAATAGTATTACATAGTTGAGTAAGGGAAGCTTATCTGCCTTATCTATCTGTCACAAAATTACCTAAATGCATTGATGTGCCAGGATCTACCTTATGGTTCCTCCCAGTCGTTGTCAGAATCTAACGTCCCGATTGCTATACATTAATGTAGTTCCTTTAATCAACAATCTAGTAACTGATAATTACTTGAAAACAAAATTTATTGAGCCCTAAATGATCTGTACCTGTTGAGATGACTCTGTTCAGGACTAAACAGAACTGACAGAGGAAGTGTGTACAGTGAACCCTCATTACAACGACAACATTTGTTCCCAAAAATATTGCCATTATAATGAATTTTTGCTGTTGTAAAGAATCCTTAATGGACAGAATAATAAAAAAGAAAGGCCTTGTTTTATTCCTATTTCCTCGTAGAGCATATATTTTGGATATTGCGATTCTAACAAATATCCAAAACATATGTTGCTTGAAGATTTTATACAATATTTTTGCATAATTTCTCATTAACCGTTTCCTCTTGAGCGAAGGTTTCGTGACATTCAAATTGTCATAATACCGAATTTGTCGTTGTATCGAGAGTCGCTATAAAGAGGGTTGACTGTACCAGACAGTGACCAGTTTACTGGCTTTATAGCGCAGGGCAGAGAAAATATTTTCTTCAGTTCCCAGGAAGAACTATTTTAGCCGTGTCATGGGAAAAGATTCGTTAAAGCATAAGCAAACTTCAAATGTTCAGGCAAGCCTGTGCATCCGCTCAGTATCGACAGAACCTTTGCTCTCCGCTCACGTAAGCTTTCTTCGTTTAACCCATTGTATACTGAACAGACTCTCCCACACAATACATTGGAAGAGTCCAATTTCAGTTTTAGGTACGTCCGGCTATGCGATCTACATATTCCTAGAGAAAAATGGCTAAACTATTTGCAAACAATGGAAACCCTGATCAGACGCCGCGTTCGGCGGCGTCTGATCTGGCTCTGCACTGTTTGCCAATTACTCTTTTACGTGTATCCCGACTACAATGGGTTTAAGTCGGCTTTCAAGTGAAAGTGTAAAATGTGCATTGCAAATCTCGAGCCTCAAAGTTAAGACCGATTATTATAAACCTGGGTCCTCAACCTATGAATGCCCCGTGGGCTCTTCTTCCTCTCTCTTTGTGGGCAGGTCCATGTTAAGTTAATGGTGTGTTAGTTTGGTTTATTAATACTATCATCATATATATTCCTACACTTAATGCAAACATTGTAGACCTTGATCAGCCGCCGCGTTCTGTGAAGTCTGATCTGAATCTACGTTGTTTGCCACTGTCACTTCTACGGCACATGAGCAAAAAAAAAAAAAAAAAAAAAAAAACAAATGGGTTAAATCTGTATTTATGGTAATTTTGCTTGAGGAGATTCTGATTCCGATGTCTTACATGTTATCTGTGGTGCCAGTTGGGAACGCATTATGCGATGCAAAAATTTGACCTTTACCACTCTCTGGTCAAATTCAGCAGATGGCAAATTGATGCTATTTTTCTTATTTTTCCAGAAAATACGGTTTTATATTTCATGCAAACTGTCACCTCAGGAATTAACCAATAAAAGTATGGGGCGGCATATGCAACTAATTGAAATTGTGAGCTGCTAAACATCCGCCAAAGAGATACTTAAAGCTGTGTGAGACCTATGAATTAACCCATTTTAGTCTGAAGACACCAAAAAGGGTAAATGGCAAACAGTGCAGACCCAGATCAGACGCCGCAAGATGCGGCGTCTGATCAGGATCTACACTATTTCCATTAAATACAAGAATTTCTATAAAACATAGTAATAACAGAAGCTAACCAGACCTAATTTAACTTATCGTACCTAACACCCTCTCCGAGTTATCGAACTGTTGTTACCGAGTGACTACCGACAGCTATTGGAAATAGACCGGTCCAAAGAGATGTGGTAGAAGAATCCACTCGACGTAAATAGGTTGAGGAAAAGGAAACGGCAACATTACTAATGATGCTGAATGGAAAAAAAGCGCTGTTCTAAATAAATCATCAATGTTTAAGGGGACTGTTCGGGGTAGACAATTTTTGATTTCCTGTTTGCTTTTCTGCACACAAAACCCCTTCTCAGAATGGGGCTACCCCTAAAAGTAAAGAAGGAAAGCAATTTGCTTCTAGTGGCACAGGGTGTTTAGTTGGTCTCGATTTTGAATGGTTATTTTTTCACTTTAATGTACAAGTTTGTTATTTTGTTGTTTTTTTTCCACTATTTTTTTTTTATTATTTTATTTTATTTCATTTTATTTACACAATATTTTTTTGCAAATCCTATTAAATCATGTGCTAACAGGTATTACTTTTATAAACATGTTTATTTCTAATCACATGAAACAAAATTTTATGCAGACAAATATATGTATATCCTTATTTCACATGCTTTAAGGTGCTACACACTCTTGGTAGTCTTGCGGCCATTTCTTGAAAGGGAGACAACTTTTGTGAATTCCTGTTTGCTTTCCTGCACAGAAAGTCCTTTTTGAAAAGGGGTCTTTTCCTTTTAGAGTAGACCCCTTTTCAGAAGGGGAAAGCCCATTTAGACACCCATGAATGTGAATCAATTCACCTTTAACTTGCCTTAAACTGGTTACCTTATAATGAACTTTATACAGGTCCATTAAAATTGAAAAAGATAAATCGCCTCTTGGCAGTTCTTACATTCAAATTGTTCATTATTTTCAAGGTTATGCCAATAATTGTATTTTGGATAAACTAAGATTTGGTCCGTTTCACAAGAAAAAAGTGCCAATGTTGTGGGAACAATGAAACCTTAAACCCGCCTGTGCGTGCGTACAATCTGATAGGAAACTTCACTGTTCATGAAAGCATCGCAGACACAATACAAGAACTCTTTGTGTATCCAATAAGCAAAGTACGAATGGCCTGTCCAGCCTGCTCGGCTACGGCAGGAGTAGGTCTTGTCTGCTTTCATAAGGCATTTGATGTTTCAGGGGCGGATTCAGAGGGTTCGGGGTTCGGGGATATATTCGAATCTTCATACACACAAAATTTTGTTTCATGGGAAATTTTTGATAATTTTTATAAAATTTGTAATACTGTTTGTAACCTAAATACTTACATCGCTGACTCTTTATCTTATACTTTTCTTCAACAGGTCGATTTACTACGTATGAACGGGTGTAAAATTACCGGATGAGTGGCAAACTGTGTATACTCTGATCGGACGTCGCGTTCTGTGGCGTCTGAATTGGGTGTACAAAGTTTGCTCGGGCCTGTATTTCAGAATGCGTAGAGTAAGTACTCATGGTAAATTCGATGAAATCGAACCTCTTCAGAAATTAACCTGGATCCGCGACTAGGTTTTCACGTAGCTAACTAAATGAATATATACGTCATTCTGTGGCATGTTATAGAAGGCATTACCTATTACATTTTCCTTATTTAAGTTAAAGAAGTTGAGAAACCGATTTGGAATATTTGACGTATTAATTATGCGAGCATCTTTGATTTTCTTAATTTTAGCTGTGTTGGTGGTGCTAACATGGGGTAGACGAAGCTGCAAGACGAAGTAAGTTGAGTTGTTTGGGTTGGAGTTTAACGGCCCAGCCAACAATATAAAGGTCATGTCGAGCCAGGTAGTCTACATGTACATAACGACACTTTTCCTTGGCAGGCTCAGTCGTCTAAGCGAAAATCAGTACCTGTTTACATTTTTTTTCTCCAGAAACTGACAAACTGCCCTTCTTGAATCTGTGAAAGGGAGAGAATGACCGTAGAAAATACATGTATTTCATAATCAGTCTCCACGAAAAATGTTGCCGGAACCGGCGGGGATCGAACCTGCGTCCTCCCGATCACTAGTCGGACGCGAATCTGACTGAGTCATCGAAGCCGGCGGATAAGAGAAAGAGAAGCAGGAGAAACGCTATCCATAACATGACATATGCGGATAGCGAAGGTCCAGATCAGACTGCGCAGCTGCGCAGTCTGATCTGGGCCTACGCAGTCCGCTTCCAATACTACTGGATGTAATAGAATACAGCAATAAGAAAACACACACACACACACACACACACACGCACACGCACACGCACACACACACAAACACACACACACACACACACACAAACACACAAACACACACACACACACACACAAAAAAAAAGAGACCTTTATTCAGTTTACATGAGCGCACAGGCTGGCCTGTTGTTTCGTTGTTTTCAAATGCCTTGAGAGGTGAATGGAAACATAGCAAAGACTTAGCCACAATTCTGCGAAGGGAGACAGCTTCTGCAGATAGGAAATTGACTCCCTAGTACATAAAACCTTTCAGAAATTGTAACAACTCTTATTAAAGGAGAAATTTTGCAAATTATTTCTTTTAAAAGTAGCGTCATATAGGAGGGAGGCAAATAGTTCCAAATCAAAGTTGTTTCCCTTGGAGGTGTTTCCATTTGCAGTATGGTTCGTTTTCTTTGGCAAGGCGATTAATGTCGCATCAGGCACGAAACAGATTAAATGCCTATAAAAATAGCGGAGGCTCAGGTCAGCCCGCATCACAGTGAAGTTTGAACAGGACATTCGCTCGCTTCGCTTCATGTGTCCCTTTAACGCTTAGCACTCTGGGTAAAAATTTCAGCAGACGACATTTTAAAATATTTCTCTAATTTAATGCAGAAAACAGATTTTGGCATTCCATGCAAATTGTCTCCATTGAGACAATTTGCATGAAATATCAAAACCGGTTTTCTGGGAAAAATAAGAAAAATATCATCAATTTGTCGTCTGCTGAATTAGTCCAGAGAGTGGTAAAGGTTAATCTGTGGAATTTTTCAGAAAACTCACAATGTCGTAATAACGTGTTTGTAGATAGGCAGATTAGTGTCGGCTTTCGCAGTTCAGATTTGCATTTTTACATGTAGCTCGCCGGAACTATGTCCCTGGAGAGCTTATGTTGTCACCCAGTCGTTGGCGTCGGCGTCTGTCGGCGTCCGTGTCGGCTCTGCGTCGGCGTCCGCGTTAGCACAAAGGTGTGCGGAATTTTTTTTAATTGTTTAAGGTACTGCTTTCAGATTTGGTCTACACCTATCTTAGGGTAAGGCCTTTCAATAGCATACACCCCATTCCCAAGTTACACCCTTTGTGTAGGTCAAGGTCAGTTCTTACTTTGTCATTTACGCCCATGTTTAAGTTTTGCTGAAGTATTCAAGATAGAGTTTTAATGTTTGGCCCACACCATCCTTAGGGTTAGACCTTTCAATAGCACACAACCCTATCTCAGTTTGACCTTCTGCCTAGGTCAAGGTCAGGTCATACTTTGTCATTTAAACCCATGTTTGAGTTCTGCGTTTAGGTTTTGAAAAGTGTTTGTAATTGCTGAAGTATTCAAGATAGCGCTTTAATATTTGGCCCACACAATACCTTTCAATAGCACATACCCCTCCCTCAGTTTGGCCTTCTGCCTAGATCAAGGTCAGGTCATACTTTGTCATTTTAACCCATGTTTGAGTTTTGCGTTTATGTTTTGAAAAGTGTTTGTAATTGCTGAAGTATTCAAGATACCGCTTTAATATTTGGCCCGCACCTACCTTATGGTAAGACCGTTCAATATTACTCACCCCTTCTTCATTTTGACCTTCTGCTTAGGTCAAGTTCAGATCAGACTTTGTCATTTACAGCTGTATTTAACTTTTGAAAAGTCTACATGACTGCTGAAGTATGTAAGATATAGCTTTCATATTTCGTCCACACCAACCTAAGGGATTCAGTATGTAAGATATAACTTTCATATTTTGTTCACACCAACCTGAGGGAAGACGTTTCAATGGTATATAACCCATCCCTCAGTTTGACATTCTTCCGACATCAAAGTCAGGTCATACTCTGTCATTTACAGCTATGTTTAAGTTTAAGTTCAGCATTTAATCTTTAATATTTAAAGATTGTTTTCTTTTCCGATTTGCCCTTTCCGGCGAGCTGCGTTGTATTCTGACAACTCTTGTTTTTATTATGCCTCCAATTTAAAGAAGTTGGGAGGAACTTCGAAGAAGTTGGAAGGGCATGCTGCTTTGGGCTTGTCCACCCAATTCGTTCGTCCGTGCGTCACGTTTTTTTTGTAAGCACAATATCTAAGGAGCAACTCAAGTTAGACTCATGAAATTTTGCGAGCAGTTTGGAACCAATGTGTAGACGACCTGATTAAGACCTTTGTTAGTTATACTCCTTTTCAACTTGGGCATTTTGGATCGACAAATGTATAGTTGGGGACATAGTGTTTTACAAATACATTTTCTCTCGTGGGGCGGGGTGGGGGGGGGGGGGGGGAGGGGTAAGGGGTAACTTCATATATATGACATAGTACGACGTTGTATGTCATGACGTGGCATCGACGCTAATTCTACGTTGTATCAATGTCATGTTATTTCGATGTTGTATAAACGCCATGTGCACGCTGGAATGTGACTGGAAAGTTTTTCTCGGAATCGTTTTATTTATTTATTTTTTTTTTCTTCAGCGCCGACTGCAGATGTGGTGGTGTTTGTATTCAGAAAGGAAGAAAGCCTTGTACTCCTGAGAGCCAGTTCTGCAGGTGTAAACGAGGTAATATTTGACAACACCATGCCTATCGGCTAGAGCTACGTGTCAGTTGACCATTCAGCAGTTGTCTGTCCTAGTGTTTATTCATAAACTGCTACGAATGCGGGATTTTTCGTCATCTTCACATTTATAGATAATTGAAACTGTACAAAAAAAAACCCGCAAATTCTATATGACACAACACATATAAAAAGAATTTTATGTGAAATACTTGCGTTTCAGTATAAATATACGCCACAGAAAACGACACGTTTAGCATAAGTTTAACCTTTACCATTAACTTGGTTAACTCAGCAGACAACAAATTGGTGATATTTTTCTTATTTTACAGGATTGACATTTCATGCAAATTAAATTTGCATGAAATGTCAAATCCTGTTTTCTGGGAAAAATAAGAAAAAAAATATTTCAATATGGCATCTGCTGAAAATTTTACCCAGAGTGCTAAGCGATAATGTGCCAAAACTGGCAGCTGACTAACGGCCAATATTATCAGACCTAATTAAGTGATGACGTCAGTGCAACGCATGTGCATACACATTAGAATTTGTTGAAGCAGTGAACCCTCGTTAGAACAAATGCATTTGTCCCCAAAGATGTTGCCATTAAATGCATTTGCTGAATGAACAGAATGATATATAAGAAGGGGCTTTTGTTTTATTCTTATTTCCTCATAGAACATACATTGTATCTTTGGATATTTGTAAGAATCGCCTGTCTCAAATGGGCCGCGCAATGCCAAAAAGTGTCTTCGGGCTTATGCGGACAGTGAAGGTCCAGATCAGCCTGCGCGTCCGCGCAGTCTGATCAGGGCCTTCGCTGTCCGCAAACAGAAACATTGGATACTACAGTGTTTCATTGGAGAGCAAATGTCGGATGAGTCTTTGCGCATGTGCGGAGTGATGTGGATCCACACATTTTGCGCATGTGCGGGGTGATGTGGATCTGCACATTTTGCGCATGTTCAAAAGCACTCTTTCTCTTGACGTGTCCCAAATAAAATGTTTTTGCATGATTTCTGATTTACTGTTACGACCTGAGCGAAGGTTTCGCGCCAGTTAAATTATCATTATAACGAACTTTGTCGTTGTGTCGAGTATCTGTATTAAGAGGGCTGACTGTATTTTATTTTCGTTTCTCAGGATGTATAGTGGCAGACAAGTACTTCCGTCGCGGACAGACCAAAACTGTTTACTGTAACAGGTGTAGCTGTTCTGTAGATCCCAACTCTGGAAGCATGATCCCGGTAAGATATTTGTGCACGAATGGCGACTGAAATATGGGCATTGTCAAGCGAAAAAGTACTTTCGAACATGCGCAAAATTCGCAGATTCACATTATCCTGCGCATGCGCAAAATATCATCCTGGACTTTTTTCTCCATTCATACATTCTGTTGTTCCAAATATTCTGGTGGCGGACAATGAAAGCCCTGATCGGACTGTGCGAATGCAATGCGCAGTTTAATTTTGGCATTCGATGTCCGCATATGCCCGAAGACACGTTTTCGCATGGCGTGGCCCATATGATAGGAAATGATCATACATGTACCTTATGCGCAAATGAGGGCAATAAACTTCAAAGATAGTCATTTTTATACTCCAGCAATCGAAGTTTGTAACTATTGCAGTTGTTAGAACAGTCGACCTTGCTTATCTCGAATAACCGCTTATCTCGAAGTGAAAATCTGGTCCGTGTTTTGAACATGGAAATATAATAACAGATAATAAAATAGTGTGGAAAAGAGAAATTGCTCCAATTTCTCCTCTTTTCAACAATACTTTAAATAGAGATGGCACCAAATTGCATATTCATTTGTTAAATGTGGTTGTTCGATTTATTGTTGTCCTCAGTTCCGCAGAACTGATACGTCGAGGTACGGATATCTCGAAGTGTTCCAGAAAGTTTCTTGGAATTTGCGATAACGAGAATCGACTGTATTTTATGAAACTTCATATAAATTATACTGTCTCGAATAACCGCTTATCTCTAAGTGAAAATCTGGTCCGTGTTTTGAACATGGAAATATAATAACAGATAATAAACTAGTGTGGAAAAGAGGAGAAATTGCTCCCAAGGAGCAATTTCTCCTCTTTTCAACACTACTTTAAATAGAGAATGGCGCCAAATTGCATATTCATTTGTTAAATGTGGTTGTTCGATTTATTGTTTTCCTCAGTTCCGCAGAACTGATACGTCGAGGTACGGATATCTCGAAGTGTTCCAGAAAGTTTCTTGGAATTTGCGATAACGAGAGTCGACTGTATTTTATGAAACTACATATAAATCATCAACATGCTGAGCAGAAATGTGTGACAAAAAAACAAAACAAAACATAACCCGTATTGTTTTCTGCCCTTGGCACTTAAGTCCACCAGTTCAACATTGTGAAGCGAACCATTTCTACAGTTTTTGTTAGATTTTTATGAATCTTCACAGAAATGGTCGGCATGATTATTTATTAGTAGTGCGTGACACTGTTTTCATTACAGTGTTATCTGTTCTTGGTACTTAAGTCCATCTGTCCAACTTTGTGACGCAAACTGTTTTAACATTTTTTTTTTTTTTTTTTTTTTTTGGTTTGTTTTTAAGGATTTTCATTAAACCTTACTTAGATTTTCATGAAACATTACTCAATATGCATGATTAGTTTTGTTGAAACATGTATTTACTCTTGGCACTTAAGTTTATCTGTCCGAGTTTGCGAAGTGAACTTTTGCAGTTTTTTTTTTTTTATTACATTTTCATACAATTTATACAACTGATTGTGATGATGATCAGCATTTTTAGTTATTTTTCAGCTGATTTTAATAGAGTTATATACCCTTGGTACATTCTGTGTTTTATTGTGTAAAAGCGCTGCTGCAAGAGTATTAATCACGTTTAGTGATAGCTCTAGTTCCTTATTGTGTTATCCTGATCAAGTCATAGAGCATATTGTAATGCAGTGAATGTATTCATAGTCTTTTTTAGTTTGTTTTACGTATATTGCATGCTATTCTGTGATGTCAAAATAAATAAATCGATCAGTCAGTCAGTCAGTCAATAAACTCACTCGCTCGCTCGCTCGCTCGATCGATCGATCAGTCAATCAATCAATCAATCAGTCAGTCAGTCATATCAGATTAACCAGCGTCTTGGTGCATTCTGATCAGTGGTGCCACAGAATCACCAGCTGCTGCAGACTGTATCGACGATCAGAAAAGCCCTGATCAGGCACCGCTGAATACGAAGGCTGATTTGTACCATCGTTGTTTGCATATGACGTTCTCATGTTAAGGCTAACATATGAGGCGGGCACAGCATTTCCTACATGATTACATGCGCTCGCAGCGAAGACGCACAGCATGTGAACACTTTGGATCCTTGGCAAATCAAAGAGTGTCCTGAAAAAAACTCTGATCAGACTGTGCGGATGTGCAGGCTGATCTGAGTCATTGCTTGCTGGACACGCGATCGTAGGAAATATTGTGCCCCGGCTCATTTATATTTTTAGACAAATCAAAAGGTGGCCAAATGAACTGCTTCAAATTTTAGCAGTCGTATGGTAAGAGGTTAACGTGGCCGGATATTAAGGGTAAATACTGTATGTTTATTTTATTGCAGTGCACGAGGAGAAGTTGGTGCGATCTGCCAGAAGGCATTCCACTCTATCCAGACGGCGCACCCTGCCCTAATCGACCTTGATAACGGACACCAACATAGTTACAACACTTTTAGACCTTTGATTAATTATTTCAGATCTAACCCTTTTATACAACGTCGCATTAACGTCGATGCAACGTCATGTCGCATTAAAGTCGATGCAACGCCATGACGTCGCATTAACGTCGATGCAACATCACGACGTCGCATTAACGTCGTTGTAACTTCATCATTGCATTAACGTCGATGCAACGTCATGACTACATCGACGTTAATGCGACATGATGTTTCATCGATGTTAATGCGACGTTGTACAAACGTCATGTGCCCGCTGGGAGTAGGCTCAGTTAAAGCATCTCGAGTCCCTAGAAACAAACCACTTACAATCCATTCACGTTTTGAGATTACAGACATTTGAAGATGTCATATAGCTCGTCAGTTTGGAAAACAAATAAACATCAGGTTGATAATTCAATTAAAATCTTACTGAAATGAAGATGGAAATAAGTCATGTAACATGTTTCTTCTTTATAAAATGCTTGTAAAACCTGTTGACAGTCCTAAATATCATTTGCATTTGTGCGGTCTGGCCAGAGCCTTCACTGTCCACCTGAAGACGCTTGGGGTCCTTGGGTACCCACAGTGTGCCCTGCGCGGACTGATTTGAGTCTCCATTGGTGCATATGCAAACTTATAGGAAATGCTATTCCCAGCTCAATTCTATCATTACCCATTCTTACTTTAGAGAATACAGCACACAGACATATGTTTCTCTAAGAGAAAGAAGTCTTTCTAATAGTGCATGCTATTCAGGTGTTGCTTAGATGCGTATGTGTATAACTTAGTGTTATAAAGTATTATATATGTCTTATTTGTTTTCATGTCATTGTCGCAATGCGGGTTATTCCTACCTCAGGTGGCTTGACTATAAAGCTATGAACAAACTCGAGGATTCCGAATGTTTGAATTAAACAATGCCTTCAAGGGGGTTGGTCAACCAATGTGTGTGTGTGTGTGCGTGTGTGTGTGTGTGTGTGTGTGTGTGTGTGTGTGTGTGTGTGTGTGTGTGTGTGAACTAAACTGAGTACGATTAAAGGTTTGCTATGGTGTTGAAAACTTTAACCACCTTAACCACTAAAGACAAACGCTTACGTTGGGCCAAGGATCAGACTACATAAAAGACTGCAAACCCAGTTTGCACATGACGTTTCTACAACGTCGGCTCAGCGTCGATGCAACGTCATGACGTTACATCGACGTTGAGGCGACGTTGTATTAACGTCATGTGCCCGCTGGGAAGTATTAAAGGAGACAGGATACACTTGGTAGTTCACCAAGGAGATGAATTTGTCTAGTATACTGTTTCCTAAAACTCAAACGAAGCACAGTAGAACATCTACTAATCCTCGGTGGCTCAGTTGGATGCGCCGTCCGTCTGGAGACCAGGAGGTCGCGGGTTCAACACCCGCCGAGGTCGGCAACATTCTTTCGTGGAGATTGATCATGAAATATTTTCTACAGTCATTCTCTCCCTTCCGCTGATTCAAGAAGGGCAGTTGTCAGTTTCTAGCGGAAGAATGTGCACAATACTGGTTAACCGCTTAGAGGACTAAGCCTGCCCAGTAAACGTGTGGTTAGGTAAACTGACCGCACTCGACATGACCCCATTGGGTTGACTGGGCCGTAAAACCTCAACACAAACTAATGATCACTTCTCAGCAACCACCGTTTCACAAAATGCTGTTTTATTATATGTATTGATACTCTCTACAACAGCCAACTCTCTGCAACAGGCTGGTTTGTTTCTTATTTTTCCTTTTGGTGACAGTTGTAGGGAGGTCCCTTAAAACTGATCAAATAAAATGTCAGGTCCTATTTCACTGAGAATTTAACAATTTATCGCTATCTAATTTGGACAGATAGTGCAAAAGTACTAAAGGTAAAAATCATCGGCTAAAATCTTGTCCCTTGCCTTGCTGAATAAATAAAGATGCCACGGCCACTTCTAGTTTCCAGCCAATCAGATTACTTGATCCGTGTTTTTGATAGAAATTCAACTGATCTGGATCTGCACTGTTTGCTAAGACAGGACATGTCGTATTCAGCAAGAGAAGGGTTAAATCTTGAACAGTAGTTTTAGGTGGACGACATGCAGCGATATTGTCTAAAAAGACTAATTCTATTAGAGTTAATTGATGCAACGGCAGAAAACGTACCTAAGGACATGTGCGCCCGGCGAAGATCAGATCATAATCTTCAATGGGCGCACTTTGGATTGCCAAGAATGCAAAGTTTCTTCATGCGGACAAAAGAAAACCGATCAGACTGCGCGGATGCACAGGCAGTCAGAAGGTACGTTTTCTAACGTTTCGACACAATTGTGAGAGTCAACTACCCCAGTTGTGAACGAAACCATAATCAAAATATACTATCAATGCAGTTAGATTAACCTTTACCACTCTCTGGGCATTTTCAGCAGACGACAGATTGATGATATTTTTCTTATTTTTCCCAGAAAAATAAGAAAAATATTTCAAAATGTCGTCTGCTGAAAATTTTACCCAGAGTGCTAAGCGTTAAGCTTTATGTGTTTGTTTTCTCTTTTGTAGGAATATGAAAATACATTTTAACCCATATCAGTATTGCCTGTTAAAAGGATTAAA
This sequence comes from Anodontia alba, assembly GCA_964016985.1. NCBI lineage: Eukaryota > Metazoa > Mollusca > Bivalvia > Lucinida > Lucinidae > Anodontia > Anodontia alba. The sequence continues at coordinate 29,376,446 of OZ024827.1, forward strand.
CTTTTACAATTAAAGGTCGATACTCGAGCTACTTAATATCCTATAGCAGAAAGATATGGATATCATCGCATAACAGTATTTTAATTTAGACAGAATTTTCCGCGACCATTTCAGCTCACCTGAGCCCAACGCTCAGTATGAGCTACTGTGATGACGTCGTACGTCGTCCATCGTCCATTGTCGTCCGTTCACACATTTGAACAACTTCTCCTTTGAAACGCCTCGGCCAATTTTCTTCAAGCTTCATGTGGAGCCTTCTCTTAAAGCGAGGATTGAATTTGTACAATTGGCCACAGTCCATTAACTAAAATTAAGATGACTGCCATGCCCATATATGGTAAAACACTTCAAATTCTTCTTCTCCAGAACAAAGAAAGCTTTAAGGTAATGTATCATCAGGGCCTACAAAGTTTGTTCAATTTGTGATCGTAGGTAGACATTTGTCCTGTTTACGGCAAGGTCAAATTTGCGTCCCCATACAGTTATATTGGGAAAACGTTAAAAAATCCTTTTCTCAAAATGTATTAAAAAGTAATGGCTGAAACTTACAATGTATGATTAAAGTATTAAAACATTTTAGTCACAATCAAACCTTTGCAACCAGGGGTTATCAGCCCAGGCCCCTTGGCTATATATATACAGTCGATTTTCGTTATCTCGAATTCCAAGGGTCTCTCTGAAATACTTCGAGATATCCGTACCTCGATATATCAGATTTGCAGAATTTGAGGAAAGAATAATTCGATTAACCACATTTAACAAATTTATATGTAATTATATTCTTGAAGTTAGAGATATATTGAAAATATTGTGGAAAAATTTTTTACCTGTTGTTAGATTTTCATGTTTAGGCAGGGACCAGATTTTCACTTCGAGATAAGCGGTTATTCGAGATAAGCGAGGTCGAGATACTTGCCCAAATATGGTAAAAACACATGTCCAGAACTAAGAAAGCTTTGCGGCCGAATCTTGGTATACAGCTTCCGGGACTCCAGGTCAACCAAATTTGTTCAAATGACCTTTGACCTTTTTAACGGCACGGTCAGGTTTGCGTCCCTATACATACATATATACTGAAAATATAATTCTGGTATTTCCCACAATGGATGTGAGGAAAACCCTTAGCGCAACTATAAAACAAGAGGACCGTGGTGGTCCTATATCCCTCATCTAACAGATTTGCATACTTAATATTGAAAAATCACAGCACTTGATTGCCGTAGGATTTGTCTTATAACTTTTATGTTCAAGAGTGACATGATGGTCCTATAAAATGGCGTAGCAATGTCGTATATGGCAATCAGTGCCTCATTTTTTTCATCCGATCTTTGAACAACTTGCAAAGAAGATCATACAAGAATCAATCCATCCAAGTTTGATTAAAATCCATACAATAAAGAAAGTGGGATAAGACTTAAGGATGGACAACGAAAACGGATGGTAGCTCAGATGAAATGACAAGTGATCCCTGGGAGGGAGCAGTGTTTGACCCCAGGGCTGTAATTTAAATAATCTTGATATAGGTTTACTAGATAAAGCTACATACCAAATATCAAAGGTCTGGGTCTTCTAGTTTTATACAAGAAGAATATTAAAACTTTTCATTATATGAGACTATGGAAAAAAGTGACCCCTGTGTTGGGGCCATTTCTGACTCCAGTACTACAATTTTAGCAATTTAGTAGAGGTCCACCAGATGAAGCTACCCAGCAAACACACAAAGTCGCAACAACGTCGTTACAACGTCGCTGCAACGTCACGACGTTGCAGCGACGTTGTTAGGACGTTGTGTGTTTGCTGGGTACGTACCAAATATCGAAATGGTCCTCTACCTCATCTGTCAAACATCACAGTAAAACACATAAAATCAAAACACTGTGATTGAACAAACAAAAGGGCTCAATGGCGATCTGAACACAAGAAAACCACAATAAGGATGAACCCGACTACAAATGTTGATAGTTAGGCACCGACCATCTGAAACAGATTGAGGAGGGAGCCGTCATTTAGTGTGAAGACTAATCCACCGTCGTCCATTTAAAAGGGAAGGAAAGTTATCAAGCATAATTGGGTTAACAACCGTGCAAAGATGCAAAGGCCATAAAGTCAACTTTGCAGTTTGATGATGTGTCTTATAGTAGTAATAATTGAATGGCAAACAGTGAAGATCTTGACCAATAGCAGCGATCTGTATCGTATGATCTGGGTCTGTACAGACTGCTCAGGTCTGTCTGTCCGAATATACAGTGTAAATACGGTATGGAAAGATTTACGTGTGTTACAAGTATTGCAGGAAGAAAGTGCTTACTTTCCGCGGACACCTGACATCACCTTTGGTTACTGAAGGTTCAAGTGTTTAATTTGGTACCACATTTAACTCTAAACATTCGGACACATCAACTCCTTACCATACTTATCCTAAAACTTGGATAAATCCACTGTTCTACCTGTTGATATGCGGCATCTTACCTTTTTTTCAGACCTCTCTGTCCCGAATAATTAACATAAATACGCAGCTTAGCAATCCTTTCTTCCTGTATGGACTAATGGATTTTCGGTCACTGAAAATAGGGACTCCTTTACTGGTTTTCTCTGTTTTTCGAATGATATTTAGTCAATAATTCTTAACACCAGGACAATGGGAAATAGCAGTCAGTTAACTACCCTGGATACTCTCTGTAAACAAGAAGGTCCAGTTAATTGGATACCTCTGCTTTTATCATTAGCATCTCCATTAAGGATAGTTGCCTTTTCTTATGGAATATATACAGTCGACTTTCGTTATCTCGACCTCGTTTATCTCGAAAAACCGCTTATCTCGAAGTGAAAATCTGGTCCCTTGTTTTAACGCGGAAATCTAACAACATCTAACAAAATATTGTGGAAAAGAGAAATTGTAGGAGCAATTTCTTATCTTTTTCACAATATTTTCATTATATCTCTAACTTCAGGAGTCAAATTACATAATCATTTGTTAAATGTGGTTGTTCGATTTATTTATTATTTTTTCTCAATTCTGCAAATCTGATATGTCGGGGTACGGAATATCTCGAATTATTTCAGAACGTCCCTTCGATTTCGAGATAAAGAGAATCGACTGCATAAACATTTTCTGTGCTATAAAATATATATAATATTAATAAATCTTTCATATGAAAGTGGGAAATTTTTAAGTTAAAATCAGTTAAATTCCATTGAACACCTAAGATGATAAATACAGAGGATTCCAATCAGAAGAGCCCAGTTAGTATTTTGTTTACCTTGCACTACGTATCGAAGGAGATAATAGAAAAAAAAATATTACTATCTCTCATTAAGCAGCCTCTTACATTAACTCTCTCTCTCTCTCTCTCTCTCTCTCTCTCTCTCTCTCTCTCTGAATCTACAGACTACTGTCATTACGAAAACACGCCTCTATAATTTTGACCCCCTTCAACCCCACTTTTATATAGTAAAACTGGGGTTTACAGGGGTATACATTATTTTTCTTATTTCTGCTCAAAAACATAGATTGTGGGTACTCGTTAGAACCGCCTCAGCGAGTACCCACAATCTATGTTTTGAGCAGAAATATGAAAAAATATCAGAGTTTTTCATCTGAAAATTTTTCAGTTTTTGGAGGTGAAATTTTCTACATATTTGAATAGGCGTGTTTTCGTAATGATTTGTCCGAAATATTCGAACACCTTAACTCCTTTATATTAGTTCTGACGTTTTAACGTTTTGACTACAAATTGCAGTGTCTAAAAACTGCTAAAAGAGGTACAAACAGTGTAGACCCAGATCAGACGCCGTGTTATGTGACATCTGATCTGGGTCTACACTGCTTGCACAGGTTTGTCTGTCCAAACAGCTGCACCATAAGAAAAGTTATCTTCGGGATACATATGAACAGTAAAGATCCAGATCAGATATGAAGACACACATCTGGTAATGGTTTATGTTACACAATATATATGGATGTATCCTACAATATCCAATATACTATAAGTGGACAGCGAGTGCTGTAACCAGACTGCTCGATGCACAGGGTGATCTTGGCCTTCGCTGTACGTATTTACCCCGAAAACACACTTTCCCATGGGGTGTCTTATATACATGTATTTACATGTATATAGTCTGCCTGGCTGGCTATATTCACCTGTAAAAATAGTCTCTCTTCTTATGCCTGAGCGATGTTCACTTGTGCTTAGCTTTGTCATGCTATCACAGGAATGGCCGGCTGAACACCTGCGGACACGAACATTGAAACACTAACATTTCAAAACAATGTACGGAGTGATTTAGGTCCATTTGAATCTTTTGTTAATACTGGCACGGTTCTGAGCAGATAGCAGTTATTGGGCTGTTTTCTAAATTTAGAAAATTCCCGGATTGCGCATGCTTACAAAGAGCAAATTCTCCAAGGGACAAAATAGAATAGACTGAAATTTCCTTTAGTTATCTACCCTGAAATTGAATTTGGGTATTTTCCCGTCTAAATATAGATCAATAGTCCGACTATTTATGTGACTGTCGTATACGTCCGATGTAAGGACAAGGGTGAATAAAGAAGGAACCACCATGACAATATGCATATTACGACGACCGATTTCAACTTAAGAGATTTTAACGATTGTCTATTGTAATACATGAGCCTCGCGAAGAGGAAAGCTGTTTTCGGGGCCTAACATTTTTAAGTATTCAGATACCTGATCACATTACCATACTTTCACGAGCAATTTCATTTACTATCTTTTGAAGTTACAATAAGCTAACAGTGTAGACCCTGATCAGACGCCGCGGTCTGCGTATACACTGTTTGCTTAGACCTACATGTCCGAAAACAAAGGGTAAAAGCTTCTGTAATCAGACAGAGAGGCCTGATTAGACCGCGCGAATGCTTCGGTTGAGCTTGGTTTGCGTTGTCTGTACAAGCTACCAAGGTTTATTTTACATGGCGGGGAGGAATTACTTCGATGTTCCTCCATTCTGAAAGTGGGTCTACTCTAAAAGAGAAGAATTGGCTTCCATTTATAGTTGACCCCTTTTCAGATGGGTTTTGTAAAGCCATGAAAACGTGGTGCCACAAGGCTGCTTGTAACGAAGGGCTAAAAACTTGAACCAACCTCAGGACGTTTTATGGACACAGTAGTCAGCTAATCACCAACTACCTATTTACCCTTAATATTGGTTCGTCTTCACTCTTTATCAGCCGACCTCCATAATCCAGTCGCTAGCGTGTCTGACTGCAGATCCGCATTACGAAAACATGCCTATTCAAATATACTGAACATTTTACCACCAAAAAATTAAAATTTTCCGGTCAAAAATTCTGATATTTTTCATATTTCTGCTCAAAGCATAGATTGTGAGTATTTGTTAGAACCGCCTCGACGAGGCGGTTTTATCGAGTACCCACAATCTATATTTTTGAGCAGAAATAAGAAAAATAATATATACCCCTGTAAACCCCAGTTTTACTATATAAAAGTGGGGTTTAATGGGGTCAAATTATTATAGGCGTGTTTTCGTGATGGGAGAATGGGGGGGTGGGGGTCTCAAGTTCGAATCCCAGCTCGGTCACATAACTTTTGTGGACTGATCATAAGATAATTGCTACGGCCATTCTCTCTTCCGCTGAATCAAGAAGAGCAGTTCTCAGTTACTGGCGAAAGTATGTGCACAAGTACTATTTAACGGCTTAGAGGGCTAAGTCTGTCCAGTAATACACTTTAACTGACCTGGTCTTTATAGTATAGACTGGGCTCAGTGTAAAACTCAAATTCAAAGTCATTTCTTACCATACTTGTCATAGGATTAGAATAAAATAATTTTTCAAACTCAAGTTGATATTGGGAACAAAGAACACATAAAGAAATAAAATCGGAGTTTCGATTTCATTGAGACTCTTCGTATGACAGTGTAATTTACAGTGCTACAAACGCCACACTAGCGCCGGCTTAAATGGAACTCGAAAATTTTACGCCATTTTAAAATCCTATGACAAGTAACCAGAAGTCGATAATATTTTCTACATATTGAAATCTTATGAAAAGTGTAGTCCCTTTTACTACATGTTGACGCGTCTGAAACAATGTTTGATGAGTGGCAAACAGAAGATCCTGATCGGACACCACATTCTGCGGCGTCTGATTTTCTCAGACCTATCTGTCCCAATACCTAGTTTTGTTACAGCACATCATTTCTGATACATACATGTATGTATTAGTGACATATTACACGCTTAGTAACAGAGATCTAATCAATCTCGGACAGAATTCTTCTCTTGACTGAGCGATGTTCATTTAATACTATCACAGTTTCATTGTCCTGAAATGGTTGAAATGATGTCGACAGGACATTTAAACACTAAATATCTTATATATGTACGGAGTTATTCAGGTCAAACTGAGCCTTTTGTTAACATGAGTACGTTTTCTGTGTAGATAGCTATTATTGAGATGTTTTCTAAATTTAGAATATTTCCGGATTGCACATGCCCACAAAGAGCAAACTCTCCAAGGGACATAATATTATAGCCTGGAATTCCCTTTAGTTATCTACCCTGAAATAGAATTCGGGGATTTTCCCATCTAAATATAGAATCAATAGTCCGACTGTTTATATGATTGTCGTATACGTCCAATGTAAGGACGAACGAGAGCAAACACGGAACCACCCCGATCATACCAGGAAAATATGAATCTAACGACGACTGATTTCAACTTATTTTGACTTTTATCTGTTGTAATACATGCGCCTCGCCATGTGAAAAGGTGTTTTTGGGGTCTACCGTTTTTACCCTAAATATTCGGACATTTGATCTCCTTACTTGTCCTAAATTTTGAGCATGTCCATTTTATTACCTGTTGAAGTGTCGAAAATATGACTGCATGAGTGGCAAACAATATAGAACCTGATCAGACGCCGGGTTCTGCGGAGTATTATTTGGGTCTACACTGTTTACTCAGGTCTGTCTGTCCTAAAACTTTTAGTTATTATAGAACAACGTTCATGCGACACGATTTAGTAATGAATCGGAAATAACAAACGATAAGTAATAGATAGTTTTCCTTTCCGGATTCGGCTCATTTACTCATTTCGCCTACCGTATTTGCCTTAATATTCAGACACTTTAACTATTGCCCTAAACTTTGAAGTCCATTCGGCTATCTGGTGATGTGTCTAAAAGGTGGTAATGAATGTCGAACTGTGTGGATCCTGATCAGATGCCGCGTTCTTTGACATTTGATCTGGGTCTACACTGTTCACTCGGGTCTGTCTATACCAAATGTTTAGGTTAGGTAATTACGGTATGGAAACATGACACATGTTACTAGTCCAGCAGGAAGGAAATGCTTCTCTCTCTCTCTCTCTCTCTCTCTCTCTCTCTCTCTCTCTCTCTCTCTCTCTCTCTCTCTCTCTCTCTCTCTCTCTGCACAGTTGACTCAGGTCTGTTTGTCCCACAAGTATCGGTAATTATGGTATGGAAACATGAATACATGTTACTAGTGCAGCAGGAAGGAAGTGCTTCTCTCTCTCTCTCTCTCTCTCTCTCTCTCTCACACACACACACACACACACACACACACACACACACACACACACACACACACACACACACACACACACACACACACACACACACACACACACACACTGTCTGTCTCTCTGTCTCTCTTTGCACAGTTTACTCAGGTCTGTATGTCCCAAAAGTATCGGTAATTACGGTATGGAAACATGGCGTGTCTAAAAGGTGGTAATGGAATGTAGAACAGTGTGGATCCTGATCAGACGCCGCGTTTTTGACGTTTGATCTGGGTCTGCAAAGTTCATTCAGGTCTGTCTGTGCCAAAAGTTTAGGTAATTACGGTATGGAGACATGACACGTTACTAAGCCAGCGGGAAGGAAGTGCTTACTTTGCGAGGACACCTGGCATCACCTCTCTCTCTCTCTCTCTCTCTCTCTCTCTCTCTCTCTCTCTCTCTCTCTCTCTCTCTCTCTCTCTCTCTCTCTCTCTCTCTCTCTCTCTACGTATTATCTCTCCATAAAAATATGTTTAGATCTTTACTGGACATGCTTCTCGTAGCCAATCTAATTGGTACCAAAGTAGTGTGTGCGTGCGTGCTTACGTGCGTGCGTGCTTACGTGCTTACGTGCGTGCGTGTGTGTGTGAAGCAGACACACATCAACAATGTTTGAAAAAAATCTGACCTAAAGGTATGTATACCGTATTTAACCCTAAGTATTGGGAGAGACAGAGTGGACCCAGATCAGACGCCGAAGAGCGTCTATTCAGGGTCTGCACTGTGTGCCTTTGATTTAGCAGACACATCAACAGGCAGTGAAATACAAATTTTAGGACAAGTATGGTAGGGAATTGACGTGTCCTAATTTTAGGATAAGTGCGGTAAAACGACTATTCCTCCCATAAAATATTGAAAATGCGGTGATGCGCAAAGTGTACTAGCAAAGGATGGTCAGGAGCCCACCTTTCACATGACAAAAAAGGTAAGAGAAAAGTCCAGGGAGTGCCACAATCACAAACCGCAGCCCTTCCCAGACCCCAAGAGGAAGAGGAAACCGACAAATCTAAACAAGCACAAACCGAACAAACGTACGAAAAGCACTAAGATTAGCTCTCTCTTCCCCAAGCGAGGTAATCGCAATACTAAAAGGACTGAAAAACACAAGAACAAAATGACACACGGAAAGACATACAACAAATCGCTTCGTAGAATAAACCACAAAGCAACAAAGAGTAAGACTAACACCGGGACCACCGCCTTAGAACGGTCAGCAGAGCAAACCACCGGGGGGGGGGGGGGGGGGTGTTAAAGCACTTTTGCAGCTAGCTTACTTAACCCTGGGTCCCGATGCTACTCTTAGTACAGAAATACATAAAAATTCGGTTCGCATAAAGGCTCCCAACTCAGTCAATGCATCAAAGCGAAAACATAAAAATCAAATTAATCACTGTAATAAACAAAGACGAGTACTCATGGCTAAATCTACTGTATGCCAGAGTAAATGAAAACCAATAGTTGAACCACGGCGGGCCATATCATCAAGCCCCAACGCCTCGTGTGAGGTTGTTAAGTCTTTTTTGGCTTCTGAAAAGGTGAAAGTTTTAAACCATCCATCTTATTCACCTAACCTGAGTCCCTGTGACTTCTTTTTATTTCCAAGGCTTAACAAAATGCTTTCTGGAATAAGTATATGTCTAGAAGTTCTCTTGGCAGCGCTATTTATCAGTGTCTCCAACAGACACCAAAAGAAGACTATTTATCTGCTTTTCACGACTGGGTAAAAAGGTTACAAAAATGTGTTTCAGTAAAGGGGGAATACTTTGAAGGTTTGTAATAAAAATATGTTTGATAAAACGTAGCACTGAAGTAATCCGAACCCAGTGACAAAACGTTTTACAGGACCCTCGTAACGAGGACTGATTTCAGCAGACATAACGAAAACATGCCTATATAATTTTGACCCCCTTAAACCCCACTTTTTTACAGTAAAACTGGGGTTTATAGGGGTATACGTTATTTTCTTATTTTTGCTCAAAAACATATATTGTGGGTACTCGTTAGAACCGCCTCGGCGAGGCGGTTCTAACGAGTGCCCACAATCTATGTTTTGCACAGAAATATGAAAAATATCAAAGATTTTTATCTGAAAGTTTTAAGTTTTTGGAGGTAAAATTTTCTATATATTTGGATAGGCGTGTTTTCGTAAGGTTTTGACTTTTTCTATTGTAATACATGAGCCTCAGTTGTATAGGGTGGCACTTTGGGGTGCCACCCTATACACCCTATACTTTTTTGATTGAGTTGGGGTTTAACGACACGTCAACCCTTGTGGGTCATTTTGTGTCGTCTCCCAGAGAAAGGGAGAAAAGAGATAGAAGAGATAGTAGAAGAGATGAAAGAGAGGAATAGAGAATGAAGAGGAACAGGAATGAAAGTGAAGAAATAGAAGAAATAAAAACATTCACCCTCTACCCTTACCTGCTACAAGCCGATAGCAGGCCTTGCCCAACTGTAAGCCAATATCAGTTGGACGCCCCGATAACGCAAGATACACGACACCTTCGCACCACCCGACCACCCCCGTACACCCTATACTACTAGTCTCGCAGCTTTTCTCATGGCGAGACTAATACACCCTATACTACTAGTCTCGCCATGAGAAAAGCTGTTTTCGGGGAATACCGTTTTCACCCTAAGTATTCGGACACCTCATCTCCTTACCATAATTGTCACAAAATTTGAACAAGTCTCTTTTACTACATGTTGATATGCCTAAAGCAATCATCAGGAAAACATACCTATATAATTTTGACCCCCCTTAAACCCCACTTTTATATAGTAAAACTGGGGTTTACAGGGGTATGAATTATTTTTCTTATTTCTGCTCAAAAACATAGATTGTGGGTACTCGTTAGAACCGCCTCGGTGAGGCGGTTCTAACGCGTATCCGCAATCTATGTTTTGAGTAGAAATATGAAGAATGTCAGAATTTTTTATCTGAAAAATTTTCATTTTTGGTGCCAAAATATTCAGTATATTTGAATAGGCGTGTTTTCGTAATGGCAATTGGGTTGCAAACAGTGTAGGTCCTGATTAGACGCCGCTTCCTGCAGCGTCTGATCATGGTCTACACTGTTTGCTTAAGTCTGTCTGTCCCAATACAATGGGTTATTACGGTACAAGTTTCTGGTGGACGATTTATCAGTGACAAAATGGACGCTTAGTGACAGTTTGCTTTCCTTTTTGGAACTGGTCCTTTACTGAATTCGCCAGTCATTTTTAACCTAAATATTCGGACGTTTGAACCCTTTTAACTCATACGCTACAACTTCCTTATAACACGGTTCGTTATAACACGGTTTTGGATATAATACGGTTCAAAGATGGATCCCAAAAATGTATAGATTATATTGAAAAATGACCATAATTCATTTGTCAATATAATCTATACATTTTTGTTTGGATATAACACGGTTGTTTAACTAACACGGTTTATGCTATGGACCCCAACAATAGTGTTATAAAGAGGTTGTGGTGTAGTTGTGAACTTCAGCTGGTAGCAGTCATAACTGATTGGGCTAAAATTTTATACAGTAGACACGCATTCCTGCTGGGTTTTAAAAAGGCTTTTGATCCTTCTACTTAAGGTGAGTAGGTCTGGGTCTATACTGTTTGTCCAGATCTGTATGACCAAATACTTAATGTAAGTACCTTACATCTAGGTCTACACTGTTTGCACATTCCTGTCTGCCCGTAGTACCGTGTTTACCCTATATTAGAACAACTCCGCACATTACCAAAATTGTCCGAAAATTTTAATAACTTGGTTAACTACCTTTTAATGTGTCTAAAATCCGTAGAGTGAGTGTCAAACAGTGTAGACTCTGACTTGACGCCGCATCCTGTGTCGGCTGATCTTGGTCTACACTGTTTGCTTAGGCCTGTCTGAATGTATTACCGTATTTACTCTAAATATTGGGACAAATTTACTGTTTACCATACTTGTCCTAAAATTTGATCAACTCTATTTGATTGCTGACGTGTCTAAAACTGCTGGATGAGTGGCAAACAGTGTAGACCTTGATAAGACGCCACATTCTGCCATGTCAGGCATGTCAGTAGTATAGGGTGCCACTATGGGTACCCCACAGTGGCACCCCATACTACTCATGACTGCATTTAAAACCGTATTTACCCTAAATATTTGATATCTTAACAGTTTACCAAAATTGTCAGAAAATTAGAACAACTCTATTTACAATCCGTTGATGTGTTTAAAAATGCTAGATGATTGCCAAACAGTGCAGACCCTGAACAGACTATGCGTTCTGCGACGTCTCAATTTGGCCTGTCCTGGTTATTCAAGCTTGTCCCTATGTAATGCCCTATTTACTTTCCCTCAAATATTAGGATAACGTAACTCTTTATACGCGATTTGGCCGAAATTAAACAACTCCATTTTAAGTACTACGTGTCTGACTGCTGAATAATTGGCAGTGTTGACTCTGTTCAGATGCGCGTTTTGTATCGTCTGATCTGGGTCTGCACGGTTTGCTCATGCCTGTCTGCTAGTAATACCATATTTACCCTACATATATGAACACCTTAACGCTTTACCATATTTGTCATAAGATTTGCACAACTCCATTTTTCTACATATGTATAGTCTAAAACTGTTTGACGGGTGTCTAACAGTAAGGCGTCCGATCTGTATCTACACTGTTTACCCAGCTAGCATTCTACGTAAATCTACATCGGGCCGTCATCGGCCCGTCAGCTACCCTGACGGGCCGATGACGGCCCGATATAGAATTACGTAGAATGCTGACTGGGTACTCAGGCCTGTATGTCCGACTACTTAGGGTACGATCCCAGTCAGCATTCTACGTAATTCTATATCGGGCCGTCATCGGCCCGTCAGGGTAGCTGACGGGCCGATGACGGCCCGATGTAGATTTACGTAGAATGCTAGCTGGGATATATCCCTTTTAGCGACTCACGTTCAACCAGCTTTTATATTGTCCAGGACTTTGCAGACCAATATATATCCTAAATATTAGAACAACTGACTATACTTGACCTCTAAAGTTTATACGAGATCCGTGTCTGATCATGGTCTGCACTGTTTGCATTTGACAAACTATATATGTATCAAACTGCAGGATGCGTTGCAGCGTTCTGCGGCGTCTGAGCTGGGTGTTCACTGTTTGTTAAAGTCTGTTTTAGAGTAAGTACGGTAATGAGAATTCTTCTCATGCTTGAACGATGTTCACACTATTACGTTCTCTTTGTCCTAAAATGGCCGAAGTATTGTCAACAGGACATTTAAACACCAATATACCTAAGACGTTTACGGAGTGATTCAGGTTAATTTGAACCTTTTTGTTAACATAGACACGTTTCCTGAGCAGATAGCAATAACAAATCATTTATGGATTGCGCATGCTTACCAAGAGCAAACTCTCCAAGGGACATAATAAAATAGCTTGGAATTCCCTTTAGTTATCTACCCTGAAATTGAATTTGGGGATTTTCCCGTCTAAATATAGAATCAATAGTCCAACTAGTTATATGATTATCGTATACGTCCCATGTAGGGCCGAGGGTGGGGAAACACGGAACTATCCCGACAATACTAGGAAAATAAGATTATGACGACTGGTTTCAAAATTCGACTCAAGTTCATCGGTAGTAATATATGCGCCTCACCACGAGAAACTGTTTTCGGTGCCTACCGTTTTTACCCTAATTATTCAGACACCTGATCTCTTTACTGTACTTGTCCTAAAACTTGAGCTGGTCCATTTTACTACCTGTTGAAGTGCCTAGTATTTTGCTGGACAAGTGGCAAATAGTGTATGACCAGATCAGACGCCGCATTATAAATGACAAACAGTGTATGTCCAGATCAGACGCCGCGTTCTGCGGCGTCTGATCTGGGCCTATACTCTTTGCTCAGGTCTGTCTGTCCAAACACGGCGTCGGATCTGGGCCTACACTCTTTGCTCAGGTCTGTCTGTCCAAACACGGCGTCGGATCTGGGTCTACACCGTTTGCTTAGGCCCGCCTGTCCGAATACATAGGATAAAAACGGTATGCGAACAGTAAAGATCCAGATCAAACAGCAAGGCCAATAAATCAGATACATCAATGCATTATACAGTGTCAAAGCTTGGTCTGTGGTGTGTAATCTGGGTCTGCGCAGTTTTCTCAGGACTGTATCTCCGATTTTGGTTTTTGTAAATAAGATAGGGAAATATGATGCTCTTGCCAATGAGCTTCTTATTGTTTGAGGCTATGCCGAGATAAAAAATGTAAAAATATGAAAATGGCCGTAAGTCATGAGCTGTATGGGAGCTTCTGATAAAATGTTGAATAGGTATTAATATTGGTAATATCTAACCGAAGGTAGTGCCAAATGCCATTTTTCATGAACCTAGGCAAAGCCTAGGTCAAAATTATTTTCTGCAGTCAGTTAATGAAAATGGTAAAAAAAAAAAAAAAAAACAACTCTTGAGCCCTTAAGAAAATTTTGATTATTTTTCGCAAACAGATTTATATTGACAAGATCTAGCCAGTGTTAACAAGATGAAACCAAAATAATCGCCAAAAGCCATTTTGACTGACCCAGGCAAACCGAGATCAAAATTATGTCCTGTGGTCAAAATCAGAAAATTGACTATGTAATATCACAAAATAGCCATAATTGTGTGATAGCACAAACTTGAATTTTGATATCGCAAAACTGATTAGGTAATATCATATAGGCGGTTTATTGTAAAACGGCACGCCATACAAAGCGGGTCGCGCACTTCTATAAAAGGTTGATTTGTAACTATATTTACTCCTTAATATTTGTACACATTAAGTCCTTAACAGTTTTAGATAGTATAATTCTTGAAGATCAGAAAGGCTTTATTGCTGGTAGATTTATTGGTGAAAATGTCCGATTAATATATGATGTTTTATTTGAAACAAAACAACAAAATATACCAGGTTTATTACTTTCTATAGATTTTCAACAAGCATTCGACTCTGTTTCATGGAAATTTATTTCGAAGACTTTAGATTATTTTAATTTTGGTCCCTCTATCAAGAAATGGATTAAACTTTTTCAAAATGGAGCAGAATCATGTATTCTGCAAAACGGTTTCTTGTCAGAGTTTTTCTATTTACAAAGAGGGTGTAGACAGGGAGACCCTATCTCCCCCTACTTATTTATTCTCTGTGCAGAGGTGTTGAGCCTAATGATGAGAAAAGAAATTGCAATTAAAGGAATTGATATAAATGATAAAACCTTTTTACTTAGTCAATATGCAGATGATACTCAGATATTTTTAAATGGGTCCGAAACTTCACTATTAGCAACTTTAGGTATTTTAAAAAAATTCTACTTAATGTCAGGGCTGAAAATAAATGAGAATAAAACAAAGGTTCTCTGGATAGGTTCAATGTCAGGATCAGATTTGAGGTTATGTCATAACTATAATCTTGATTGGGAGCAGGGTCCAATTAAAATACTAGGTGTTGTATTTACCCCTGAAGTTTTTAATATATGGGATTTTAACTCCGTAGAAACAGTACGAAAAATGGAGAAAATACTACAATCGTGGTCAAAAAGAAAGCTGACTCTCCCAGGCAAGATCACAATCATAAAATCTTTAGCATTTTCAAAATTTATTCATCTATATACAGCTCTTCCAAACCCCCCGGAACAGTTTGTCAAACAGTTAGAGAAATTATTTTATAAGTTTTTGTGGAACTCAGGGCCCGATAGGATAAGTCGTAATGTTATTATACAAGATGTTAAGGAGGGTGGACTAAGG
The DNA here is from genome assembly GCA_964016985.1 of Anodontia alba. NCBI lineage: Eukaryota > Metazoa > Mollusca > Bivalvia > Lucinida > Lucinidae > Anodontia > Anodontia alba. The sequence continues at coordinate 29,391,784 of OZ024827.1, forward strand.
ATGATAAAAATAAACAAATTTATCGAATCACTAAAAGTAACATGGTTGCGTAGAATTTTAATTAGTACAAACGAATGTTCTTGGAACAGACTTTCCCGTGTTGACTTTAGAAAACTTGTTATTTTTGGAGATGGTTATGCCAAACTTTGTGCTTCAAATCTAAGTAATCCTTTTTGGATTGATGTTTTAAATAGTTGGAAAGCTTTTTTAAAATGCAATCCAGCAAGTCAAACTGAAGATGTTTTAAACTCGCCAATATGGTTTAATTCAGAAATGCAACATGGTGGAAAATTCTTCATTAAAAATTGGTATGAGAAAGGAATAAGGAATATAGTTGATCTTGTTAATGAGAATGGGGTGTTTTATGATTTTAATCAGTTCAAAACTTTGTTTAATGTTCGAGGCACAATTTTAGATTTTCAAGGAGTAATAAATAGAATACCACAGGTCTGGAAGAATTTATTAAACAATAATATTCAAACCTGTATTGATATGAAATATAATGTAATATGTTCAAAACATGTTAAACTTATTCTTAAAGATAAAAAAGGTTGTAAGAAAATTTATGAAAGTTTTATAAGAAGCGAAAATGATTTACCAAATAGATGGCAACGAGGTCTAGGGGATATTTCAAAGGAGGAAAAAAGTCAATATAATACAGCCCTTAATGATATCAAAGAGGTTAAATTGAAAGATTTCCAGTACAAAATTAATAATAGAATTTTGACAACCAATTCATTTTTATACAAAATCAATAAAATAGACAGCAATAGATGTTCCTTCTGTGAACAGGTAATAGAATCAATTAAACATTTATTTGTAGACTGTCCTAAAGTAAAAGCGTTTTGGAACACATTGAAAAACTGGCTACAGCTAATGGGAATATAAATTTAAGTATCACTGATAAAAATATCTATTTGCTTGGCCACATGAATCATCCTTAATTAGTTATCTCATAATTATAGCTAAGTATTATATTTATAAAACAAAGTTTTTATCCAAACATTTGAGTATACAAGGATTTCAATCATTGTTGAAAAGAAAATTTAAAAAATGAACAGTATATTGCAAGAATAAATAATAAGTATAATAAATTTCTGGGAAAATGGTCTTCCTTGGTCCGTCCGCTTAACACAATGTGAGAAATGAGTTCCGTTTTTTTTTTTTTTTTTTTTTTTTTTTTTTGTCTTTTTTATATAATTAAAACAGTTCTGACACTCTACAGTATACAAAGTCTTAGATACCTTTAATATATATTCATATGTAAAAGATAAAAAAAATATAACCCACCCAGGACTACACACCTGCGAACTATGAAAGAAAATCTCAGTACTAAATATAGCATGTGACATTAATATCTTCTTGGATAGATCAACTCGTAATATATTATTGCAAAAAAGTTGTCATAAAATTATAAGAAACTAATATTTTTTTTTGTTATATGATAATGTCTAAATGTACTTTGTAAAGACAAAAATTGTCACATATATGTTTGTGTATGTCTATATATGTTTGTGTATATCTTTAAAAGAATAAATATGGAGAAAAAAAAAAGAAATGTCAAAACCTGTATATGGGAAAAAAAAAAAAAAAAAGTCCTTAACATACGTATGGTGTTAGTAGTGTTAGTGCCATGTGGCGAACGTTAAAAGTCTCCCCGTCCTTCACTATAGCGTAGTTTATGCTTTCTAATCCTTTGTGATCATTCAGGCCATTCTGGGATTTTTGTCTTGTGTCATGACGTTGACTTGGCTTTCTAAGTCCCTTTTGAAAATTACATGGTGATTATAGGGCATTCCTCCTTTCACATGACTACTGCGGGACATGCAATTGCAAGGATTCACTCCAGTGGAACCAGGAACTATGCCCCACCCCACCCCTCAGATACGTATTGTTGCCCAGCTTTCCATGAATTTGGATATGTTTGGATACATTTTATTTGAATTGAGCTGCATAGTTTGAAAATATGCCTTTAGGGCACATGCGGAGAGCGAAGTCCCAGATCAGACTGCGCATCCACGCAGTCTGGCCAGGTCCTTCTCTGTCCGCTTACAGATTCATTGCAAGCTGTAGCATATGATCATGCATAGCTTTTATCGAATTGTTTCACTTCTCTGGCTGATCTGAATTTTTACTATTTAATGATAATATAATAATAATAAAATATACAGTCGAACTTCAATGGCTCGAACATCTTTGGGACCATAGAAAATTGTTCGAGACATGGGTAGTTCGAGCTACTAAGGGTTAATCATAGTGCCAGGTCAGGAAGCAAATAGCGATAATTTAGAGATTTTTTTTTTTATTTCCTTCACAATAAATGTATGTTGAGTGTACTCATTAGAATCGCCTCGATGAGGCGATTCTAATGAGTACACACAACATACAATTTCATGATAAAATAAGAAAATTTCCCTAAATACTTGTTTTCTTGAGCTAGCGGAAGAATTTCGTTGGGACTTATTATGGTAAACGAGCCATCGGTGTTCGAGCTATTAAGGTTCGACTGTATATATGAAGTTACCTAAGAAAGGCCACAGTTACAAAACGCAGACCTCCCGAGGAAAAAAAAAGAAGAAAAGATGAGGAACAAACAAGACCTACAACACGTATCGACAAGCAAGCGCCTATCCTCCAAAAACAGACCGAGGATGTGTTCAGCAGTCAAAGAGGAAAGCAATGTTATCAACCATAATTGGGTTAATAGCTCGCCGTAGACGCCCATGTTGCTACAGGTCTATCTCCCTGCAACCAGCGACAGTCCTTCTAAACCGCACCGAAAAACCAGCATTAAGAAACCCACAGACCAAGTCACCACAAAAACCCGACTCCACCAGACTCTGTAGCTTTTTTCAGTTCTGTGAGTGTGTACATTGCTCTCAAGAATCATTCTTTTAGGATCTATTTATCTTCACTACAGGTGGTGTTAGTGCCGTGTCGGGCGGTCGAAGCTTGTCTCCCTGTACAGTACCTTTCAGGCTATTCTTTATACCAAGTTAACTTGCAGTCAACTACTTTCAGGCTACAACAATACCATGAAGTTGGCTAGAAGTTCACGCCCTGGTTAACTATAATTAACTAGGTAGCTAGCATGGAGTTAACTAGACCTTAACCTACTTCTTTATAGTGTAGTTTATATTTCTGGTTCTTAATTCTCATTCTCATGACAGCTGATATAAACTTAAGGGGAATGGACAGACTTTCAGGGGAGGAGGTGACGCTTCCACTATTGTTCTGCCTTCCTACTGAAAAGGGATTATTCTAAAAGAAAATGCTTTTCTCTCCATGAGAGCAAACTATTTCTTTTCAGAGAAGATCCTTTTTAGAAAGAGGTTGGGTCTTCAGAAAAGCAAAGATGTAGTCACAAAAATTGTCTCTCTTGTAAAAATGGCGGAACAGTGTATCTAATCCCCTTGAATAAGACTAAAACATGTTCGTTATTGCAAACGCAAATAGCAGACCTGCTGCTGCATCAGCATGTCCATTTGGGCTTCCTGAGTAAGGCCCACACCCTTCAGCATATAAACAGCGCACTTTATCATAGCGTACCATATTTATCTTACATACATGTTATTCCAACATCTTAGTCACTTACCATCCTTGCCATTTATGTCCTATATTCAAACGAATCCATTTTATTACATTTTATCCAACTGCTGGATAAGTGTAGACGCGTTCTGATCTGGGTCTTCATCTTTTTCAGGCTTCTCTGCTATATACTGATCAGACACCGTGTTCTCAGTGTCTGATTAGGGTCATCATTGTCTGTTCAGGCCTACCTGCATGTAATACCGTATTTACTCTAAATAGTAGGCCATCTTGACTCTTTACCATACTAGTCCAAAAATATGCACAACTCAATTTCCTACATGATGTGTCTAAAGCTGTTGGATGAGTGTCAACCCAGCAGGCACAAGACGTTATTACAACGTCGGATCAACGTCGATGCAACGTCATGCCGTTGCATCGACGTTGAGGCGACGTTGTATTAACGTCATGTGCCTGCTGGGAAACAGCCTTCTGCGGTATTCGATCTCGGTCTACATTCTTTGTTCAGGCCTGTATGTCTCAATATTTAGGGTAAATACCGTATATCACTTATGGCGACACGTATTCATGTAGATTGTATAAAGTCCAGGAATTTACAGACTACTGTATTTACCCTAAATATTGGGACAGAAACCAGACGCATCCACTAATTTCACTTTTGGATGTATATATGTTAAAGAGAAGGACGTGTGTCTGGCGAGTCCAGTGGTAAAAACCCCATTTAGTCGGTTTTCTTAATTCTTCAATTCCTGTATCTTGCAACAAAAACAAGAAAAAAAAAAATACCCGTAGCCCTACAATAGGAAAGAATATATAAAGCTTGGATATTTGGTCATCCAAAACCGCTGTATAACAATGCGAAACTAATTGCATTTTGAAGAAACGCATGCATTTTGCTACTCATTCAGCAACTTTGGAAACATCGTGCTTTCATTCTAATATCTCCTTTATTTGAAATACTTTTATGTGTATCACATATACTATTAATGAAATGAAATATGTTTAAATCAAGACTAATGACCCAGACTCATCTTATTTTTATGTCTTGAATCAATTTCTGTTTACCTTCTAATAAAGAAAACGGTAGAAGTAATGACATATATATTAGTGACATATATATAAGTGATATATACATTGGCAGCACTGGCCGGAGAATTCCATCATACCACTGTGATCCCACACACTTAGAGCAAACCTGCACGTCTATTAAAAAATAGCAGCCATAGAGGTCAGGAATGAATCAGACCCAATGAGCAGTTACGTCAGGGTCTGTACCTCCGATGAAAGCAAAAACAAAAACAAATATATTATTATTAACCCCTTCTGAAAAAAACAAATATATTATTATTGCATCGCTCGGTCAGCACACCCCACATCAGCCATATTATTACATATTTTTTTTTTAATTTGTTTGTTCTCTTTTCTATAAGTGACGAGAGTAACGCCAATACTACGGGTATATAATAGAATTTTCAGCGCTCATAAGCCAAACAAATTTTTATCATTTAGCTATTCAATGTTGGGATACGTTTTATAAATTGTTAATAACCTAGTGTTTCTCAATCGTCAGCAAAGGGTGGAGTCAAATCAAGAACTTCTGGAAATGTACGATGCCAATCCAGAAGACTTTCACACTCGTCTTGTAACAGGAGATGAAACTTGGCTTCACCACTGGGACCCAGATACTAAAAAAGAGTCCATGCCATGGAAGCACCCTGGCTCACCCCCACCTTAGAAATTTCGTACCCAACCATCAGCCAGCAAGGTAATGGCCACGGTATTTTGGGACTCCAAAGGGATTATATTGATAGATTACAAGCCTGCTGGTACTTTAATTACAGGAGAACACTATGCCAATGTCATTAAACAATTAAGGGTTGCAATTAAAGAAAAAACGAAGGGGAGAGCTAGCTGCTGGTGTCCTTCTTTTGCATGATAATGCCCCTGTGTACAAGTCCAGAGTTGCACAAGCGGCTATTCGTAAGAGCAAGTTCGAGCAGTTAAATCACCCGCCATACAGTCCAGACCTTGCCCCAAGTGATTATCTGTTTCGACATTTGAAGTCCCTCTTGCGTGGAACGAGATTTCGGGAAGATGATGAGCTCAAGGCTACTACAGAGGCTTGGTTTGATGACCAAATAGACGACTTTTATTTCAAAGGCATAGACTGCTTAAAAGAAAAGTGGGCCAAATGCATTGAAGTAAAGGGGGATTATATTGAAAAATAATGTTGAAACCATCTTCCAATCTGTGAGTTAAACCTCGAGTTCTACGAACTTATTGAACTCTCCTTGTATTAACGTGGTGTAAAACTTTATAATACTCTATTTATTTTACGTGTACACGCCAGTCAGACGTCGCCAACAAAAAAAAAAAAAAAAAAAAAAAAAAAAAAAAAAAAAAAAAAAGAAAGAAAGAAAAGAAAGAAAAATATATATATTGTACAATATTACATATTTGGAAAAGGGATAATATATTGTACTTTAACCTCAAATAATTTGCAAATTTTCTTTGAAGTTTTGTTTTTTATTTGAAAACATTTTTGACAGTCCGCTAAATCAGAGCCAGAATACGACCGGAATACCCGTAAAAAAAAAAAGTGAATTACATACACTTCAAACGAAAAGTACATACAGTACATGTAATGAAGACATCTACTTATTAAGGGGACTGGATACACTTGCTAGATTTTCTGCCATTTTTAGACGGTGGAGACAACTTTTATGATTTCCTGTTTGCTTTCATGCAAAGAAAACCCTTCTGAAAAGGTGACTTCTCCAAAAGGAAAGAATTTGCACCCCCTCCCTCCTCCCAAGAAGATGTTTACTGTAAAAGGAAAGAATTTGCTCCCAGAGGGAGCAAATTCTTTCCGTTTAGAGTAGACATCTTTTAAGAAGGGGTTGCAAATTCTTTCCTTTTCGAGTAGACCCTTTTTCAGAAGGGACACAAAACAGTTTTGAGAGTTATCTCCCCTGAAAGTGGCTTTTCCCATCCATTACTGATTGGGTTATTGGTGTATTGTCAACCTCTGGTGGATAATTGGAACCACATGGTTTTAATGACCTGTTTTACATTTTCTTTTTAATTGGTAGAGGTTTTTGTTTTCAGTTAGTAGAGGGTTTTCTTCTTAGATACTTGTTTTTATTCTGTCCTGCGTTGGTTAACATTTAACAGTCACATTTAACCTTGACCTTCCTGTAGAATCAGTCATAGCTCTAGATAAAAAGAGTGTCCAGATTACTGTGCTTTCGACATCTTTCAGAAAGTCAAAACTTTTTGCTTGACGCTTTACACAGAAGAAGTAAATTTGCAAATTTTGTCATGATTTAATGCAAAACCATTTGTCGTAACTACCTATGTAAAAAAATTTTAGTCTAGTCATTGGTTTTTAAAAAATCAAATACTTTCATTTTTTCCCATAGTAAAAATGAAGCCAAATCATGCAGAAATCTATAGGGTAGGTAAATTGGAGCCAAATTTTCAACAAGTTGTACTTGTTCAATTTTTCTGAAATTTTCACAACATTGTTGTAAAACATCAATAATTCAAATTCAGCAAAGAAAATTAAAAAAAAAAATATTTCCTTAGACAAAAATTAAAAAAAAATTACTTTACTATAGAAATTGCATATGTCAGACCAACTTTTGGCCGTAACTTTAATTTTTTTGTGTAAATATTTGAGAATAAAACACAGAAACATAAAAGACAAATGGTTTCTGATAAGATATGGTCAATCAGAACAAAATATTTTCATTTAAAATAAAACGCCAAGCAAAAAAAATATCTTTCCAAAAGGAAAGGACAGTAGTTTTTTTTTTTTTTTTTTTTTTTTGTTTGCTCTAAAAACATGATACTCACTGGAATGGCCTCATCTAGGCAATTATGTGTAGTTCCAGATAAAAGATGGTATTAGATATTTTTTTTTTTTTTCATCATGAAACCCTATATTGTGAGTACTCCTTAGAAATGCCTTGTCAAGATGCGTCTGTTGAGTACTAATGTTTTTCCTTTAAAAAAAAAGAAAAAAAGTGCCTTATATCAGTAGTTATGAATACTAATGACTATTCACAAGATATGTAGCGGGCCCCCATAGCCTAGTGGATAGGAGCGTTGACTCTTTATCCATTAGGTTTCTCATTGCTGTGGTTCGAGCCTCGCTCCGGTCACATCTGAGAAAGCCAAGTTCTGCTTACGGATGGTCAGGTGATTTTTCCCCAGGTTCTCCGGTATTCGCCCACCTTTCATGAACGATTGGCTCCATATAAGTGAAATAGTCTTGAAAGGGCCGTAAAACCCAAATAATGAAAAAAAACCCACAAAACAAATAAAATAAAAAAAAAAAACAAAAAAAAAAAAACAACAAGATATGTTTTTGTCATGGAGAAATAAGGGAAAGAGAAAACTGTATTATCTAGAGCTGTGGTCATTAGCATGTTTATTTTATTTTGAATTTTATTTCTTCTACATATAAGCCCTTAAAGCGCCAAGCAAATTTATTGCTGAATACATTCTAAAGTCAGTTTGTTATTTTTCAGAGAAAATAAGACTTGACATTTCATGTGAATTATCTGCTATGCAGACAATTCACATGAAATGTCAAGCCTTACTTTCTCTGAAAATAATAATAAAAAAATATATATTTCAAGGTGTTTTCTGGTGCAGATGTGATTAGCACTTTAAGGATTAAGTAAATAATGTGATTTGTGTGTGTGTGTGTGTGTGTGTGTGTGTGTGTGTGTGTGTTAGTTATCGTCATACACCACAAACCAGATAGCCAAGCTGTTAGCGCTCTTGATTTCAGATCATGATGTTCCTTGTTTGAATCCTGCGGGAGACAGAATGCAGCTCATTACGAAAACACGCCTATTCAAATATATAGAAAATTTCACCTCCAAAAACCGAAAATTTTCTGGTAAAAAACTCTGATATTTTTCATATTTCTGCTCAAAACATAGATTGTGGGTACTCGTTAGAACCGCCTCGGCGAGGCGGTTCTAACGAGTACCATAATCTGTGTTTTTGAGCAGAAATAAGAAAAATAATGTATACCCCTGTAAACCCCAGTTTTACTATATAAGAGTGGGGTTTAATGGGGTCAAAATTATATAGGCATGTTTTCGTGATGTCATGACTGTATGGTGCTTCATTACTTAGTGTCTTTCATTATCACCCTCCCACCATCTCGATATGACTTCAAATAATGTTTAAAGGGATTTAAATCACCAAACCATCACCATCGTCTTTACAAACTCATCACGAGAACATACCTATATGATTCTGACCCCATTAAACTCCACTTTTATGTAGTAAAACTGGGGTTTACAGGGGTATACATTATTTTTCTTATTTCTGCTCATAAACATAGATTGTGGGTACTCGTTAGAACCGCCTCGCCGAGGCGGTTCTAACGAGTACCCACAATCTATGTTTTGAGCAGAAATATTAAAAATATCATAATTTTTATCTGAAAATTTTCAGTTTTTGGTGGTAAAATTTTCAGTTTATTTGAATACGCATGTTTTCATAATGTGTTTTTGTGTTTCTGTGAAAAAAAAAAAATTTAACTTATAGTATTCTATGGGTAACTGCAGAAGGCTAAAAATTGAATCTGTGGAGTCAATTTGCATGAAATGTCAAACCCTATTTTCTGGGGAAAATAAGAGAACTATTTCAAAATGTTTTCTGCTGAAATACTTACCCATTTACTTGGAACAATAGGAAACTAGTACTGCACGAGTTTAATCATGTAGTGATGGCTTTAGTTAGTCTTTACAAACAAGTATCTTTTTAAATTCTGCTAATTACATACAAGTATCATTGGTTAAATTCTGCTCTTTACAAACAATTTTATTGTTTAAATTCTGCCCTTTACATACAGCTGCCATTGGTTAAATTCTCTTCTTTGTATAGAAGTATCATTGGTTAAATACTACTCTTAACATACAAGTATCATTAGTTAGATTCTGCTCTTTACATACCGGTATCATTGTTTAAGTTCTGCTCTTTACAAACAAGTATCTTTGGTTAAATTCTGTCCTTTACATACAGGTATCAATGGTTAAATTCTCCTCTTTGCAAACAAGTATCAATGGTTAAACTCTCCTCTTAACATACACGTATCATTGGTTAAATTCTGCTCTACATACAAGTATCATTGGTTAAATTCTGCCCTTTACATACAGGTATCATTGGTCAAATTCTGCTTTTTATATATAAGTATCATCGGTTAAATTCTGTTTTTCCGGTACGAGTATCGTTGGTTAAATTCTGCTTTTTACATATAAATATATATCATTGAACTTAGAAATATGTATTTTTATCCATCTTGGAGGAGAAATATAACAGTACACCTGTTTTATAACATAATGAAAAGCCAAAATGATCAAGCTATAATTGCCGTGTCAAAATGTTTGGTTAGTGCATTTCCCTTAGAAATTTATACTATCCAAATTAAGTTAGTTGCTTGTGATAAGTATATTTACTTTTAACCCACTCTCTTGGATGATTCAGCAGACAACAGATTTGTGATATTTGTCTAGATTACCCCGAGGAAACAGGGACTGAAATTCATGCGGGTTGTCTCAAAAGGAGACATTCTTCGTGTGATGTCGGGCCTGTTTTCTGGGCGAGGCGGGATGGATGTATCAGGATGGTGTTTGCTGAAATTTTAAAGGAATGCTATTAAAGAGGGCCTTAATGTGAGAGAGTGATACAGCGAGGATCACCAAGCGAGGTAATTGATACAAGTAATATTAATAAAGATTGTCATATTTACCTCCCTTAGATTTAATAGCGGTATATGTGTATGAGGATTGATAACATTTTTCTTCTGTCACCAACAAATCTAAAATGTTTTAATCGATGAATAGCATAGTATTTAGTTTATAGAATGCTAACAAATATAACAAAATATTGGGTATCACTAAGTAAATATGTGTTTACTTGATATGTATTATGGGCTGAAGGCCTTTATTACATAATAAAATTTTGTCATCAAAATTTTGTCATTGGTTAAATTCTGTTCTTTACATACAAGTGTCATTGGTTAAATTCTGTTCTTAACATACAAAGTATCATTGGTTAAATTCTGCTCTTTACAAACTAGTATCATTGGTGTATTTCTGCTCTTTACATGTATCATTGTGCTCAGCTGACAGAGTTTGCTATACCATATATATTTCAGATATTTAGGCAGACAGGCCTAAACAAACAGTGTAGACCCAGATCTGATGCCACAATATGTGGCATCTGATCAGGGTCTATACTGTTTGCCACTTATCTAACTATTTAAAAAAAAAAAAAAGAGAAAAAAAAGAAAAACATCAATAGGTAATCCAGTAGTTTTTTTTGTTTTTTTTTTTTTCAAATTTTAGAACATGTTTGGTAGGTAGTTAAGATGTCAGACTACTTGGGGTAAATACACCACAACCTTTTTATAACACGGTTCATTATAACACTATACATTTTTGTTTGGATATAACACGGTTGTTTAACTAACACGGTTTATGCTATGGACTCCAACAATAGTGTTATAAAGACAAAGTGGTGTACATTAATTACTCTAAGTATTCAGACACTATAGCTCTTGTCATACTTATCTCAAAGATTGAATACAGTAAATGTCCTGAACACTTTAGTCCATACTTTTTTAACCAAAATTTTTTTATGCAATCTTTTACAAAATATTTGGTGGAATGGTAAACCCTGTAGTTATATGTATCTGGAGCATTCTGATCTGGGTGTGCCTTGCTTACACATTCCATTATGTCAGAAAAGTTGGTGTATGAAGTTATAGGACATGACCATAAAAGTCCATTTGACCATCTGTTGATGTGTTTAAAAAATGCTAGCTGACTGGCAAAAAGTGTGGACCGTATTCATGTTCAGTCTGCTTCTTAAAAGCAGTCTGTGCAATATTTACAGTAAATGAACTAAAATTTTGAACACTATACATGTATTCTATACTTTATTTGCCTAAATTTTGCTATTCATGCAGTTTTTTTTTTTAAATACTGAATGAAGTGCAAACAGTGTAGACCCTGATCCCAAAAGGAGCAGTCTGATCAGGGTCTGCACTATTTGCATGTGCCATTTGGTGTATTAAATTTTAGGGCATTTATTATACACCCTTTCCTTTACAATAGTTACAATATCTGACTGTCCAAATACTGAGAGCAAATTCTGTATGTTAAAAGGGTCAGTTTAATAATTCAGTGAAAAGTTTTTGCTTGTTTATTTCAGGATTTTGATGCAGCACAGGTACTTAAAGATATGGCAGAACTTCGTAGCACAGTTAAACAACAGGACAAGAACATTGCGGCACTAGAGAGAAGGCTCAGCGAGTTTGAGGGCGATGTGAGGGAAATTGCAAATTATGAAAGCTAGATGACTATCTTTTACAAGGCTCTTAATGGACAATATTCAAATGAACATTTCTTATTTGGCTGTTTTGGGGTCCCATTAGAACTGTATGAGTGCTTATGAATGGGATCAAGACTATAGTTTTGTAGAGAAATAAGTGAAAAAAAAATTAAAAAACAAAAAAAACAACAAAAAAAAACAACTTCTTGTCTGGAGCCTTGAATAAGAGTGACACAACAACTGCTGTAGATTTCCATATAACTCATTTTCTTATATTTTAAAGAAGAAAAGTACAGTACTTTAAATGGTAAAAGTCTCAAGGTTTATCTTGAAAGGATAGGTCTCATGCTTGGGCTATTCAGTTCCAGTATAAAATGTACAAGTAGATTGGAATTCTCATGACTTTAATGTAAATTTCCAAATAAATTGGAATTCTCATGAATTTAATATGACCTTCCATACCAGTTGGAATTCTCATGATTTGCTGTTAAGCATGTTAATTTGAATTCTCTTGAGTATAATGTCAATTTCCATTGGAATTCTGAAGGATTTCATGTTGTTTGTTTGTGTTGAGTTTTTACGGCCCAGTCAACCCAATGGGGTCATGTCGAGCGCGGTCAGTTTACCTAACCACACGTTTACTGGGCAGGCTTAGTCCTCTAAGCGGTTAACCAGTATTGTGCACATTCTTTCGCCGGAAACTGACAACTGCCCTTCTTGAATCAGCGGAAGGGAGAGAATGACCGTAGAAAATATTTCATGATCAATCTCCACGAAAGAATGTTGCCGATCTCGGCGGGGGTTGAACCCGCGACCTCCTGGTCTCCAGTCGGATGCGCATCCAACTGAGCCACCGAGGCCGGCATGATTTCATGTTGATTTCAATGTAAATTGGAATTCATGATTTTACTATAAATGGCTGTACATTGCAGATCTCATGATTTTACTGTAAATTGCCGTCGGCCTCGGTGGCTTAGTTGGATGCATGTCCAACTGGTGATAGGAATTTGCGGATTTGACCCCGCTAGGCTGGCAACATTCTTTCGTGGAGATTTGATCAGTCTCTTCCTTCTGCTAATTCAAGAAGGGCAGTTGTCATTTTCTGGCGAAAGAATGTGCACAATGTGAATTCATGATTTTACTATAAATGGTTCTGTACATTGCAGATCTCATGATTTTACTGTAAATTGCCGTCGGCCTCGGTGGCTTAGTTGGATGCATGTCCAACTGGTGATAGGAATTTGCGGATTTGACCCCGCTAGGCTGGCAACATTCTTTCGTGGAGATTTGATCAGTCTCTTCCTTCTGCTAATTCAAGAAGGGCAGTTGTCATTTTCTGGCGAAAGAATGTGCACAATGTGAATTCATGATTTTACTATAAATGGCTGTACATTGCAGATCTCATGATTTTACTGTAAATTGCCGTCGGCCTCGGTGGCTTAGTTGGATGCATGTCCAACTGGTGATAGGAATTTGCGGATTTGACCCCGCTAGGCTGGCAACATTCTTTCGTGGAGATTTGATCAGTCTCTTCCTTCTGCTAATTCAAGAAGGGCAGTTGTCATTTTCTGGCGAAAGAATGTGCACAATGTGAATTCATGATTTTACTATAAATGGTTCTGTACATTGCAGATCTCATGATTTTACTGTAAATTGCCGTCGGCCTCGGTGGCTTAGTTGGATGCATGTCCAACTGGTGATAGGAATTTGCGGATTTGACCCCGCTAGGCTGGCAACATTCTTTCGTGGAGATTTGATCAGTCTCTTCCTTCTGCTAATTCAAGAAGGGCAGTTGTCATTTTCTGGCGAAAGAATGTGCACAATGCTGGTTAACTGCTTAGAGAACTAAGCCTGCCTAGTAAAAGTGTGGTTAGGTAAACTGACCGTGCTCAACATGACCCCATTGTGTTGACTGGGCCGTAAAACCTCAACACAAACTGTAAATTTCCAGGGCTCCAGAAAACATACATTTTAAATAAAACAAATAGAGCTATTTCTGCACAGTAAGACTCATTGTGATTTCTCATTAGATTGACTAATGCTCAGACTGGTCTGGGCCTTCATCGACTTTCACTGATAGCTGAATGGCATCTGACACTGGATGAGTTTACATAGCTCTTGATGAGATGCTTTTTTTCAGCACAAAAGTATGGATACTTTTCTTATTTCTCCACAAAAACATATATTGTGGGTACTCATTAGAAGGGCCTGAGCGAAACACTTCTAATGAGTACCCAAAATACAATTATGTTTTCATGGAGAAGTAAGAAAAATATTTACCTGGTACCCACTCTTATCTAGACCTATAGTTTATCTTGTCTCTATTTAGTAAAATCATGAAGAAAGCATTTTGTTGTACTGGAACTTGTATCCTGACCATGTCTGTATCATTAGGGACATCTCATTTATCTTTTACAGCTTTTTTGTTTTAGTGTCACCTGGGTTTGCTTTTTACTTGGCTGACTTTTTGGAGTGTAAATTACTGCTAACTCTTATAGGGGTAGCCATTAATTGAGCTGCATCTTGCAACTTGCTGTATTTTAAAAGCATATGTGAATAAAATGGGCCCAGATTCATAGCTACAGATTTTGTTTGTGTTGAGGTTTTACGGCCCAGTCAACCCAATGGGGTCATGTTGAGCGCGGTCAGTTTACCTAACCACACGTTTACTGGGCAGGCTTAGTCCTCTAAGCGGTTAACCAGTATTGTGCACATTCTTTCGCCAGAAATTGACAACTGCCCTTCTTGAATCAGCGGAAGGGAGAGAATGACCATAGAAAATATTTCATGATCAATCTCCACGAAAGAATGTTGCCGACCTCGGCGGGGGTTGAATCCGCAACCTCCTGGTCTCCAGTCGAACGGCGCATCCAACTGAGCCACCAAGGCCGGCTCATAGCTACAGATAAGAGGGGGTATCCACATAATATTTTTCTTATTTCTCGATGAAAACATATGTTGTGGGTACTCATTGGAAGTGCATCGCCGAGGCGCTTCTAATAAATACCACAAAATATGTTTTTGTTGAGAAATAAGAAAGACAGCATTTTTTGGATGAAAAAAAAAACGCCTTATCTGTTGCAATGCAGACTTAAGTAAACATCTACACAGTCCATTCAGGCTCTTTATTTACTTCACTTTAAATGGTAAATGTCTTTGTCTGATTAGAGCAAGCTGCACAGATGCATTGTCTAATTTGATCAAACTGCACGGAAGTTTTCTCTGATTTGATCAAACTGCATAGATGCCTTGGTTGAATGAGTCTGTGCATTTTGTATCTACTTAAAACCACCTAATATCATATTTATGAACAAGGAAGACTACACAATCAGACTCTGCAGTTTTATATCCTAACATGTTTTTTTGTTTTTTTTCCCTAAGTATAATGGTAGTTCATAGTTCCAGATAATGTGTAAGGCACATTTTTCAGCCAAAAAAAAAAGTATTGATATTTTTCTTATTTCTCCAGAAAAAGATGGTCATTTTATCAGACCCATTCACCTGCACTTCAAATTAGTACCAACAACATTCTTGTGGTGAAATAAGGAAAATAACTCTTTATATAATGCTATGATAGTTTTTCTTTATCTTTCTTAACCCTTGCCATGCTGAATAATATTTATGCAATCAAAGTTTCATCACAGTGTGGTAAAATTATAAGTTGAGAACTTCATTTGACTTTATTTTCTTTAAAAACAAAAACAAAAAAAACATGCCCACATATAATTTTCAGCCAATCAGATTGCTTGATCCAGGTTGTTGATAAAAATCTCATACTGAATGACAATTTTTTTCATGGAGATTTGATCATGAAATATTTTCTACAGTCATTCTTTGCCTTTTTTAAGACTCAAGAAGGGAGTCGTCAGTTTCTGGCAAAAGAATGTGCACATTAAGGTTAAACTGCTTAGAGGACTAAGCCTGCCCAGTAAAAGTGTGGTTAGGTAAACCTACTGGGCTGAACATGACCCACTTTGGTTGACTGGGCTGTAAAATTTCAACACAAACAAACTGAATGACAAACAGTGCAGATCCAGATCAGTTGGCTTCTTCAGAATTCTTGTCTTTGCTGTTTTGCCTGGGAGAAACTTTGGTACAGTATTTACCCTAAAAATTTGCATACCTTATCTCTAAAACGAATGTGTCAGTAAACTGTTGGAGGAGTGGCAGACATCGTAAACCCTGATCAGCTGCCTAATTAATCCAATTAGACTTAAAAAATGCATTGTCTGATTTGATCAAACTGCACAGATGCATTGTCTGATTTATCAAACTGCACAGAATCTTTTTCTGATTTGATCAAACTGCATAGAGTCTGTGCATTTGTCTTTGTATTGTCTGGTCTGGTTCTATTTATTCATTCTGGCCTCTCTGTCCCAGTATATAGGGTAAATGCAGTTCTATACTGTACTATCTAAAACTAAAAAAGGGAATGCATTCACCAGATTCAGCCCCACCCATCAGGACAGAGAAGTGAATGGCCTGCCAGGTGCCTACATGGCAGAGCTGCTGGTAATTTAAGGTAGTGCTTGATTTTATCATTAATCTCAAGTAAGGTAGAAGACCCACAGATTTCGGAGAAATATCTCGACATGACTGAAATACTGTTCATCTGAACATTCATCCTCAACTCAGCACAACATATCTGATTAGATGTTGTGGATGCGCAAGCTGACCTGGGCTTTTTCTGTTCATGTTTACACAAAGGCACCAGTTTGTGTGAGACAGCTCAAATGGTGTTAAGAGATGCTTGTTAAGACACTATTTTTATACTTGGATGAATGTTGTCCTACGTCTGTATCTGGTATGCTGTAGGAACTTTCATATTCTGTACAGTAAATGTCCTAAAATTTTGAAAGCTGTTTTCGATACTTTTATGTCTGAATTTTGATTTTTGTGCATTTGTCACATGAATTTCTTGGTGGAATTGCAAGCAATATAGACCCAGATCAGATTGCTCTTTTACGAACAATCTGAGCTGGGTCTGCACTGTTTGTATGTGCCATTTGCCAGAAAAGTTATACATGTGTATGAAATTTTAGGACAATCACCGAATTATACAGTACTTTGTTCTGTGTGTTTAATCCTATGACAAAATTAGTATGCTCGTACTATCTGTAGTTTTATTAGTCTAAATATCTTAAGTCCTGTTGCTTGATCAAGAACATTTGATAATCGTGTTCAGTAGGTAACAACCAACATGTACAAAACTTAACTGAAGCAGGTTAAGAAAAATGTCATTACGAAAACACGCCTATTCAAATATACTGAAAATTTTACCACCAAAAGAATGAAAATTTTCAGATAAAATTCAGATATTTTTCAGATTTCTGCTCAAAAAATAGATTGTAGGTACTCGTTAGAACCGCCTCGATGAGGCGGTTCTAACGAGTACCAACAATATATGTTTTTGAGCAGAAATAAGAAAAATAATGCATACCCCTGTAAATCCCAGTTTTACTATATAAAAGTGGGGTTTAAGGGGGTCAAAATTATATAGGCATGTTTTCGAGATGGATTCTAAACAGTAATTTAGTTTGTTACAATACATTAAGAAAACAGAATGGTTTATACAGATAACCCTCTTTATACTGACACTCAATATAACGACAAAATTTGTTATGACAATTTCACTGTCACAAAACTGTTGCTTAAGAGGTAACAATTAGTCACAAATCATGCAAGAAACATGTTTTGGATTTTGTTAGAATCACCTCAGCGAGGCAATTCTAACAAATATCCAAAATATATATTATGTTCTGTGAGGAAATAAGAACAAAACGATACCTTTCTAATATATCACTCTGTCCATTAAGGATTCTATACAACAGCAAATTCATTATATTGGCAACATCTTTGGGAACAAATTCTGTCATTGTAACGTAGGGTTCACTGTAAAACTGTATGGAAAAGGCTATAATCTTAAGGTAAAAAATGATACTGTTATTCCCAAAAATATTGGGACACCTTAACTCCTTACCATACATACCTTAAATTTGATTAAGTCTATTTTACTATCAACTGATGGGCCTAAAACTGCTGGATAAATGGCAAACAGTGTAGACCCTGATCAGATGCCACATAATGTGGCATCTAATCAGGGTCTACACTGATTGCTCAGGCCTGCCTGTCTCAGTACTAAGAGAATGTATGATAATATTGTATATTTGAAAATTGACAAGTTTGTTTGTGTTGAGGTTTTAGGGCCCAGTCAACCCAATGAGGTCATGTCGAGCGCGGTCAGTTTACCTAACCACACGTTTACTGGGCAGACTTATATAGTCCTCTAAGCTGTTCACCAGTATTGTGCACATTCTTTCGCCAGAAACTGACAACTGCCCTTCTTGAATCAGCGGAAGGGAGAGAATGACCGTAGAAAATATTTCATGATCAATCTCCACGAAAGAATGTTGCCGACCTCGGCGGGGGTTGAACCTGCGACCTCCTGGTCTCCAGTCGGACGGCGCATCCAACTGAGCCACCGAGGCCGGCGAAAATTGACAAGTACTCAAACATAAATTGCATGAATGACATCACTTATCAACTCTATTAATGTTGGGCCGTTGGCTGTCAACTGCCAGTTCTGACGTATTAATCTATTGCTAAAAGTGTAATTTTCAGTGACATACAGTTTTGCTAAAACATGATGTCACATCTAAATCTATGTTTTTCTTCAGTTTCATATGTGATTTAAAATTATTAATGTAAATAAGAATTGTGATGAATTTTCACTGAAAAGAATGACGACCAAAATTTGTATTACTAAGATCATTTGCATTGATAAAACTTCATTTTATGCAATCAAAGTTTCATCACAATGCGGTCAAAAAGTACAAAAAAGTGACAAAAAGATATGGCAAGGATTATATGAAAAGCCATGCACAGACTATGGAGAAAACATTTGCAAAGTTGCAAAAAGATTAGTATAAAATTGTATGAGGCATTGTGCTCACGAGGCAGCCCCTGTCTATATTGAGGATGAAAAATGATTAAGTTCACAATGTGGAAAAAAGTAAAAAAAAAAAATAATTTAACAATTACATCCAACCACATGCACATCCTCATACCATGAAGAAAACGCAAGCAAAGTTTCATAATAATTGGTACAAAACTGTAAGGGGAGTTGCGCTCACAAGCTCACAAGAGGTACCAACTGTTTATATTTTAAGGGTGAAAAATGACGAAGTTCAAAATGTGGAAAAAGTGACAAAAAATGTTCTAACAATTATATCCAAACCACATGCACATCCTCATACCATGAAGAAAACATATGCAAAGTTTCAAAACGATTGGTACAAAACTGTAAGAGGAGTTGCGCTCACAAGAGGTACCCACTGTCTATATACTGAGGGTGAAAAATGATTAAGTTCACAATGTGGAAAAAGTAACAAGAAATGTTCTAACAATTATACCCAAACCACATGCATATCCTCATACCATGAAGAATATATCTGCAAAGTTTCAAAATGATCGGTACAAAACTATAAGAGGAGTTGCGCTCACAAGAGGTACCCCCTGTCTATATACTGAATGTGAAAAATGACTGGAGTTCACAATGTGGAAAAAGTGACAAAAAAAGTTCTAACAAGCATACCCAAATCACATGCACATTTTCATACCATGAAGAAAACACATGCAAGAGGTACCCACTGTCAATATATTGAGGTGAAAAAATGACTAAGTTCACAATGTGGAAAAAGTGACAAAAAATAATCTAACTATCTTCACACCATGTAAAAAACATATGCAAATTTAAAAAAGATTGGTACAAAACTATAGGAGGAGTTGCGCTCACAAGACACCCAGGGTAAATGTTGACGGAAAGATGGATGGACGGATGGAAACTTGCACACCTAAGTTGCCCATGCTAAAGCAGGTGCGACAAAAATTGGCCCAGGGGTTTTAGAGGAGGTTGTTCAAAGGTGTGGACCGAGGAAGGACGGCAAGTGATCATTATAGCTCATCCTTAGCATAGCTCAGGTGACCCAAGAACATGTTAGCTAGATCTGTTTGCTACTTATTCAGCAGTCTTGACATATACTCCACAAAATAAATTAAGGACCACCAGTTTTATTTCCCTTTTGATTATCACTAAAATGCGACCCTCAAGTTTTACAATTATTTCATGAACAAAACTGGAAGTCTCAGCCCTATTTCAATCAGCTCAACATGTTCAGCTACAAAAGTGTCAAATGGCACCAACAACTCCAGACCAAAAGATTCTAAGAAAAACGGGATTTCCCCCCAAAAAAATATTTTTACCCAAAAATGAAGGTTTTTCATAATACTGGAAAAATTCTTTGTTTAATGAAAACAATACTGTCACACACCAAGTCATGCAAACTCAACCTTCATTCGAGTAAAAGACACACGGATATGGCCAGAAAAAGAGACCAACCCTTTGAGAGGCTAAAAATGTCTCAAAAGTTCCCCATAGACAACGGATAATCTGTAGAGGGTACCTCTAGCAAAATGTGCGTTTCTTGATAACAAATAAGGCCTTCTCTATTTCACAGTTGGGAGCACAGACATCACTTTTGACGCGAAAATGCAAATTTTTAATTTTCGGATAAAAAGTAGTGTTTTAGGCAAATTTTAAAATGAAAATTTTTATTTCAAATTTTTTTGTTGGAAACACTCCTTTAGGGCTTCCTTTTAAAGAAACATTCAACGATATTTTGATATCTTCTGTGATTTTGCCCATACAACCGGCCAAAGTTTGTATATATTGAAATTTGCAATATGTGGCCCTTAAATTATTTTGTTGAGTATATTTTGCTATGTATCCAGCAGTTTCTAGACATATTAAAAGGCAATCAAAAGGACTTGTTCAAACTTAGGACAAGTATGATAAGGTGTTGTCTAATCAGTAAAACCTCAGTTGTTCGAACATCTTTGGGACCATGGAAATTTATTCGAGAAATGGGTAGTTCGAACCACCGAGGGTTAATCATGGCGCCATGTCAGGAAGCAAATGGTGATAATTTAGGGAAGTCTTTTTGATCTTCTATACAATAATGGTATGTTGTATGTACTCATTAGAATTGCCTCATCAAGGCAATTCTAATGAGTACACACAACATACAATTTCATGATGAAAAAAAAAAAATCCTACTTTTATTTTGTTGCTATCGGAAGAACATTGCAGGGACTCAAAACCAAGTTCGAATTAGCCATGGTAAATGAGCCATCTGTGTTCAAGCTACTGAGGTTCGACTGTATTTAGGGTTAAAAATATGGTTACCACTAAAAACTGATCCATAGCTCTAGATAAGAGGTTTTTTTTTCTTCTTATTTCTCCATTAAAACATGTTGTGGGTACTCATTAGAAGCACCTCAGCAATATTTTTCTTACTTCATGAAAATATATTTTGTGGGTACTCATTAGAAGCGCCTTGGCAAGATGCTACTAATAAGTACCACAATATGTTTTTGTTGTAGAGAAATGAGAAAAATATCAATACTTTCTGGCTGAAAAAGTGCGTTATCTCTAGCCATGCTGACCTACAGTACTCTGTCTTTATCTAGTTGTCCATGCTGCATCATGTTCACATAGCTCCAGCCAGATAACAGTGCTTGTTTTTCTCTTTTTCTCTACAATACATGTGTTCATGCAGAAATAGACAAAACAAAAAAAAATGGAGTTGGAGATATGAGTACCATTTTTCCTGCTTAATGATCACATAATAAAAACAAACAAATGGATATATAATCTATTTTTAATGTGACATTAATTTTAAAAATGCAATTTCTCGTAGCTATTTTCTTCCCTTGTCCTGCTGAATAACTTATGATGCCATGCCCACTTTTAATTTTCAGCCAATCAGACTACTTTATACAGATTGTTGCTATTAATTCACATACTTAATGGCAAACAGTGCAGATCCAGATCAGCTTGCTTCTTCAGAAGCCAATTGATCTGGATCTACTGTTTGCAAAGTCAGGGTATCCGGGTTCAGCAGGACCAGGGTTAATTATGCCCCTGCTGAATGAAGATATGCCCAGCCTACGCAAACAGTGTAGATCCTGATCAGTTGGCTTCTGAAGAAGCCAGCTGATCCGGATTTGCACTGTTCATCATTTAGTATGTAGATATAAACGATCTGGAGCAAGTAATTTGATTGGCTGACCGAAGTGGGCATGGCATCTTAATTTATTCAATATGACAAGAGTTAAGATGTTGATATTAACAAACTGCAAGAAAAGAACAAAGAGTAAATAAAACTGCAAGCCATGCACCATGCCCCGCCACAGGGACATATTCCCTATGCACTTCTGTAGTATAAGGGCTGAAAACAATCTAAGTTAAACATGAAGAGAAGCAATAAACAGTTATTTCATAACTCCAGAAAAAAAAAAAAAAAAAAAAAAAAAAAAAAAACACCAAAAGGTCTAAGTTAAAAATGCAATAAAAAGTGATAAAAAATAATTTCAGGATTCTGAAAAAAAACAATATGCATATCTTCAGACCATCCTAAAAGCATGTGTAAAGTTTCAAAAGGATCGGCCTGAAAATGTAGGAGGAGTTGCACGTACAAGGTACATACTCCCTATACATTTCTGTAGTATTAGGGCTCGAAAAAAGTCTAAGTTAAAAATGCAAAAAAATGTAATAAAAAATAATTTCAGGATTCTGAAAAAACAATATGCATATTTTCAGACCATCCTAAAAGCGCCTGTAAAGTTTGAAAAGGATTGGCCTAAAACTGTACGAGGAGTTGCGGGCAGAAGGTACATACTCCCTATACATTTCTGTAGTATTAGGGCTCGAAAAAGTAAGTTAAAAATGCAAAAAATGTAATAAAAATAATTTCAGGATTCTGAAAAACCAATATGCATATCTTCAGACCATCCTAAAAGCACCTGTAAAGTTTGAAAAAGATTGGCCTAAAACTGTAGGAGGAGTTGCAGGCAGAAGGTACATACTCCCTATACATTTCTGTAGTATTAGGGCTCGAAAAAAGTCTAAGTTAAAAATGCAAAAAATGCAATAAAAAATAATTTCAGGATTCTGAAAAAACAATATGAATATCTTCAGATCATCCTAAAAGCGCCTGTAAAGTTTGAAAAGGATTGGCCTAAAACTGTAGGAGGAGTTGCGGGCAGAAGGTACATACTCCCTATACATTTCTGTAGTATTAGGGCTCGAAAAAAGTCTAAGTTAAAAATGAAAAAAATGTGATAAAAAATAATATCAGGATTCTGAAAAAACAATATGCATATCTTCAGACCATCCTAAAAGCGCCTGTAAAGTTTGAAAAGGATTGGCCTAAAACTGTAGGAGTTGTGGGCAGAAGAATGGTGGGGGCGCTGACGGACGGACGGATGGACACTCAAAATTTCAGAGGGTATAACATAATACCCCCCCACTTTTTTGGTGGCGGGGCATAAAAACATACAGAAAACAATATGCAAATGATTCACTACTTAAACTTTAGCACTCTCGAACACAATCAGCAAAACCAGCAGACAATAAACTGATACAGTTTTGTTGTTGCTGTTGCTTTAAGAAAATTGATACTGCCAATTTACAAACTGTTTTAAATTATAAGCAGAGACACTGACCAGACACCAGGGACCGGACACTGATCAGGGTGAACACTGTTTTATTTTGGACATTACACTTAGCATGTGGGGTAAAACTTACAATCTGAAATATTTTTCCAGCCAAGTAGGAGACAATCTGCATGAAATGTCCAACCCTATGCATGGACAATAAGAAACAATATCGTGTTTTGCCCAGAGAGTGCTAAAAGTTAAAACAAGTAACAGTGTTTTCAGAGAAAATGGCGGTCTTCCCACCAAGAATTATCAGTTTTTCTACTGCCTTGACTGAAAATTAGATCAAGGTCACCAAAATTTAATCAGTTCTTTGTTGCCCTAATTATATTATTCATGAAAATGTGGTAAGAATCCAACTAATGGGTAACAAGATACTGTGCAGACAAAGTGTCACGCCGACGCCGACGCCAACGGGATCTGCACCAAAAACAATATGTCCACACCCCGCCCCTACCACATAGGTGGGGGACATAATATCAGTTGCCCTACAGATCGGACAGACGTGCCTAAGCAATCTTTGTAGACCTTTAAAGGAGCAGTCTGAATAAAATCTACAGTGTTTGCAATACGGGTGGACCTATAAAAGAGCAGTCTGAACAGAGCCTGCACTGTTTAACCAGCATCTTTTAATCAGTTTACCATCCTGTCAAATTGACTTGTCATTTTTTTCAATAAATATGCTAAGTAATTAAGATTGTCTGAATGTTGTAGCTAAAAACAATTTAAGTACATGTACTGAAATGTTACTAAAAATTACATGTATTGAAATGTTACTGATTTATCTCCCTTAATACTTAGCATGCTGGGTCCAATTTTCAGCAGCAACAACATTCAGAAATTTTCCTTATTTTTTCCCAGAAAATATTCTTTGACATTTCAAGCAAATTGTCTCTTTTGAAGACAATCTGCATGAAATGTCGAAGCCTATTTGTGCGGAATCTTTCCTCAAGTCAACAATGCCTTAATGGTGAGAGAGGGACATTTTAACCATTTAAAGCATTAAGCAAAATATATTGTATCAGACAGTATTCTGATTCTTTTTTATCATTTTTCAAAGAAAATAAGACTTGTCATTTGATGTCAATGCACTGCTAGCGATGATTCACATGGAATATCAAGTCTTATTTTCTCTGTAAAATGCAAAAAAAAAAAAAAAAAAAATCAAAATGTCATCCACTGCAGCTGTATTTAGCACTTCAAGAGTTAAAAACTCCCATGCCATATGATAGGCAATATTTTGCAAAAAAATTAGATAGGCAATATTTTGAAAAAAAATTAGATACACAAATAGAAAATCTTTTGCCTACAATGCATTATCTCTGTTACTAGACATGGTCAAAGAAGGTTTTTATATTCTTTTCATGATCCCATGTTTGAAAAATATGCATGCACACAACTGAGTCACACCATGATGAAGATGCCTTTGGGCCTATGCAGACAGCATTAACCCATTCTATACGGAATAGACTCTCCCACATTATATATTGGAGGAGTCCAATTTCAATTTTAGGTACACCCAGCTATGAGATTTACATATTCCTAGAGAAAAATGGCTAAACTATTTGCAAACAGTGGAGACCCTGATCAGACGCCGCATTGAATGCGGCGTCTGATCTGGGTCTGCACTGTTTGCCAATTACCATCTTACGGGGGTCTCCCAACTATAATGGGTTAATATCTGCTTACAGAATTATTAGATTCTGTAAAATACAAGTATATCTGTCTTTGATTAGCATATGTAGCTTCTTTAGACTATCTAGATCTCTTTATTTGTTTGTTTGTGTTGAGGTTTTACAGCCCAGTCAACCCAATGGGGTCTTGTCAAGCACGGTCAGCTTACCTAACCACATGTTTACTGGGCAGGTTTAGTCCTCGTAAGCGGTTAACCAGTATTGTGCACATTCTTTCGCCAGTAACTGACAACTGCCCTTCTTGAATCAGCGGAAGGGAGAGAATGACCGTAGAAAATATTTCAAGATCAATCTCTACGAAAGAATGTTGCCGACTGGCGGGGGTTGAACTCGTGACCTCCTGGTCTCCAGTCGGACGGTGCATCCAACTGAACCACCAAGGCTGGCCATGAAGGCACTTTTCTCATGACACAGCTCATTTTTTAATTGTGTTGGGGTTTAACGGCACGTCAACCCTTGAGGGTCATTTTGTGTCGTCTCCCAGAGAAAGGGAGAAAAGAGATAGAAGAGAGAGTACAGGAGATGAAAGAGAGGGACAGGGAAGAAAGAGGAACAGGAATGAAAGTGAAGAAACAGAAGAAATAAAAACATTCCCCCTCTACCCTTACCCACTACAAGGATAGCAGGCCTTGCCCAACTGTAAGCCAATATCAGTTGGACGCCCCAGTGATGTAAGATACACAGCACCTTCGCACCACCCGACCACCCCCCATGACACAGCTCAAACCATTTGTAACCATCACATAAAAAATCTGACAACACTGGACAATCTGCATTATCTGACCAGAGCCTTTACTAGTCACAATACAATACAGGAATCTTGAACAAATATTCTTATATACATGTATTAAGTTCATACTATATTTCTTTCATAATTTGAACAAGTCCATTTTACTACTTGTTGATATATCTAACAAGAGGCCCATGGGCCACAGCTCGCTCACCTGAGTGACATAGCCACTGCAGACATGCAGATGTTATGCAACATTTTTCCAATCCTATCATCGCAACTAATGAAAATATCATCACTTGAGCAGTTTTAGTTTTGAAGAATATATGGGCCCGACAGTCAATGGAGCATGATCATTTGAATAAACTATCGATCACATTTCAAAAGTAGGATCAATGTGAAATTTGGTGGAAATTGGCTAAGTGGATTTTCTGAAGAATCATGATTTTATACACGTAAACAGCACAGTGGCAGGGAAATATAATAAATATAAACAAAATGATGGCCATCTTAGATTTTCAATCAGAACAATTTTAACTACTGCTGATCTACAAGTCACTTCGATACTTTCAATATAAATGTAAATGACCCATACAAATGCATGGGGAAGCAAATCTGACCTTGGAGGTAAAAAGGTCAAATGTCAACATAGAACCATCATTTTAGCAATTTTGGTAGATCTCCTGTCCCCAATAATTTGTGCAAAGATAAGGGCCCAGGGCTTATTTGGTTATGGAGAAGAAGATTTTTAAAGGTTTTCACCATATATGGGCATGGCAGCCATTTTGATCAATGGACCATGATCATTTTAGCAATCTTTCATTCTCCTGCCCAAGGAGGCTCCAAATGAAATTTGAGCAACACTGGCCCGGAGGCTTTAGAGGAAAAGTCATTTGAAATTATCAACATTTTTTCCATACAAATGTATGGGGCCCATACAAATGCACACACAAGTAAACTTGACCTCGCCGTAAAAAGATTAAATGTCAATGTATGACAATTATTTTAGCAACTTTGGTAGACGCCCGTTCCCAATGATATATGCAAAGATTCAGCCACAAGCCATCCTCGGTTTTGGAGAATAAGATTTTTAAAATTTTTTTCCCAGACAAATGCATAGGGAAGCAAACTTGACCTTGCCGTAAAAAGGTCAAATGTCAATGTACGACCATTATTTTAGCAACTTTGGTAGACCCCTCGTCCCCGATGCTTTATGCAAAGATTCAGCACCAAAGCATCCTCAGTTCTGGAGAAGATTTTTAAAGGTTTTTACCATATAATGGCATGGCGGCCATCTTGGTCAATGAACTGCGACCATTTTAGCAATCTTTTGTCTCCCCAACCTAAGGAGGCTCCATATGAAATTTGAGCAAAATTGGGGCCCAGAGGCTTCAGAGAAGTTGTTTGAAGTTCTGAACATTTTTCCCATACAAATGCATAAGGAAGCAAAATTGACTTTACCGTAAAAAGGTCAAATGTCAGTGTACGACCATTATTTTAGCAACTTTGGTAGCCCTCCTATTCCCAATGATATATGCAAAGATTCAGCCACAAGGTATGCTCGGTTTTGGAAAAGATTTTTAAAGATTTTCCCATACAAATGCATAGGGAAGCAAACTTGACCTTGCTGTAAAAAGGTCAAACTTCAATGTACGACAGTTCTTTTAGCAACTTTGGTAGACCTCTTGTCCCTGATGATTCTTGCAAAGATTCAGCCCCAAGGTATGCTCGGTTCTAGAGAAGATTTTTAAAGGTTTTTACCATATATGGGTATGGCGGCTATCTTGGTCAACTGACGGTGACTATTTTAGCAATCTTTCGTTCCCCCACACTAAGGAGGCTCAATATGAAATCTGAGCAAAATTGGCTCTGCGGTTCAGAGAAGAAGTCATTTGATAATGTTAATGGACGGACGCAGAGATGCACTGATGGACAGACGGACAAAAAGTGATCACAATAGCTCATCCTGAGCAGAGCTCAGGTGAGCTAAAAATTAAATGAGTAGCAAACTAACAGACACGGTTTTCTGCCTATCTGGGTCTACACTGTTTTGCTCTGGCTTTCTGGCTTGCCATATTTGTTTTGTTCAGATTTTACATCACTTTCAGTCATATCGCGATGGTGTCTGGCTGTGGTAAAGGAGCTTAATGCTCATTTAGAATGCTGTCTCAGTGAAATATCACACCCCAGACATATCAAGATATTCCACACAGTCACATTATACCAGCACCGGGTTGATCAATGTTAGCTCTATTTTCTAAATGCTGAGGGCCAAGAGAAAAAGCAGCTAGTACCTTTTTTGTTTGTTTGTGCTGACCTTTACCACTCTCTGAGTTGATGCAGCAGATGATAACTTCACAATATTCAAAAACTTTATTGTTTTTCTTATTTTTCCCAGAAAACAGAAGTGACATTTCATGCAAATTGCTTCCACTGGAGACACTTTGCATGAATTGTCAAATTCTGTTTTCTGAAGAAAAAAATAAGATTTAAGTCTTAAGATATTTTCTTTCAAGTCATCTGCTGAAAATTTAACGAAACATGCAGAGGTTTTAACCCTTAAAATGCCAAGAAAACCTACATCTGAAAATGTTGTCTGTTTATATTGTCTGCTGAATATTCTTGCAAACTTTACAAACCTATTTTTGCATATAGGCAAACAGTGTGGACCCAGATCAGACTGCTCCTAAAGGAGCCATCTGATCTGGGTCTGCACTGTTTGTAGAAATGACTTAAAATCACAAGCAGATGACATTGTGCTTGAAGCCTTATCACGCGAGTTCCGCTCTGGGGTCCCCTGGGAAGACCTCTATGCCGATGACCTTGTTATCATCGCTGAATCGCTTGAGGAATGTGTCAGGAGGCTCTTGACTTGGAAAGAAGCAATGGAGAAGAAAGGACTGAGAGTAAATGCAGGAAAGACAAAGATCATGATCTGAGATAGGGGACTGGACCTCCTGCAGAGTTCAGGCGAGTTTCCATGCGCTGTCTGTCACACTGGAGTGGGCAGCAACAGCATTTTCTGCAATGGCTGCAAGCACTGGGTGCACATTGATTGAGTTGGGGTTTAACGACACGTCAACCCTTGTGGGTCATTTTGTGTCGTCTCCCAGAGAAAGGGAGAAAAGAGACAGAAGAGATAGCAGAAGAGATGAAAGAGAGGGACTGGGAAGAAAGAGGAACAGGAATGAAAGTGAAGAAATAGAAGAAATAAAAACATCACCTCCCTACCCTTACCTGCTACAAGGATAGCAGGCCTTGCCCAACTATAAGCCAATATCAGCTGGACGCCCTGGTGACAAAAGATCCATGACACCTTCGCACCACCCAACCACAGAGAAATGAAATCCAGCACTGGGTGCACAAGAAATGCAGTGGGCTCAAGCGCTTGAAAAAGGATCCTGACTACAGATGTACATGGTGCCAGGGAACTGCACGCCCCTTGGATGGCAGACCACAGAAGGAAGTCCAGGTCGGACCGGACAAGCTTGAGGTAGTAGCTTCCTTTTGTTACCTAGGAGACATGCTCTCAGCAGCAGGTGGCTGTGAACTTACTAACACAACATGTGTGAAAACCGCCTGGAAGAAGTTCAAGGATCTACTACCAGTCCTCTCTTCACGCCACCTCTCAAAACTCGTGGCCGTGTGTACAGCTCTTGTGTGCGGAGCGCAATGCTCCATGCCAGCAAGACTTGGCCACTGACAAAGCCGAACCTCCAGCGTCTGCAGCTAAATGACAGGGCAATGATCAGACAGATCTGCAATGTCAGGCCGCAAGACATTGTCACCATCAGGTCCAATGAGCTATTTGTGCACCTTGGCATCGAGGATCTGGACCTCATTCTGAAGGAGAGAAGACTCAAATGGTATGGACATGTGGAACGCTCCAATGATTCAGTCAAGACAACCTTTGACATACAGGTTGATGGAAAGTGTGGGCCTGGGAGGCCCAAAATGATATGGAAGCAGCTGACAAAGAGGGACTGCAAAGAGTGGAAGCTCTCAGCTATCAACCCTCATGACAGACGTACCTGGAGATCTGGTGTGAGATCTGCCATGCATGCAGCAAGCCAGCTATCTGGAAGGGGGTCCACTGATGTGGATGTTGCCCCTGTACCTGCACGTTAATCAAAAATCCGATTATGATATGATGATATGATGACAAAGCAGACAACAACTGTTGTGATTGGCAGTTTAAGGGTAAACACCATCGCAAAGATTTAAATAACATAAACGAATTGAATTAAACCGATGTGCCATGTAGGAAATGAGCCTGTGTAGTTAGGAAATGTAGCCATGCAGCTAGACCTCATCCTTTTCCATAGGACCATGCATCCATTTCCATAGGACCATGTGCAAACTTACAGTCATAGATGCAAAAGTGATCCCTGGCAAGGAAGTAACCCTGCAACATCTGCTTCTTGTACGCGATATGAGGACTGATGTGCCACCAAAATCCAAGCACAAGTTCACCCCTCACCTTAAAGTTTGGAAGCTTAAAGGTCCTCACAAGCTATTATTTCCAGGTCTTCAACTCACATGTGAGTGTATCTGCAGTGTAGCTGATGCTGCCACTGAATATATCTATAACAACATCAAGACTGGACTGTCAAGACAACTGAGCTGTATGGCACAACTCAACCCAATCATTGACACCTTGAAACCTGGTAGTGGAGTGAGCACGTGGGAAAGGCTAACAAGGGGAAAGCTTTCATGGGCTTTCAAGGCCTGGAAGACTGGTAAAGGCACTAGGACATCATAAGATGCAGCCAGATGCATTGCCAGACATGCAATGCACCATGTTCATTAAGAAGCCAACAAGAAGGCGTACGAGAATATTGACCCCAAGTCTTCAGAAGTCTGCCACCTTGCTAACCAGTTTAGAGGAGAGAACACTGTTGTTGTTGGTTGCAAATCGATGAAGAATGATGCAGTGGAGATGTCAATGAGCAAAGAATCAAAGCAGAAGGTCTGGTTAGACCACTACTGCAGGGATTCAGTTTGACGTCGGCCATCAGTCATAGTCTGCTGAAATTTCCAGATGTCCGAAACTTTTCTGACCTGGTTGGACAAATTGTCCGATTGCCATTTTTGGCTTGTAATATATGGATTTCTACTGTTGTTTTACAGTTTATTTTTGATGCCGATCTATATCTTGTAAAACGACCGATGATTGGTCAATCTAAGATGTACTGGACTGTTTATCAAACATTTTTTTATTTTTTTGCGATTTTTGGTAATGCCCGTAAGTTATGCGTCCGCAAACAGAGTGAACCAGTCTAATTTGTTTGGCCGAATCCTCTGAGTTACTTCCCTTGATCTCATTGAGTTTGTTTACATGTGACACCACATGCGAGGCAAAATATTACACTTGTGATTTTGTAAAGGGCTGGACATAACATCGCACAAAAACATGCCCCCTAGAAATCAACAAAAGTTGACATTTTTTATGCCAAAATGAAGTAGTGACCAAATGGAATTCTGCAAGGGAAATGGCGATAATGACGCCAGCCCCCACCCACTGCTGAATCCACAGTAAAGTGATTTTCTAGCTTTTATAATTTGTCCAAGAAAATTTCAGAATGTCCGGAAGAACCAGCTGCCATTTGGACAAAATGTCCGGAACTGATTTTGGTCTAGCTGAATCACTGTACTGAAGGTTTCTCAATGTTGAGTTCGACTGGGACCCAGACTACGTCTGATGAGCCACCAGTAAGGAAGGCCCGCCTATCCCAATCACCAGTGATATGGTTTTAAGAAAGCTATCTCTCAGATGAAGATGAGCAAAGCATTGGACCCATCAGGCATAGTGGTGGAGATGATACAAGCAGCCGATGATAAGGGCGCCTCTAAGATGTGTGACCTTGCAGCTGCAATCAATTACAATGGCAAGGTACTCTCTTACTTGTAGCAGAATTTCACCTCTACAAAGGTAAGGGGGGATGCATGGAAAAGGGGAAACTAACGTAGTCTAAAGCTGACAAAGCAGGTCATGAAAGTCCTGGAGAGGATTGTGGACTGCCTCATCAAACAGTTGGTGTCAATCGACAATTCCCAGTTTGGCTTTGTCAGAGGCAGAGGCACAACAGATGCATGGAAAAGGGGAAACTAACGTGGTCCAAAACTGACAAAGCAGGTCAGGAAAGTCCTGGATAGGATTGTGGACCACCTCAGACAGTTGGTGTCAATCGACAATTGCCAGTTTGGATATAACCCAGGTAGAGGCACAACAGATGCAATCTTTGTACAAAAGCAGCTGCAAGAGAAGTATCTAGCTGCCAACAAGAGACTCTACATGGCTTTTATAGACCTGGAGAAGGCATCTGATGGAGTACCTCAAAAGGTCATCTGGTGGGCGCTGAGAAAACTTGGTGTGGAGGAGTGGATTGCGCGAGTGGTGCAGAGGATGTATGCCAATGTGCGGACCCACGTCCGTGTTGGTGAGGAGTACAGTGAAGAGTTCACAGTGAAGGTCAGTGTTCATCAAGGCTGGGTACTCAGCCTGCTGCTCTTCATCATTGTGCTTCAAGCCTTGTCATGCGAGTTCTGCTCTGGGTTCCCCTGGGAAGACCCTCTTTGCCGATGACCTTGGTATCATTGCTGAATCGTTTGAGGAACGTGTCAGGAGGCTCTTGACTTGGAAAGAGGCAAGAGGAGAAAGGACTGTGTAAATGCATGAAAGACAAAGATCATGGTCTGTGTTACAGGCCTAGACCACCTGCAGAGTTCAGGCAAGTTTCGGTGCGCAGTATGTCACACTGGAGTGGGCAGCAACAGCATCTTCTGAAACAGTTGCAAGCACTGAGTGCACAAGAAATGCAGAGGGCTCAAGTGCTTGGCAAAGGACCCTGATTACAGTTGTACACAGCGCCAGGGAACTGCAGGCGGCTTGGACGGCAGACCACAGAGGGTAGTTCAAGTTGAACCTGTCAAGCTGTAAGTGGTAGCTTCCTCTTTCTACCTAGGAGACATGCTCTCAGCAGCTGACGGCTGTGAGTTTTCAATCACAACAGGTGTGAAAACCGCCTGGAAGAAGTACAAGGAGCTGTTACCAGTTCTCTCTTCCCACCATCTCTCTTTCAAGACACTTCGCCACGTTTACAGCTATTGTGTGCAGAGTGCAATGCTCCATGCCAATGAGACTTGGCCACTGACAAAGCAAAACCTCCAACATCTGCAGCGAAATGACAGGCAATGATCAGACACATCTGCAATGTCAAGCCCCAAGACATTGTCACCACCAGATCCAATGAGCTACTTGCGCGGCTTGGCATTGAGGATCTGGACCTCATTCTAAAAGTCAGGCTCAGCTGGTACATGTGAAACACTCCAATAGTGCAGTCAAGACAGCACTTGACATACAGGTTGATGGAAAGCTTGGGCTTGAGAGGCCCGAGATGACATGGCAGCAGTTGACAGAGGGATTGCAGAGAGTGGAAGCCCTGGGCTATCGACCCTCATGACAGACATGCCTGGAGATCTTGTATGACATCTACCATGCATGCAGCAAGCCAGTTACCTGGAAAGGGTCCCACTGATGTGGATGTTGCCCCTGTACCTGCATGTTAATCAAAAATCTGATGATCCTGATGATGATGATGATGATGATGAGCAACATCACTGGTACATTGTAAAGATGCTGAATCACAATGTCCTCCACAACATTGCTTTTCTGACATCTTTACAAGAACTAAACAGGTACTGGATGAACTCAATGTATTACCATCGGATCATCAGATTTTTGATTAACATGAAGGTTCAGGGGCAACATCCACATCCCCTTCCAGGAAGCTGGCTTGCTGCAAGCATGGCAGATCTCATACAAGATCTCCAGGTATGTCTATCATGAGAGCTTCCACTCTCTGCAATTCCTCTGTCATCTATTTCCATGTCATCTTGGGCCTCCCAGGCCCATGCTTTCCATCAACCTGTATGTCAAAAGCTGTCTTCACTGCACCATTGGAGCATTCCACATGTCCATACCAGCAAACCTTTTCTCCTTCAGAATGAGGTCCAGATACTCAATGCAAACCCGCACAAGTAGCTCACTGGACCTGGTAGTGATAATGTCTTGCAGCTTGACATTGCCGATCTGTCTGATCATTGCCCCGTCAATTCACTGCAGACACTGGAGATCTGGCTTTATCAATGGCCAAGTCTTACTGGCACGGAGCATTGCGCTCTACACAAAACACCTGTACACATGGCCACATGTCTTGAAAGAGAGGTGGCGGGAAAAGAGAACCGGTAGCAACTCCTTGAACTTCTTCCAGGTAGTTTTCAAATGTGTTGTGGTTGAAAGTTCACAGCCATCGGCTGCTGAGAGCATGTCTCCTAGGTAGCAAGAGGAAGCAACCACCTCCAGCTCGATAGGTTTGACTTGGACTTCTCTCTGTGGTCTGCCATTCAAGCCGCGTGCAGTTCCCTGGCGCTGTGTACAACTGTAATCAGGGTCCTTTGCCAAGCACTTGATCCCACTGCATTTCTTGTGCACTCAGTGCTTGCAGCCATTGCAGAAGATTCTGTTGCTGCCCACTCCAGTGCGACATCACATGAAACTCGTCTGAACTCTGCAGGAGGTCCAGGCCCGTACCACAGATCATGATCTTTGTCTTTCCTGCATTTACTCCATCCTTTCTCCTCCTCCATTGCTTCTTTCCAAGTCAAGAGGCTCCTGACACATTCCTAGAGTAATTCAGCGATGATAACAAGGTCAATGGTATAAAGGTCCTCGCAGGGAACCCCAGAGTAGAACTGGCGTGGCAAGGCTTCAAACACAATGATGAAGAGCAGCAGGCTGAGTACCGAGTCTTGGTGAACACCAACCTTCACTTCAAATTCTTCACTGTACCCGTCACAAACACGGACATGGCTCCGCTCATTGGCATACATCCCCTGCACCAGTCGCACAATCCACACCAAGTTTTTTCAGCACCCACCTGATGACCTTTCGAGTCACTCCATCAAAAGCTTTCTCCAGGTCTACAAAAGCCATGTAGAGTCTCTTGTTGGCAGCTAGATACTCTCGCAGCTGCCTGACTACAAAGATTGCATCTGTTGTGCCTCTGCCTGGGACAAAGCCAAATTGGGAATCTTCGATTGACACCAGCTGTCTGATGAGGCAGTCCACAATCCTCTCCAGGACTTTCATGACCTGCTTTGTCAGCTTTAGACCGTGTTAGTTTCCACTTTTCCATGCATACCCCTTACCCTTGTAGAGGCAGACAATGAAACTGCTCCCAGTCAGAGAGTACCCTGCCATCGCAAATGATTGCAGCTGCGTGGTCAGAGATCATGGAGGCACCCATGTCACCGGCTGCTCGTATTATCTCCACCACTATGCCTGATGGGCCCTGTGCTTTCTCGTCTTCATCTGAGAGATAGCTTTCTTCAAATCATATCAGTGGTGATTGGGATAGGCGGGCCTTCCACTGGTGGTTCATCAGACAGGTAGTCTGGGTTCCAGTCAAACTCAACATTGAGAAGCTTTCGGTAGTGCTCTAATCAGGCCTTCTACTTTGAGTCTTCGCTCATTGACATCTCCCCTGCATCATTCTTCACCGATATGCAACCAACAACATCAGTGTTTTCTCCAGTAAACTAGTTAGCAGGGCGGTAGACTTCTGAAGACTTCTGATCAATATTCTCGTACGCCTTCTTGTTGGCTTCTTGACAAGCTTGGTGCAATGAATGTCTGGAAATGCATTTGGCTGCTTTGTATGATGCCCTAGTGCCTTTACCAGTCTTCCAGGCCTTGAAATCTTTCCCCTTGGCAGCATCTGCCTTTTCCACATGCTCATTCCACAACAAGGTTTCAAGACGCCAATAACTGGGCCGAGTTATGCAACACACCTCAGTTGTCTTGAGCAGGCCATTCTTGATAATGTTCCAGATATCCTCAGTGGTAGCATCAGCTACACCTGCACACACACTTACATGCAAGTTGAAGACCTGGAAATAATTGCTCATGATGGTCTTAAAGATTCCAAACTTTAAGACGAGGGATGAACTTGTGCTTAGATTTTGGTGGCAGATCAATCCTCATACCGCATACAAGAAGCTGATGTTGCAGGGCTACTTCCTCGCTAGGGATCACTTTTACATCTGTGAAGATGCCTTTGGGCCTATGAAGACAGCATTTACCCATTGTATACGGAATAGACTCTCCCACACTATAATTGGCAAAC
Organism: Anodontia alba; assembly: GCA_964016985.1. Lineage (NCBI taxonomy): Eukaryota > Metazoa > Mollusca > Bivalvia > Lucinida > Lucinidae > Anodontia > Anodontia alba. The sequence continues at coordinate 29,427,864 of OZ024827.1, forward strand.
AGTGGAGACCCTGATCAGACGCCGCATTCTGTGGTGTCTGATCTGGGTCTGCACTGTTTACCAATTACCCTCTTATGGGTCTCCCAACTACAATGGGTTAATATCTGCTTACAGAATTATTAGGTTCTCTAAAATACAAGTAAATCTGTCTTTGATCAGTTTATGTAGCTTCTTTAGACTATCTAGATCTCTTTATTTGTTTGTTTGTGTTGAGGTTTTACGGCCCAGTCAACCCAATGGGGCCATGTCGAGCGCGGTCAGTTTACCTAACCACACATTTACTGGGCAGGCTTAGTCCTCTAAGCGGTTAACCAGTATTGTGCACATTCTTTCGCCAGAAACTGACAACTGCCCTTCTTGAATCAGCGGAAGGGAGAGAATGACCTTAGAAAACATTTCATGATCAATCTCCACGAAAGAATGTTGCCGACCTCGGCGGGGTTTGATCCCGCGACCTGGTCTCCAGTCGGACGGCGCATCCAACTGAGCCTCCGAGGCCCTAGATCTCTTTACCATTCCCATACACCCTGAAGGCACTTTTCTCATGACACAGCTCAAACCATTTGTAACCATCACATGAAAAATCCGACAACACTGGACAATCTGCATACATGCCATAAGCTGTGGACTTAAATCTGTGAGGCAAAGTTTTAAGGGATATTTGACAAAATTCTGTGAGATTTCCTTAAACATCACTTTAGAGCTCCCCACAATATAGTCTTAAGTCTTTATTTTCAAGTAAGAAGCTTGTGAAAACCACAACAGTGTGTGATTTATGTTTATTTCTTCATAAAAATGTGTTGCAAAAGGCTCTTAAAATTCTGTGATTTGAATTTTTTAAGGGAACTGCCCTCCAGACGGGCCAAATTCTGTGAAATTTTATCTCACAGTGTGAGATATGGCATGTATGAATCTGACCAGAGCCTTTACTAGTCACAATACAATACAGGAATCTTGAGCAAATATTCTTATATATTAAGTTCATACTGTACTTGTTTCATAATTTGAACAAGTCCATTTTACTACTTGTTGATTCATCTAAAAATTAAAAGAGTAGCAAACTAATAGACACGGTTTTCTGCCTATCTGGGTCTACACTGTTTTGCTCTGGCTTACCATATTTGTTTTGTTTAGATTTTACATCACTTTCAGTCATATTGCGGTGGTGTCTCATAGCAACAGATAAGGCACTGTTTTCATCTGAAAAAATGCTGATATCTTTCTTATTTCTCCACAAAAACATATGTTGTGGGTACTCATTAGAAGCACCTCGGTGAGGCACTTCTAATGAGTACCCATTAGAAGCGCCTTGGTGAGGCGCTTCTAATGAGTACCCACAACCTATGTTTTCGTGGAGAAATAAGAAAAATATTATGTGGATACCCCCTCTTATCTGTAGCTCTGTGTCTGGGTGTGATAAGGAGCTTAATGCTCATTTAGAATGCTGTCTCAGTGAAATATCACACCCCACACACATCAAGACAAGATATTCCACACAGTCACATTATACCAGCACCGGGTTGATCAATGTTAGCTCTATTTTCTAAATGCTGAGGGCCAAGAGAAAAAGCAGCTAGTACCATTTTTGTTTGTTTGTATTGACTTTTACCCCTCTCTGGGTTAATGCAGCAGATGATAACTTCACAACATGTGAAAACTCTATTGTTTTTCTTATTTTTCCCAGAAAACAGAATTGACATTTCATGCAAATTGCTTCCAATGGAGATATTTTGCATGAAATGTCAAATTCTGTTTTCTGAAGTAAAAATATAAGATTTAAGTCTTAAAATATTTTCTTTCAAGTCATCTGCTGAAAATTTAACCAAACATGCAGAGGTTTTAACCCTTAAAATGCCAAGAAAACCTACATCTGAAAATGTTGTCTGTTTATGTTGTCTGCTGAATATTCTTGCAAACTTTTCAAACCTATTTGGCATACAGGCAAACAGTGTGGACCCAGATTAGACTGCTCCTAAAGAAGCCATCTGATATGGGTCCGTACTGTTTGCAGAAATGACTTTTAAAATCACAAGCAGATGACAAAGCAGACAATAACTGCTGTGATTGCCAGTTTAAGGGTTAACACCATCACAAAGATTTAAATAACACAAACGAATTGAATTAAATCCATTACGAAAACATGCCTATACATTCTATATTGGAAATTTCACCACCAAAAAACTCAAGATTTGTCCGATAAAAATTATGATATTTTTCACATTTCTGCTCAAAACATAGATTGTGGGTACTCGTTAGAACCGCCTCACCGAGGCGGTTCTAACGAGTACCCACAATCTTTGTTTTGAGCAGAAATAACAAAAATAATGTATACCCCTGTAAACCCCAGTTTTACTATATAAAGGTGGGGTTTACGTGGGTAAAAATTATATAGGTATGTTTTTGTAATGAATGGCCATATGTAGGAAATGAGTCTCTAGATCAGCCTGCACATTGGATACTGTAGTAGAGGTCCTAATCAGACGGGCTAATCTGGGCATTTACTGTTCTCACAATATACCATAAGAACCCTATTGTTGCACTACGCATCTTATACCATGATTGTGATTTGGTATTTTCTGTCTCTTGATATAGAATATCATTTAGGTCATATCAAGACAATAGAATAATAATAAAAGGCTCTTTGCAATAGAGTGTTGTACAAGCACAAGCTAAATTCTGTCTCCAGATGAATTTGTGTGTTGAACCTCGAACCTCATGATCCATTCTTTTAAATACCATGAAATCCATCAACAGTGACCATATACTGCTGCATGCCAGATGTCTGCAAAAACAAATATATCATGAAGACCTTGAACAAAATGCTAGTATAACATATGTCAGGCAGAGTTAAAACAGATTCATACAGCTTTAGTAATTCTTTTGTTTAACTTTGCTGTCCTCTTTCTCAAAAATGGGACACTGCCAAGAATAAACGGAAAACCTGTTCATGTTATTTACCCTATATATCAAAGCTCCAGCTACGGCACTTTTATCAACCGAAAAGTATTGATATTTTTCTTATTTCTCCACAAAAACATATGTTTTGGTACTCATTAAAAGTGCCTTGCCAAGTCTGTGGATGACCCCTCTTATCTGGAGCTATGATGTATATAAAATGTACATGTATATAAGAATAAACAGGCCTGAGCAAACAGTGCAGACTAAGATGAGACCCTACAATATGAAGCATCTAATCAGAGTACTGCTTGCTATTTCTCCAGGAGTATTATTTAGACACATCAACAGGTAGAAAATTAGCTTGTCCAAACTTCAGCACAAGTTTGGTAAGGAGATACAGTGTCTGAATGCTCTAAGGCTCCATATGTCTCAAAAATAGACATTTTTTTTAAATCCTAAAATGGTTTAATAAATTGATAAGTATTTATAAGATCATAAAATGTGGAACCTGACAGCCTGTAAAATTTCAGTTATCTCTCCTTTTTGAATTGGATCAAAAATGAAATGAATTTTATCATAGCTCTGAATTAATGTTGGCAACATTAATTCATTTCAAGAACAAGAGACTGACTAAAATCTTAAGGCTGTCAAGTGCCACATTTTATAATTGTATTAATACCATGTATCAATGTATCAAAAACTTTCTTGGATAATAAAATGTCTATTTTTGAGGAATATGGAGTCTTTCAGTTAAATACAGCAATCATTTTATTCCAGGTGTGATGACCATATGTCAAAATGTCAGAAAAGATACTTTCAGACATATGCACCCAGTTAAGATTCAGATCAGCCTGCACTGTCTGATCAGAATCTTCACTGGGCACATTCTTGATGGCCAAGGATGCAAAGTTTTTTATGCGGACAATGACAAAACATAAGACAGTGCAGATGCACAGGTTGATCTGAATTGTCATTGCGTGCACACATCAGAAGCTTAACCCTTCTCTTGCTGAATAAATTAAAATGCCATGCCCACTTTTAATTTTCAGCCAACAGCCAATCAGATAACTTGATCCAGATTGTTGCTATAAATTCACATACTTATTGACAAACAGTGCAGATCCAGATCAGTTGGCTTCTTCAGAAGCCAACTGATCAGGATCTACACTTTTTGCAAAGGAAGGGTATATCAGGATTCAACAGGACAAGGGTTAAAGTACATTATATACAAACACTAAATGAAGAATGACAGTTCTAGTGTAGATGCCCTTCATTATATATGAACAAATGCTGGGAACTAAAGCAAACACTTAACCCTTGTCATGCTGAATAAATTAAGATGCCACGCCCACTTCTAATTTCCAGCCAATCAGATTACTTGATCCAGATTTTTGATAGAAATTCACATATTTAATGACAAACAATGCAGATCCAGATCAGTTGGCTTCCAAGCCAACTGATCTGGATCTACACTGTTTGCAAAAGCAGTGCATATCCGGATTCAGCAGGACAAGGGTTAATTAAAGTATATTATATACAAACACGAAATGAAGAATGACAGTTCCAGTGTAGAAAAACTACAAACCCTTCATTATACATGTACAAATGCTAGGAACTAAAGCAAACACTTAACCCTTGTCATGCTGAATAAATTAAGATGCCATGCCCACTTCTAATTTCCAGCCAATCAGACTACTTGATCCAGATTTTTGATAGAAATTCACATATTTAATGACGAACAGTGCAGATCCAGATCAGTTGGCTTCTTCAGAAGCCAACTGATCTGGATCTATACTGTTTGCTAAGACAGGGCATGCAGTGTTCAGCAAGAGAAGGGTTAAGTAAAATAAAGAATAGGTTAGAACTTCATTGAAATTTATGTCGCACCTACATACCAAAATGTGAAAACAAGCACCAGAAGAGTGAGCTGTCATCTGTGTTTAGCTCAAGGAGATTAAACAATCAGTAAAGCTACATCAAATGTAAAGTTTGACAGTTTGTAGACTTAAACAGGGTGGATGCTATGATGGACATAATAAGCCCACAGTCGAAGGAACAAACAAGTACGAATGGAAGGAAACTTGCACGCCTAAGTCGCCCATGCTAACACAGGTGTGACAACAACCATGTTGCAGCCAAACAAAAACATATAGAACAAGAGGGCCAAGATGGTGCTGTATCACTCACCTGATTACCAGACAAGTTTCAAGTCAGTTGGCCTTTTGGTTCAAAAGTTCAATATAGATTTTCAAGATGTCGGCCATCTTGGATTTCCAATCGGAACTATTTTAGCTACTTTCGATCTACAAGTCACCTTGATACTTCCAATGAAGTTTGAAGTAGTTTGGCCTTTTGGTTCAGGATAAAAAAAGTTCAAAATAGATTTTCAACATGGCTAAAAATGTCTCTGAAGTTAAGCCATAGTTCCGGATAAGACACTTCTCTCATCTGAAAACTAATGATATTTTCTTAGTATTAGGTAAATAGTTTTCTTATTTCTCAACGAAAACATATGTTGTTGGTACTTATTAGAAGTGCCTCAGCAAGGCGCTTCTAATGAGTACCAACAACATATGTTTTCGTCGAGAAATAAGAAAAATATAGATACTTTTTAGTCGAAAAATGCGCCTTATCAAGAGCTATGCCTCAAATTTCTTCTACTCCCCACCCCTGCCCATCTGTATGCAACATATTCCTTCCATATAACTATAATTGCTATGTAAACATAGATCAAGACAAGAGGAGTATCTAGAATTTTTTATTTCTCATTTAATACTTGTCATGCTGAATAAATTAAGAAGCCACACCTATTTCTAATTTTCAGCCAATCAGATTATTTGATCAAGATTGTTGATAGAGATTCACATACTTAATGGCAAACAGTGCAGATCAAGATCAGTTGGCTTCTTCAAATGCCTTAACCTGAGTCTAACAGGATCATGTACATACGTATGTACACACATTCGTACAGAAGGACGTACATTCATACACATATACCCACGTACAGAAAACCAAAAAACTATATGTCCCGACATCATCCAATGCGGGGCAAATAAGAAAGATATTTTGAAATGTACTCTGCTGAAATTTTTACTCAGCATTCTCATGAGAAATTAATTTATACTATTCCACAAACTCTGACTGCACTTGTACTATTTGCGAGCAGTTATAGGTAAAAATATAACCTTGTCCGATGACCCGAGACTTGCAGCTAGGAATCACAACTTTGAGGTCTATACACAACAATATGTAATGGATACAAAATATTTTTTCTGGAAAATTATAAATTTAAATCGATATGATATGAATCGCTAAATACTGGGACTCCTTATCTTCTTCCAATACTTAGGATTGTTACAATGTTTGTTTGTTTGTGTTAAGGTTTTATGGCCCAGTCAACCCAATGGGGTCATGTTGAGTGTGGTCAGTTTACTTAACCACACTTTTACTGAGCAAGTTTAGTCCTCCAAACAGTAAACTAGTATTGTGCACATTCTAAACTGACAACTGCCCTTCTTGAATCAGCAGAAAGGAAAGAATGACCATAGAAAAAATATTTCATAATCAATCTCCATTAAGAATATTGCAGACCTGGACGGGGTCGAGCCTGCAACCTCCTGAGCACAAGTTGGATGCACATCCAACTGAGCCACTGAGGCCGGCTATTACAATGTTTGAAGCTGAACCCTTTCAACCCTGCAAGTTACATGAGAAATTTTCAAACAGTGTACATCCGGATATGATGGCTCGTAATAATCTCATCAGGATTCACACTTTTTCATCTATCTGTTCGTGACTGATTGCTCTATCTACAGCAAAGGAAATAGCCAATTTCAAAGATGGAATGGTCCAAATCAGAAACTAAGGAAGGGGTGAACGGGTTAAATTTTGTGGGGTTCATAACAGTGAAAGCAATACCTGCATGCATATCAATAGGACAGTCTAGTCAAGACCATCAACAATTTTAAAATGCCCTACAAGGATTTTAACTTAAGCATGCTGCAGGCAACATCAGTCACCAGTGAGTACTTTATCATAGTCCACTCTAGGCAACTTCAGTTCTCAAGCAAACACATCCTCATTGGCTATGAGTGGAGAAACAACTTCACGTCATTTCAAAATGTACATTATCACAAATTAGAGACTGAAAAAGCAGGATTACTTCCAACCACCAGGCTAACATTGCATAAGAACTGATTTGGGCAAAAAACCATCAATGGCTGGCAATACCTATTTCTATTGGATGCTCTGAATGCTAAAGGCTACCGGTAATTTAGAATTTCTAAATTTTAAACTATTTATATACAAAGTCTTTGATAGGACCACACTGAGAAGACCCAAATGTGCAGACCTCTTAGCCCCAAGTATGCATAAAAATATCACAATAACTCTTAGTGTTGGAACATAGAGACTTGAGCAAGCAGCATGCATCTCATCAAAATCTACTGTCTGCCTCTCATCCAGCAGGTTTCTGATCAATCAACAGGTGGTAAAATAGACTTGTGTTCAGGTTTTACGACCCAGTCAACCCAATGGGGTCATGTTGAGCGTGGTCAGTTTACCTAACAACACGTTTACTAGGCAGGCTTAGTCCTCTTAAGCGGTTAACCAGTATTGTGCACATTCTTTCGCCAGAAACTGACAACTGCCTTTGGTCAGTTTGTTTGTGTTCAGGTTTTACGACCCAGTCAACCCAATGGGGTCATGTTGAGCACAGTCAGTTTACCTAACCACACGTTTACTGGGCAGGCTTAGTTCTCTAAGCGGTTAACCATTATTGTGCACATTCTTTTGTCAGAAAGGTAAAATAGACTTGTTGATACTTCAGGACAAGTATGGTAATTGTAAAGGTGTCCTAATATTTAGGTTAAATGTGGTAGGACATGTCTAGCTTACGTTTTGCCTTGGCAAAAATTATTTACCTTGCATCCTAGCTGCTCTGCTGACTGAGTTAAAGGGCTCCTCACTCTGGATCAAACAAACTGTAGACCTCCTTGCATACCACTGTATGGATCCAGGCAGGTTATTACAAAGAAAGCTGAAATTTATATGAGACAACATCATCGCTGAATTGCTTGAGGAATGTGTCAGGAGGCTCTTGACTTGTAAAGAAGCAATGGAGGAGAAAGAACTGAGAGTAAATGCAGGAAAGACAAAGATCATGATCTGTGGTATGGGCCTGGACATCCAGCAGAGTTCAGGTTGAGTTTCCATGCGCTGTCTGTCGCACTGGAGTGGGCAGCAACAGCATCTTCTGAAACGGCTGCAAGCATTGGGTACACAATAAATGCAGTGGGCTCAAGCCCTTGACAAAGGACCCTGATTACAGGTGCACATGGTGCCTGGGAACTGCATGCTTTGGACGGCAGACCACAGAGGGAAGTCCAAGTAAGATCTGACAAGATGGAGGTGGTGGCTTCCTTGTGCTACCTAGGAGACATGCTCTCAGCAGCCAGTGGCTGTGAACTTTCAACCACAACATGTGTGAAAACCGCCTGGAAGAAGCTTAAGGAACTGCTACCAGGTCTCTCCACCCGCCACCTCTCTTTGAAGACACATGGCTATGTGTACAGCTCTTGTGTGGAGCCCAATGTTCCATGCCAGTGAGACGTGGCTATTGTCAAAGCCAAACCTCCAACGTCTGCAGTGAAATGACAGGGCAGTCAGATCAGACAGACTTGCAATGTCAAGCCACAAGATATTGTCATCACCAGATGCAATAAGCTACTTGCAGGGCTTGACAATAAGGATCTGGACCTTATTCTGAAGGAGAGAAGGCTCCACTGGTATAGACACGTGGGATGCTCCAATGGTGCAATCAAGTCAGCCTTTGACATTCAGGTTGATGGAAAGCGTGGGCTTGAGAGGCCCAAGATGACATGGCAGCAGCTGACAGAGAAGGATTGCAGAGAATGGAAGCTCTTGGCTATAGTCCCTCATGATAGACATATCTGGTATGACATCTACCATGGTGCAGCAAGCTAGCTACCTGGAAGGGGCCCACTGATGTGGATGTTGCCCCTGTACCTGCATGTTAATAAAAAAATCTGATGATGATGATGATGATGAGCAACATCAATGGCACATGGTAAAGATTTTGAATCACAATGTCCTCCACAACATTGCTTTTCTGACTTCTTTACAAGAACTAAACCAGGTACTGGATGAACTCAGTGTATCATCATAGGATCATCAGATTTTTTATTAACATGCAGGTACAGGGGCAACATACACATCCCCTTCCAGGCAGCTGGCTTGCTGCATGCATGGCAGATCTCATACCAGATCTCCAGGTATGTCTAGCATGAGAGCTTCCACTCTCTGCAATCCCTCTGTCAGCTGCTTCTATGTCATCTTGGGCCTCCCAGGCCCATGCTTTCCATCAACCTGTATGTCAAAGGCTCTCTTGACTGCACCACTGGAGCGTTCCACGTCCATACCAGCGGAGCCTTTTCTTCTTCAGAATGATGTCCAGACCCTCAATGCCAAGCCGCGCCAGTAGCTCATTAGATCTGGTAAAGACAATGTCTTGTGGTTTGACACTGCAGATCTGTCTGATCATTGCCGTGTCATTTTGCTGCAAATGTTGGAGGTCTGGCTTTGTTAATCACCAAGTCTCACTGGCATGGAGCATTGCCCACTGCACACGAGCGGTACACACGACCTCGTGTCCTGAAAGAGATGTGGCGGGAAAAGAGAATTGGTAGCAGCTCCTTAAACTTCTTCCAGGCAGTTTTCACACGTTGTGGTTGAAAGTTCACAGCCATCGGCTGCTGAGAGCATATCTCTTAGATAGCAAAAGGAAGCTTCCACCTCCAGCTTGTCAGTTTCGACTTGGACTTCCCTATGTTGTCTCCCGTCCAAGGGGTATGCAGTTTCCTTGCACCGTGTACATCTATAATCAAGATCCTTTGCCAAGTGCTTGAGCCCACTGCATTTCTTGTGCACCCAGTGCTTGCAGCCATTGCAGAAGATGCTGTTGCTGCCCACTCCAGAGCGACAGACAGCTCATGTAAACTCAACTGAACTCTGCAGGGGATCCAGGCCCATACCACAGATGATGATCTTTTTCTTTCCTGCGTTTACTCTCCGTCCTTTCTCCTCCATTGCTTCTTTCCAAGTCAAGAGCCTCCTGACACATTCTTCAAGTGATTCAGCGATGATAACAAGGTCATCTGCATTAAGGTCCTCCCAGGGGAACCCAGAGTGGAACTTACGAGACAGGGCTTCAAGCACAATGATGAAGAGTAGCATGCTGAGTATTGAGCCTTGGTGAACACCAACCTTCACTTCAAACACTTCTCTTTTTTTTTTTTTTTTGATTTGGGTTTTACGGCCCTTTCAAGAATATTTCACTTATATCGAGCCGATCGTTCATCAAAGGTGGGCGAAAACAGGAGAACCCGGAGAAAAACCACCTGACCATCCGTAAGCAGAACTTGGCTTTCCCACATGTGACCCGAGCGAGGCTCGAACCACAGCGGTGAGAAACCTAATGGATTAAGAGTCAACTCTCTTATCCACTAGGCTACGGGGCCCGCTCAAACACTTCTCTGTACCCCTCACTAACATGGACATAATTCCGCTCATTGGCATACATCCCCTGCACCAGTTGCACAATCCACTCCTCCACATCAAGTTTTCTCAGCGCCCACCAGATGACCTTTTGAGGCACTCGGTTGAATTCCTTCTCCTGGACTACAAAAGCCATGTAAGAGTCTCTTGTTGGCAGCTAGATACTTCTCTTGCAGCTGCCCGACTACAAAGATAGCGTCTGTTGTGCCTCTGCCTGGGACAAAGCCAAACTGGGAATCGTTGATTGACACCAACTGTCTGATGAGGCCATCCACAATCCTCTCCAGGACTTTTATGACTTGCTCTTTTAGCTGGAGACCGCATTAGTTTCCTCTTTTCCATACATCCCCCTTACCCTTATAGAGGCAGGCAATGAAACTCTGTGTACAGTCAGAGGGTACTTTGCCATCACAAATGACTGCAGCAGCGAGGTCACAGATCATGGAGGCACCCATATCACCGGCTGCTCATATCTCCACCACTATGCCTGATGGACCCAGTGCTTTGCCCGCCTTCATCTGAGAGATAGCCCTCTTAACCATATCAGTGGTGATTGGGATAGGCGGGCCTTTCATTGGTGGTTCGTCAGACATGTGGTCTGTGTCCAAGTCAAGCCTAACATTGAGAAACCTTCGGTAGTGCTCTAACCAGGCCTTCTGTTTTGAGTCTTCGCTCAATGACATCTCCCCTGCATCATTCTTCATGGTTTGCCACCAACAACATCAGTGTTCACTCCTCAAAACTGGTTAGCAAAGAGGTAGATTTCAGAAGACAGGATCAAATTCTCTTGGGCCTTCTTGTTGGCTTCTTCACAAGCATGGTGCACTGCATGTCTGGCAATCTGTTTGGCTGCATGGTATGATGCCCTAGTGCCTTTACCAGTCTTCCAGGCCTTGAAAGCGTTCCCCTTGGCAGCAATGGCCTTTTCTACATGCTCGCTCCACCACCAGGTTTCACAACGCCAATGATTTGGCGAGTTGTGCCACACAGCTCAGTTGTCTTGAACAGTCCAGTCTTGATGTTGTTCCAAATATCCTCAGTGATAGCATCAGCTCCACCCACAGATGCACTCACATGCAAGTTGAAGACCTGGAAATATTTGCTAGTGAGGGTCTTTAAGCTTCCAAACTTTAAGGCGAGGGGTGAACTTGTGCTTGGATTTTGGTGGCACATCAATCCTCACATCCCATACAAGAATGTGATGTTACAGGGGTACTTCCTTGCCAGGGATCACTTTTTAAGGATGAAGTCTATCTGCGTGGCTACCTTTCCCCGACTTGTATGTGATGAGATGGCCGTAATATTTCTTGTAACGTGTTCCCAAGAAGCAGGTTGAATGCTAGGGCATACTCTAGGGTTCTATCACCCTCAACATCTGGTTCTGCCTGCCATGCCCCATCCCACCATGCAATTCCCTGTATCCAGTGCCTGCACGGCCTACATGGCCATTCCAATCTCCACATAGGATCAGAAATTCAAATCCTGGGATCCTGGCAGTCACAGCACATAGCTGATCAAAAAACAGGCCCTAAACCTCATCACTAGACCACTCTGTGGGGCATACAGACAGAACAGTAACCACATGCTGGCCAACTATAAGCTTCACTATGATGATTCTGTCGGAGACTCTCTGCACCTCAAAAACTTAATCTATCCACTCTTTGGCCACAAACACTCCTACAACAGCAGTGCCTTTGTTGTTTACGGACCAGTAGAGCTTGTACCTGGTGTCCTTGCCCTTGATTGTGCGGCAGTTGCCACCACCATATATGGTATCTCATAACTAGACCACTCTGTGGGGCATACACAGACAGAATGGTAACCACACGCTGGCCAACTATAAGCTTCCCTATGATGATTCTGTCGGGCACTTTCTGCATCTAAAAAACTTCCTCTATCCACTCTTTGGCCACAAACACTCCTACACCAGTGGTGCCTTTGTCATTTACGGACAAGTAGAGCTTGTACCTGTGTCCTTGCCCTTGATTGTGTGGCAGTTGCCACCACTGAATATGGTCTCCTGAATACAGCAGACCTCCACTTTCCTACAGGATAGTGTTTCCACTACCTCACGAACTCTTCCTCTCAGAGTGATCACATTGAGTGTTCCCACCCTGAGTTTCCTCAGGTGCTTGCTTGATTCACCACAATGGCCCGGCCTGACCCTGCCTCCCACACTTGACAGGAGGCCAAGCCAAAGATGTTACCAAAGGATTCTATTGTTCTGATTGCCAAAAAGATTTTGGAACATTGTTTGTTTTTCCAAGATCGCCTGTCCTAGCTGACATCCCAACTCAGTTCTTTAATGGCATCTGAGCATGCATTGTCCTTATAAAGAAAGGGGAGAAATTCATATACCATTCACTATATCTATATCTTGCAGACAAGAACAGACAACCTTCTTACTACCTGAAAACCCTCGCCAATCAGCTAACTTGAGTAGGCAAGTGCATCATGGGGATTACTTTCAGTGGTTGTTGTCAGCATCAACAATGTACTTGAAACCTTGATATGCGAGCTCTGAGCTACTTGCGTAGCTTGGCATTGAGGATCTGGACCTCATTCTGAAGGAGAGAAGGCTCTGCTGGTATGGTCATGGGGAACGCTCCAATGGTGCAGTCAAGACAGCCTTTGACATACAGGCTCATGGAAAGCATGGGCTTGGGAGGCCTGAGATGCAGCAGTTAACAGAGGGATTGCCGAGAGTGGAAGATGTCGGCTATCGACCCTCATGATAGACATACGTGGAGATCTGGTATGAGATCTGCTACGCATGCAGCAGGCCAGCTACCTGTAAGGGGGCCCACTGATGTGGATATTCCCTTGTACCTGCACATTAATCAATAATCTGATGATGATGATGATGATGAGCAACATGACTGGCACATGGTAAAGATTTTGAATCACAATGCCCTCCACAACATTGCTTTTATGACTTTACAAGAACTAAACCAAGTACTGGATGAACTCAATGTATTATCAACTGATCATCAGATTTTTTATTATCCTGCAGGTACAGGGGCAACATCCACATCCCCTTCCAAGAAGCTGGCATGCTGCGGGTATGGCAGATCTCATACCAGCTTTCCAGGTATGTCTATCATGAGAGCTTCAACTCTCTGCAATCCCTTTGTGTCAGCTGCTTCCATTTGGGCCTCCCAAACGCACGCTTTCCATCAACCTGTATGTCAAAGGCTCTCTTGACTGCACCATTGGAGCATTCCACATGTCCATACCAGAGGAGCCTTCTCTCCTTCAGAATGAGGTCCAGATCCTCAATGCCAAGCCACGCAAGTAGCTCATTAGATCTGGTAGTGACAATGTCTTGTCAGCTTTAGACCACATTAGTTTCCCTTTTTTCATGCATGCCCCTTGCCCTTGTAGAGGAAGACAATGAGACTGCTCCCAGTCAGGGTACTTTGCCATCGCAAATGATTGCAGCTGCGAGGTCACAGATCGTGGAGGTGCCAGTGTCACCAGCAGCTCGTATAATCTCCAACCCTATGCCTGTTAGGCCCAATGCTTTGCTTGTCATCATCTGAGAGATAGCTTTCTTAACCATATCACTGGTGATTGGGATAGGTGGGCCTTCCACTGGTGGTTCATCAGACAAGTAGTCTGGGTCCCAGTCAAACTCAACATTGAGAAGCCTTCGGTAGTGCTCTAGCCAGGCCTTCTGCTTTGAGTCTTTGCTCATTGACATCTCCCCTGCATCATTCTTCACCAGTCTGCAACCACCAACAACAGTGTTCTCTCCTCTAAACTGGTTAGCAAGGCGGTAGACTTCTGAAGACTTGGGGTCAATATTCTCGTAGGCCTTCCTGTTGGCTTCTTGATGATTATGGTGCATTGCCTGCATCGTATGATGCCCTAGTGCCTTTACCAGTCTTCCAGGCCTTGAAAGCTTTCCCCTTGGCAGCAATGGCCTATTCTATGTGCTTATTCCACCACCAGGTTTGATGACGCCAATGATTGGGCCGAGTTTTGCCACACACCTCAGTTGTCTTGAGCAGGCAAGTCTTGATATTGTTCCAGATGTCCTCAGTGTCAGCATCAGCTACACCTGCAGATGCACTTAAATGCTTGTTGATTTTGTTTGTGTTGCGGTTTTACAGCCCAGTTAACCCAATGGGGTCATGTCGAGCGTGGTCAATTTACCTAATAACACGTTTACTGGGCAGGCTTAGTCCTCTAAGTAGTTAACCAGTATTGTGCACATTCTTTTGCCTGAAACTGACAACTGCCCTTCTTGAATCAGCGGAAGAACATGCTACTTACAGAACTTCTGGAAATAATTGCTTGTAATGGTATTTAAGATTCTTTAAGGCTAGGGGTGAATTTGCGCTTGGATTTTGGTGGAACACCAATCCTCATATCGCATACAAGAAGCTGATGTTGCACAGCTACTTCCTCGCCAGGATCACTTTTACATCTGTAACAAGTTTGCGCATGGTCCTATGGAAAAAAATGAAGTCTATCTGCGTGGCTACCTTTCCTGACTTGTCTGTGATGAGATGGCTGTCATGTTCCTTGGAACATGTATTCCCAAGAAGTAGGTTGAATGCTAGGGAATACTCCAGGGTTCTATAACCCTCAACATCTGGTTCCAGCCTGCCATACCCAATCACACTACGCACTTTCCTCTATCCAACTCCTGCACGGCCTACATGGCCATTCCAATCTCCACATGGGATCAGAAATTTGAATCCTGGGATCTGGCAGTCACAGCACCCTGCTAATCAAAGAACAGGTCCTTAACCTCATCACTAGACCACTCTGTGGGGCATACACAGACAGAATGGTAACCACACGCTGGCCAACTATAAGCTTCCATATGATGATTCTGTCGGGCACTTTCTGCACCTCAAAAGCTTTCTCTATCCACTCTTTGGCCACAAACACTCCAACACCAGCAGTGCCTTTGTTGTTTACGGACCAATAGAGCTTGTACCTGGTGTCCTTGCCCTTGATTGTGCGGCAGTTGCCACCATTGAATATGGTCTCCTGAATACAGCAGACCTCCACTTTCCTACAGGATAGTGTTTCCACTACCTCACAAACTCTTCCTCTCAGAGTGATCACATTGAGTGTTTCCACCCTGTTTCCTCAGGTGCTTGCTTGATTCACCACAATGGCCCAGCCCGACCCTGCCTCATACACCTGACAGTAGTCCAAGCCGGAGATGTTACCAACGGATTCTATTGTTCTGATCGCCATAAAGTTTTTGGAACATAGTTTTTCCAAGATCGCCTGTCCTAGCTGACATCCCATCTCAAGTCTTAAATGACATCTGAGCATGCACGCTGTTCCCGCACTCAGGCAGTATGCTTTGCCATTGTCCTTATAAAGAAAGGGGAGAAATTCATAGGCAATTCAAACACTAGATTTAAGTCTTGCAGACAAGAACAGACTACGTTCTTACTATCTGAAGTACAGAAAGCCCTGGCTAACCAGCTGACATGAGTAAGCAAGTGCATCATGGGAATAACTGTCAGTGGTTGTCGTTGGCATCAACAATGTTAAGTACTTGAAGCCTCGTTACGCGAGCTCCACTCTTGGGTGCCCTGGGAGTACCTCTATGCAGATGACCTTGTTGTCATCGATGAATCCCTTAAGGAATATGTCCGGAGGCTTTTGACTTGGAAAGCAGCAATTGAGGAGAAAGGACTGACAGTAAAATGCAGTACTGACAGTAAATGCAGGAAAGACAAAGATCATGGTCTGTCTAGTACGGGTTGGACCTCCTGCAGAGTTAAGGCGAGTTTCCATGCGCACTGGTGTGGGCAGCAACAGCATCTTCTGAAATGGCTGCAAGCACTAGGTGAACAAGAAATGCAGTGGGCTCAAGCCCTTGACAAAGGACCCTGATTACACAGAGGGAAGTCCATCAGATCTGACACGCTGGAGGTAGTAGCTTCCTTTTACTACCTAGGAGACATGCTCTCAGAAGCCGGTGGCTCTGAACTTTCAACCACCTGGAAGAAGTTCAAGGAGCTGCTACCAGTTCATTAGTTCTTTCTTTCCGCCACCTCTCTTTCAAGACGTGACCCCATGGACAGCTCTTGTCTGTGGAGCCCAATGCTCCATGCCAGTGAGACTTGGCTAATGACAAAGCCAACCTCCAATGTCTGCAGCAAAATGACAGGGCAATGATCAGACAGATTTGTAATGTCAAGCTGCAAGACATTGTAACCACCAGATCCAATGAGCTACTTGCGTGGCTTGGCATTGAGGATCTGGAGCTCATTCTGGAGAGAAGGCTCCGCTGGTATGGTCATGTGGAACGCTCCAATGGTGCAGTCAAGACAGCCTTTCACATACAGGTTGATGGTAAGCATGGGCTTGAGAGGCCTGAGATGACATGGCAGCAGCTAACAGAGAGGGATTGCAGTGGAAGATGTTGGATATCGACCCTCATGATAGGCATACCTGGAGATCTGGTATGAGATCTACTCTGTATACAACAAGCCAGCACCTGGAAGGGGGCCCACTGATGTGGATTTTCCCCTGTACCTGCACATTAATCAAAAATCCAATGATGATGATGAAGAGCAACATGACTGGCAAAGATGGTAAAGATGTTGAATTAACAATGTCCTCCACAACATTGCTTTTCTGACATCTTTACAAGTTCTAAACCAGGTACTGGATGAACTCAATGTATTATCATCGGGTCATCGGATTTTTGATTAATATGCAGGTTCAGGGGCAACATCCACATCCCCTTCCAAGAAGCTTGCAGCTGTGTGAATGGCAGATCTCATATCAGCTCTCTCGGTATGCCTATCATGAGAGCTTCCAGTCTCTTCAATCCCTCTCTGTCAGCTGCTTCCAAGTCATCTTGGCCCACGCTTTCATCAACCTGTATGTCAAAGGCTGTCTTAACTGCATACCGGTGGAGCCCTCTCTCCTTCAGAATGAGGTCCAGATCCTCAATGCTAAGCCGCGCAAGTAGCTCATTAGATCTGGTAGTGACAATGTCTTGTGGCTTGACATTAATAGATCTGTCTCATCATTGCCCCATCATTTTGTTGCAGACACTGGAGGTCTGGCTTTGTCAATGGCCGAGACTCACTGGCATTGAGCATTACCTTCCGCACACAGAGATGTATACGCAGCCTCATGTCCTGAAAGATAGGTGGCCGGAAGAGAGAACTGGTAGCAGCTTCTTGAATTTCTTCCAGGCAGTTTTCATGTGTTGTGGTTGAAAGTTCACAGCCATCAGCTGCTGAGAGCATGTCTCCTAGAGAGCAAAAGGAAGCTACCACCTACAGCTTGTCAGATGCGACTCTGTGGTCTGCCATCCAAGGGGCATGCAGTTACCTGGCACCATGTACATCTGATACCAGTGTCCTTTGCCAAATGCTTGAGCCAACAGCATTTCTTGTGCACCCAGTGCTTGCAGCTGTTGCAGAAGATGCTGTTGCTGCCCACTGCAGTGCGATAGATGGCTGATGGAAACTTGCCTGAACTCTGCAGGAGTCCGGGCCCGTACCACAGATCATGAGCTTCGTCTTTCCTGCATTTACTTGATCCTTTCTCCTCCATTGCTTCTTTCCAAGTCAAGAGTCTCCTGACACATTCCTTGAGTGATTCAGCAATGACAACAAAGTCATCGGCACAGAGATCCTCTAAGGGGGCCCCAGAGGGGAATCGAGTGACAAAGTTTCAAGCACAACGATGAAGAGCAGCAGGCAGAGTACAGAGTCTGGGTGAACACAGACCTTCATTTCAAACTCTTCACTGGATCCTTTCACCAACATGGCTCCGCTCATTGGCATACATCCCCTGCACCAATCCACTCGTCCATACCAAGATTTCTCAGCACCCACCAGAATACCTTTCAAGGCAGTCCATCAAAGGAATTCTCCAGGTCTACAAAAGCCATGTAGAGTCTCTTGTTGGCAGCTAGATACTCTTGCAGCTGCCGGACTACAAAGATTTTGTCTGTCGTGCCTTTGCCTGGGACAAAGCAAAACTGGGAATCGGCCCACAATCCTCTCCAGGACTTTCATCACCTGCTTTGTCAGCTTTAAACTGCAATAGTTTCCCCTTTTCCATGCATGCCCCTTGCCCTTGTAGAGGAAGACAATGAAACTTTGCTCCCACTAAGAGAGTACCTTGCCATCGCAAATGATTGCAGCTGCGAGGTCACAGATCATGGAGGTGCCAGTGTCAACAGCTGCTGGTATCATCTCCAATGGGCCCAATGCTTTGCTTGTTTTCATCTAAGAGATAGCTTTCTTAAACATATCACTGGTGATTTGGATAGGTGGGCCCATCCCACCATGCACTTCCTTATATCTAACTAGTGCCTGCATGACATACATGGCCATTCCAATCTCCTCATGGGATCAGAAATTCAAATCCTGGAATCCTGCCAGTCACAGCACCCAGTTGATCAAAGAATAGGTCCTTAATCTCATCACTAGACCACTCTGTGGGGCATTCACACACAGAATGGTATTCACATGCCGGCCAACTATAAGTTTCACTAAGATGATTCTGTTGGAGACTCTCTGCACCTCAAAAATTTTTTCCTATCCACTCTTCGGCCACAAATACTCCTACACCAGCAGTGCCTGTCATTTCCAGACCAGCAGAGCTTGTACCTGGTGTCGTTGCCCTTGATAGTGCGTCTGTTGCCACCACGATATAATGTCTCCTCAATACAGCAGACATCCACTTTCCTGCGGGATAGTGTTTTCACTTCCTCACAAACTCTTCCTCTCAGAGTGTTTACACGGAGTGTTTCCACCCTGAATTTCCTTGGGTGCTTGCTTGATTCACCACAATGGCCTGACCCTGCCTCCCACACCTGACAGGAAGCCAAGCTGGAGACATTACCAATGGAGTTTTGATGTCTTTTGGCACTGCCTAACTATTTGTGTGATCACCATAAAGATTTTGGAACATTTGTTTGTTTTTACGAGATCGAGATCGCCTGTCCTAGCTGACATTCAACTGTTTGATGTGCCACCAAAATCCAAGCACAAGTTCACCCCTCACCTTAAAATTTGGAAGCTTAAAGGCCCTTACAAGCAATTATTTCCAGGTCGTCAACTCACATGTGAGTGCGTCTGCAGGTGCAGCTGATGCTGCCACTGAGGATATTCTGTAACAACATCAAGATTGGACTGTTCAAGACAACTGAGCTGTGAGGCACAACTAGGCCCAATAATTGGCACCTTGAAACCTGGTGGTGGAGTAAGCACGTGGAAAAGGCCATAGCTGCCAAAGGGAAAGCTTTCAAGGCCTGGAAGACTGGTAAAGGCACTAGGGCATCATAAGATGCAGCCAAATGCATTGCCAGACATGCAATGCACCATGTTCATTAAGAAGCCAACAAGAAGGCCTACGAGAATATTGACCCCAAGTCTTCAGAAGTCTACCGCCTTGCTAATCTGTTTAGAGGAGAGAACACTGTGGTTGGTGGTGGCAAATCAGTGAAGAATGATGGAGGGGAGATGTCAATGAGCAAAGACTCAAAGCAGAAGGCCTGGTTAGAGCACTACCGTCAGCTTCTCAATGTTGAGTTTTGACTGGGAACCAGACTACCTGTCTGATGAACCACCAGTGGAAGGCCCATCTATCCCAATCACCAGTATTATGGTTTTAAGAAAGCTATCTCTCAAATGAAGATGAGCAAAGAACTGGGCCCATCAGGCATAGTAGTGGAGATGATACAAGCAGCCGATGACAAGGGCGCCTCTAAGATCTGTGACCTTGCAGCTGCAATCAATTGCAATGGCAAGGTACTCTCTTACTGGGAGCAGGGTTTCATTGTCTGCCTCTACGAGGGTAAGGGGATGCATGGAAAAAGGGGAAAGTAACGTGGTCTAAAGCTGACAAAGCAGGTCATGGAAGTCCTGGATAGGATTGTGGATCGCCTCATCAGACAGTTGGTGTCAATCAACGATTCCCAGTTTGGCTTTGTCCCAGGCAGAGGCACAACAGATGCAATCTTTGTAGAAAAGCAGCTGCAAGAGAAGTATCTAGCAGCCAACAAGAGACTCTACATGGCTTTTGTAGATCTGGAAAAGGCGTTTGATGGAGTACCTCGAAAGATCGTCTGGTGAGCGCTAAGAAAACTTAGTGTGGAGGAGTGGATTGTGTGACTGGTGCAGGGGATGTATGCCAATGAGCGGAGCCATGTCCGTGTTGGTGAGGGGTACAGTGAAAAGTTTAAAGTGAAGTTCAGTGTTCATCAAGGCTCGGTTCTCAGTCTGCTGCTCTTCATAATTGTGCTTGAAGCCTCGTCACTCGAGTTCCGGTCTGGGTTCCCCTGGGAGGACCTCTTTGCCGATGACCTTGGTATCATCACTGAATCGTTTGAGGAATGTGTCAGGAGGCTCTTGACTTGGAAAGAGGCAATGCAGGAGAAAGGACTGAGTAAATGCAGGAAAGACAAAGATCATGATCTGTGTCACAGGCCTGGACTCCCTGCAGAGTTCAGGCGAGTTTCCATGCACAGTCTGTCGCACTGGAATGGGCAGTAACAGCATCTTCTGAAACAGTTGCAAGCGCTGAGTGCACAAGAAATGCAGAGGGATCAAGTGCTTGGCAAAGGACCCTGATTACAGATGTACTAAGTGCCAGGGAACTGCACGCGGCTTAGACGATAGACCACAGAGGGAAGTACAAGTCAAACCCATCGAGCTGTAGGTGGTAGCTTCCTCTTGCTACCTAGGAGACATGCTCTCAGCAGCTGATGGCTGTGAACTTCAATCACAACACGTATGAAAACCACCTGGAAGAAGTTCAAGGAGCTGCTACCAGTTCTTTCTTCCTACCACCTCACTTTCAAAACACTTGGCCACATGTACAGGTATTGCGTGCAGAATGCAATGCTCCATGCCAATGAGACTTTGAAACTGTTAAAGCCAAACCTCCAACATCTGCAGCAAAATGACAGGGCAATGATCAGACAGATCTGCAAAGTCAAGCCGCAAGACACTGCACCATCAAATCCAATTAGCTACTTGGGTGCGGCTTGGCATTGAGGATCTCGACCTGATTCTAAAGGAGAAGTTCAGCTGGTATGGACATGTGGAATGCTCCAATGGTGCAGTCAAGACAGCCTTTGGCATACAGGTTGATGGAAAGCATGGGCTTGAGAGGCCCAAGATGACATGGCAGCTGCTGACAGAGAGGGATTGCAGAGAGTGGAAGCTCTGGGCTATCGACCCTCATGACAGACATACCTGGAGATCTTGTATGAGATCTACCATGCATGCAGCAAGCCAGCTACCTGGAAGGGGTCCCACTGATGTGGATGTTGCCCCTTTACCTGCATGTTAATCAAAAATCTGATGATGCTGATGATGATGATGAGCAACATCACTGGTACATTGTAAAGATGTTGAATCACAATGTCCTCCACAACATTGCTTTTCTGACATCTTTACAAGAACCAATCAGGCACTGCTTGAACAATGTATCATCATCAGATCATCGGATTTTTGATTAATGTGCAGGTACAGGGGCAACATCCACATCCCCTTCCAGGTAGCTGGCTTGCTACGCGCATTGTGAGATCTCATACAAGATCTCCAGGTATGTCTATCATGAGAGCTTCCACTCTCTGCAATTCCTCTCTGTCATCTGCTTTCATGTCATCTTGGGCCTCCCAGGCTCATGCTTTCCATCAACCTGTATGTCAAAGGCTCTCTTGACTGCACCATTGGAGCATTCCACATGTCCATACCAGCAGAGCCATTTCTCCTCCAGAATGAGGTACAGATCCTCAGTGCAAACCCACACAAGTATCTCACTGAATCTGGTGGTGACAATGTCTTGCGGCTTGACATTGCAGATCTGTCTGATCATTGCCCTGTCAATTCGCTGCAGACATTGGAGGTTTGGCTTTGTCAATAGCCAAGTCTTAATGGCATGGAGCATTGCGCTCTACACACAACACCTGTACATGTGGCCACATGTCTTGAAAGAGAGGTGGCAGGAAGAGAGAACCGGTAGTAACTCCTTGAACTTCTTCCAGGTGGCTTTCACATGTGTTGTGGTTGTAAGTTCACAGCTATCGGCTGCTCAGAGCATGTCTTCTAGGTAGCAAAAGGAAGCTACCACCTCCGGCTTGTCAGGTCCGACGTGGACTTCCCTATGTGGTCTGCTGTCCAAGGGGCATGCAGTTCCCTGGTACTGTGTACATCTGTAATCAGGGTCCTTTGCCAAGCACTTGATCCCACTGCATTTCTTGTGCACCCAGTGCTTGCAGCCATTGCAGAAGATTCTGTTGCTGCCCACTCCAGTGCGACAGACAGCACATGAAACTCGTCTTGAACTCTGCAGGAGGTCCAGGCCCATACCACAGATCATGATCTTTGTCTTTCCTGCATTTACTCAGTCCTTCTTCCTCCATTGCTTCTTTCCAAGTCAAAAGCCTCCTGACACATTCCTCGAGCAATTCAGCGATTATAAGGTCATTGGTATAAAGGTTCTCCCAGAGCGGATGACAAGGCTTCAAGCGAAATAATGAAGAGCAGCAGGCTGAGTACCCAGTCTTCATGAACACCAAACCTTCACTTCAAACTCTTCACTGTACCCCTCACAAACACGGACATGGCTCCACTCATTGGCATACATCCCCTGCACCAGTTGCACAATCCACACCAAGTTTTCTCAGTGCCCAACTGATGACCTTTCGAAGCACTCCATCAAAAGCCTTCTCCAGGTCTGCAAAAGCCATGTAGGGTCTTTTGTTGACAGCTAGATACTCCCGCAGATGCCTGACTACAAAGATTGCATCTGTTGTGCCTCTGCCTGCGACAAAGCCAAACTGGGAATTGTCAATTGACACCAACTGTCTGATGAGGCAGTCCACAATCTTCTCCTGGACTTTCATGGCCTGCTTTGTCAGCTTCAGACCACGTTAGTTTCCCCTTTTCCATGCATCCCCCTTACCCTTGTAGAGGCAGACAATGCAACTCTTCCCAGTCATCGGGTACCCTGCCATCACAAATGACTGCAGCTGTGTGGTCACAGATCATGGCGGCGCCCATCTCACCGGCTGCTCGTATTATCTTCACCATTATGCCTGATGGGCCCAGTGCTTTCTCTCTTCATCTGAGAGATAGCTTTCTTAAAACCATATCACTGGTGATTGGCATAGGCGGGCCTTCCACTGGTGGTTCATCAGATAGGTAGTCTGGGTCCAAGTAAAACTCAACATTGAGAAGCTTTCGGTAGTGCTCTAATCAGGCCTTCTAGAGTCTTTGCTCATTGACACCTCCCTTGCATCATTCTTCACCGATTTGCCACCACCAAAAACAGAGTTCTCTCCTCTAAACTGGTTAGCAAGGAGGTAGACTTCTGAAGACTTGGGGTCAATATTCTCGTGGGCCTTCTTGTTGGCTTCTTGGCAAGCATGGTGCAATGCATGTCTAGAAATGCATTTGGCTGCATTGTATGATGCCTTAGTGCCTTTACCAGTCTCCCAGGCCTTGAAATCTTTCCCCTAGGCAGCAATGGCCTTTTCCACGTGCTCATTCCACCACCAGGTTTCACGACGCCAGTGATTGGGCCGAGTTGTGCCACACACCTCAGTTGTCTTGAGCAGACCAGTCTTGATGTTGTTCCAGATATCCTCAGTGGCAGCATCAGCTACACCTGCAGATGCACTTACATGCAAAGTGAAGACCTCCTGTAAATAATTGCTCATGACGGTCTTTAAGCTTCCAACCTTAAGGTGAGGGATGAACTTGAGCTTGGATTTTGGTGGCACATCAATCCTCATATCGCATACAAGAAGCTGATGTTGCAGGGCTACTTCCTCGCCAGGGATCACTTTTACATCTGTAACAAGTTTGCGCATGGTCCTATGGATATAGATGAAGTCTATCTGCGTGGCTACCTTTCCCAACTTGTATGTGATAAGATGGCTGTCATGTTCCTTGGAACATGTATTCCCAAGAAGCAGGTTGAATGCTAGGGCATACTCTAGGGTTCTATCACCCTCAACATCTGGTTCCAGCCTGCCATACCCAATCCCACTATGCACTTTCCTCTATCCAACTCCTGCACGGCCTACATGGCCATTCCAATCTCCACATGGGATCAGAAATTTGAATCCTGGGATCCTGGAAGTCACAGCACCCAGATGATCAAAGAACAGGTCCTTAACATCATCCAGTGATTTTTTTACAATTTTGCCTTTATGGGTCCTGGGACTCGCTAGGTCCAGAATTCATGCATCCCAAACTGAAACTATGCATCCTGCCTGGGACTCGTGGTGAAATATTTTGTTGCGTCCTAGACTTTTCATTTAAACTTGTGTAACAGTGTTTTATAATTACTTTCTTGGTATTTCAATTGGATGTGCAATATTTGTTTGTGTTCAGGTTTTACGGCCCAGTCAACCCAATGGGGTCATGTCGAGCGCGGTCAGTTTACCTAACCACACGTTACTGGGCAGGCTTAGTCCTCTAAGCGGTTAACCAGTATTGTGCACATTCTTTCGCCAGAAACTGACAACTGCCCTTCTTGAATCAGCGGAAGGGAGAGAATGACCGCAGAAAATATTTCATGATCAATCTCCAGGAAAGAATGTTGCCGACCTCGGCGGGGGTTGAACCCGCGACCTCCTGGTCTCCAGTCGGACGGCGCATCCAACTGAGCCACCGACGCCGGCTGCAGGATGTGCAATAAAAGTAAATAGTGGTGGCTGAGTTGCTTTAATTTTTTCCAGAAAACTTCCTGAGAAATATGAAACTATAATACCACTGTCTATTAAAGGTGGTGTTAAAATGTTTTCACCCACAAGCTTATTAAAATGTTTACATAAATCTTCAGTTTTAGTGACAGATGATCAAATACCTGTGATACATGATTAAGGACAGACATTTTGTCTGTTTTGACTAGACCGTGATACAAAGCAGAGACATTTTTGTCTGATGCTTTGTGGGTTCAGTTTGGGACTGGGGGTTTTCATTATAGAGATCGCCATCATCGGCAGTCTCAGACTTTGTTGTCCGTGTCGGTCTGATTTGCTGACCTAGCAGACCGAACAGCGTCTAGTTTTATTATCTTTTTAGGGTGCATCTCTTTCTTCTTTCAAAAAAAAAAAAAGAAACAAAAAAAAGATCGCTGTTTCCTGTTGACAACTGCAAGGTCAAACGGTGTTACGATAAAAGATCTCATCAGACTAAAAACCAATACTTTAGTATCCGCTACGGTTTCCTCCGATACTGGACAACTTGGTATTATTTGACTCTATAGGTAAAATCGGTGTACCGTAGAGATACGACGCCTTTCAGTACTGGCTTTTACCAAATACTGTACGGAAACACCGCTTGCGCATTCGCTTTTTCCAAAAATGAAAGACCAAGAAGCAAAACGTACGTATCGTTGCGGGACCTGTTTCAGAGGGTGACCTATTTCGGAGGGTAGACATCAAAGCGCATGCGTTGTCTTCATCCGATTATAATTGCGTCATCGGTTTTTGTGTATTTACTGTCAACACAGTGCAAGACCCATCGTGAAGTTTTCTGTAAATATGCGGACAAAACAAGTAAGTAATCATTGTTTTATATTTCTCCATATAAAAAATAACGAATTTACTATTACCTTTTTTCATCAAAATTGAAAAATTCCGATATATGAGCAAGAAAAAAATTTCCAAAATCAAATGTACTTCCAGGGGAGCTCTTCGTCTGCTCTTCAAAGTCACGTGACTGTCATATGATTAGGGTGCAAAATGGCGGGTACAGTATACGTCCAAAACAACATGGTTCTTATAATTTTTTAACAACACAACCTTATCTGCTAAAAAAAGACAATTTAATGGCCATGTTAGGCCCATGGTTTTGACTCTGAAAAATAAAATCAGGTGTGTTCAAATTAACTTCATTTACGTTTGCATATGCCTCAGAAACCACTAAAACATAATAAGTGTGATATTGTAGTGTATCCACAGTGATGTAACTGAAATGAATTTTAACATATTGTGATTTTATCGAAAGAAACTAACAAAATCTTGATTCCATTCCATTCTTATGATTTAGGAATGCTGTGGACTCTGGATAAAAGTTAACCCGAGCCTCCTCTGGCTGTTCAAAGACTTTTTATTCATTTGGGGTCTTTGACAAGTAAATATCAGAAGGCTTTTTTTAAGTCAGAGAAGGCTTGGATTAGATTATAAGCATCCCTGTGTATATCCATTTTCTCCTATTCATTTTCAGGCAAATCCTACCAAAGCATCATCAAAGTACCGGCTGTACTCCCCATCAGCAATGACCAATGCTTTTCGGGCGATCAAAGAACAGAAGATGCCAGTCACGAGAGCTGCAGCCCAGTTCAATGTTCCTGAAACAACATTGCGTCAGAGAGCAAAGGGAAGAGTCAATCCGGAGACAACCAATTCCGGACCAGCACCATTACTTTCACAGGAAGAGGAGGCGGTTTTTGTGGACCATCTTAAATCCATGGCTGGTGTTGGATATGGGTATACTCGTAGTGAGGTTGTAAATATGGCATCAGAATATGCTGTTAGTCTTCATAAACGCGATAGAGATCATCCTTTTTCTTTAAAATGGTTTCGCAACTTCATGAAACGTTGGCCAGAACTGAATGTCACAAAACCAAGATCTTTGTCAATGGCAAGGGCCAAGGCTACTAATATGGAAACAGTAACCAACTATTTTGAGCAGTTGAAAGGGATCCTAACTAAGTATAATCTTCATGACAAGCCCCAGCATATATACAATGTAGATGAGAAAGGTTTGCAAACAGAACATAATCCACCCTATGTTGTTGGCTGCAAGGAAGTTCCAACGCCTGCTATAACTTCACCCCGTTCATCTTTAACTACTGTCATTGGATGTGGAAATGCACTTGGCACACAAATACCTCCTTACTTTGTGTTTCAAGGCCAGCGCATGAGGCAGGAGTTACTAGCTGGTTGTTCAACAGGAGCAAATGGGACAGTAACTGACAGTGGATGGTCTAATGGGCAGGTGTTTGAAAGTTACTTGAACAATCATTTTCTGAAGTATGTGCAGGGAAGGGATAAAGATGAGCCAATTCTATTACTTTATGATGGACACAGATCACATATATCCATGACTTTAGTCAACTGGGCAAAGGAAAATAATGTTGTTTTGTTTGTTTTACCAGCCCATACCAGTCATGCTCTTCAACCATTAGATATAGGCTGTTTCGGACCATTTCAAAGAATATACAATGCTGAGTGTCACAAGTTTATTCGGGAAAATCCTTCATCTAAAGTTACAAAGTATAATGTTTGTTCACTAGCTTGTAAAGCTTACATTCACGCCCTTTCACCTGATAATTTGAAATCTTCATTTAGGAAAGCTGGAATTTATCCGTTTTATCCATCAGCAGTAGATTCTTCACAGTTTGCACCATCCACTGTATTTCAAACTGGAAAGAGCACAGAAAGTAACCAGGCAGAGTCATCTACTGAACAGAAATCAGATAAAACTAACAATGCAGAACAACAGAATAACCTTAGTGACTTTTTCCAAGTAAAAACTGACTGTCTTAAAAAGAAAGCACACAAGGAACTGAAACAAAGGAGAAATGTGAGTGACATTACAAGTGGAAAACCCTTAACAGAAGACCAGACTGTAAAAAGCCTTAAAGATTATCAATCTGTGGGATCTAAACGCAAGATATCAGACATGACAGGCAAAAATAAAAAACAATGCACAAAACTTATCAAATTAGACAGCAAACAAGGAAAGGGCAAACAGGTGAAAACATTTAAGCAGCTTTCAGTACCAGCAGACCCACAACCAGGACCATCAGGCATGCAGATTATTCCAATTAGTGACATTGACTCTGACTCAACTTTTGAAAATGAAGATGAAACTGAAAGGTGCTGTGTATGTAAAATGTTTGAGCCAAAACAATTAAAGGACTGTGTCTCAGTTATTTTTGTAAAATGGGCTCAGTGTGATTTTAGCAGCTGTGGACACTGGACACATTTACAATTCTGCTGCAAACAAAGAGTCATTCGTCTTGGTGATAAATTTTTTTGTCCCTGTCATGACAAGGACATATAAGAATACATTTTTCTTCTATTAACAATAGTTACTGTTTTCGCAGAAGATTATATTTGATTCTTTAGTGTAAAAGAAAATTTATCTTTCACGTTCAAATCAGGTTTCCAGTTAGAGTTGATTTTTAGTGTTTACAAGTTAATTTATGAACAATTTATGGGCATATACTGTAGTTAGAAATTACCCTCCGAAACTGGTGACGTAGTACACAGCTTTACCAGAAACCCCCCGCGGAGAAAATGGCAGCCAAACTTCAGTTGAGAAAAACAAAACATTTCATTTGAGGATGTATACTGATAGGTAAGATATTGTACCAAAGTTCAGTTATAGTTTTAATTTTCATAGTGGTTGTAAAATAGCTAGTAAGCTTATAGTTTCTTACGTCCTCCGAAACTGGTCACTCCACGCTACATTCGAGATTTTTTATGAGTCCACGGGACTCACCAAGGCTAATTTTTTGCGTCCTCTGGCGAAATTATGCGTACAAGACGCAGGACGTACGCCTAAAAAAATCACTGCTCATCACATCAAATGGTAATATATGGTCCATATATTACCATTTGAGAGAAATGTGATGCTTTTTAGAACCTTTTCAGTAGTCACAGAATATGATTATATTTTATCAGCAGTGTTTCTGTTGTACTAAAATACAAAAATAACTAGAGAAAAAATATATACAAGATATTTTTTGGGCCTGCACTGCTCTACTGACCCCAAGTATCTGTGATCATCATCACTAGACCACTCTGTGGGGCATACACAGACAGAACGTTAACCACACGCTGGCCAACTATAAGCTTCACTAAGATGATTCTGTCGGAGACTTTCTGCACCTCAAAAGCTTTCTCTATCCACTCTTTGGCCACAAACACTCCTACACCAGCAGTGCCTTTGTTGTTTACGGACCAGTAGAGCTTGTACCTCCTGAATACAGCAGACCTCCACTTTCCTACAGGATAGTGTTTCCACTACCTAACAAACTCTTCCTCTCAGAGTGATCACATTGAGTGTTCCCACCCTCACGTGCTTGCTTGATTCACCACAATGGCCCTGCCCAACCCTGCCTCATACACCTGACAGAAGGCCAAGCCGGAGACGTTACCAACAAATTCTATTGTTCTGATGCCATAAAGATTTTGGAACATTGTTTTTCCAAGATCGCCTGTCCTAGCTGACATCCCATCTCAGTTTTTCAATGGCATCTGAGCATGCACGCTGTTCCCGCACTCAGGCAGTATGCTTTGCCATTGTCCTTATAAAGAAAGGGGAGAAATTCATAGTCAATTCAAACACTAGATCTAAGTCTTGCAGACAAGAACAGACTACGTTCTTACTATCTGAAGTACAGAAAGCCCTGGCTAACCAGCTGACATGAGTAAGCAAGTGCATCATGGGGATAACTTTCAGTGGTTGTCGTTGGCATCAACAATGTTAAGTACTTGAAGCCTCGTTACGCGAGCTCCACTCTTGGGTGCCCTGGGAGTACCTCTATGCAGATGACCTTGTTGTCATCGATGAATTCCTTAAGGAATGTGTCCGGAGGCTTTTGACTTGGAAAGCAGCAAATGAGGAGAAAGGACTGACAGTAAAATGCAGTACTGACAGTAAATGCAGGAAAGACAAAGATCATGATCTGTCTAGTACGGGTTGGACCTCCTGCAGAGTTCAGTCGAGTTTCCATGCGCACTGGAGTGGGCAGCAACAGCATCTTCTGAAATGGCTGCAAGCACTAGGTGAACAAGAAATGCAGTGGGCTCAAGCCCTTGACAAAGGACCCTGATTACAGATGTGCACGGTGCCAGTGAACTGCATTCCCCTTGGAAGGCAGACCACAGAGGGAAGTCCATCAGTTCTGACACGCTGGAGGTGGTAGCTTCCTTTTGCTACCTAGGAGACATGCTCTCAGAAGCCGGTGGCTGTGAACTTTCAACCACAACAGGTGTGAAAACTGCCTGGAAGAAGTTGAAGGAGCTCCTACCAGTTCTTTAGTTCTTTCTTCCCACCACCTCTCTTTCAAGACATGTGAAACCCATGAACAGCTCTTGTGTGTGGAGCGCAATGCTCCATGCCAATGAGACTTGGCTAATGACAAAGCCAAACCTCCGATGTCTGCAGCGAAATGACAGGGCAATGATCAGACAGATTTGTAATGTCAAGTTGCAAGACATTGTAACCACCAGATCCAATGAGCTACTTGAGCGGCTTGGCATTAAGGATCTGGAGCTCATTCAGAAGGAGAGAAGGCTCCGCTGGTATGGTCATGTGGAACGCTCCAATAGTGCAGTCAAGACAGCCTTTCACATACAGGCTGACGGTAAGCATGGGCTTGAGAGGCCTGAGATGACATGGCAGCAGCTAACAGAGAGGGATTGCAGTGGAAGATGTTGGATATCGACCCTCATGATAGGCATACCTGGAGATCTGGTATGAGATCTACTCTGTATACAACAAGCCAGCTCCTGGAAGGGGTCCACTGATGTGGATTTTCCCCTGTACCTGCACATTAATCAAAAATCCAATGATGATGATGAAGAGCAACATGACTGGCAAAGATGGTAAAGATGTTGAATTCACAATGCCCTCCACAACATTGCTTTTCTGACATCTTTACAAGTTCTAAACCAGGTACTGGATGAACTCAATGTATTATCATCTGGTCATCGGATTCAGGGGCAACATCCACATCCCCTTCCAAGAAGCTGGCAGCTGCGTGAATGGCAGATCTAATATCAGCTCTCTCGGTATGCCTATCATGAGAGCTTGCACTCTCTGCAATCCCTCTCTGTCAGCTGCTTCCAAGTCATCTTGGGCCTCCCAGGCCCACACTTTCATCAACCTGTATGTCAAAGGCTGTCTTAACTGCACCACTGGAGCGTTCCACATGTCCATACCAGTGGAGCCTTCTCTCCTTCAGAATGAGGTCTAGATCCTCAAGCCGCGCAAGTAGCTCATTAGATCTGGTAGTGACAATGTCCTGTGGCTTCACAATAATAGATCTGTCTCATCATTGCACCATCATTTTGTTGCAGACACTGGAGGTCTGGCTTTGTCAATGGCCGAGTCTCACTGGCATTGAGCATTACCTTCCGCACACAAGAGCTGTATACGCAGCCACATGTCCTGAAAGACAGGTGGCGGGAAGAGAGAACTGGTAGCAGCTTCTTGAATTTCTTCCAGGCGGTTTTCACGTGTTGTGATTGAAAGTTCACAGCCATCGGCTGCTGAGAGCATGTCTCCTAGAGAGCAAAAGGAAGCTACCACCTACAGCTTGTCAGATTCGACTTGGACTCTCCTCTGTGGTCTGCCATCCAAGGGGCATGCAGTTACCTGGCACCATGTACATCTGATATCAGTGTCCTTTGCCAAACGCTTGAGCCAACAGCATTTCTTGCACCCAGTGCTTGCAGCTGTTGCAGGATGCTGTTGCTGCCCACTCCAGTGCAACAGATGGCTGATGGAAACTCGCCTGAACTCTGCAGGGGTCCATGCCCGTACCACAGATCATGATCTTCGTCTTTCCTGCATTTACTTGGTCCTTTCTCCTCCATTGCTTCTTTCCAAGTCAAGAGTCTCCTGACACATTCCTTGAGTGATTCAGCAATGACAACAAGGTCATCAGCATAGAGGTCCTCCAAGGGGACCCCAGAGTGGAATCGAGTGACATAGTTTCAAGCACAACGATGAAGAGCAGCAGGCAGAGTACAGAGTCTGGGTGAACACAGACCTTCACTTCAAACTCTTCACTGGACCCTTTCACCAACATGGCTCCACTCATTGGCATACATCCCCTGCACCAATCCACTCGTCCATACCAAGTTTTCTCAGCGCCCACCAGATGACCTTTGAAGGCAGTCCATCAAAGAATTCTCAAGGTCTACAAAAGTTATGTAGAGTCTCTTGTTGGCAGCTAGATACTCTTGCAGCTGCCAGACTACAAAGATTTTGTCTGTCGTGCCTTTGCCTTGGAAAAAGCCAAACTGGGAATCGTTCATTGACACCAACTGTCTGAGGCGGTCCACAATCCTCTCTAGGACTTTCATCACCTGCTTTGTCAGCTTTAGACTGCAAAAGTTTGCCCATTTCCATGCATGCCCCTTGCCCTTGTAGAGGAAGACAATGAAACTCTGCTCCCACTAAGAGAGTACCTTGCCATCGCAAATGATTGCACCTGCGAGGTCACAGATCATGGAGGTGTCAGTGTCACCAGCTGCTCGTATAATCTCCAATGCTATACCTGTTGGGCCCAATGCTTTGCTTGTTTTCATCTGAGAGATAGCTTTCTTAAACACATCACTGGTGATTTGGATAGGTGGGCCCATTCCACCATGCACTTCTTTATATCTAGTGCCTGCACGACATACATCGCCATTCCAATCTCCTCATGGGATCAGAAATTCAAATCCTGGAATCCTGGCACACAGCACCCAGCTGATCAAAGAATAGGTCCTTAATCTCATCACTAGACCACTCTGTGGGGCATTCACACACAGAATGGTATTCACATGCCGGCCAACTATAAGTTTCACTAAGATGATTCTGTTGGAGACTTTCTGCACCTCAAAAATATTTTCCTATCCACTCTTCGGACACAAATACTCCTACACCAGCAGTGCCTGTCATTTCCAGACCAGTAGAGCTTGGACCTGGTGTCCTTGCCCTTGATAGTGCTTCTGTTGCCACCAAGATATAATGTCTCCTCAATACAGCAGACATCCACTTTCCTGCGGGATAGTGTTTTCACTTCCTCACAAACTCTTCCTCTCAGAGTGTTTACACGGAGTGTTTCCACCCTGAATATCCTCGGGTGCTTGCTTGATTCACCACAATGGCCTGACCCTGCCTCCCACACCTGACAGGAAGCCAAGCTGGAGACATTACCCATGCAGCTTTGATGACTATTGGCATTGCCTAACTATTTTTGTGATCACCATAAAGATTTTGGAACATTTGTTTGTTTTTACGAGATCGCCTGTCCTAGCTGACATTCAACTGTTTCTTGTATGCGATATGAGGATTGATGTGCCACCAAAATCCAAGCACAAGTTCACCCCTCAACTTAAAGTTTGGAAGCTTAAAGGCCCTTACAAGCAATTATTTCCAGGTCTTCAACTCACATGTGAGTGCGTCTGCAGGTGTAGCTGATGCTGCCACTGAAGATATCTGTAACAACATCAAGATTGGACTGTTCAAGACAACTGAGCTGTGAGGCACAACTAGGCCCAATCATTGGCACCTTGAAACCTGGTGGTGGAGTGAGCACGTGGAAAAGGCCATAGCTGCCAAAGGGAAAGCTTTCAAGGCCTGGAAGACTGGTAAAGGCACTAGGGCATCATAAGATGCAGCCAAATGCATTGCCAGACATGCAATGCACCATGTTCATTAAGAAGCCAACAAGAAGGCCTACGAGAATATTGACCCCAAGTCTTCAGAAGTCTACCGCCTTGCTTATCAGTTTAGAGGTGAGAACACTGTGCTTGGTGGTGGCAAATCGGTGAAGAATGATGGAGGGGAGATGTCAATGAGCAAAGACTCAAAGCAGAAGGCCTGGTTAGAGCACTACCGTCAGCTTCTCAATGTTGAGTTTTGACTGGAAACCAGACTACCTGTCTGATGAACCACCAGTGGAAGGCCCATCTATCCCAATCACCAGTATTATGAAGAAAGCTATCTCTCAAATGAAGATGAGCAAAGCACTGGCGGGGCCCATCAGGCATAGTAGTGGAGATGATACAAGCAGCCGATGACAAGGGCGCCTCTAAGATCTGTGACCTTGCAGCTGCAATCAATTGCAATGGCAAGGTACTCTCTTACTGGGAGCAGAGTTTTATTGTCTGCCTCTACAAGGGTAAGGGGATGCATGCAAAAGGGGAAACTAACGTGGTCTAAAGCTGACAAAGCAGGTCATCAAAGTCCTGGATAGGATTGTGGATCGCCTCATCAGACAGTTGCTGTCAATCAACGATTCCCAGTTTGGCTTTGTCCCAGGCAGAAGCACAACAGATGCAATCTTTGTAGAAAAGCAGCTGCATAGAAGTATCTAGCAGCCAACAAGAGACTCTACATGGCTTTTGTAGATCTGCAAAAAGGCGTTTGATGGAGTACCTAGAAAGATCGTCTGGTGAGCGCGGAGAAAACTTGGTGTGGAGGAGTGGATTGTGTGACTGGTGCAGGAGATGTATACCAATGAGTGGAGCCATGTCCGTGTTAGTGAGGGGTACAGTGAAGAGTTTAAAGTGAAGTTCAGTGTTCATCAAGGCTCGGTTCTCAGCCTGCTGCTCTTCATAATTGTGCTTGAAGCCTTGTCACTCGAGTTCTGCCCTGGGTTCCCCTTGGAGGACCTCTTTGCCGATGCCCTTGGTATCATCGCTTAATCGTTTGAGGAATGTGTTGGGAGGCTCTTAACTTGGAAAGAGGCAATGGAGGAGAAAGGACTGAGTAAATGCAGGAAAGACAAAGATCATGATCTGTGTCACAGGCCTGGACTCCCTGCAGAGTTCAGGCGAGTTTCCATGAGCAGTCTGTCACACTGGAATGGGCAGTAACAGCATCTTCTGAAACAGTTGCAAGTGCTGAGTGCACAAGAAATGCAGAGGGATCAAGTGCTTGGCAAAGGACCCTGACTACAGATGTACTAAGTACCAGGGAACTGCACGGGGCTTGGACTATAGACCACAGAGGGAAGTACAAGTCAAACCCATCGAGTTGTAGGTGGTAGCTTCCTCTTGCTACCTAGGAGATGCTCTCAGCAGCTGATGGCTGTGAACTTTCAATCACAACAAGTATGAAAACCGCCTGGAAGAAGTTCAAGGAGCTGCTACTAGTTTTCTCTTCCTGCCACCTCTCTTTCAAAACACTTGGCCACGTGTACAGGTGTTGTGTGCAGAGTGCAATGCTCCATGCCAATGAGACTTGGCCACTGATAAAGCCAAACCTCCAACATCTGCAGCAAAATGACAGGGCAATGATCAGACAGATCTGCAAAGTCAAGCTGCAAGACACTGTCACCACCAAATTCAATTAGCTACTTGTGCGGCTTGGCATTGAGGATCTCAACCTCATTCTAAAGGAGAGGCTCAGCTGGTATGGACATGTGGAACGCTCCAATGGTGCAGTCAAGACAGTCTTTGGCATACAGGTTGATGGAACGCATGGGCTTGAGAGGCCTAAGATGACATGGCAGCTGCTGACAGATAGGGATTGCAGAGAGTGGAACCTCTGGGCTATCAACCCTCATGATAGACATACCTGGAGATCTTGTATGAGATCTACCATGCATGCAGCAAGCCAGCTACCTGGAAGGGGTCCCACTGATGTGGATGTTGCCCCTGTACCTGCATGTTAATCAAAAATCTGATGATCCTGATGATGATGATGAGCAACATCACTGGTACATTGTAAAGATGTTGAATCACAATGTCCTCCACAACATTGCTTTTCTGACATCTTTACCAGAACCAATCAGGTACTGCTTGAACAATGCATCATCAAGATCATCGGATTTTTGATTAATGTGCAGGTACAGGGGCAACATCCACATCCCCTTCCAGGTAGCTGGCTTGCTACTGCATTGCAGATCTCATACAAGATCTCCAGGTATGTCTATCATGAGAGCTTCCACTCTCTGCAATTCCTCTCTGTCATCTACTTTCATGTCATCTTGGGCCTCCCAGGCTCATGCTTTCCATCAACCTGTATGTCAAAGGCTCTCTTGACTGCACCATTGGAGCATTCCACATGTCCATACCAGCAGAGCCATTTCTCCTCCAGAATGAGGTACAGATCCTCAGTGCAAACCCACAAAAGTAACTCACTGAATCTGGTGGTGACAATGTCTTGTGGCTTGACATTGCAGATCTGTCTGATCATTGCCCTGTCAATTCGCTGCAGACATTGGAGGTTTGGCTTTGTCAATGGCCAAGTCTTAATGGCATGGAGCATTGCTCTCTACACACAACACCTGTACTTGTGGCCACATATCTTGAAAGAGAGGTGGCAGGAAGAGAGAACCGGTAGCAACTCCTTGAACTTCTTCCAGGTGGCTTTCACACATGTTGTGGTTGTAAGTTCACAGCTATCGGCTGCTGAGAGCATGTCTTCTAGGTAGCAAAAGGAAGCTACCACCTCCACCTTGTCAGATCCTACGTGGACTTCCCTATGTGGTCTGCTGTCCAAGGGTCCTTTGCCAAGCACTTGATCCCACTGCATTTCTTGTGCACCCAGTGCTTGCAGCCATTGCAGAAGATTCTGTTGCTGCCCACTCCAGTGCGACAGACAGCACATGAAACTCGTCTTGAACTCTGCAGGAGGTCCAAGCCCTTACCACAGATCATGATCTTTGTCTTTCCTGCATTTACTCAGTCCTTTCTCCTCCATTGCTTCTTTCCAAGTCAAGAGCCTCCTGACACATTCCTCGAGCGATTCAGCGATGATAACAAGGTCATTGGTATAAAAGTCCTCCCAGAGCAGAACTCGGATAACAAGACTTCAAGCGAAATGATGAAGAGCAGCAGGCTGAGTACCCAGTCTTCGTGAACACCAAACCTTCACTTCAAACTCTTCACTGTACCCCTCACAAACATGGACATGGCTCCGCTCATTGGCATACATCCCCTGCACCAGTCGCACAATCCACACCAAGTTTTCTCAGCGCCCACCTGATGACCTTTCCAAGCACTCCATCAAAAGCCTTCTCCAGGTCTGCAAAAGCCATGTAGAGTCTATTGTTGGCAGCTAGATACTCCCGCAGATGCCTGACTACAAAGATTGCATCTGTTGTGCCTCTGCCTGGGACAAAGCCAAACTGGGAATTATCAATTGACACCAACTGTCTGATGAGGCATTCGACAATCTTCTCCAGGACTTTCATGACCTGCTTTGTCAGCTTCAGACCACGTTAGTTTCCGCTTTTCCATGCATCCCCCTTACCCTTGTAGAGGCAGACAATGAAACTCCTCCCAATCATCGGGTACCCTGCCATCACAAATGACTGCAGCTGTGTGGTCACAGATCATGGAGGCGCCCATGTCACCGGCTGCTCGTATTATCTTCACCACTATGCCTGATGGGCCCTGTGCTTTCTCCTCTTCATCTGAGAGATAGCTTTCTTAAAACCATATCACTGGTGATTGGCATAGGCGGGCCTTCCACTGGTGGTTCATCAGACAGGTAGTCTGGGTCCAAGCCAAACTCAACATTGAGAAGCTTTCGGTAGTGCTCTAATCAGGCCTTCTACTTTGAGTAATTGCTCATTGACACCTCCCTTGCATCATTCTTCACCGATTTACCACCATCAACAACAGTGTTCTTTCCTCTAAACTGGTTAGCAAGGCGGTAGACTTCTGAAGACTTGGGGTCAATATTCTCGTAGGCCTTCTTGTTGGCTTCTTGGTGAGCATGGTGCAACGCATGTCTGGAAATGCATTTGGATACATTGTATGATGCCCTAGTGCCTTTACCAGTCTCCCAGGCCTTGAAATCTTTCCCCTAGGCAGCAATGGCCTTTTCCATGTGCTCATTTCACCACTAGGTTTCACGACGCCAGTGATTGGGCCGAGTTGTGCCACACACCTCAATTGTCTTGAGCAGGCCAGTCTTGATGTTGTTCCAGATATCCTCAGTGGCAGCATCAGCTACACCTGCAGACGAACTTACATGCGAAGTGAAGACCTCCTGTAAATAATTGCTCATGATGCTCTTTAAGCTTCCAACCTTAAGGCGAGGGATGAACTTGAGCTTGGATTTTGGTGGCACATCAATCCTCATATCGCATACAAGAAGCTGATGTTGCAGGGCTACTTCCTCACCAGGGATCACTTTTACATCTGTAACAAGACTGTGCATGGTCCTATGGATATAGATGAAGTCTATCTGCGTGGCTACCTTTCCCGACTTGTACGTGATGAGATGGCTGTCATGTTCCTTGGAACATGTTTTCCCAAGAAGCAGGTTGAATGCTAGGGCATACTCTAGGGTTCTATCACCCTCAACATCTGGTTCCAGCCTGCCATACCCAATCCCACTATGCACTTTCCTCTATCCAACTCCTGCACAGCCTACATGGCCATTCCAATCTCCACATGGGATCAAAAATTTGAATCCTGGGATCCTGGCAGTCACAGCACCCAGCTGATCAAAGAACAGGTCCTTAACCTCATCACTAGACCACTCTGTGGGGCATACACAGACAGAATGTCAACCACACGCTGGCCAACTATAAGCTTCACTAAGATGATTCTGTCGGAGACTTTCTGCACCTCAAAAGCTTTCTCTATCTACTCTTTGGCCACAAAAACTCCTACACAGCAGTGCCTTTGTTGTTTACGGACCAGTAGAGCTTGTACCTGGTGTCCATGCCCTTGGTTGTGCGGCAGTTGCCACCACTGAATATGGTCTCCTGAATACAGTAGACCTCCACTTTCCTATGGGATAGTATTTCCACTACCTCAAACTCTTCCTCTCAGAGTGATCACATTGAGTGTTCCCACCCTGAGTTTCCTCAAGTGCTTGCTTGATTCACCACAATGGCCCGGCCCGACCCTGCCTCATATACCTAACAGTAGGCCAAGCCGGAGACGTTACCAACGGATTCTATTGTTCTGATGCCATAAAGATTTTGGAACATGGTTTTTCCAAGATCGCCTGTCCTAGATGACATCCCATCTCAGTCCTTTAATGGCATCTGAGCATGCACGCTGTTCCCGCAGACAGGCAGTGTGCTTTGCCATTGTCCTTATAAAGAAAGGGGAGAAATTCATAGGCAATTCAAACACTAGATCTAAGTCTTGCAGACAAGAACAGACTACGTTCTTACTATCTGAAGTACAGAAAGCCCTGGCTAACCAGCTGACATGAGTAAGCAAGTGCATCATGGGGATAACTTTCAGTGGTTGTCGTTGGCATCAACAATGTTAAGTACTTGAAGCCTCGTTACGCGAGCTCCACTCTTGGGTGCCCTGGGAGTACCTCTATGCAGATGACTTTATTGTCATCGATGAATCCCTAAAGAAATGTGTCCGGAGGCTTTTGACTTGGAAAGCAGCAATTGACGAGAAAGGACTGACAGTAAAATGCAGTACTGACAGTAAATGCAGGAAAGACAAAGATCATGATCTGTCTAGTACGGGTTGGACCTCCTGCAGAGTTCAGTCGAGTTTCCATGTGCACTGGAGTGGGCAGCAACAGCATCTTCTGAAATCGCTGCAAGCACTAGGTGAACAAGAAATGCAGTGGGCTCAAGCCCTTGACAAAGGACCCTGATTACAGATGCACATGGTGCCAGTGAACTGCATTCCCCTTGGAAGGCAGACCACAGAGGGAAGTCCATCAGATCTGACACGCTGGAGGTGGTGGCTTCCTTTTGCTACCTAGGAGACATGCTCTCAGAAGCCAGTGGCTGTGAACTTTCAACCACAACAGGTGTGAAAACCGCTTGGAAGAATTCAAGGAGCTGCTACCAGTTCTTTAGTTCTTTCTTCCCGCCACCTCTCTTTCAAGACATGTGAAACCCATGAACAGCTCTTGTGTGTGGAGCGCAATGCTCCGTGCCAGTGAGACTTCGCTAATGACAAAGCTTAACCTCCGATGTCTGCAGCGAAATGACAGGGCAATGATCAGACAGATTTGTAATGTCAAGCTGCAAGACACTGTAACCACCAGATCCAATGAGCTACTTGAGCGGCTTGTCATTGAGGATCTGGAGCTCATTCTGAAGGAGAGAAGGTTCCGCTGGTATCGTCATGTGGAATGCTCCAATAGTGCAGTCAAGACAGCCTTTGACATACAGGTTGATGGTAAGCATGGGCTTGAGAGGCCTGAGACGACATGGCAGCAGCTAACAGAGAGGGATTGCAGAGAGTGGAAGATGTCGGATATCGGCCCTCATGATAGACATACCTGGAGATCTGGTATGAGATCTGCTCTGCATACAACAAGCCAGCTCCTGGAAGGGGGCCCACTGATGTGGATTTTCCCCTGTACCTGCACATTAATCAAAAATCCAATGATGATGATGAAGAGCAACATGACTGGCAAAGATGGTAAAGATGTTGAATTCACAATGCCCTCCACAACATTGCTTTTCTGACATCTTTACAAGTTCTGAACAAGGTACTGGATGAACTCAATGTATTATCATCTGGTCATCGGAGTTTTGATTAATGTGCAGGTTCAGGGGCAACATCCACATCCCCTTCCAAGAAGCTGGCAGCTGCGTGAATGGCAGATCTAATATCAGCTCTCTCGGTATGCCTATCATGAGAGCTTGCACTCTCTGCAATCCCTCTCTGTCAGCTGCTTCCAAGTCATCTTGGGCCTCCCAAGCCCACGCTTTCCATCAACCTGTATGTCAAAGGCTGTCTTAACTGCACCACTGGAGCGTTCCACATGTCCATACCAGTGAAGCCTTCTCTCCTTCAGTCTCAATGAGGTCCAGATCCTCAATGCGAAGCCGTGCAAGTAGCTCATTAGATCTGGTAGTGACAATGTCTTGTGGCTTGACATTAATAGATCTGTCTCATCATTGCCCCATCATTTTGTTGCAGACACGGGAGGTCTGGCTTTGTCAATGGCCGAGTCTCACTGGCATTGAGCATTACCTTCCGCACACAAGAGCTGTACACGCAGCCACGTCCTGAAAGACAGGTGGCGGGAAGAGAGAACTGGTAGCAGCTTCTTGAATTTCTTCCAGGCGGTTTTCACGTGTTGTAGTTGAAAGTTCACAGCCATCGGTTGCTGAGAGCATGTCTCCTAGAGAGCAAAAGGAAGCTACCACCTACAGCTTGTCAGATTCGACTTGGACTCTCCTCTGTGGTCTGCCATCCAAGGGGCATGCAGTTACCTGGCACCATGTACATCTGGTATCAGTGTCCTTTGCCAAATGCTTGAGCCAACAGGGGTCCGGTCCCGTACCACAGATCATGATCTTCCTCTTTCCTGCATTTACTTGGTCCTTTCTCCTCCATTGCTTCTTTCCAAGTCAAGAGTCTCCTGACACATTCCTTCAGTGATTCAGCAATGACAACAAGGTCATCGGCATAGAGGTCCTCCAAGGGGACCCCAGAGTGGAATCGAGTGACAAAGTTTCAAGCACAACGATGAAGAGCAGCAGGCAGAGTACAGAGTCTGGGTGAACAAAGACCTTCACTTCAAACTCTTCACTGGACCCTTTCACCAACATGGCTCCGCTCATTGGCATACATCCCCTGCATCAATCCACTCGTCTATACCAAGTTTTCTCAGCGCCCACTAGATGACCTTTCAAGGCAGTCCATCAAAGGAATTCTCCAGGTCTACAAAAGCCATGTAGAGTCTCTTGTTGGCAGCTAGATACTCTTGCAGCTGCCGGAATACAAAGACTTTGTCTATCGTGCCTTTGCCTGGGACAAAGCCAAACTGGTAATCGTCCATTGACACCAACTGTCTGAGGCGGTCCACAATCCTCTCCAGGACTTTCATCACCTGCTTTGTCAGCTTTAGACTCCAACAGTTTCCCATTTTCCACGCATGCCCCTTGCCCTTGTAGAGGAAGACAATGAAACTCTGCTCCCACTAAGAGAGTACCTTGCCATCGCAAATGATTGCAGCTGCAAGGTCACAGATCATGGAGGTGACAGTGTCACCAGCTGCTCATATAATCTCCAATGCTATACCTGTTGGGCCCAATGCTTTGCTTGTTTTCATCTGAGAGATAGCTTTCTTAAACACATCACTGGTGATTTGGATAGGTTGGCCCATCCCACCATGCACTTCCTTATATCTAGTGCCTGCACGACATACATGGCCATTCCAATCTCCTCATGGGATCAGAAATTCAAATCCTGGAATCCTGGCAGTCACAGCACCCAGTTGATCAAAGAATAGGTCCTTAATCTCATCACTAGACCACTCTGTGGGGCATTCACACACAGAATGGTATTCACATGCTGGCCAACTATAAGTTTCACTAAGATGATTCTGTTGGAGACTCTCTGCACCTCAAAAATGTTTTCCTATCCACTCTTCGGCCACAAATACTCCTACACCAGCAGTGCCTGTCATTTCCAGACCAGTAGAGCTTGGACCTGGTGTCCTTGCCCTTGATAGTGCGTCTGTTGCCACCACTATATAATGTCTCCTCAATACAGCAGACATCCACTTTCCTGCGGGATAGTGTTTTCACTTCCTCACAAACTCTTCCTCTCAGAGTGTTTACACTGAGTGTTTCCAACCTGAATTTCCTCGGGTGCTTGCTGGATTCACAACAATGGCCTGACCCTGCCTCCCACACCTGACAGGAAGCCAAGCTGGAGACATTACCAATGGAGCTTTGATGTCTATTGGCACTGCCTAAAGATCGCCTGTCCTAGCTGACATTCAACTGTTTCTTGTATGCGATATGAGGATTGATGTGCCACCAAAATCCAAGCACAAGTTCACCCCTCACCTTAAAGTTTGGAAGCTTAAAGGCCCTTACAAGCAATTATTTCCAGGTCTTCAACTCACATGTGAGTGCATCTGCAGGTGTAGCTGATGCTGCCACTGAGGATATCTGTAACGACGTTAAGATTGGACTGTTCAAGACAACTGAGCTGTGAGGCACAACTCGGCCCAATAATTGGCACCTTGAAACCTGGTGGTGGAGTGAGCATGTGGAAAAGGCCATAGCTGCCAAAGGGAAAGCTTTCAAGGCCTGGAAGACTGGTAAAGGCACTAGGGCATCATAAGATGCAGCCAAATGCATTGCCAGACATGCAATGCACCATGTTCATTAAGAAGCCAACAAGAAGGCCTACGAGAATATTGACCCCAAGTCTTCAGAAGTCTACCGCCTTGCTTATCAGTTTAGATTGATTGATTGTGTTGGGGTTTAACGACACATCAACCCTTGTGGGTCATTTTGTGTCGTCTCCCAGAGACAGGGAGAAAAGAGATAGAAGAGATAGTAGAAGAGATGAAAGAGAGGACAGGGAAGAAAGAGGGACAGGAGTGAAAGTGAAGAAACAGAAGAAATAAAAACATTCCCCTTCTACCCTTACCTGCTACAAGGATAGCAGGCCTTGCCCAACTGTAAGCCAATATCAATTGGACGCCCCGGTGCCCTGAGGTACAGGACACCTTCGCACCACCCGACTATCAGTTTAGAGGAGAGAACACTGTGGTTGGTGGTGGCAAATCGGTGAAGAATGATGGAGGGGAGATGTCAATAAGCAAAGACTCAAAGCAGAAGGCCCGGTTAGAGAACTACCGTCAGCTTCTCAATGCCGAGTTTTTACTGGGAACCAGACTCCCTGTCTGATGAACCACCAGTGGAAGGCCTGTCTATCCCAATCACCAGTACGTTGTATTATGGTTTTAAGAAAGCTATCTCTCAAATGAAGATGAGCAAAGCACAGGGCCCATCAGGCATAGTAGTGGAGATGATACAAGCAGCCGATGACAACGGTGCCTCTAAGATCTGTGACCTTGCAGCTGCAATCAATTGCAATGGCAAGGTACTCTCTTACTGGGAGCAGTTTCATTGTCTGCTTCTACAAGGGTAAGGGGATGCATGGAAAAGGGGAAACTAACGTGGTCTAAAGCTGACAAAGCAGGTCATGAAAGTCTTGTATAGGATTGTGGATCGCCCCATCAGACAGTTGGTGTCAATCGACGATTCTCAGTTTGGCTTTGTCCCAGGCAGAGGCACAACAGATGCAATCTTTGTAGAAAAGCAGCTGCAAGAGAAGTATCTAGCAGCCAACAAGAGACTCTACATGGCTTTTGTAGATCTGGAAAAGTCGTTTGATGGAGTACCTCGAAAGATCTCTAGTGAGAGCTGAGAAAACTTGGTGTGGAGGAGTGGATTGTGTGACTGGTGCATTGGATGTATGCCAATGAGCGGAGCCATGTCCGTGTTGGTGACGGGTACAGCGAAGAGTTTAAAGTGAAGTTCAGTGTTCATCAAGGCTCGGTTCTCAGCCTGTTGCTCTTCATAATTGTGCTTGAAGCCTTGTCACTCGAGTTCCACTCTGGGTTCCCCTGGGAGGACCTCTTTGCCGATGACCTTGGTATCATCACTCAATCGTTTGAGGAATGTGTCAGGAGGCTCTTGACTTGGAAAGAGGCAATGGAGAAGAAAGGACTGACTAAATGCAGGAAAGACAAAGATCATGATCTGTGTCGCAGGCCTGGACTCCCTGCAGAGTTCAGGCGAGTTTCCATGTGCAGTCTGTCACACTGGAATGGGCAGTAACAGCATCTTCTGAAACAGTTGCAAGCGCTGAGTGCACAAGAAATGCAGAGGGATCAAGCACTTGGCAAAGGTGGCAAAGGACCCTGATTACAGATGTACTAAGTGCCAGGGAACTGCATGCAGCTTGGACGATAGA
Source organism: Anodontia alba (assembly GCA_964016985.1). NCBI lineage: Eukaryota > Metazoa > Mollusca > Bivalvia > Lucinida > Lucinidae > Anodontia > Anodontia alba. The sequence goes on from OZ024827.1 coordinate 29,472,715, forward strand.
CCACAGAGGGAAGCACAAGTCAAACCCATCGAGCTGTAGGTGGTAGCTTTCTCTTCCTACTTAGGAGACATGCTCTCAGCAGCTGATGGCTGTGAACTTTCAATCACAACACGTATGAAAACCGCCTCGAAGCAGTTCAAGGAACTGCTACCAGTTCTCTCTTCCTGCCACCTCTCTTTCAAAACACTTGGCCACGTGTACAGGTGTTGTGTGCAGAGTGCAATGTTCCATGCCAATAAGACTTGGCCACTGATAAAGCCAAACCTCAAACATCTGCAGCAAAATGACAGGGCACTGATCAGACAGATCTGCAAAGTCAAACTGCAAGACACTGTCACCACCAAATCCAATTAGCTACTTGTGCGGCTTGGCATTGAGGATCTTGACCTCATTCTAAAGGAGAGGCTCAGCTGGTATGGATATGTGGAACGCTCCAATGGTGCAGTCAAGACAGCCTTTAGCATACAGGTTGATGGAACGCATGGGCTTGAGAGGCCCAAGATGACATGGCAGCTGCTGACAGAGAGGGATTGCAGAGAGTGGAAGCTCTGGGCTATCGACCCTAATGATAGGGATTGCAGAGAGTGGAAGCTCTGGACTATCGACCCTAATGATAGACATACCTGGATATCTTGTATGAGATCTACCATGCATGCAGCAAGCCAGCTACCTGGAAGGGGTCCCACTGATGTGGATGTTGCCCCTGTACCTGCATGTTAATCAAAAATCTGATGATCCTGATGATGATGATGATGATGATGATGAGCAACATCACTGGTACATTGTAAAGATGTATTCAACAATGTCCTCCACAACATTGCTTTTCTGACATCTTTACAAGAACCAGTCAGGTACTGCTTGAACAATATATCATCATCAGACCATCGGATTTTTTATTAATGTGCAGGTACATGGGCAACATCCACATCCCCTTCCAGGTAGCTGGCTTGCTACGCGCATTGCAGATCTCATACAAGATCTCCAGGTATGTCTATCATGAGAGCTTCCACTCTCTGCAATTCCTCTCCGTCATCTGCTTTCATGTCATCTTGGGCCTCCCAGACTCATGCTTTCCATCAACCTGTATGTCAAAGGCTCTCTTGACTGCACCATTGGAGCATTCCACATGTCCATACCAGCAGAGCCATTTCTCCTCCAGAATGAGGTACAGATCCTCAATGCAAACCCGCACAAGTAACTCACTGGATCTGGTGGTGACAATGTCTTGCGGCTTGACATTGCAGATCTGTCTGATCATTGCCCTGTCAATTTGCTGCAGACATTGGAGATTTGGCTTTGTCAATAGCCAAGTCTTAATGGCATGGAGCATTGTGCTCTACACACAATACCTGTACACGTGGCCACATGTCTTGAAAGAGAGGTGGCAGGAAGACAGAACCGGTAGCAACTCCTTGAACTTCTTCCAGGTGGCTTTCACACGTGTTGTGGTTGTAAGTTCACAGCTATCGGCTGCTGAGAGCATGTCTTCTAGGTAGCAAAAGGAAGCTACCACCTCCAGCTTGTCAGGTCCGACGTGGACTTCCCTATGTTGTCTGCTGTCCAAGGGGCATGCAGTTCCCTGGCACTGTGTACATCTGTAATCAGGGTCCTTTGCCAAGCACTTGATCCCACTGCATTTCTTGTGCACCCAGTGCTTGCAGCCATTGCAGAAGATTCTGTTGCTGCCCACTCCAGTTTGACAGACAGCACATGAAACTCGTCTTGAGCTCTGCAGGAGGTCCAGGCCCATACCACAGATCATGATCTTCGTCTTTCCTGCATTTACTCTCTCCTCCATTGCTTCTTTCCAAGTCAAGAGCCTCCTGACACATCCCTCGAGCGATTCAGCGATGATAACAAGGTCATTGGTATAAAAGTCCTCCCAGAGCGGAACTCGGATAACAAGGCTTCAAGCAAAATGATGAAGAGCAGCAGGCTGAGTACCCAGTCTTCGTGAACACCAAAAACCTTCACTTCAAACTCTTCACTGTACCCCTCACAACATGGACATGGCTCCGCTCATTGGCATACATCCCCTGCACCAGTCACACAATCCACACCAAGTTTTCTCAGCGCCCACCTGATGACCTTTCCAAGCACTCCATCAAAAGCCTTCTCCAGGTCTGCAAAAGCCATGTAGAGTCTCTTGTTGGCAGCTAGATACTCCAGCAGATGCCTGACTACAAAGATTGCATCTGTTGTGCCTCTGCCTGGGACAAAGCCAAACTGGGAATTGTCAGTTGACACCAACTGTTTGATGAGGCATTCGACAATCTTCTCCAGACTTTCATGGCCTGCTTTGTCAGCTTCAGACCACGTTAGCTTCCCCTTTTCCATGCATCCCCCTTACCCTTGTAGAGGCAGACAATGAAACTCCTCCCAGTCATCGGTTACCCTTCAATCACAAATGACTGCAGCTGTGTGGTCACAGATCATGGAGGCGCCCATCTCACCGGCTGCTCGTATTATCTTCACCATTATGCCTGTTGGGCCCTGTGCTTTCTCCTCTTCATCTGAGAGATAGCTTTTTTAAAACCATATCACTGGTGACTGGCATAGGCGGGCCTTCCACTGGTGGTTCATCAGACAGGCAGTCTGGGTCCAAGTCAAACTCAACATTGAGAAGCTTTTGGTAGTGCTCTGATCAGGCCTTCTACTTTGAGTCTTTGCTCATTGACACCTCCCTTGCATCATTCTTCACCGATATGCCACCACCAACAACAGTGTTCTCTCCTCTAAACTGGTTAGCACGGCAGTAGACTTCTGAAGACTTGGGGTCAATATTCTCGTAGGCCTTCTTGTTGGCTTCTTGGTGAGCATGGTGCAATGCATGTCTGGAAATGCATTTGGCTGCATTGTATGATGCCCTAGTGCCTTTACCAGTCTCCCAGGCCTTGAAATCTTTCCCCTAGGCAGCAATGGCCTTTTCCACGTGCTCATTCCACCACCAGGTTTCACGACGCCAGTGATTGGGCTGAGTTGTGAAACACACCTCAGTTGTCTTGAGCAGGCCAGTCTTGATGTTGTTCCAGATATCCTCAGTGGCAGCATCAGCTACACCTGCAGACGAACTTACATGTGAGTTGATGACCTCCTGTAAATAATTGCTCATGATGCTCTTTAAGCTTCCAACCTTAAGGCGAGGGATGAACTTGAGCTTGGATTTTGGTGGCACATCAATCCTCATATCGCATACAAGAAGCTGATGTTGCAGGGCTACTTCCTCGCCAGGGATCACTTTTACATCTGTAACAAGTTTGTGCATGGTCCAATGGATAACGATGAAGTCTATCTGGTTGGCTACCTTTCCCGACTTGTATGTAATGAGATGGCTGTCATGTTCCTTGGAACATGTATTCCCAAGAAGCAGGTTGAATGCTAGGGCATACTCTAGGGTTCTATCACCCTCAACATCTGGTTCCAGCCTGCCATACCCAATCCCACTATGCACTTTCCTCTATCCAAATCCTGCACGGCCTACATGGCCATTCCAATCTCCACATGGGATCAGAAATTTGAATCCTGGGATCCTGGCAGTCACAGCACCCAGCTGATCAAAGAACAGGTCCTTAACCTCATCACTAGACCACTCTGTGTGATCATTAACCACACGCTGGCCAACTATAAGCTTCACTAAGATGATTCTGTCGGAGACTTTCTGCACCTCAAAAGCTTTCTCTATCCACTCTTTAGACCAAAAACACTCCTACATCAGCAGTGCCTTTGTTGTTTACGGACCAGTAGAGCTTGTACCTGGTGTCCTTGCCCTTGATTGTGCGGCTGTTGCCACCACTGAATATGGTCTCCTGAATACAGCAGACCTCCACTTTCCTACGGGATAGTGTTTCCACCCAGCTAAGACACAATAAAGTAGGGATTTTGTGGTTGAGCTATGTTATATGCACATAACAAACTGTAATCAAACCAGATTTGTATAAGTTTTAAACCACTGAATCCGCAATTGAATAACCTTCATGTACATATATAGTTTTGGGTATCTGCAACCATCTGATTTGGAGAAAAATGGCTAGACATGCCGAAAAAATGGCATTTTTTGCGCGTTATGCTGTTGCAAGATTTTTTCCTTTATTTTTCAAAGTTGGCATTTTTAATATGTACTGCCAGATGGGAAAACTAAGCCTTTTGTGAGATGGAGATATACCTCCCCTAAATTCTAGTTTACGGATTACGAATTGGTGAAATATCACTTGAGATATGCCAGATAAAGTAAATGCTGTCCTTCGTTATACTTTTTTCATTTTTTGGGGTTCCCGCAACAACAAGCATTTTAAGCCTAGTATGAGGTCATTCATGGGTGTTTCTGTTATTCTGCAAATAAATTTAGATACAAAATCATAAAACAAAAGGCTTGTCATACTTGTAAACAGTACAGATATTTCATGTCGCGCACCTGGAAAAAGCCCTTTTTTGTAGAGTCCGTAGCCCCCTATTTTTCGGTGAATCACATCGTCATCATATTAGCTTTAATTTTAATACAGCTTTCATTTTCTATTTATGGGCAACAGACCTAGCTGACATGCCAAATGGATTCAGACTTGCTTAATATACGGCTTAGTTATGGCTGTCAAAATGCTGTCAGTAGCCCTGTAGAGTCCGTGCCCCTGTTTTTCTATAATGCATAAAATAATTTTATTCCACAGAACCTTTGTTAAACTTTCCTTTTTACATTACCTCTAAGCAAAGGTTAAAAAAAGAAATATCATTTTGGAAAATAATGATTCTTATAAATAGTGTCCAGGATGATAATGACACAAATAAGACCATGTTACATAGTAAAAGTGAAATTTGTAGACCACTGAATATGTTGGTTTAGGTGATTTTGATAGTTTTGGAGAGATAATTTAATGTACAAAACAGTTTTTTAAAACAAAACATTGAATTCTTTCAGAATAAATGATTTTTTTGTTTTAATTCTAATGAGGTAGCTAGGGGCTACAGACTCTACAAATGTGTCTTTCAATGAAATGCCTATACTGAAACGCTTGTTTTCAGGCTAGAGTGCTTAAAACATAATTAATGTTTGCAACCACCATAGAACTGGACACATGTGTGGCCACCGTTGATCCCCAACATACATTTGTGGCAACCGTTGATCCCCAGACATACATACGCAGCCACAGTTGATTGCCGACATACATGCACAGCCACTGTCGATCCTCAACAATTATGCGCAGCCACCGTTGATCTCCGACATACATGTGTCTACCGTTGATCCCCAACATTCATGTGCAGCTACCTTGGATATGTGCAGCCACCCTTGATCCTCGACATACATGAAGGGCCAACGTTGATCCCTAGCCTATATGCAGGACCACCGTTGAACCCAGCATACGTGTGGTCAGTCATCATTGATACCCAGCATACCTTTGCAGTCACCCTTAATCCCAGATATACATGTGCGGCCACCTTTGATCTCCAACATATATATATATATATATATATATATATATATATACGACCACGCTTTATCATCATCTATCTATATGCCTGGTTAACATTGATCTCCAACATACATGTGCAGCCACCATTGATCCCCGATATGTATGTGTGGTCACCACTGATCCCCGACATATATGCGCAACCACCATCGATCCCTGGCATTCATATTCCCTGATATACATGTGCAGTCACTGTTGATCCCATATATAATAATTTGCAGTCGCAGTTGATCCCGGACATCCATTTGCAGCCACCGTTGATCCCCAAGATACATGTGCAGATATTGTTGATACCTGACATCTATGCCCTGCCACCACTGAACCACAGTATAAATGCATGGCCACCATTGATTCCCGACATACATGCGTGGCCATCAACGATCCCCGACATATATGCATGGCCGCCATTGATTCCCAATATACATGTACAGCCACCATTGATTCCTAATGTACTTTTGCTGTTGATCACCTATACATACATGTACATGTGTGGCCACCTTTGATCTCAAACATAAATGTGTGTCTACTGTCAATACTCAATGTGCATTTTCTGCCACCACTGATCTTCCAACATAGATGTGTGTCCACATTTGATCCCAAAAAACATGTGCTTTCATGTTTATCTCCAACATACAATCATGTGCTGCCACCGTTCATCCCCAAAATTCATGTGCGGCAACCGTTAATCACTATCATATATGAGCAGCCACTATTGATCTCCAGCAAACATGTGCAGCCAACGTTGATCCCCAACATATATATGTACAGCCACCCTTGATCCTAGACACACATTTGTGGTCACCGTTGATCTCTTGACGTATATGTGCAGCCATTGTTGATCCCCAACATACATTTGCAGCCACGGATGTGTGGCCACCACTGATCCCAAAAATACATTTGCGGCCATAGTTGATCCCTGATATACATGTGTGGCCAATCTTGATCCCCAACATACATGCACGGACAGTTGATACCCAGTACAGGTGCAGCCATCGTTTACATGTGAGGCTAAGGTTGATTCCAGACATGTGCGGGAACCATTGACACCCAACGTACATGTGCGGCCATCATTGATCACAGACGTACATTTGCAACCACCATTATTCCCTGACACACACATGTGCAACCACCGCTGATCCCACTGTCTGTCATGTTAAGTGAGTCAGAATACTATAGCTTCATAGAATAACCATCTGAATGCAGCCTCGTTTATTTACTTATTCAGTTAAGTCTCTATATAGCTCTCAAAACAAACCTTTACTGATGTATACCATTGACACATTAATATCAGCCCAAAACTTTTGAAGTTACTTTTTGACATTTTTTATGTCAGCAATTAGGTTACATTTTTGCTTAAAATATTTGCATAATAATTTTGAATCATTATCTCTAACAATAACAAAGTTTCCATCTGCAGGGTGCAGAAAGTTTCAGTAGACATCAATCGGAATTCAGCCATTCAATCTGTAGAGTCCGTAGCCCCTGACTGACCAAGTATTTGTTATGCTACAAGATGTTATAATCAGGGATATGTCTTGTCAACTTCAAAACCTATCAACTTCAAAACATTTTTCATTCAATATTCTTCATGAATAAGTTGATAATACATTTTCTAGGTTTTAGAAAGGGTGATTTCATACAATTAGTTTTTTGTATTTGTTAGAATTCCTTCTAAACCTGTAGAAAAGGGCAACATGTGCATTAAAATGTGCATTGTTGTAACTTTACAAGGCTATAGGTAACCAGCTGACATCAGTTGAATAGTTTTCTCAAAATAGATACCTCTTTTAACCTCTATTAATGTAACTGTAGAGTCCGTAGCCCCAGAGCTGTCACATACATGTTCCATTACAAGCTGGTTTTAGGAAATCCAGCCATGATATTTTGTTTCAGTTTACAATATCTTATTATTCTTCACTTACAAATCTTGTTAAACTACAATTCTACTGATTTGAAAGGAACAAAAAAGTAAAATAACACCTTTTAGAGATTTTAAATCTATACCAAAGTACTTGGAGATCTACAAAATCACACATTTTTGCTGTGTGAATTAAGTTTTATGTAATCATGTCAAGTCTCAGCAAATCACTGATACAATAATGTCATTTGACTCAATTGGAGTATACTTCATAACAATGGCTTTGTCAATAATGTGAAAATGTATAGTCCGTAGGCCCATTTCAGTATCTCAAGTTACAGGAAAAGTGGCCAAAGTTAACACAACTGAACAACAGAAAAAATATCAGTTGCCAGAAGAAATGCATCAAACAAGCGTATTATGGGACAGACATGTTAATCAACCTCCAACATTTTTTGTAACTGAATTTAGAAACAATGACATTTTTCAGGCAAATACCCCCTTAGCCTTCAGGGTCTCTGAAAATCATAGTTAGGATGAAAAAATGGGTGACTTGTTTTTGTTTGGACAGAAATAGGTTGGAAGTCTTGTCTGACAAAAATTAGCAGAAGAGAGGTCTTTTAAAAGATTAAAAATGAAAGCGTTATGCTTCACCTAGTAGAGTCTGTAGCCCCCATAGGGTGGGTATGAGTATCAACCTACATCATAAAAACTACTTACTGCAAAACAAAACCCCTTCAGGACAATGTGCGTGAGTGTTGGAGGAACCTACTTTTGTATAAATTTGATCGTTCCTCACAAGTTCATTTTTGGTCATTCTTGCAACATGTTATCCCTACTTTATTGTGTCTTAGCCGACAACCTCACAAACTCTTCCTCTCAGAGTGATCACACTGAGTGTTCCCACCCTGAGTTTCCTCAGGTGCTTGCTTGATTCACCACAATGGCCTGGCCCGTTCCTGCTTCATACACCTGACAGAAGGCCAAGCCAGAGACGTTACCAACGGATTCTATTGTTCTGATGCCAAAAAGATTTTGGAACATTGTTTTTCCAAGATCGCCTGTCCTAGCTGACATCCCATCTCAGTCCTTTAATGGCATCTGAGCATGCACGCTGTTCCCGCACTCAGGCAGTATGCTTTGCCATTGTCCTTACAAAGAAAGGGGAGAAATTCATAGGCAATTCAAACACTAGATCTAAGTCTTGCAGACAAGAACAGACTACCTTCTTACTATCTGAAGTACAGAAAGCCCTGGCTAACCAGCTGACATGAGTAAGCAAGTGCATCATGGGGATAACTTTCAGTGGTTGTCGTTGGCATCAACAATGTTAAGTACTTGAAGCCTCGTTATGCGAGCTCCACTCTTGGGTGCCCTGGGAGTACCTCTATGCAAATGACCTTGTTGTCATTGATGAATCCCTGAAGGAATGTGTACGGAGGTTTTTGACTTGGAAAGCAGCAATTGAGGAGAAAGGACTGACAGTAAAATGCAGTACTGACAGTAAATGCAGGAAAGACAAAGATCATGATCTGTCTAGTACGGGTTGGACCTCCTGCAGAGTTCAGTCGAGTTTCCATGCGCACTGGAGTGGGCAGCAACAGCATCTTCTGAAATGGCTGCAAGCACTAGGTGAACAAGAAATGCAGTGGGCTCAAGCCCTTGACAAAGGACTCTGATTATAGATGCGCACGGTGCCAGTGAACTGCATTCCCCTTGGAAGGCAGACCACAGAGGGAAGTCCATCAGATCTGACACGCTGGAGGTGGTAGCTTCCTTTTGCTACCTAGGAGACATGCTCTCAGAAGCTGGTGGCTGTGAACTTTCAACCACAACAGGTGTGAAAACCGAAGAAGTTCAAGGAGCTGCTACCAGTTCTTTAGTTCTTTCTTCCCGCCACCTCTCTTTCAAGACATGTGAAACCTATAAACAGCTCGTGTGTGGAGCGCAATGCTCCATGCCAGTGAGACTTGGCTAATGACAAAGCCAAACCTCCGATGTCTGCAGCGAAATGACAGGGCAATGATCAGACAGATTTGTAATGTCAAGCTGCAAGACATTGTAACCACCAGATCCAATGAGCTACTTGAGCGGCTTGGCATTGAGGATCTGGAGCTCATTCTGAAGGAGAGAAGGCTCCACTGGTATGTTCATATGGAACGCTCCAATAGTGCAGTCAAGATAGCCTTTGACATACAGGTTGACGGTAAGCATGGGCTTGAGAGGCCTGAGATGACATGACAGCAGCTAACAGAGAGGGATTGCAGGGAGTGGAAGATGTCGGATATCGATCCTCATGATAGACATACCTGGAGATCTGGTATGAGATCTGCTCTGCATACAACAAGCCAGCTCCTGGAAGGGGGCCCACTGATGTGGATGTTCCCCTGTATCTGCACATTAATCAAAAATCCAATGATGATGATGAAGAGCAACATGACTGGCAAAGATGGTAAAGATGTTGAATTCACAATGCCCTCCACAACATTGCTTTTCTGACATCTTTACAAGTTCTAAACAAGGTACTGGATGAACTCAATGTATTCATCTGGTCATCGGATTTTTGATTAACGTGCAGGTTCAGGGGCAACATCCACATCCCCTTCCAAGAAGCTGGCAGCTGCGTGAATGGCAGATCTAATATCAGCTCTCTCGGTATGTCTATCATGAGAGCTTCTACTCTCTGCAATCCCTCTCTGTCAGCTGCTTCAAAGTCATCTTGGGCCTCCCAGACCCACGCTTTCCATCAACCTGTATGTCAAAGGCTGTCTTAACTGCACCACTGGAGCGTTCCACATGTCCATACCAGTGGAGCCTGCTCTCCTTCAGAATGAGGTCCAGATCCTCAATGCCAAGCCGCGCATGTAGCTCATCAGATCTGGTAGTGACAATGTCTTGTGGCTTGACATTAATAGATCTGTCTCATCATTGCCCCATCATTTTGTTGCAGATACTGGAGGTCTGGCTTTGTCAATGGCCGAATCCCACTGGCATTGAGCATTACCTTCCGCATACAAGAGCTGTACACGCAGCCACATGTCCTGAAAGACAGGTGGTGGGGAGAGAGAACTGGTAGCAGCTTCTTGAATTTTTCTTCAGGCGGTTTTCACGTGTTGTGGTTGAAAGTTCACAGCCATCGGCTGCTGAGAGCATGTCTCCTAGAGAGCAAAAGGAAGCTACCACCTACAGCTTGTCAGATTCAACTTGGACTCTCCTCTGTGGTCTGCCATCCAAGGGGCATGCAGTTACCTGGCACCATGTACATCTGATATCATTGTCCTTTTCCAAACGCTTGAGCCAACAGCATTTCTTGTGCACCCAGTGCTTGCAGCTGTTGCAGAAGATGCTGTTGCTGCCCACTCCAGTGCGACAGATAGCTGATGGAAACTCACCTGAACTCTGCAGGGGTCCGGGCCCGTACCACAGATCATGATCTTTGTCTTTCCTGCATTTACTTGGTCCTTTCTCCTCCATTGCTTCTTTCCAAGTCAAGAGTCTCCTGACACATTAATTGAGTGATTCAGCAATGACAACAAGGTCATCGGCATAGAGGTCCTCCAAGGGGACCCCAGAGTGGAATCAAGTGACAAAGTTTCAAGCACAACGATGAAGAGCAGCAGGCAGAGTACTGAGTCTGGGTGAACACAGACCTTCACTTCAAACTCTTCACTGGACCCTTTCACCAACATGGCTCAGCTCATTGGCATACATCCCCTGCACCAATCCACTCTTCCATACCAGGTTTTCTCAGCCCCCACCAGATGACCTTTCAAGGCAGTCCATCAAAGGAATTCTCCAGGTCTACAAAAGCCATATAGAGTCTCTTGTTGGCAGCTAGATACTCTTGCAGCTGCCGGAATACAAAGATTTTGTCTGTCGTGCCTTTGCCTTGGACAAAGCCAAACTGGGAATCGTCCATTGACACCAACTGTCTGAGGCGGTCCACAATCCTCTCCAGGACTTTCATCACCTGCTTTGTCAGCTTCAGACTGCAACAGTTGTCCCTTGCCCTTGTAGAGGAAGACGATAAACTCTGCTCCCACTAAGAGAGTACCTTGCCATCGCAAATGATTGCAGCTGCAAGGTCACAGATCATGGAGGTGCCAGTGTCACCAGCTGCTCGTATAATCTCCAATGCTATATCTGTTGGGCCCAATGCTTTGCTTGTTTTCATCTGAGAGATAGCTTTCTTAAACACATCACCTGGTGATTTAGATAGGTGGGCCCATCCCACCATGCACTTCCTTATATCTAGTGCCTGCACGACATACATGGCCATTCTAATCTCCTCATGGGATCAGAAATTCAAATCCTGGAATCCTGGCAGTCACAGCACCCAGTTGATCAAAGAATAGAATCCTTTATCTCATCACTAGACCACTCTGTGGGGCATTCACACACAAAATGGTGTTCACATGCTGGCCAACTATAAGTTTCACTAAGATGATTCTGTTGGAGACTCTCTGCACCTCAAAAACTTTCCCTATCCACTCTTCGGCCACAAATACTCCTACACCAGCAGTGCCTGTCATTTCCAGACCAGTAGAGCTTGTACCTGGTGTCCTTGCCCTTGATAGTGCGTCTGTTGCCACCACGATATGTCTCCTCAATACAGCAGACATCCACTTTCCTGCGGGATAGTGTTTTCACTTCCTCACAAACTCTTCCTCTCAGTGTTTACACTGTTTCCACCCTGAATTTCCTCGGCAGCTTGTTTGATTCACCACAATGGCCTGACCTTGCCTCCCACACCTGACTGGAAGCCAAGCTAGAGACATTACCAATGGAGCTTTGATGTCTATTGGCACTGCCTAACTATTTTTGTGATCACCATAAAGATTTTGGAACATTTGTTTGTTTTTACGAGATCGCTTGTCCTAGCTGACATTCAACTGTTCTTTAACAGCATCTGAGAATTGCCTTGTCCTTATAAACAAAGTGGAGAAATTCACATGCCATTCAAACAGTAGATCTAAGTCTTGCAGACAAGAACAGACTACCTTCTTTCTACCTGAAGTATAGAAAGCCCTAGCTAACCAGCTTGCTTGAGTAAGCAAGTGCGACATGGGGATCACTTTCAGTGGTTGTTGTCAGCATCAACAATGTTAAGTACTTGTTTAGCTCTGTGTCTCCAACATCAAGGATCCTAGATTACCCTAGAGAATGCCCTAGCAATCAACCTGTTTCTTGGGAACACGTGTTCTAACCTCATCACATACAAGTCGGGAAAGGTAGCCAAGAAGATAGACCTCATCCTTTTCCATAGGACCATGCATCCATTTCCTTAGGACCATGCGCAAACATGTGCAAACTTACAGTCACAGATGTAAAAGTGACACCTGGCCAGGAAGTAGCCCTGCAACATCTGCTTCTTGTATGCGATATGAGGATTGATGTGCCACCAAAATCTAAGCACAAGTTCACCCCTCACCTTAAAGTTTGGAAGCTTAAAAGCCCTTACAAGCAATTATTTCCAGGTCTTCAACTCACATGTGAGTGTGTCTGCAGGTGTAGCTGATGCTGCCACTGAGGATATCTGGAACAGCATCAAGACTGGACTGTTCAAGACAACTGAGCAGTGAGGCACAACTCGGCCCAATCATTGGCACCTTGAAACCTGGTGGTGGAGTGAGCACGTGGAAAAGGCCATAGTTGCCAAAGGGAAAGCTTTCAAGGCCTGGAAGACTGGTAAAGGCACTAGGGCATCATACAATGCAGCCAAATGCATTGCCAGACGTGCAATGCACCATGTTCATTAAGAAGCCAACAAGAAGGCCTACGAGAATATTGACCCCAAGTCTTCAGAAGTCTACTGCCTTGCTAACCAGTTTATAGGAGAGAACTCTGTGGTTGGTGGTGGCAAATCGGTGAAGAATGATGGCGGGGAGATGTCAATGAGCAAAGACTCAAAGCAGAAGGTCTGGTTAGAGCACTACTGTCAGCTTCTCAATTTTTGAGTTTTGACTGGGAACCAGACATGTCTGATGAACCACCAGTGGTAGTCCTGTCTATCCCAATCGCCAGTATTATGGTTTTAAGAAAGCTATCTCTCAAATGAAGATGAGCAAAGCAATGGGCCCATCAGGCATAGTAATGGAGATGATACCAGCATCCGATGACAAGGGCGCCTCTAAGATCTGTGACCTTGCAGCTGCAATCAATTGCAATGGCAAGGTACTCTCTTACTGGGAGCAGAGTTTCATTGTCTGCCTCTACAAGGGTAAGGGGATGCATGGAAAAGGGGAAACTAACGTGGTCTAAAGCTGACAAAGCAGGTCATCAAAGTCCTGGATAGGATTGTGGATCGCCTCACACAGTTTGTGTCAATCGACGATTCCCAATTTGGCTTTGTCCCAGGCAGAGGCACAACAGATGCAATCTTTGTAGAAAAAGCAGCTGCAAGAGAAGTATCTAGCAGCCAACAAGAGACTCTACATGTTTTTTGTAGATCTGGAAAAGGCGTTTGATGGAGTACCTCGAAAGATCGTCTGGTGGGCGCTGAGAAAACTTGGTGTGGAGGAGTGGATTGTGTGACTGGTACAGGGGATGTATATCAATGAGCTGAGCCATGTCCGTGTTGGTGAGGGGTACAGTGAAGAGTTTAAAGTGAAGTTCAGTGTTCATCAAGGCTCGGTTCTCAGCCTGCTGCTCTTAATAATTGTGCTTGAAGTCTTGTCACTCGAGTTCCGCTCTGGGTTCCCCTGGGAGACCTCTTTGCCGATGATCTTGGTATCATCGCTGAATCGTTTGAGGAATGTGTCAGGAAGCTCTTGACTTGGAAAGAGGCAATGGAGGAGAAAGGACTGAGTAAATGCAGGAAAGACAAAGATCATGATCTGTGTCTCAGGCCTGGACTCCCTGCAGAGTTCAGTCGAGTTTCCATGCGCAGTCTGTCGCACTGGAATGGGCAGTAACAGCATCTTCTGAAACAGTTGCAAGCACTGAGTGCACAAGAACTGCAGAGGGATCAAGCACTTGGCAAAGGACCCTGATAACAGATGTACTAAGTGCCAGGGAACTTCACGCAGCTTGGACGATAGACCACAGAGGGAAGTACAAGTCAAACCTATCGAGCTGTAGGTGGTTACTTCCTCTTGCTACCTAGGAGACATGCTCTCAGCAGCTGGTGGCTGTGAACTTTCAATCACAACACGTATGAAAACCGCCTGGAAGAAGTTCAAGGAGCTGCTACCAGTTCTCTCTTCCCGCCACCTCTCTTTCAAAACACTTGGCCACTTGTACAGGTGTTGTGTGCAGAGTGCAATGCTCCATGCCAATGAGACTTGGCCAGTGATAAAGCCAAACCTCCAACATCTGCAGCAAAATAACAGGGCAATGATCAGACAGATCTGCAAAGTCAAGCCGCAAGACACTGCCACCACCAAATCCTATTAGCTACTTGTGCGGCTTGGCATTGAGGATCTCGACCTCATTCTAAAGGAGAGGCTCAGCTGATATGGACATGTGGAATGCTCCAATGGTGCAATCAAGACAGCCTTTGGCATACAGGTTGATGGAACACAGGAGCTTGAGAGGCCCACGATGACATGGCAGCTGCTGACAGAGAGGGATTGCAGAGAGTGGACGCTCTGGGCTATCGACCCTCATGATAGACATACCTGGAGATCTTGTATGAGATCTACCATGCAATCAGCAAGCCAGCTACCTGGTAGAGGTCCCACTGATGTGGCTGTTGCCCCTGTACCTGCATGTTAATCAAAAATCTGATGATGCTGATGATGATGATGAGCAACATCACTGGCACATTGTAAAGATGTATTCAACAATGTCCTCCACAACATTGCTTTTCTGACATCTTTACAAGAACCAGTCAGGTACTGCTTGAACAATGTATCATCATCGGACCATCAGATTTTTTATTAATGTGCAGGTACAGGGGCAACATCCACATCCCCTTCCAGGTAGCTGGCTTGCTGCGCGCATGGCAGATCTCATACAAGATCTCCAGGTATGTCTATCATGAGAGCTTCCACTCTCTGCAATTCCTCTCCGTCATCTGCTTTCATGTCATCTTGGGCCTCCTAGGCTCATGCTTTCTATCAACCTGTATGTCAAAGGCTCTCTTGACTGCAGCATTGGAGCATTCCACATGTCCATACCAGCAGAGGCATTTCTCCTCCAGAATGAGGTACAGATCCTCAATGCAAACCCGCACAAGTAACTCACTGGATCTGGTGTGACAATGCCTTGCGGCTTGACATTGCAGATCTGTCTGATCATTGCCCTGTCAATTCGCTGCAGACATTGGAAGTTTGGCTTTGTCAATGGCCAAGCCTTACTGGCATGGAGCATTGCGTTCTACACACAACACCTGTACACATAGCCACGTGTCTTGAAAAAGAGCTGGCAGGAAGAGTCAACCAGTAACAACTCCTTGAACTTCTTCCAGGTGGCTTTCACATGTGTTGTGGTTCAAAGTTCATAGCCATCGGCTGCTGAAAGCACATCTTCCAGGTAGTAAAAGGAAGCTACCACCTCCGGCTTGTCAGGCCCGACTTGGACTTCCCTATGTGGTCTGCTGTCCAAGAGGCGTGCAGTTCCCTGGCACTGTGTACATCTGTAATCTGGGTCCTTTGCCAAGCACTTGATCCCACTGTAATTCTTGTGCACCCAGTGCTTGCAGCCATTGCAGAAGATTCTGTTCCTGCCCACTCCAGTGTGACAGACAGCACATGAAACTCGTCTGAACACTGCAGGAGGTCCAGACCCGTACCACAAATCATGATCTTCGTCTTTCCTGCATTTACTCTGTCCTATCTCCTCCATTGCTTCTTTCTAAGTCAAGAGCCTCCTGAAACATTCCTCAAACGATTCAGCAATGATTACAAGGTCACTGGTATAAAGGTCCTCCCAGGGGACCCCAGAGCGGAACTTGCGTGGCAAGGCTTCAAGCACAATGATGAAGAGCAGCAGGCTGAGTACCCAGTCTTCGTAAACACCAACCTTCACTTCAAACTCTTCACTGTACCCCTCACAAATATGGACATGGCTCTGCTCATTGGCATACATCCCCTGCACCAAGTTTTCTCAGCGCCCACCTGATGACCTTTCGAGGTACTCCATCAAAAGCCTACTCCAGGTCTACAAAAGCATTGTAAAATCTCTTGTTGGTAGCTAGATACTCTCGCAGTTGCCTGATTACAAAGATTGCATCTGTTGTGCCTCTGCCTGGGACAAAGCCAAACTGGGAATCGTCGATTGACACCAACTGTCTGATGAGGCAGTCCTCAATCCTCTCCAGGACTTTGATGACCTGCTTTGTCAGCTTTAGACCACGTCAGTTTCCCCTTTTCCATGCATCCCCCTTACCCTTATAGAGGGAGACAATGAAACTGCTCTGTGTCAGAGAGTACCTTGCCATCGCAAATAAGTGCATATGCGTGGTCACAGATCATAGAGGTGCTGAAGTCACCAGCTGCTTGTATCATCTCCACCACTATGCCTGATGGGCCCAATGCTTTCTCGTCTTCATCTGAGAGATAGCTTTCTTAAAACTGTATCACTGGTGACTGGGATAGGCAGGCTTTCCACTGGTGGTTCATCGGACAGGTAGTCTGGGTCCCAGTCAAACTCAACACTGAGAAGCTTTTGGTAGTGCTCTAACCAGGCCTTCTACTTTGAGTCTTTGCTCATTGACATCTCCCCTGCATCATTCTTCACCAATTTGCCACCATCAACATCAGTGTTCTCTTCCCTAAACTAGTAAGCAAGGCAGTAGACTTCTGAAGACTTGGGGTCAATATTCTCGTAGGCCTTCTTGTTGGCTTCTTGATGAGCAAGGTGCATTGCATGTCTGGAAATGCATTTGGCTGCATCGTATGATGCCTTAGTGCCTTTACCAGTCTTCCAGGCCTTGAAAGCTTTCCCCTTGGCAGCAATGGCCTTTTCCACATGCTGATTCCACCACCAGGTTTCAAGACGCCAATGATTGGGCCGAGTTGTGCCACACACCTCAGTTGTCTTGAGCAGGCCTGTCTTGATGTTGTTCCAGATATCCTCAGTGGCAGCATCAGCTACACCTGCAGACGCACTCACATGCGAATTAAAGACCTCCTGGAAATAATTGCTCATGACGGTCTTTAAGCATCCAAACTTTAAGGCGAGGGGTGAACTTGTGCTTGGATTTTGGTGGCACATCAATCCTCATATCGCATACAAGAAGCTGATGTTGCAGGGTTACTTCCTCGCCAGGGATCACTTTTACATCTGTGACAAGTTAGCGCATGGTTCTACGGAAAAGGATGAAGTCTATCTGTGTGGCTACCTTGCCCAACTTGTACATAGAGATGGTCGTTACGTTTCTTGGACCATGTGTTCCCAAGAAGCAGGTTGAATGCTAGGACATACTCTAGGGTTCTATCACCCTCAACATCTGGTTCCGGCCTGCCATACCCCATCCCACCATGCACTTCCCTATATCCAGTGCCTGCACGTTCTACATGGCCATTCCAATCTCCACATGGATCAGAAATTCATATCCTGAGATCCTGGCAGTCACAGTACCCAGCTGATCAAAGAACAGGTCCTTAACCCCATCACTAGACCACTCTGTTGGGCATTCACACACAGAATGGTAACCACATGGTGGCCAACTATAAGTTTCACTAAGATGAATCTGTTGGAAACTCCGCACCTCAAAAACTTTCTCTATCCACTCTTCGGCCAAAAACACTCCTACACCAACAGTGTCTTAGTCATTTCCAGGCCAGTAGAGATTGTACCTGGTGTCCTTGCCCTTGATTGTGTGGCAATTGCCACCAGGGTATATCGTCTCCTGAATACAGCAGACATCCACTTTCCGGCGGGATAGTGTTTCCACTAACTTACAAGCTTTTCCTCTCAGTGTTTACATTGAGTGTTCCCACCCTGAATTTCTTCGGGTGCTTGCTTGATTCACCACAATGGCCTGACCCTGCCTCCCACACCTGACAGGAGGCCAAGCTGGAGACATTACCAATGGAATTTCGATGTCTATTGGCACCGCCTAACTCTGATTCTATTGTTGTGATCACCATAAAGATTTTGAAACATTTGTTTGTTTTTCTAAGATCTCCTGTCCTAGCTGACATCCCAACTCAGTTCTTAAATGGCATCTTAGCATGCACACTGTTCCCGCACACAGGCAGTGTGCTTTGCTGTTGTCCTTTTAAAGAAAGGTGAGAAATTCTTATGCCATTCAAACAGTAGATCTAAGTCTTGCAAACAAGAACAGAATACCTTCTTACTACCTGAAGTACAGAAAGCCCCGGCTAACCAGCTTTCTTGAGGAAGCAGGTGTGACATGGGTATAACTTTCAGTGGCTGTTGTCGGCATCAACAATGTTAAGTACATGTGTATGACTGTCTCAAACACAAAGGCTTCTAATTTAATGAATCTACATAAAAATATCTGGCATGATGCATCCTGCCCACTGCTAACAAACATTACTGGTCCAGACCTTCTTTTCACTCTTGGGCAAACAATGTTTAGTCTGTGCATTTAGCTCCATTTCTTGAACACCACCAGCAGTTGCAACATAGCCATTCAGCAAATTTCTTGTTCGAGAAGTTGATCAAGAGCATTAGGATTAACTGGTTATAGAAGGCTCAATGTACTTCAGGTAGTAAGTAGACGAGTTTACCAGGATCTTCCTGTTTAGCTAGTTAGCAAAGGCTTATTGTATTTCAGAAAGTAAGAATGTAGGCCAACACACGGTGAAGATGTTGAATCACAATGTCTTCTGCAACATTGCTTTTCTGACATCTTTGGTAAGACTTAAATCATATGTTGAATGAACTCTATGAATCGGTGGAAGAAATTCATATGCCATTCTGACACTAGGTCAAAGTCTTGCAGACAAGAACAGACTACCTTCTTACAACTTTAAATAGAGAAAGCCCTGGTTAACCAGCTAAGCTTAAAGCTTTGGCAAAACTATCCTACATCCTTACTTTCTGAGATACACTAAGCCTTGACTAACCAGCTAAATAGGCAGACATGTAAACTTGCTTACTTACCTGAAGTACAGCGAGTCTTCCTTAACCAATTAATCCTAATGCTCTTGATCAAACACTCAAACAAGAAACTCACTGAATGGCTATGTCTAAACTGCTGATGGTGTTCATGAAATGGGGCTAAAGGCACAGACAAACCACTGTTCAGCCAAGCATGAAAAGTAGGTCTAGGTCAGTAACAGTTGATAGCAGTGATCAAAGCGCATCACAGCGGATATGTGTATGATGTTTCATTAGCCTAAAAGCAATCGTGTTTGAGAAACGGAGCTAAATGCAAAGACTTAACATTGTTGATGCGGACAACAACGCTAATGCCACCACTGGAAAATGATCCGTCACTCCTGCTTGCTGAAGCAGTTGCGACAAAAATTAAATGAAGTTTAACTCTGCACCTCAGAAACTTTCTATATCCACTCTTTGGCCACAAACACTCCTACACCAGCAGTGCCTTTGTTGTTCCCGGACCAGTAAACTTGTACCTGGATTCCTTGCCCTTGATTGTGCGGCAGTTGCCACCACAGTATATGGTATCCTGAATACAGCAAATATCCACTTTCCTGTGGGATAGTGTTTCCAATACCTCACAAACTCTTCCTCTCAGAGCGTTTACATTGTGTGTTCCCACTTTGAATTTCCTCAGGTGCTTGCTTGATTCACCACAATGGCCTGACCCTGCCTCCAACACCTGACAGGAGGCCAAGCCGGAGACATTACCAATGGAACTTTGATGTCTATTGGCACCGCCTAACTCAGATTCTATTGTTGTGATCACCATAAAGATTTTGGAACATTTGTTTGTTTTTCTGAGATTGCCTGTCCTAGCTGACATCCCGACTCAGTTCTTTAACAGCATCTGAGCATGCACGCCGTTCCCCCACTCAGGCAGTGTGCTTTGCCATTGTCCTTATAAAGAAAGGTGAGAAATTCATATGCCATTCAAGATCTAAGTCTTGCAGACAAGAACAGACTACCTTCTTACTACCCAGTTAGCTCCCCATCAAACCATTTCAACTGCTATGACATGCAAAGCAAGACAGCAGCAAATATCAGGTAGGAGATATCCACTACAGCAAACTGCTGCAATTGTATGAAATATACTTATTAGGTGGGCAGTCAAACCATGCTTACAGTACCTTTTCAATTGAGAAGATAATTCAAATTTCTTATTTGAAGTGATGCAATTCAGTATGTTTTAACATGTATTATCAGAATTTGAAAATGAACATTAAATTTTTAACTCACCGAACTGCCATCTGGCATGGTTCACATCTTCCTCAGGGTGTGAATGACAATACCTAAAAAAAAAAAAAAAAGAGAACTAAAAGCACCCCAAGCATAATACCCCACCACAGCAAGTTTAAGTTATTGTTGCGAAAATGTCTGGAAAGAAAATGACGAAGGGACAGATAACAATCCTAAACCCAATCTTGATAATATCAATGGACAGATAATAATCCTAAACCAGATCTTGATAATATCAATGCATATAGCAAGTTTGGTTAAAAGGCCTTGTTATTTATTCAAGTTATTGTCCTGAAAGGAAAATATGGGTGTGTCTCAGGCAGAGAACTCCGTAAAAATTTGACAAAATTTGTCCATTAGCAATTCCAAAACAGATCTCCTTAATGTCAATGTATATAGCAAGTTTGGTTAAAATCCCTTGTTATAAAACTTATTTACTAGAGTTATCATCCGGAAATGAAAATATGGGGCTGTCTCAGCCAGATAACTCCATAAAATTTTTTTATGAAATTTGCCCATTAGCAATTCCAAAGCAGATCTCCTTAATGTCAATACATATAGCAAGTTTCGTTAAAATCTCTTGTTATTTACTCAAGTTATTGTCGGAAACGAAAATATGGGCATGTCTCGGGCAGGTATCTCCGTAAAAATTTAACGAAATTTGCCCATTAGCAATTCCAAAGCAGATCTCCTTAATGTCAATACATATAGCAAGTTTGGTTAAAATCTCTTGTTGTTTATTCAAGTTATCGTCCGGAAACGAAAATATGGGCAGGTCTCCGGCAGATAACTCCATAAAAATTTGCCAAAATTTGCCCATTAGCAATTCCAAAACAGATCTCCTTAATGTCAATGTATATAGCAAGTTTGGTTAAAATCCCTTGTTATTAAACTTATTTACTAGAGTTATCATCCGGAAATGAAAATATGGGGTTGTCTCAGCCAGATAACTCCATAAAATTTTTTTATGAAATTTGCCCATTAGCAATTCCAAAGCAGATCTCCTTAATGTCAATACATATAGCAAGTTTCGTTAAAATCTCGTTATTTACTCAAGTTATTGTCGGAAACGAAAATATGGGCATGTCTCGGGCAGATATCTCCGTAAAAATTTAACGAAATTTGCCCATTAGCAATTCCAAAGCAGATCTCCTTAATGTCAATACATATAGCAAGTTTGGTTAAAATCTCTTGTTATTTACTCAAGTTATCGTCCGGAAACGAAAATATGGGCAGGTCTCGGGCAGATAACTCCATAAAAATTTAAGGAAATTTGCTCATTAGCAATCCCAAACCAGATCTCCTTAACGTCAATGCATACAGCAAGTTGGTTAAAATCGCTTTTATTTATTCAAGTTATCGTCCGGAAACGAAAATATGGGCGTCTCAGGCAGATAACTCCGTAAAAATTTGACGAAATTTGCCCATTAGCAATTCCAAACCAGATATCCACAATATCAATGCACATACCAAGTTTGGTAAAAATCCATTGATGTTTACTCAAGTTATCATCTCCAACATGAAACCACGATACCCCGCCACTATTGTATGGCTGGGTATAAAAAAAAAACAAAAACATTTTAATCAGAGGACAGGAAAGTTAAGCTAACTGATGTTCCTTGCATGTCGATCACTGTCCTGTTGCACCTTGTCAGTTTCTTCCTCACCTCTTCTTTTGGTACCATGACAAGGCTGGTGCTTGTAATTGTGGCCTTTTCCTGGTAATTTTTAGCTTCATTATATGTTTGCTTCCTGGTAATTTTTTAACTTCATTATATGTTTGCTATTCATATAAAATAAAAATAGATCCAACTTCTGTGAAGTTGATGTCCCACCTGCCCCCTTCACCCCCAACCCCATCCCCTCCCAACCTCCCAAGAAAAAGTAATGTTCATTTTAGGTAGAGGAAATTGATACAGGAATTTCATCAAAAGCATATGCATTTTCTCATATGATGCACCAGAAGTTGGTTGGGCTCAAAAAGTACCCACAGTCTGTGTACACTTTCATAAAATCTGAGGTTAAGAAAATTACAAAGAAGTGGAAAAGGTGACAAATATAAATTTAAAATCATATCCAAACCACATGTACTTCTGCAGACCCAGGAGAAAACATGTGCAAAGTTTCGAAAAGACGGGTTTAAAATTATATGAGAAGTTGCAATCACAAGGTACCCACTGTCTGTACATCTGAGGTCAGTAAATGACAAAGTTCAAAAAGTACAAAAAAAGTAACAAAAAAACACACTAGAAAATGTGTCCATAGGACATGGATGCCCCCGCCAAATGCCATTCAGAAAAAGGGTTTATATGTAATTGTAACAGGTATACCATGAAGTTATTATTAAGGCCCGGACACAATTTACTATATGGAACTAAGTCAAGGGAAGATAATTCAAAAACGAAAAATGCAAGAGTTGTCTTCCTTGTTCATGACACATCGTCTCAATGTGATGCATGCACCTGTAAAGTTTCATGAATATATTCCATATGGTTTAGGAGTTATGGCCCGGACACGGTAACTATATGGAACTAAGTCAAGGGGAAGATAATTCAAAAACCAAAAATGCCAGAGTTGTCTTCCTTGTTCATGACACATCGTCTGAATGTGATGCATGCACCTGTATAGTTTCATGAATATATTCCATACGGTTTAGGAGTTATGGCCCGGACACGGTTTACTATACGGAACTAAGTCAAGGGAAGATAATTCAAAAACAAAAAATGCAAGAGTTGTCTTCCTTGTTCATGACACATCGCCTCAATGTGATGCATGCACCCATAAAGTTTCATGAATATATTCCATATGGTTTAGGAGTTATGGCCCAGACACGGTTTACTATATGGAACTAAGTCGAGGGGAAATAATTCAAAAACCAAAAATGCAAGTTTTCTTCCTTGCTCATGACACATCTTCTCAGTGTGATGCATGCACTGGTAAAGTTTCATGAATATATTTCATACGATTTAGGAGTTATGGCCCAGACACAGTTAACTGTATGGAACTAAGTCAAGCGGAAATAATTCAAAAACCAAAAATGCAGGAGTTGTCTTCCTTGTTCATGACACATCGTCTCAGTGTGATGCAGGCACTGGTCAAGTTTCATGAATATATTTCATACGGTTTAGGAGTTATGGCCCAGACACAGTTAACTATATGGAACTAAGTCAAGCGGAAATAATTCAAAAACCAAAAATGCAAGAGTTGTCTTCCTTGTTCATGACACATCGTCTCAATGTGATGTATGCACCTGTGAAGTTTCATGAATATATTCCATACGGTTTGGGAGTTATGGCCCAGACACGAAGCGGGACGGACAGACAGACGGACGGATGGACAGACAGACGTACGGGACGGACAGGGGTAATACTTAATGCCCATCCGCTATTCTTCGAATAGGCGGGGGCATAATAATGCAAGGATTAAAAATATGAAAGGAACATGCACATCTTCAGACTAGAGAAAACATGTGCAAAGTTAAAAAAAATTAGTATAAAATTGTCTGAGGAGTTGAGCTCACAAGGTACCCACCACAGCTACAGATAAGAGGGGGTATCCACATAATATTTTTCTTATTTCTCGACGAAACACATATATTGTGGGTACTCATTAGAAGTGCCTCGCTGAGGCACTTCTAATGAGTACCCACAGCATATTTTTTCATTGAGAAATAAGAAAGGTATCAGCAGTTTTCGGATGAAAAAAGTGCCTTATCTGTTGCTATGACCCACTGTCTACAATTGCATATATTGAGGGTGAAAAATGACTTAAGTTCACAATATGGAACAAAAGTAAAAAATAATCTACCAGTTACATCCAAACCACATGCACATCCACATACCATGAAGAAAACACACGCAAAGTTTCATAATAATCAGTGCAGAACTGTAAGAGGAGTTGCGCTCACAAGAGGTACCAACTGTTTATATATGAAGGGTGAAAAATCACTAAGTTCACTATGCAGAAAAAGTGACAAAAATGATCTAACAATTATATCTAAACCACTTGCATATTCTCATACCACGATTGCTACAAAACTTTTATAGAGATGCGTGCTGCTGCATAAGAAATACTCATTGTCTATATATATGGAGGGTGAAAAATGACTGTGAAAAAAGTGACAAAACAATGTTCTAACAACTATACCCAAACACATGCACTCCTCGTACCATGAAGAAAACACATGCAAAGTTTCAAAACAATTGGTATAAAACTGTAAGAGGAGTTGCGCTCACAAGATGTACCCACTGTCTATATAGGATAAGAGGAGTTGTGTTCACAAGACACCCAGAGTAAATGCTGATGGAAAAAGACAAATGGACGGATGGACAGATGGAAGCCATCCTGCTAAGGCAGGTGCGACAAAAACCAACACCTGTTATGGTTACAGAAATGTTTTAGACTCTAAATGCTGAAGCTTTATATCACATTCTTAAGGGTCTGTCTCCTGAAAGCTTGGATGGATTTAGTAATAGCTGACTGACAATCCAGGCTGGCATTCTGGAGAATGGTCCATAACAATTTAAAACTTCAGGCAGCAACATGATGTCATATTATGATTTGTATCCATTCTGTTTTGATACTAAGTGCATATCAGTAGCTTCAATAATAATTCCAACTCAACAGGTCAATTCAATTGGCTGCTAGCAATCTGAAGGCAAGATTTATACTTCTATTAATCCAATGAGCAGGAGTCCCAGAAATATTTTCCTCATACAATTTCCTGAAATGAGATACTTTACTTAAATTTTCGACGAAATATGACCAAGGTGGAAATATTAGATATAAATTTTATTTTTGCAGGTTTTATCAATGTTTGAACTCCAGTGAATCACTCAAACCTTAATAATATCAAGTCTTTCAAGGTTTACCTAGTTTCTGAGTCGTTTGCAAGCATTTACACAATTACAAAATCCACAAACATGAAATCAGATCAGACTGCTTCTGCAGAACTTTCTGGTCAGGGTTTACACTTTGCTCATCTGTCTGCATCATTTGAACACTTTTATATATATTCTATATCCATGCTGTTTAAAGTTCAGGGTGATTACAATGATTACAGCAATTTTTCTGTGTCCAAGTTTTTGGGACCTTTGTAATATAAAGATGAAAACTATTCCAGCCATCATATGCCATCAAACCTTGGTGTCAAGTATATCTAGAATCAGTAGGCCTTCGTGGCCTAGTGGCTATGAGTGCTGACTCTTAATTATTAGGTCTCTCACTGCTGTGGGTTTCAGCCTCATAGAGAACATGTCGAGGGTTGAGCGCAAGACTATTGTAACTCAAACATATTTTTGAAACCCTTGTTTAGGGGCAACTTGGACCCCTTTGTAAACAATGCAAATTTAGGTGCCATTGCTCATACGAGCAATGGCACCTAAATTTTCATTGTTTACAGAAAGAAATGTTGTAATCTTCATAATGCCTTCATGGTGAGGAGATTAGGTTTGGGGAAAAACAACCTTCTGACTTACGCCAGTCTTGCGCTCAACCCTCGATGTGGGAAAGACAAGTTCTGCTTATGGATGGTCACATACATGTAGCAAAGTTCTAGTCACAAAAATTTATGAGTTTTTCTTGTCAAATATTTATTTACTAGTCAGGAGTTTACACAAAATTTTTTGGTGATTTAGTCTGACACTGCAAAATTGTTATCATTTTTGTTTTTGAAAAGTCAAAGCAAGTATTGTGTTATGTAAATTAGGTTATGTACGTGTATAACTGTTTGCACAACTTAAACATGCATAACTGGTCTATCGCAAGGTATTTCTGATGGCAACTGAAAAATGGGGGAGTTTTTGGACTTTTATTATTTTTTTTTATTCCTACTGGAGGATTTTGGGCATTTTATTTTTATTTCCTCCTCCTTACCCTATATCCAGCCAGATTTTCCCGGGAACCAGAAAATAAAAAGAAATTCTGGCCTTAACAGGTAAAAACAAGAGGCCCATGGGCCACTATGCTCACCAGAGCTCAAGTGGGCTCTGAACATTGGAAGCCATGTATTCTTATCAGCCATGGCAGCCCCAACCCAAGGATGCTATTGATGACATTTTGACGCAATCCGCCCAGTGGATTCAAAGGAGATATCGTTTGATGGATGGATGGATGGATATTTTGTTTATAGACGCTCAACCCTAAAAGGGCATATAGCGTCTAATAAGTTTTATGTTATATGATGATTTTATTTAATGAGAAATTTAAAAATATCTAGGATTGATGTGTTTATTTTAAAGAGATAAAAGTATCAATGATTTTAAGTTATTAAAAATACTGATCATATTTTATTAAAAAGTCCGATCTCTTTAAGAAAGTCGAGTATTTTCTGAGTTGGCATATCAAAAAGTTCCTTTATAGTTTTTATATTAAAATACTTTGTGCGAATGTGATTAAATTCAGCACAAGTGATAAGAAAATGTTTGACTGTGAAAGGTTCATTACAAGGAATGCAGAATGGAGCTTGTTCATTGTTTAAAATATAAGAATGAGTAATTCTAGTGTGTCCAAGTCTACATCTCGTGATTTTTGTTTGTTCTTTTCTGCTGAGATTAGAAAATGTGCATTTGCTGTTAAAATTTGGTTTGATTTCATTTAATTTATTATAAGTTTGTGTTTCCCAAACAGACTGACATTTGTTGTTGATGTATTGACAGACGTTTGATTTAAAGTCGGAGTGAGGAATTTTGAAATTGGTTATTACTAAGGATAATGCAGATTTGGCTTCTGAATCTGCTAATTCATTTCCACGAATATTAACGTGGCTGGGAAGCCAACAAAATACAATTTCTTTTGAAGCGGAAAGATAATAATATTTTTTAAGAATTTGCTGAATTAATGGGTTTGTATGGTGTAAATCTTTAAGAGATTTTAATACAGAAAGAGAATCTGAATAAATGATAAACTGTTTTTCAGACTGATCTCTGATATGGTAAAGTGCAATATCTATTGCCTTGGCTTCGGCGGTAAAAATGGAGCTATTATCAGGTAATCTGATACTGTCAGTAAAATTTGGACTAATAACAGAACAAGCAACTTTCTCATCTTGTTTCGAACCATCTGTATAAATTGACAGATAATGTTTATAATTTGATTTGATTTCTAAAAATTCATTCTTAAAAATATGCGACTCGACTTCTGTTTTTTTATTTTTATGAAGGTCTAAAATAATCTTTGGAGGGTTTAACGTCCATGGCTCTTTTGATGGAAAAGAAAAATGCTGAACATTTTTAATATTGATATTGGCCTCTTCAAGTAACGGTTGTATTCTCAGGCCAAGGGGTTTAATAGCCGTTGGTTTGTTGTTGTAAAATCTTTCATATTTAGGATTAAAAACACAGTCATAGGCTGAATTACGTGGATTGGCGGCTAATTTAGTAACATATTGAAGAGACAATTTCTCTCTTCTTATATACAATGATGGTTCATTTGATTCAGCGTATAAACTTTCGACGGGGGAAGTACGAAAAGCCCCTAGAGCCAGACGTAAACCTTGGTGATGAATAGTATCCAAAGATTTCAAATAAGATTTTCTTGCGGATCCATAAACTATGGATCCATAATCCAATTTAGATCTAATTAAAGATCTATAAAGATTTAAAAGAACAGTACGATCTCTTCCCCAGTCGGAACTGGAGAGA
This sequence comes from Anodontia alba, assembly GCA_964016985.1. Classification (NCBI taxonomy): domain Eukaryota; kingdom Metazoa; phylum Mollusca; class Bivalvia; order Lucinida; family Lucinidae; genus Anodontia; species Anodontia alba. Next base: position 29,500,929 of record OZ024827.1, read on the forward strand.
ACTTTAAGAATATCAAGTGCTTTAAGACATTTAGCTTTTAAAGCTTTGATGTGTGGTATAAAAGATAATTTGTTATCGAACAAAAGACCCAGGAATTTTGCTTCACTGACGACTGGAATTGGACTACCGTATATGGTGAGATGAGGATCTAAATGTAGCTGACGTATCTGACAAAAATGAACGCATTGAGTTTTTGTTTTTGAAAATTTGAAACCATTTTCTGTTGCCCAATCTTCTATATTATTTAAACATCGTTGTAGTTTGAATTCAATGGTTTCCATATTTTTCGATCTAATAAATATTCCAAAATCGTCAACAAAAAGTGAACAATCAAGGTCTTTCACACATTTAACAATATCGTTAATTTTAATGCCAAACAAGGTAGGTGATAAAATGCTTCCCTGTGGTACACCTTGTTCTTGTTTAAATATGTCCGATAACGTATTACCTATTCGAACATTAAATGTTCGATCTGATAAAAAGTTTTGAATAAAAAGTGGTAATCGGCCTTTAAGGCCTAATTTATGTAAATCTTTCATGATGCCATGTTTCCATGTAGTATCGTAAGCTTTTTCAAGATCAAAAAATACAGCTACGACATGTTCTTTTTTAATAAAGGCATCACGAATAAAGGATTCCAAACGAATCAAATGATCGTTTGTACAGTTATTTTTCCTGAATCCAGCTTGATATTTTGTTATAAGCTGGTTTGATTCCAAGAACCAAACCAGCCTATCATTAATCATTCTCTCCATTGTTTTACACAAACAACTTGTCAAAGCAATAGGTCTGTAGTTAGTAGCTTCAGTATGATCTTTATTTGGTTTTGGTATAGGTATAATCGTTGCTTTACTCCAGTCTTTTGGAAATTTTCCAGTGATCCAAATATCATTTAAAATATTTAATAAAGTTTTTAAAGCGTTATCGGGTAAATGTTTAAGAATTTGATAATGAATGTCATCAGGACCAGCAGCTGTATCGTGAGATTTATGAAGAGCATCTAATAATTCTGAAGCTGTGAATGGTACATTATATTTTTCATGATTTAGTGACGTAAAATTTAGATGCTCTTTCTCTCGTTCCTGTTTTATGTTTTGAAAGGTTTCGGAATAGTTTGCACTAGAAGAGTTTTTCTGAAAATTCTCTCCTAGTGCATTGGAAATATCTTTAGTCGTTGAGCATATATTTCCATTTGATTTAATATGGACATGCTTGTTATTTTTATTTTTGCCAGTAATTTTTCGAATCATGTCCCATATCTTCTTTGCTGGAGTTCTAGAATTAAGTTTGGAGACGTATTGCTGCCAAGATGTTCTTTTAGCCGTTTTTATTGTCTTGCGAGCTTTAGCTCGCATTTGTTTGGCATGGATTAGATTTTCTTTTGTTGGCTGCCTATTGAACTTTCGTAAGGCAGATTTTCTTTTATTTATTGAATTTTTAACATCTTTATTAAACCAAGGTCTATTTCTTTTTGAACGTGTCGAGGACTTTGGAATACATTTTTCGGCTACATGAATTAATGTATCAGTAAAAGCTTGTATATCATCTGCTGTTTTAAACATTTCAGGATTTAATTTTTCATTACATAGCTCCATAAAATTCTCCCAGTTTGCTTTATTGAAATTCCATCGGGAATGATGGTCTTCATTTGTCGATTCGATTTCTTCAATTTTAATTGGAAAATGATCGCTCCCATGAAGGTCATCTAAAACTGACCAATCAAAATCTAAGTAAATATTTGGAGAGCATATAGACAAATCTAAAGCAAAATAATTTCTTGTAGGAGAATGAAGATAAGTTGGTTGTTTATCGTTAAATAAACATAGATCATTTTCTGCAATAAAATTTTCTATTATTTCTCCTTTGTCATTTGTATCCAGACAACCCCATAGTTTGCTGTGACTATTAAAGTCACCTAATAATAAATAAGGACGAGGTAACTGGTTTATAAGATTTTCTAAATCGTGTTTAGAAAATTTACAGTGTGGAGGGAGATATAGAGAACAAATTGTTATGGATTTAGACAGAGTGACATTTACAGCAACAGCTTGTAAATTACTATTTATATCTATCTGTCTATGAGGAACATTTGATTTTACAAGGATAGATGAGCCCCCTGAGGCTTTCTGATTTTCAGTTGCGATATGATTATATAAACTATAATTTTTAAAATTAATATTATCTGTATTCTTTAAAAAGGTTTCCTGGAGACAAAAGACAGTCGGAGAAAGTAGTGTTGTTAAAATTAAAATTTCGTTATAATTTGCTTTTAGTCCTCGACAGTTCCACTGAATAATTGATTTTTTATCCATGATGAATGGAGAGATGATTTAAAAATAAGGAACTTAATCCTTTTGTTTTCTCTGAGACTGCAAGAACATGGAGGAGTCAGTCTCTAACTCCATGTTCTCAAGGGAATCGAACCGATTGACCAACTTGATCGGATCGGCCGACGCCCCTTTACTATATGGATTTGGTTCTTTATCTTTATCTTTTTCTTTTCCATTTTTTCCTTTCTGGTCAGCTGTCCTGGACCTGGATCTCTGTTGTGATCCACTTGTTTTAGTCGGCTGTGTTTGTGAACTGTTTTGAGATTTTGTTGGTGGTCTAGACTGATGAGTAGATGTGGGTTTAGGTTTAGGTTTTACAGTAGGAGTAATAACTTTTGAATTTGCTTTGATGACAGAATCTTTTTCGTTAAACTGGGTAGAACTTTCTTTGGTTTCAGGTTTAGTGTTTAGGGATTGAACAACTTTTGCAAAGGTGATTTCAGGTTGATTTTCTTGAATCTTTTTGGCTTCCAAATAAGTGATTTTTTGTGTAACTTTAATTTTCATGATTTCTTTCTCTTTTTTCCAAATTTCACACTGATTTGATTTTGATTGATGGTTTTTGTGACAGTTCACACACTTGGCTTCATTTTTACAAGCATTTGTAGGGTGATCAAATTCACCCATACCACATTTTTCACATACTGATCCAGGTGCTTCCGGACAGCCGTTTTCATGATGTCCAAACCTCTGACAGTTGAAACACCGCAGAGGATTTGGAATGTAGACTTCAACCGGTATAATTCGGTAAAAGATTTTTAGTGATTTCGGTAAAGTTGTGGTGTTGAAAGTTAGTAAAAGTGTATTTGTTTCTATGAAGTTTCCATCTTTTTTAATTTTAAAACGTTTGCAAGCTGTTACTCCTTGTGTGTTAAGATATTCTGTGATATTTTCTTCAGTTTCATGTTTTAGCATTCTGTCACGGATAATACCTTTGCAACAGTTTAGAGTTTTATGTTCCGTGACAGAGACATTAATGTTAAAGAATTTTGTAATTTTCAAGAGATTATCAGTTTGAGATTTTCTGTTAGTTTCGACCAAAAGAGTTCCATTTTTTAACTTTTTTACATTTTTTGGAGTGCCTATAATTGATTCTATTTGCTTTTCTATAATGAAAGGTGACAGTGAAGTAATAGGTTTGTCCTCTTTACTCGAAATCACTAAAAATTTAGCGAAGTTCTCATTAGCTTTAAATGTAAATGTAGTCGGTTGCGTGTCGTCCTCCGAAGAGTCGAACGCCAGAAATCGTTTTCGAGATGCCATGGTGATGAAATTTTTGATTCGATAGCTATGCGCCCCACCCTCCATGGAGCCCTACAAGGGGACGTTTAACAGAAATGGATCTCCTATTTCTAACGTCAAGGCTACATTGCTATTATACTCGGTGTCAAGATCAGAGTCTTCAGCTCGGCCTCATGCTTAGATGATTTCCCACCTATTCATCTAAATTTCCATAGAAAAATTTATGAACAGTTGAGTTCATCCCCCTATCCACAGCCTCCACTCACAGAGGTTTCCGCCAAAGCCCCAATACAAGCCCACCAATTGACCCTTCAGCCGCCGCCCATTGAAACTCACTTAAAGTTAGAGGAACATGAGAAAAATAAGCCCGGTTTGGTACCATAAAGATACGTATGAAAGAGAGAAAGAAGCTAAGAACAAGTTGTGCGCTTCTAGAGCTTGGCACGACTGAGCCGATTGATCCAGGCCGGATCTAACCCAGACCGCTCTTCTATCTGAAATAAGGGCCAAAATGATGTGTTGAAAAGCTGGAGATCCCTGGGCTTTCCTCAATCATCAGGTTCCCCTCTCCCAGCATACGAGACGCCACCCACGGCAAACAGGTGGTTCCTGTTTTAATAGGGGATTACACCCTATCCACTACAGAAGGAAAGTGATCTGTAGATTTTATTCCCTACAGACAAGGGAGGCCGAAAACGTCTGGGAAATTGAAAGGTTATTTTTAATATAAATTAGTAGATCCATATTTAAAATAAACAATTTATTAAAAGAAGGATTCATTTTGGATTCATTTTTTAAGAGAGTCAAACAAATAAGCTGTGTTAGATGATATGTAGCTTTCAAATGATATGTAGCTTTCATACCTTGAAAAACGTTTAGTTTTTTTATCTAACAATCATAAATGCATCTTACTTTTTAATGTGGAGAATGCTAGAGTTCGGAAAAATGACACAAACACAAGACAAACACATATGTTAAATACAGATGAGGTTATAATCTTCGTCCCATGTGCGACCCACGGGCACAGAATGATACACAAACAAATGAAGCATGTTAGTAACATGAGATAGGAAAGGTTTAAAAGGATAGATCTCGCGAAATTTGTTTTTTCCAATTTAAGATGCATTTCAATAAATGAATTTTATATTCTGGAATTATACCGGTTGAACGGACGGTTGCTCTGTTATGTTAGGGGTTTTACCCAACTGCCACAGAAGCGGAAGGCAGCCACCTATTTCGAGGGCCCGAGATATCGTTTGAATGTGTTGACGCCAGACCAGCTCCCCAGGCACATTCAGCTCTGGTGAGCTAAAACAATACAAAACCTGTAACAGCTAATATGGTTTATATTTCTATAAAGTCTCAGCCTCATACAGCATATGGAGATGATTTTTAAGTGTTTTTTTTTTTTCTTTTTTTTTTTTTTTTTTTTTTTTTTTCATTTTGGTTTCTGTAACAATCAATAAAATGAGCAGTAGGCCTAAAATCATATGGCAGATAGAACACTGCTTAAGGAACATTTCTATGAAAGTTTTGTAAAAATATCTTGAAAGGCTTGGCAGTAAGTATCGTTTTTCAATTTTCCCCCATTATAAGTCTATGGAAACTCTGTTGCCATAGCAAACAAACTAAAGAGCTGAATTTCATAAAGAACACAAAACCAGTAAACTGTAATATGGTGAATATTTCCATAGCGTCTCAGCCTCATAGAGCATAATTATGGCTTCTGAGGAGATTATATTTTATGTATTTTTTTCTTCTTTTTTTTTTTGGCATTTTGGTTTCCACATGGCAACCAATAATAAAACTGCAAGCCATGCACCATGCCCTGCCACACAGGAACATATTCCCTATGCATTTCTGTAGTGTAAGGGCTGAAAACAATCTAAGTTAAACATGGAGAGAAGCAATAAACAGTTATTTCATAACTCAAAAAAAACAAAAAAAACAAAAAAAAAAATAAAAACACCAAAAGGTCTAAGTTAAAAATGCAATAAAAAGTGATAGAAAATAATTTCAGGATTCTGAAAAAAAAAAAACAATATGCATATCTTCAGACCATCCTAAAAGCGTGTGTAAAGTTTCAAAAGGATCGGCCTGAAAATGTAGGAGGAGTTGCGCGTACAAGGTACATACTCCCTATACATTTCTGTAATATTAGGGCTCAAAAAAAGTCTAAGTTAAAAATGCAAAAAATGTGATAAAAAATAATTTCAGGATTCTGAAAAAACAATATGCATATCTTCAGACCATCCTAAAAGCGCCTGAAAAGTTTGAAAAGGCTTGGCCTAAAACTGTAGGAGGAGTTGCGGGCAGAAGGTAGATACTCCCTATACATCTCTGTAGTATTAGGGCTCGAAAAAAGTCTAAGTTAAAAATGCAAAAAACGTGATAAAAAATAATTTCAGGATTCTGAAAAAACAATATGCATATCTTCAGACCATCCAAAAAGCGCCTGTAAAGTTTGAAAAGGCTTGGCCTAAAACTGTAGGAGGAGTTGCGGGCAGAAGAATGGTGGGGGCGCTGACAGACGGACGGACGGACACTCAAAATTTCAGAGGGTATAACATAATACCCCGCCACTTTTTTGGTGGCGGGGCATAAAAATGAGCAGCAGGGCTAAAATCATATAGCTGATGGAGGATTGCTTAAGTGGCCACTTAAGTAACATTTCTATGAAGTGTTGTCAAAATATCTACAAAGACTTGGCAGTAAATGTCAAATTTAAGGTCTATGGAAATTCTAACATGCCATAGCAACCAAACTAAAGAGCCAAATTTCATAAAAACCACAAAACCTGTTAAGGCAAATATGGTGAATATTTCCATAAAGTCTCAGCCTCATATGGTATATGGTTTCTAAGGAGATGATTTTTTAAGTATTTTTTTTTTCTATTTCCTTTTTTTTTTGGTTTCCATGGCAACCACAGGGTTCTCAGGGACGCAGAATCCTGGGTCCCGGGATGCATAAATCAGGGTCCGTACTCCTAAAAATTCCCAAAGCGGAGTCTGCCAGACGCATGTTTTTTTTCCCATGGGACGACTATTAATTATGATCAGATTATTTGACCGAAGTCTTAAGTCAGCCACGTGTTATTCGTACCATCGGTAGCATCTTAAAAGATCAGTAGTGATCCGCCGCATGCTTTTCACACCTGCGACAGTAACGTTATTTGTTAAGCAAGCGGCAGTTAAACAGGTGTTGGCAGTTCACACTTCAGAGATCGAGCAATTAAAGCATGCGACTGACATCGATATGCGACCCTTTCCCTCATTGTGTATTGGCTGCACTTACCGACTGACATCCAAAATGCACACGCAGGTGACATGCTTTCACCCCTTTAGGCTGACATTTTTTTTTTCTTGTTGTTGTTGTTATTAATTGATCATTTTTTCCATTTCAAAAATTTTCAAACGCTGAATTTTCGGCACTAACATAAAAAACAAGAGCTGTCATAGGACAGCGAGCTCGCCTGCTGGGTACATTTTATATTGTAACATTTTTATCATTAAGCCATATAATATAGGTCACATTGACCTAGATGTATTTGTATGTAAATCATTTTGTCACATAGATATAATAATCCAGGTATGACAATTCTCCATGAAATAGTAATAAAAATAAAAGGCAAAATCACTGAAGCATGAAATATAGGTCACAATGACCTAGATATAGTAAGTGGTCATTCATTGGGTCACATGGAACTAATATCCCAGGTGTGACATTTATCCAACAAATAGTATTCAAGATATTAGGCAAAATCACTGAACCATGAAATATAGGTCACACCAACAGAGATATATTTTGACGTCAATAATCGGGTCACAAGGAACTAATATCCCAGGTGTGACATTTATCCAACAAATAGTATTCAAGATATAAGGCAAAATCACTGAACCATGAAATATAGGTCACAATGACCTAGATATAGTAAGTGGTCATTCATTGGGTCACATGGAACTAATATCCCAGGTGTGACATTTATCCAACAAATAGTATTCAAGATATAAGGCAAAATCACTGAACCATGAAATATGGTCACACCAACAGATATATTTTGACGTCAATAATCGGGTCACAAGGAACTAATATCCCAGGTGTGACATTTATCCAACAAATGGTATTCAAGATATAAGGCAAAATCACTGAACCATGAAATATAGGTCACACCAACAGATATATTTTGACGTCAATAATCGGGTCACAAGGAACTAATATCCCAGGTGTGACATTTATCCAACAAATAGTATTCAAGATATAAGGCAAAATCACTGAACCATGAAATATAGGTCACACCAACAGAGATATATTTTGACGTCAATAATCGGGTCACAAGGAACTAATATCCCAGGTGTGACATTTATCCAACAAATAGTATTCAAGATATTAGGCAAAATCACTGAACCATGAAATATAGGTCACAATGACCTAGATATAGTAAGTGGTCATTCATTGGGTCACATGGAACTAATATCCCAGGTGTGACATTTATCCAACAAATAGTATTCAAGATATAAGGCAAAATCACTGAACCATGAAATATAGGTCACACCAACAGAGATATATTTTGAAGTCAATAATCGGGTCACAAGGAACTAATATCCCAGGTGTGACATTTATCCAACAAATAGTACTCAAGATATAAGGCAAAATCACTGAACCATGAAATATAGGTCACAATGATTTTGATTGTGTTGGGGTTTAACGACACGTAAACCCTTGAGGGTCATTTTGTGTCGTCTCCCAGAGAAAGGGAGAAAAGAGATAGAAGAGAGAGTAGAGGAGATGAAAGAGAGGGACAGGGAAGAAAGAGGAACAGGAAAGAAAGTGAAGAAACAGAAGAAATAAAAACATTCCCCCTCTACCCTTACCCACTACAAGGATAGCAGGCCTTGCCCAATTGTAAGCCAATATCAGTTGGATGCCCCAGTGATGTAAGATACACAGCACCTTCGTACCACCCGACCACCCCCTAGATATAGTAAGTGGTCATTCATTGGGTCACATGGAAGTAATATCCCAGGTGTGACATTTATCCAACAAATAGTATTCAAGATATAAGGCAAAATCACTGGACCGTGAAATCTAGGTGACCTGGACCGTAAAATGTAGGTCACCATGACCTTCACTCTCTTACACTTAAACCGATGTCACATAGTTAGCTGATGTATAACCAGTTGTGTCTATAACCTGTAGGCATATAAGATTTTACAAATGTGTCCTAGATTTTGACCTCTAGCCCCACTCCAAGGCCCACCCTGAGGTATGAACCCAGGGGTATGTTCTTTTGGAATCTCAGAAGACTCCTCCAGGTACCCAAATTCTAAATATGAATGCTCTATGAGGAGTGAAAGTCAAGATATAAGAATTTGAAAAACTTTAACACAGTATTACAAAGGTGTCCTAGATTCTGACCCCTAGCCCCACCCAGGGGCATGAACCCAGGGGTTTATTCTCTTGGAATCTCAGAAGACCCTCCAAGGTACCTAAGTTCCAAATTTGATGCCTCTGTGAGGAGTGACTGTTGAGATATAAGCATTTGAAAAACTTTAACGCAGTGTGACGGGAACGGGAACGCAAACGCGGACGACCGGGGTGACTACAATAGCTCTCCTTGTACTTCGTACAGGCGAGCTAAAAAATTACGTATTTCTGTTTGTTTATTTCTTACCTTGTACGGGGGTACTTAAAGGGGCGCTTCTGCTATCTTAGAGGCTTTTATTTGGAGACCAACCAGCATTCCCCCCCCCCCACCCCACCCCCCCCCAAAAAAATACGAGTAATGCCACGTAGGCGGACGCATTAATCTCTGATGGTCAGGATCGTGCATTCGATCCTCACAGATTGAGCGATTTATCATGAAACACATGTATTTGCTACGGTCATTCGCTCCTTCCACTGCTTCAAGATTGGCAGTTACAAGTTTCTGGTGGAAGGGTGTTCAGTGTACTGGTTAACCACTTATTGTATAAGCGTGCACCCCGCCCCCCTCTGTATTGGCACAATTCATAAAAAATGCTCTTTCCCATTCCATTTCGCAGTAAGATGCGTCGTCCGACTGGAGACCAGGAGGTCGCGGGCTCAACCCCCGCCAAAGTCGGCAACATTCTTTCGTGGTGATTGATAATGAAATATTGTCCACAGTCATTCTCTCCCTTCCGCTGATTCAAGAAGGCCAGTTGTCAGTTTCTGGCAAAAGAATGTACACAATACTGGTTAACCGCTTAGAGGACTAAGCCTGCCCAGTAAACGTGTGGTTAGATAAACTGACCACGCTCGACATGACCCCATTGGGTTGACTGGGCTGTAAAACCTCAACACAAACAAACAAACATTCCATTTCGCACAGATCAGACTCGTAAAGCAATTGCAGTTACCGGTAACTCCCTTTTAAGTCAGTTACATTAGCTCCCTGAAATCAGTAAAACCTGCAGTGTGAGTACCTTACCCAGCATTTATCAGGGTACAAATGAATACTTTGTTATGTTATTCTCTTACAGTATAATACATTAATAACATTATATTTATTGGCTTATAACTTTCGTTTCCATGTAAAGTGTTCTGTTTTTGTGGCTTCAATATGAGATATGCAAAACCAAGACCGTAATATATTTAAAGAGTAAAAGAGACGCATTGTATAAACCTAGCGCATCGGCGGGAAAGCGTCTTCTGGGCTAATTCAGCAGACAACAGATTGAATTTGTTTTTTTTTGTTTTTTTTTCATTACTAAGAAAACAGGATTTGACATTTCATGCAGTGGAGACAATTTGCGTGAAGTGCAAATAATGTTCTCTTGGAAGAATGAGAAAAATATTTCAAAATGTCGTCTGCTGAAAATTGTACCCAGGGTGCTTAGCATTAAGCAGGGTTCTCACTAGGATTTTAAAAGTAGGAGTCCGGGACTCCCTTTTTGTAAAAAGCAGGAGTCCCAGCCAAAACGTAGGAGTCCCACTCCCCCAAAATAGGAGTCCCATTTTTTTTTTTTTTTTTTTCATGACTCTCCTTTGATAGTGAGCATGTTCCCGGTAACTTCATTCTTCTTTGATAGTGAGCATGTCCCCGGTAACTTCATTCTATAAATACCTGATGGAGAATCAGTTTCCTTATTTTCACATACTTTTTTATGGTGCTTTGCATTATGTGTTATTCCGAGCAATGCATGTAACCAACTGGTAGTCATTATCACACATCCTGATGTTAATTCAATGGAGTTGGCCCAAAAAATGGGGAAATAGAGACATCTTTGCAGATCAGGGAGACATGACAATCCTAATCTATTTTACTAGCATGGTAAAGATCGTTGCACTTAAATTCAATACCCCACCGTTCGTCGCTGTCTGTTAGTGATCTCGAGCTTTCTGGATACTAAGTGAAAAATATTTTAATCAAAACCAAAGAAAGCTCCGTTATATGCGATCACAAACTTATATATGCAATCTATCCCCACATTCTGATCATGGACACCTCTTTTGAGCTTCCCGCAAAAGGTCATTTCAATGTTTACATTTGCAACGTGCTGCGATCAATACATGCTACGAAAAAAATGTCCGGGACTTCTTCACTATCTGAAATTTCAATCTACTGCTTTGATTTGCCATAAAAGTCTTGATAATTTAGTTCTGTTTTTAAATAAGTGTCTGATTCATATCCATTTCTTACAAGAAAATGCTCTACAAATCAACATGGAAATAGTTCATTTTTCTCCCAAAACGGTTTCCCGCCACGCTGTCAAATGACGTTACCCTTACAAGCATGCGCTACGGTAACGAGCACGCGCTTTCATCATGCGGGAGCAATGGAAAATGTAACAAACTAGAACAGTCCCGAATTGTATAGCGTCATCCGGGGTGCATCTGAGCAGTCCTATCAGACTCTTCACAGGGGTTACGGGATAGATTCGACGGGACTTAGAAACTTTTTTTTTTTTAGTGACAAGCAGAAATAACTGTTTAGATGCGCAGACTGTTATCTCGTCAAGGGATAAGGTACACTTGTTGGCTTTTAACAGAAAACAGTAAGCGGGCTTTTTTGATGTTAGTGACGAAAATTCAGCATCCGAAAATTTTGAAATGGAAAAAAATATCTATTAATAACAAAAAAAAACAACAAAAAAACGCCAGCCTCAAGCATGACACCTGCGTGTGCGTTTTCGATGAATCAGTCGTCGATGCAAGCAATACACAGTGAGGGAAAGGGTCGCATACCGGTGTCAGTTGCATGCTTTAATTACTCGATCGCTGGTGTGAACTGCCAACACCTGTTTAACTACCGCTTACTTAGCAAATAATGGTACTTGTCGCAGGTGTGAAAAGCACAGGGCGGATTACTACTGTTCTTTTAAGATGCTACCGACGGTACGAATAACACATGGCGGACTTAAGATTTCAGTCAAATAATCCGATCATAATTTGTAGTAGTCCCACGGGAAAAAAACATGCGTCCGGCGGACTCGGCTTTGGCAATTTTTAGGAGTCCGGACCATGATTTATGCGTCCCGGGACACAGGATTCTGCGTCCCCGAGAACCCTGGCTAAGGTTTGCACAAACAACTCGCGCATGAGTCTGTGCATGGCAAAACCTACAATAAAACTTGTACCAAGAGACGGATCAGCCGGCACACTCTGAGACTGCATATCAATATATCTCAGTAGTCTGATCAGAGCCTTCGCTAATCGTAAGTACCCCCTATGATCACAGGGTGTAACAAAACTTCTTGTGCGATGAGCGAAGACTCGGGTCAGTACGCGCCTGCACATTCCGATAAGAGCATTCGCTGATCGTATTTACCATCGATAGCCGGGCTGTCCAAAGCGGAATAAACAGTGCGACTGCAACAGCACATTCTGTTCAGACCCTTCACTGATCGTACAGTATGCAAGAAGCTTGATGCACAGACTAACCTGAGTCTTTGCTGGTCACACGTACATTGTAGTATTGTAGGTTTTATCCGGTTCAAAGTTCGTACATTGTAAGTCATACTTCAGACATGAGAACTTTGTACCGACGTAATTTTTGTTTGAACTGGAGTTAAACTGCCCAGTCAATACTATTCATCGAGCCCGCACACTTTCCGGGCAGGTTTATTCATAAGCTATTTATCATTTCAGCAGAAACTGACAACTGCCCTTCTTTTCTTTCATATACTTTGATGATAAGAGCCTACTTTTGGAGTTATGGCCCTTTGAACACCGAAACTATTTTAGTGATTTCTGTAATATATTTGTGTCCGCTCTGTAACTTGAAAACTGTTTGTGATATTTTCATGAAACTTAATTAATTTATTAACAAAGTTATGGTACTTGTTTGATGTAAGTGCAGTGGTGGGGCATGGTGAAATGTCTGCAGCCCTTTTATTAGATATTTAACAGACTGAAATATTGGGAAAGGGTGCCTCGGTGGTGTAGTGGTAAAGCTGCGCGCCTTGTCACCCAGGGGTCATGAGTTCCATCCCAGGCTTCTTTCATATGGGACTTTAAACCAAGGTCCACACCTCCGTATGACCTAGCTATTAGTGGGACGTTAAAAAACTCACTCACTCATTTGAATTGTCATTAACTTCTGTGGCCTCTTGTGTTCGTTACATGTGTTTTTTGTATGACAGACACCGTTTTTGCTTGGGCTGTCTCATTGATTCAATGCCTCTTTGATAGCAGAAGCGCCCCTTTAAGTAAATTTATATTGACACGTGCGGTTGCTGCACGCGAGTGAGAATTTCCCGGTCTTTTACCACAGTACGTCATTTATATTGAACGTGTGCGGTTGTTGCATGGGAAAAGGCAGTTACAGGAATACCAAACATAAATATGTAATTCGTGTATTTGGGACAGATGTTTGATTCTCTTTGTGATTTTTGAGTGTTTGTTTTGTTTTTTTACGGCACATTAAGTAAAAATGACCATGCCGTGCCCACTTGTTGGCTGGGCCAAACTAACCCACAGAATCCAGTACTTTTTCATACGGAGCTTTGTTGCGGCCCATGTTACCTGCTCGAACAGTGAATGGGGCTACCGGGGTTTTCTGTGGACCAAGGGAACACCCAAATATATTTCAAGGAACAGGGCAGCATTGGTTAATATTTCAAGAGAACAAAGGAATAAACCTAATTTTGGGGGATCGGAAAGTAGCAATTTGAAAACTCATCCTTTTCTATGCATTGGCCATACGCATTCGTTATTGTTCGTCGGCAATCGCAGTGTTTCGATGCTTTATTAATATTCAAAAGGATGCTGATGAGCCAAAACTGACTCAAGCAGGACGTACGAATATTGCAATTAATACACAGAAATTGCGGTACGTTTTGTGTACGTAGATACCAACAATTCTGTACGCTCATGGTGAATGGGAATGCTTACAATCAAAATTTGTTAATTGCTGTCACACACTGAGTTGATAAGACTGATTTGATCAGGTCGGCAGTTTGGTCCTATTCAACCGTGCATGACGAAAAAGTACGACTGACTTTAGCTACGTCCCTTTGGAAACAGCTTTCTCACTTATCGCGGGGGGGGGGGTGGGGATTTTGGAAAAACCACCTGAGCTGTACTGTATCTAACAATATTAAATGCATGTTTTACTCTTTAATGTGGAGAATGCTAGAGTTCGGAAAAATGACACAAACACAAGACAAACACATATGTTAAATAAATATGAGGTTATAATCTTCGTCCCATGTGCGACCCACGGGCACAGGAAGATACACAAACAAATCAAGTTATTAACATGAGATAGGAAAGGTTTAAAAGGATAGATCTCGCAAAATTTATTTTTTTATATGTTTTTCCAATTTACGATGCATTTCAATAAATTTAATTTTATAGTCAGAAATTATACTGGTTGAATGGACGATTGCTCTGTGTTGGGGGTTTTACCCAACTGCCACAGAAGCGGAAGGCAGCCACCTATTTTAAGGGCCCGGGTGGTCACGGACAGCCTCTTTTAGACTGCTTGTACATCACGCAGAGGGTACGTCTGGCCTATTCTAAACCCGGCACCAGCACAGGGTCGCTACAAGCGAAATTGTAAATTAGCATGTGCATCCCAACATTTTGATCTGGGTCGTTCCTGCTTGTCCGTACACTGTTTCCTTTCATAAGATCTGCCGCTAATATTTAAATTAAACTTAGCGTTCCAAAGGTTTAATAATCACGCAAAAACTTTTTTCGTTGTGGGGATAAACACCTCCAGCAAATTTCCTGTCTGACCACAGGATTGTAATGATATGCTCAATGCATCCAATTTGAACAGGTAATAGTCCCAACAGAGATGATAGGCCACAACAAGCCAAACTGAACCTAATCACATAGCTACAGATAAGAGGAGGTATCCACATAATAATTTTCCTATTTCTCAAGGAAAACATGTTGTAGGTACTCATTAGAAACTGAGGCGCTTTAAATGAGTACCCACAACATATGTTTTCCTTGAGAAATAAGGAAGATACAAGCAGTTTTCGGATGAAAAAAGTGCCTTATCTGTTGCTATGTAATCATTTGTTACAAATGTGATCTGTCTCTGCATTAGCTGGAGACTGCGATTCATGTCTTACAGTGTTTTATACCAATGACCTGATCAGCGAATTGAGTGGACACCATTCTGCACTAGACAGTGCTTGCACTAACTGTTAAAATCAGGAAGTCCCAGGAATTTCCCAGCTCCAATATCTGGTGTCTTGGTGATTAAATTTTTTCACTCACTTTCAGAAATTCAACCTTAATATTCTTAAACTCTCATTTTTGGAGTAAAACCACCATTCTTAAAGGGCAAATATGAAGGTTTTAATTCTACTAAATATTTGAGGGCACTTCAGTAAGGAGGTGACTGCCGAAAACCGCGTCAGATTATCTTAAATGGTTTCTGAAATATTGCGATTTATAATTTGATATTTAACATCCAAGAGGATTGAATTCAGGCTGCCTCATTAATATTCATGAGCCTTTTTATGACATCATAAGGGAACAGTAAAATTTTAAACTTTTTTAAATTGCCAATATTTTTTGCTCTTTAACCTGCATCAATTCATTTTTCACATTAGAACGGGTACCAGCTCCAACCCCCCCACCCCCCCCCCCCCCCCGCCACAAAAACCAAAAGGATACCCCTAAAATATCCGGTAAATAAACGCATGTTGGTTATACAAACAGGGAAGTTTGGACCCTGTATTTATCACGTAGCTGAAACATTATTTCGGTCCACAATTTGTAGCACATTAATACATCACAGGACCTTATATATAATACAATCGTCATATGTTTTAAAAAAAATGTGAACCGAAAGGTTACGCCGTTTCCGACACACACTAACAGTTACAAAGTAACCACAATATGCCCGGCGCTGATGCGCCGTGCAATCAAGGCAAATATTCTGATCAAAGTTCAAAATGATTATAACAAAGTTTTCTGCTGATTTGGCCCGGTGACCTAGTTTTTGATACCAAGTGACCCAGTTTCGAACATATCCTAGAACTCATCAAGACAAACATTTTGAGCAAGATTTGGCCCGGTGACCTAGTTTTTGACCCCAAGTGACCCAGTTTCAAACATATCCTAGAACTGATCAAGACAAACATTTTGAGCAAGATTCATGATAATTGCTAAAAAAATGTGACTGCTAGAGTGTTAACAAGGTTTTCTGCTGGTTTGGCCTGGTGACCTAGTTTTTAATACCACGTGACCCAGTTTCGATCCTGACCTAGAAATCATCAAGACAAACATTTTGAGCAAGATTCATGATTATTGCTTCAAAAATGTGACCGCTAGAGTGTTAACAAGGTTTTCTGCTGATTTGGCCCGGTGACCTAGTTTTTGACTCCAAGTGGTCCAGTTTCGAACTCGACCTATAAATCATCAAGACAAACATATTGAGCAAGATTCATGATGATTGCTTCAAAAATGTGACTGCTTGAGTGTTAACAAGGGTTTCTGCTGATCTGGCCAGGTGACCTAGTTTTTGACCCTAGGTGACCCAGTTTTGAACTTGACCTAGAATTCATCAAGACAAACATAATAAGCAAGATTCATGATGATTGCTTCAAAAATGTGACCTCTAGAGTGTTAACAAGGTTTTCTGCTGATCTGGCCCGGTGACCTAGTTTTTGACCCCAAGTGACCGAGTTTCGAACTTGACCTAGAAATCATCAAGACAAACATATCGAGCAAGATTCATGGTGATTGCTTCAAAAAATGTGACCGCTAGAGTGTTAACAAGGTTTTCTGCTGATCTGGCCCGGTGACCTAGTTTTTGACCCTAGGTGACCCAGTTTCGAACTTGACCTAGAATTCATCAAGACAAACATTTTGAGCAAGATTTATGATGATTGCTTCAAAAATGTGACCGCTAGAGTGTTAACAAGGTTTTCTGCTGATCTGGCCCGGTGACCTAGTTTTTGACCCCAAGTGACCGAGTTTCGAACTTGACCTAGAAATCATCAAGACAAACATATTGAGCAAGATTCATGATGATTGCTTCAAAAAATGTGACCGCTAGAGTGTTAACAAGGGTTTCTGCTGATCTGGCCAGTTGACCTAGTTTTTGACCCTAGGTGACCCAGTTTCGAACTTGACCTAGAATTCATCAAGACAAACATTTTGAGCAAGATTTATGATGATTGCTTCAAAAATGTGACCGCTAGAGTGTTAACAAGGTTTTCTGCTGATCTGGCCCGGTGATCTAGTTTTTGACCCCAAGTGCCCCAGTTTCGAACTTGACCTAGAAATCATCAAGACAAACATATTGAGCAAGATTTATGATGATTGCTTCAAAAATGTGACTGCTAGAGTGTTAACAAGGTTTTCTGCTGATCTGGCCAGGTGACCTAGTTTTTGACCCCAGGTGACCCAGTTTCAAACTTGACCTAGAAATCAAGACAAATATATTGAGCAAGATTCATGATGATTGCTTCAAAAATGTGACCGCTAGAGTGTTAAGGTTTTCTGCTGATCTGGCCCGGTGACCTAGTTTTTGACCCAAGGTGACCCAGTTTCGAACTTGACCTAGATTTAATAGAGGCAAACATTTTGAGCAAGTTTCATCAAGATTGGGTCAAAACTATGACCTGTAGAGTGTTAACAAGTTTTTCCTTTGATTTGACCTGGTGACCTAGTTTTTGACCCCAAGTAAACCCAGTATCAAACTTGACCTAGATTTCATAGAGGCAAACATTCTGACCAAGTTTCATCAAGATTGGGTCAAAACTGTGACCTCTAGAGTGTTAACAAACTAATTGTTGACGACGAACGACGGACGACGTAAGACGGAGGACGACGGACATAGGGTGATGACAATAGCTCATCCTGAGCTTTTGCTCAGGTGAGCTAAAAATTCATTTAAATAATTTAAAATCCAGTCACAATGCTTAATAATTAGCCAAAATTGACTTTTTTGGTATTCATTTATATGATATACACCCAAAATTCACTATTATTAAAAAAAACTTATGAAAAATTTAATATTAGTCAAGTTTTAAACATTTTAAAATTTAGCTTTAAATTTAAATAACTGATTAAATTTTGAGTTAAATTCTCTATTCATGGGCTTATTTGTGGACAGAGACCAATTTCAATTATAGTTAAGGAGAAAAACTGTGTAGCATATAAGGAAATGCAGAATATTCCTGTTTAAAATTTCAATTTAAAATTTAAGTTCCAATATGACATCACAGAATATTGCATTGTGGGCCTTAATCAATACACAATCTAAGGGAGGTTATTCTAACAGGAAAAAAGGCAGGTATCGTAAATTAAGCACCATAACTTTTGATTGGATTGGAATTTTTTGATGGGGTTTTCAACAAAATAATTCTCTTTAAGCATTCTATCAACACCCTGAAAACCAGGAATATTTTAAATTTCTTTGTATTTGCCCTTTAAACTAAATAACACATTCATTCTAAATTTTTGTTATAAATAACTAAATTAAAAGTTGGAGTCCCAGACTTCCTGGCAATGATTTTTGGAAGTCCCAGGGCAATTTTTGGGAGTCTCTGACTCCCAGACTTCCCTTAATGCAAGCACTGACTAGACTGCGTCTCGCACTCTGATCTGAATTACACATATAAACGAAGGAACATTTTCATCAGAATACGGATCTAATGAACAGATTAGTATTGATGACAGATAATTCTTGCGATAAGTTATGTTTCTGTGTAGAAGATAATTGGTTCCGCCACAGAATTCTAAATGACAGTATATTTTTTTTTAAAGAAAGAAATATTGCTAAAAACAATAATAGCAGTTCACAGATTTGACATGCATAGTTCAGTCTGGCGAAAAGCTAAAATCTTTGATATCCATCAAGCTGCATTTACCACAAGCTGATCTGGTTGTCTGCACTGTTCGTTTATGTACGAGTCCTTTCCAATACAAACAATCTTATGACCTTTGAGACCAACATAGACAAGATCAGCATGCACATCCGCACAGTCTATGTATCATGGTGGTCTGATCTGGGTCTAAACATATTGCAAACAGCAAGCATTATGTCAGCAAGCAGTGTGAAAACGGCAGAAATTAGTGGGGCGTGATGGCATCAGGAATTTGCTGCCTGGAAGTCAGGTTTCAATGCCTTGAATTTCTTAATCTGGACAAATTCCCAAAATGGTTCTTAAATGACTGTTTTGTATACAATATTTACTGATAGGCTGAGCAGACCGTGTGAACTCAGATCAGATGCTGTGGACACCGCAGCAGCGGCTAACCATGTTTTACACTATTTACCATTCATCGAGCAGCTTTAGGACCTCAAAAGGTGCAAAATAGATTGGTTTATATTTTAGGGCTAGTATACAAAGTATGGAGTAAGAGTCTACCTCTCTATCTATGGATACTGCGTCACCCTCATTGCTGAGTATTATGTGCAGGGATGCATGCATGAGAATAAAAAGTAAAATCAAAGGACTGATAGTCCTAAGAGTCTGCTAGCTTGTAAAGTATTGATGGAGTGCTGTGTATCTTCTATGCAAACACAATACATGCAAAGAAGATAGGTAGCATTCCAATGCTACCAATACTACACCATAAGATGGAGCTCTATGGAATATATCAAGCATCTGGGCATTGTACTTCCTGAAAAGAAGACTTTCTTTAAAAACTCTATCAAATGTACGTCAAGCGAAGACTGCATATGAGTTGAATGAGAAAGTCATAGCGAGTGTTGTCTCTAAATCAAGGAAAGGATACTCGTATAATTTATCTCCTGCAAACAGAATTTCATTCATGTTGTTCACATTCCACATGTCGGTACAGATCCTTTTCTGTACAGCTTTCACCAAAAATACTAAACAACATGGTAGGCATTGACGCCCTCTTGAATCATGACTAAATATCTCATCTCCTTGATGGATACTTCCTTGCAATAATAAAGATGCATTTGCTTGTAGATTTATATGATTTGATGGACCTGGATTTTGCTCTATATCCATATTTTCACACTTGCTTACAACCAGTGGCTTCATCCAATATTAAATTTACATTCAGAGACAAGGCTTTGTGAGAAAATTAACTATTCCTTGAAAAACAACCAACATGAACACTCTGTACTACATGCTTTCACTATCATTTTCTCAAAATAAGTCAGATGGAAATGCATTCTACTTTTTTAATGTATAAATAAGAATGGGTCTTTATTGAGGCATCTGTGCAAAACAGATACCGTACATATATAATCTAACCAAGTACTGAAAAACTAAATACAATTATTTCTCTTCTGTTTTGTTTCTTTCTTCACAAAAAAAAAATCCATTTTATTCTCTGCATATATAGGCCAATGCAGTGATTGGAGTAATGAACCTTTTTATTTTCCAATGAAGTTTATCACCTGATTATTCCAAATGAGTGTATCTCCAGCAGCAATTTCCAATTTCTAGAATTATTAAAGTTCAACTCTAGATATGCTCCAGTTCATACAAATTCAACACCTGATGTAGCTCCACAATTATTCTAGTACAATTTTATAAATTTATCAACTTATTATTAAGACAAGAGCAGATTAAATAAATTTGAAATGGCTATGTTCAGTCCAGATTAGCTGTAATAACTGATTGTCATTTGCTAGTGCTTCACCGAAGCATCAACAGATTAGCCCGACCAGCTATGCCTACCCTTTTCTGTTTTCAAGAGATTTTCAGATGTCCAAAAAAGATGGGTCATAAACGTATAAATGGGCCAGCAGTCGTCAGACAATTCCATGTCACTGAGGTGTGAATAACGTTATTTCATGTAGAAGGAATGAATTAAGTGCCTGATTTCTTGCTATATTTAATATCGAATAAGTAGATTCTGATTATGTAAATATTGATACCTTTCTTTTCGTTCAGCTTCCGTTGCTAAGCACAACATCAAAGATGGCAAGCGGTCCTACTAATCACCCCATGGCACCCCACGGTACCCCATGACAGCCCAGGGCATCAAACAATATAGATATTTATCATAAAATATGTTATAGATGGACAAGTATACTTTAGCAATACTCGTCTTCATCTTAATAAACAGAGATTTATATTGATGATGATGACTTGTGTTTGATTTATAATATTATGTCTAAAACTCTCGTAATTTTTTCGACCCATGGCATCAAAATATATGTATATTTACCATAAAATATGTGTTTTAGACAACAAGTAAAAGTTTTGTAACACTTGTCTCTATCTAAATAAACAGAGTATTCATACTGATGACTTGTGTTTGAACTTGAATATAAAATGTAATTTTAGGTTAAAACTTATTTTTGATAGACTATCAACTTACACCATTGGACTCTTTGCTATATTTTAGCTTCAGTTTGAATCTTGGTGTTTAGGCGCCCCGAGATAATCGCTTGAAGTAAGGTTAATGTCTTAAACTATCACAAAAACAAATTTGGATACATAAAACTAATTAATACCCTGGTGTAATTTCAGCATTCAGTTAATAAATACAATGAAATAATTTAGTGCTGTGGGGTGCCTTGGGGTGTCGTGGGGTGCCATGGGGTGATTAGTAGGACCCCGTACCGAATTAATGCCTTGACAAAAGTAGCGCGTGTATTACTACACCGAATTTGAAGTCTGTTTCAAATTGCATTATCTAAATTGATTTCAGTTACAGTTATGTTAGCAAAATAAAAAAGCCATACAAAATTCCGCTGCTTCACATTCAGTTCACCGTAATAGTGCTGCATTGCGTCCGATTAAGAAGTAGTGCGCGTATAAATATATGCATAAATAGCTGTGATGAGAATCCGCTCGTAAAACCCCATGCGATTGCAAAGAGCCTGCTAGCTGTCGCTAGCAGACTCAAAAATTAAAGTGAGGGATGGATGGATGGATGGATATTTTGTTTATAGACGCTCAACCCTAAAAGGGTATATAGCGTCTAATAAGATGTATATTATATGATGATTTTATTTAATGAGAAATTAAAAATATCTAGGATTGATGAGTTCATTTTAAAAAGATAAAGTATCAATGATTTTATGTTATTAAAATACAGATCATATTTTATTAAAAAGTCCGATCTCTTTCAGAAAATCGAGTATTTTTTGAGTTGGCATATATTAAAAAGTTCCTTTATATTTTTTACATTAAAATACTTTGTGCGAATATAATTAAATTCAGCACAAGTGACAAGAAAATGTTTGACCGTAAAAGGTTCGTTACAAGGAATGCAGAATGGAGCTTGTTCATTGTTTAAAATATATAAGAATGAGTAATTCTAGTGTGTCCAAGTCTACATCTCGTGATTTTTGTTTGTTCTTTTCTGCTGAGATTAGAGAATGTGCATTTGCTGTTAAAATTTGGTTTGATTTCATTTAATTTATTATAAGTTTGTGTTTCCCAAACAGACTGACATTTGTTGTTGATGTATTGACAGACGTTTGATTTAAAGTCGGAGTGAGGAATTTTGAAATTGGTTATTACTAAGGATAATGCAGATTTGGCTTCTGAATCTGCTAATTCATTTCCACGAATATTAACGTGGCTGGGAAGCCAACAAAATACAATTTCTTTTGAAGCGGAAAGATAATAATATTTTTTAAGAATTTGCTGAATTAATGGGTTTCTATGGTGTAAATCTTTAAGAGTTTTTAATACAGAAAGAGAATCTGAATAAATGATAAACTGTTTTTCAGACTGATCTCTGATATCGTAAAGTGCAATATCAATTGCCTTGGCTTCGGCGGTAAAAATGGAGCTATTATCAGGTAATCTGATACTGTCAGTAAAATTTGGACTAATAACAGAACAAGCAACTTTCTCATCTTGTTTCGAACCATCTGTATAAATTGACAGGTAATGTTTATAATTTGATTTGATTTCTAAAAATTCATTCTTAAAAATATGCGACTCGACTTCTGTTTTTTTATTTTTATGAAGGTCTAAAATAATCTTTGGAGGGTTTAACGTCCATGGCTCTTTTGATGGAAAAGAAAAATGCTGAACATTTTTAATATTGATATTGGCCTCTTCAAGTAACGGTTGTATTCTCAGGCCTAGGGGTTTAATAGCCGTTGGTTTGTTGTTGTAAAATCTTTCATATTTAGGATTAAAAACACAATCATAGGCTGAATTACGTGGATTGGCGGCTAGTTTAGTAAC
This sequence comes from Anodontia alba, assembly GCA_964016985.1. Lineage (NCBI taxonomy): Eukaryota > Metazoa > Mollusca > Bivalvia > Lucinida > Lucinidae > Anodontia > Anodontia alba. Next base: position 29,524,069 of record OZ024827.1, read on the forward strand.
ATACTGAAGAGACAATTTCTCTCTTATATACAATGATGGTTCATTTGATTCAGCATATAAACTTTCGACGGGGGAAGTACGAAAAGCCCCTAGAGCCAGACGTAAACCTTGGTGATGAATAGTATCCAAAGATTTCAAATAAGATTTTCTTGCGGATCCATAAACTATGGATCCATAATCCAATTTAGATCTAATTAAAGATCTATAGAGATTTAAAAGAACAGTACGATCTCCTCCCCAGTCGGAACTGGAGAGAACTTTAAGAATATCAAGAGCTTTTAAACATTTAGCTTTTAAAGCTTTGATGTGTGGTATAAAAGATAATTTGTTATCGAACAAAAGACCCAGGAATTTTGCTTCACTGACGACTGGAATTGGACTACCGTATATGGTGAGATGAGGATCTAAATGTAGCTGACGTATCTGACAAAAATGAACGCATTGAGTTTTTGTTTTTGAAAATTTGAAACCATTTTCTGTTGCCCAATCTTCTATATTGTTTAAACATCGTTGTAGTTTGAATTCAATGGTTTCCATATTTTTCGATCTAATAAATATTCCAAAATCGTCAACAAAAAGTGAACAATCAAGGTCTTTCACACATTTAACAATATCGTTAATTTTAATGCCAAACAAGGTAGGTGATAAAATGCTTCCCTGTGGTACACCTTGTTCTTGTTTAAATATGTCCGATAACGTATTACCTATTCGAACATTAAATGTTCGATCTGATAAAAAGTTTTGAATAAAAAGTGGTAATCGGCCTTTAAGGCCTAATTTATGTAAATCTTTCATGATGCCATGTTTCCAGGTAGTATCGTAAGCTTTTTCTAAGTCAAAAAATACAGCTACGACATGTTCTTTTTTAACAAAGGCATCACGAATAAAAGATTCCAAACGAATCAAATGATCGTTTGTACAGTTATTTTTTCTGAATCCAGCTTGATATTTTGTTATAAGCTGGTTTGATTCTAAGAACCAAACCAGTCTATCATTAATCATTCTCTCCATTGTTTTACACAAACAACTTGTCAAAGCAATAGGTCTATAGTTAGTAGCTTCAGTATGATCTTTATTTGGTTTTGGTATAGGTATAATCGTTGCTTTACTCCAGTCTTTTGGAAATTTTCCAGTGATCCAAATATCATTTAAAATATTTAATAAAGTTTTTAAAGCGTTATCGGGTAAATGTTTAAGAATTTGATAATGAATGTCATCAGGACCAGCAGCTGTATCGTGAGATTTATGAAGAGCATCTAATAATTCTGAAGCTGTGAATGGTACATTATATTTTTCATGATTTAGTGACGTAAAATTTAGATGCTCTTTCTCTCGTTCCTGCTTTATGTTTTGAAAGGTTTCAGAATAGTTTGCACTAGAAGAGTTTTTCTGAAAATTCTCTCCTAGTGCATTGGAAATATCTTTAGTCGTTGAGCATATATTTCCATTTGATTTAATATGGACATGCTTGTTATTTTTATTTTTGCCAGTAATTTTTCGAATCATGTCCCATATTTTCTTTGCTGGAGTTCTAGAATTAAGTTTGGAGACGTATTGCTGCCAAGATGTTCTTTTAGCCGTTTTTATTGTCTTGCGAGCTTTAGCTCGCATTTGTTTGGCATGGATTAGATTTTCTTTTGTTGGTTGCCTATTGAACTTTCGTAAGGCAGATTTTCTTTTATTTATTGAATTTTTAACATCTTTATTAAACCAAGGTCTATTTCTTTTTGAACATGTCGAGGACTTTGGAATACATTTTTCGGCTACATGAATTAATGTATCAGTAAAAGCTTGTATATCATCTGCTGTTTTAAACATTTCAGGATTTAATTTTTCATTACATAGCTCCATAAAATTCTCCCAGTTTGCTTTATTGAAATTCCGTCGGGAATGATGGTCTTCATTTGTCGATTCAATTTCTTCAATTTTAATTGGAAAATGATCGCTCCCATGAAGGTCATCTAAAACTGACCAATCAAAATCTAAGTAAATATTTGGAGAGCATATAGACAAATCTAAAGCAAAATAATTTCTTGTAGGAGAATGAAGATAAGTTGGTTGTTTATCGTTAAATAAACATAAATCATTTTCTGCAATAAAATTTTCTATTATTTCTCCTTTGTCATTTGTATCCAGACAACCCCATAGTTTGCTGTGACTATTAAAGTCACCTAATAATAAATAAGGACGAGGTAACTGGTTTATAAGATTTTCTAAATCGTGTTTAGAAAATTTACAGTGTGGAGGAAGATATAGAGAACAAATTGTTATGGATTTAGACAGAGTGACATTTACAGCAACAGCTTGTAAATTACTATTTATATCTATCTGTCTATGAGGAACATTTGATTTTACAAGGATAGATGAGCCTCCTGAGGCTTTCTGATTTTCAGTTGCGATATGATTATATAAACTATAATTTTTAAAATTAATATTATCTGTATTTTTTAAAAAGGTTTCCTGGAGACAAAAGACAGTCGGAGAAAGTAGTGTTGTTAAAATTAAAATTTCGTTATAATTTGCTTTTAGTCCTCGACAGTTCCACTGAATAATTGATTTTTTATCCATGATAAATGGAGAGATGATTTGAAAATAAGGAACTTAATCCTTTTGTTTTCTCTGAGACTGCAAGAACATGGAGGAGTCAGTCTCTAACTCCATGGTCTCAAGGGAATCGAACCGATTGACCAACTTGATCGGATCGGCCGACGCCCCTTTACTATATGGATTTGGTTCTTTATCTTTTTCTTTTCCATTTTTTCCTTTCTGGTCAGCTGTCCTGGACCTGGATCTCTGTTGTGATCCACTTGTTTTAGTCGGCTGTGTTTGTGAACTGTTTTGAGATTTTGTTGGTGGTCTAGACTGATGAGTAGATGTGGGTTTAGGTTTAGGTTTTAGAGTAGGAGTAATAACTTTTGAATTTGCTTTGATGACAGAATCTTTTTCGTTAAACTGGGTAGAACTTTCTTTGGTTTCAGGTTTAGTGTTTAGGGATTGAACAACTTTTGCAAAGGTGATTTCAGGCTGATTTTCTTGAATCTTTTTGGCTTCCAAATAAGTGATTTTTTGTGTAACTTTAATTTTCATGATTTCTTTCTCTTTTTTCCAAATTTCACACTGATTTGATTTTGATTGATGGTTTTTGTGACAGTTCACACACTTGGCTTCATTTTTACATGCATTTGTAGGGTGATCAAATTCACCCATACCACATTTTTCACATACTGATCCAGGTGCTTCCGGACAGCCGTTTTCATGATGTCCAAACCTCTGACAGTTGAAACACCGCAGAGGATTTGGTATGTAGACTTCAACCGGTATAATTCGGTAAAATATTTTTAGTGATTTCGGTAAAGTTGTGGTGTTGAAAGTTAGTAAAAGTGTATTTGTTTCTATAAAGTTTCCATCTTTTTTAATTTTAAAACGTTTGCAAGCTGTTACTCCTTGTGTGTTAAGATATTCTGTGATATTTTCTTCAGTTTCATGTTTTAGCATTCTGTCACGGATAATTCCTTTGCAACTGTTGAGAGTTTTATGTTCCGTGACAGTGACATTAATATTAAAAAACTTTGTAGTTTTCAAGAGATTATCAGTTTGAGATTTTCTGTTCGTTTCGACCAAAAGAGTTCCATTTTTTAATTTTTTTACATTTTTTGGAGTGCCTATTAAAGATTCTATTTGCTTTTCTATGATGAAAGGAGACAGTGAAGTAATTGGTTTGTCTTCCTTACTCGAAATCACTAAAAATTTAGCGAAGTTCTCATTTGCTTTGAAAGTAAAAGTAGTCGGTTGCGTGTCGTCCTCCGAAGAGTCGAACGCCAGAAATCGTTTTCGAGAGGCCATGATGATGAAATTTTTTATTCGATAGCTATGCGCCCCACCCTCCATGGAGCCCTACAAGGGGACGTTTAACAGAAATGGATCTCCTATTTCTAACGTCAAGGCTACATTGCTATTATACTCGGTGTCAAGATCAGAGTCTTCAGCTCGGCCTCATGCTTAGATGATTTCCCACCTATTCATCTAAATTTCCATAGAAAAATTTATGAACAGTTGAGTTCATCCCCCTATCCACAGCCTCCACTCACAGAGGTTTCCGCCAAAGCCCCAATACAAGCCCACCAATTGACCCTTCAGCCGCCGCCCATTGAAACTCACTTAAAGTTAGAGGAACATGAGAAAAATAAGCCCGGTTTGGTACCATAAAGATACGTATGAAAGAGAGAAAGAAGCTAAGAACAAGTTGTGCGCTTCTAGAGCTTGGCACGACTGAGCCGATTGATCCAGGCCGGATCTAACCCAGACCGCTCTTCTATCTGAAATAAGGGCCAAAATGATGTGTTGAAAAGCTGGAGATCCCTGGGCTTTCCTCAATCATCAGGTTCCCCTCTCCCAGCATTTTTTTTTTTTTTTTTTGATTTGGGTTTTACGGCCCTTTCAAGAATATTTCACTTATATCGAGCCGATCGTTCATCGAAGGTGGGCGAAAACCGGAGAACCCGGAGAAAAACCACCTGACCATCCGTAAGCAGAACTTGGCTTTCCCACATATGACCCGAGCCAGGCTCGAACCACAGCGGTGAGAAACCTAACGGATTAAGAGTCAACTCTCTTATCCACTAGGCTACGGGGGCCCTCTCCCAGCATACGAGACGCCACCCACGGCAAACAGGTGGTTCCTGTTTTAATAGGGGATTACACCCTATCCACTACAGAAGGAAAGTGATCTGTAGATTTTATTCCCTACAGACAAGGGAGGCCGAAAACGTCTGGGAAATTGAAAGGTTATTTTTAACATTAGGAGATCCATATTTAAAATAAACAGTTTATTATAGAAATAAGGATTTTGGATTCATTTTTAAAGAGAGTTAAACAAACATGCTGTGTTAGATGATATGTAGCTTTCTAATGATATGTAGCTTTCATACCTTGAAAAACGTTTAGTTTTTTATCTAACAATATTAAATGCATCTTTTATTTTCAATGTGGAGAATGCTAGAGTTCGGAAAAATGACACAAACACAATACAAACACATATGTTAAATACAGATGAGGTTATAATCTTCGTCCCATGTGCGACCCACGGGCACAGGATGATACACAAACAAATGAAGCATGTTAGTAACATGAGATAGGAAAGGTTTAAAAGGATAGATCTCGCGAAATTTGTTTTTTTCAAATTTAAGATGCATTTCAATAAATGTAATTTTATAGTCAGGAATTATACCGGTTGAACGGACGGTTGCTCTGTTATGTTAGGGGTTTTACCCAACTGCCACAGAAGCGGAAGGCAGCCACCTATTTCGAGGGCCCGGGTGGTCACGGGCGGCCTCTTTTAGACGGCTCGTACGTCACGCAGAGGGTACGTCTGGCCTATTCTAAGCCCGGGACCAGCACGGGACTAAAGTGAGGGATAAAAGAGTGAAACAGTCATTAGGCTAGTTCCGAGTAAGGTTATGCTTCATAATGATCTCCGAATAATTGGCTGATCAAAACTTGATCTTTTTAGGCTGATACAACCCTTTCTTTAAATACCACACCAAAGAATTTGTCATTCGCCTTTGATTATCTGCCCTTCTGATGACTGTGAAGTACACCACTGATTTGGCTAGTTCCGAATAGTTTTGCTAGTTCCGAATTATGAATTAGGGATCTGTTAAAAATCCCTTGGATAAGCAACAGCCTCTATATATTACTTTATTAACTTATATTATGTGCTACGGAGAAAATTAATTCAATATAAAGACATTCGTCACAAAGGGACAGGTTCACAAAGACCTTAAAACCGGTCCTTTAGCCAAAATCTCTTAATTCATGGCATAACGATTTTTTGACATGTGTATCCTACTTACTGCAAGATTTAGCTCCTGTTTTCTGGATTTAAAAATCTTTCCAATATAAAATATTTCAGTGAGCTTTAAGAAGTTGAAAGAAGTTTGCGCATAAGGTCCTATTTTACCCCCTTCAGAAGCCCGAAAATAAAATAAGCGTGCAGTAAAAATATGTTAATCCAATTGTAGCCGGTGTTTAGCACTGTGTGATCTTGCCTTACTTCGTCAAAGTGCAGATAATATATAATCGACGACACGAGAAAAACCCGTCTTCGAAGTTTTCAACCAAGTTAGACTCAGACCGGCCTACTCTGCCATAGACTGGCTAGCTCCGCTACAGCGCCGGATTAGCTAGTCGTGAAATAGGTAGTATAGTGTCTACACAGCGAAAAAAAAAAAGGGTGCTGATCAGACTGTGCAGATGCACAAACTATGTGTCTTTGTTCATTACGAAAACACGCCTATTCAAATATACTGAAAATTTTACCACCATGAAAATTTTCAGATAAAAAATTCTGATATTTTTCATATTTCTGCTCAAAACATAGATTGTGGGTACTCGTTGGTACCTTGGCAAGGCGGTTCTAACAAGTACCCACAATCTATGTTTTTGAGCAGAAATAAGAAAAATGATGTATACCCTGTAAACCCCAGTTTTACTATACAAAGGTGGGGTTTAAGGGGGTCAAAATTATATAGGCATGTTTTCATGATGTGTTCGCATATGTTATAAAGCAGGTTATCTCATGACGAGGCTCATATTTTCACTTCAGTCGTCTGTCATGTGTGTTAGATTTTGCGTACACATACACACCTTTGAACACAGCGTGTGTAAATACCTTACCCGTAACTGACTAAATCGGATGCATAAATTAGCGAACAATTAATGGTTGAAAACAAGCAGTTTGTTTAAAATCCTTGCAGGGAGCATTTAAGCAGAATGTTGAAAAGTATGTTCCACCCAATAGTTGAACAAAAAAATGTTTTTTAATTGACTGTCTACTAAAGGAGATCAAGGCGAATGTTATTTACACATTTACAAAATTTATGTAATGCTAGGGGAAATCGGATTGAATCGATCATTAAGGTTGTATTTCCCATATTTATTTTCTGATAGATGAAAAAGAATAAATGAAGGACAGAACCATACCAATTTTTCCTTTTTATATTTGACAGCTGTCGTGTATTTGATGACGATTTTTTCACTGATTCGGAACTAGCTAAAACCCGAAACTACTGTGCTTTCGACATCTTTCAGAAAGTCATCTTTTGCTTGACGCTTAACACAGAAGAAACTTGTAAATGCAAACTTTTGTCATGATTTAATGCAAAACCATTAGTCGTAACTACCTATGTATAAAAAAATTTGTTCTAATCACGAGTTTTTAAAAAATCAAGTATTTTCACTTTTTCCCACTAAAAATGATGCCAGATTGAGCAGAAATCTGTAGGGTAAGTAACTTGGAGCCAGATTTTCAACAAGTTCCACTTTTTCAATTTTTCTGAAATTTTCACAATATTGTTGTAAAACATCAATAATTCAAATTCAGCAAAGAAAAGTAAAAAATATTTTCTTGGACAAAAATTACAAAAAATCACTTTACTATAGAAATTGCATAGGTCAGACCAACTTTTGGCCGTAGCTTTAATTTTTGTGTAAATATTTGAGAAAAAACATAGAAACAGAAAAGACAAATGGTTTCTGACAGGGTATGGTCAGTCAGAACAAAATATTTTCATTTAAAATAAAACGCCAAGCAAAAAACGTCTTTCCAAGAGATATGTTGAAAGGACAGTACTCAGTAGCCAAATAACTAGATTCCAGTGAAGTATGAAAAAAGATGATAGATGAGTGTTAGTATGAATGAGATTTAAAAGCTGATTAAAAACAATATTATTTTCTATAGTATACGAAAATTTTCTGTAAATTGAAAAAAAAAAAATCTGATAAAAGTTCGCGCCTTTTTTGCGGCCCCGCCAAAACCGTCGGCTCGTTTTTTTTTGTTTTTTTTTGTTTTAAATGAAGATAAATAATAAGACATAAAATAATCCAAATGTAGGAATGGTAGAAAATAGTGTAAAAACTCCTCATTTAGTGAAAATCAAATTGTAAACACACCTAATAAAACGTTTGAGAAGCTGGTCACCCCACCCACATGTGCACGTGAAACTGGGCCGTAAAAAAACCAAAAAACAAAAAAAAAAAAAAAAAATTGCCCTGTTCTGCTACGATACAAAGACAAACGTACCTGCTGCTGCTACCGCAGCTGTTGCTGGTCTCCATCATAGTTATTGACACCACCATGGTTATGAAAAGATGAAAGCTTTATAAATAGATCTAATGAAAATGACGAATCTCTACAGGTGCGACGGATTACTTGACTATCTCTCTACTAAATCACGTTTCCGTGCGTGAAGGTGTTATATAGCGAGTTGTCACGTGACTCTGAGGATTGGCCTGCTGCAGAAATTTGTTAAATATTCTGCGTTCAATCCATATTTATTTAGAGATATAAGACAAACTTATTATGACTTTATAACAGTATATAGCATACTCCGCACAGACCCGTACGCAGACTTTTGAAATGGGGGTGCGAAATTTTAGCTATTCTGAAAAGGGGGTGTGCAAATGATAAGAAAATGCCGATTTGGCGGGCAAACTTAGGGGTGTAAAGTGAGTTTGGGGAAAAAAAAAATGCATGATTTTGAAGTAGGGGATACGAATACCCAAAATTTATGTTTTTGAGCAGAAATAAGAAATAATATGTATACCCCTGTAAACCCCAGTTTTACTATATAAAAGTGGGGTTTAATGGGGTCAAATTATATAGGCGTGTTTTCGTGATGACATGTTTTTTAGCCCCTTTGACATCTTAGTCAAGAAAAGAAAATAACGGAAAAATAAAGAAACGGCAAAATTTGTAAAGTTTTTTTTTTTTCTCTTAATATATGGCTAAAATATACTCATGATTGGAGCAAATGATGGCCTAAAGTTAACTTAAAAGAAAAATCTTAAGTCTAAAATATACTCATGATTGGAGCAAATGATGGCCTAAAGTTAACTTAAAAGAAAAATCTTAAGTATTTACGGAAAAAGTAAAGAAAGAAAAGAAAACGAAAACAGGTTTGGTTGAAATAAAAATAACAAGCAAAAGGGAAATTAGCCTTAAAGTATTTTTTTTTAGCCAGTGTGATATTTCAGTCAAGAAAAGAAAATAATGGAAAAAAAAAATAAAGAAACGGCCGAACTTTTAAAGAAGTGTTTTTTTTTGTTTTTTTTTTTACTATTAGAGCAATCTCATCCCCGCATCCCCAACATTCAGACCTCATGAAAGTCCCTGCTGGTGTTTCTACAAATCAAGAAGTAAATGCAGTGTTCATCCTGATCAGACAGCGAGTGATAAGGCTTGTATGTCCGAATGTTTAGAATATATACGGTAAACCTTAGCCTGGGTTCCAGTCTGATCATTTTTTCCTTTTTTATTTTTTTCTATTTTCTTGGTCAAAAATGTCAATATTTAGCAAAGTGATTAATAGGTCATGATAAGATTATGGATTACAATTAATTATGCAGCTAACATTATCTGATGGATCTAATATAATATTGACGCTTGGACCCAGGCTAGGTAAACCTGTGCGAACTGAACAGATTCTGGCCAGCCTGCCTACTGCCATCTTTAATTGTAGCCGCAATGATCCTCGCATTACTCCAGTTTTCATCAGAAACACAAGTCGAATAGACCCTGACGACTATCGCAACGATTCTGAAAGTGTTCACTCCGTATGAGCTGTCTGATCGGGACTCATCGTTGTTCACGTGTGTTAACCCTTAAACTGCCAATCACAACAATAGTCGTCTGCCTTTTCGCCCGCTTGTGATTTTAAAAGTCATTTTTGCAAACAGTGTGGACCCAGGTCAGACTGCTCCTTTTAGGAGCAGTCTGATCAGGGTCCACACTGTTTGCCTGTATGCAATAACAGGTTTGAAAAGTCTGCAAGAATATTCAGCAGACGACATAAACAGACGACATTTTCAGATGCAGTTTTTTCTTACAGTGCTAATTACAACTGCAACAGACGACATCTATAAGAAAATAAGACTTGGCATTCTATGTGAACCGTCATGAAGTACCAGCCTTATTTTCTCTAATTAACACTTTAAGGATTGACACATGCGAACAGAGACAGACCCCGATCGGCCAGCTCATACGCATGCAGCCTATACATCGCCCTAAATGGGTGCGACAATCGAAGGCACATACAAGCGAACTCGTACGCACATCTGATCGGGACATTCACTATTCGCTTACATAAAAAGACATTTAATCGTTACCACTGTCTTGGTAAAAGCAGAAGACGACAAACTTATGTCGAAAATAGTCTTTGACAAATCAAGCGACTTGTCTCCAAACGGACCTGAAGTCGGGAGCGCTAACCACTCGGCCACCACGACGCTTATAGAACCTCGTTAAAGGTGGAATGCAGCTAATTACTCACTGCACCTTTCATTATCACCCCTTCATCGTATCGATATGACTAAAACAATGTTGAAAGAGACGTAAAACACTAAATCATCACCGAAATCGCATGAGCGAAACTAAGAAAAGGCACACCACACAGCCTTTGCCTAAAAGCTAAGATCAAGGTCAGCCTGCGAACTTCCACATTCAGAACAGGGTCTCATATTGTGTAATACCTGATTATCGTGTGCGAATAGCAAAGTTAACCATTTCATCCCCGAGTTTCTGAAGCGGTGTCCACCATCTTTGAATCTGGACAGAATCATAGTTTCAAATAGGGGCCTGAGTCAAAACATCAAATAGAATGCCAAACAGTGTAGATCCTTATTATGAGCTGTCTCATCAGGATCTACACTGTTTGGGAAAAGGAGGTTTGGGTCTGCAGGAATGAAAGGTTTTATGAGCAAGTTGCTCTCATTTATGTTGACTGGTCTGGGCATTCACCGTTCCAACAAATAGAAGGCCTCTTTTTTAATGACAAAATTCATATGGGACAGTTAATGTTTAACGCGCAATAGGGGAAATCCTTGACGGCATATACGCACAATAGTATGGCATGTGAACAGTGGGATCCCAGGTCGGAGACTGGGACATCTGTACAGTCTGATCTATGCATTTTACTGCCCTCTAATAAAGTATTGAAAATTATCGAACTCCTTTGCTATCGGTTACAACATGAAAACAGGACTTTGAACCATACAGTTGACTCTCGACCTCGCTTATCTCGAATAACCGCTTTCGAAGTGAAAATCTGGTCCCTGCCTTAACATGAAAATCTAACAACAGGTGTGTCCTAAAGAGCAATTTCTCCTCTTTTCCACAATATTTTCAATATATCTCTAACTTCAAGAGTCCTATAGCATAATTATAAATTTGTTAAATGTGGTTGTTCGAATTATTTTTCCCCAGTTCTGCAAATCTGATATGTCGAGGTACGAATATCTCGAAGTATTTCAGACAGTCCCTTGGACTTTGAGAAAACGAGACTCGACTGTATGTGGACAGCAAAGGCCGAGACTAGAGTGCGCATTTATATCCGCTTACAGAATCATTTTTGAACCGCAGCATGAGAAAAATCTAACTTTGACACGTGCGCCCAATGAAGACTCAAATTAACCTGCGCATCCGAACAGTCTGATCAGATTCTTCGCAGTCTACATGAAGAGGCTTTGAGTATTTGGCATCCAAAATACGTCCAGGTATTCAGATCAGTTTGCTTGTGCTGGGGTTTAACGACACGTCAGCCCTTGTGGATCATTTTGTGTCGTCTCCCAGAGAAAGGGAGAAAAGAGATAGAAGAGATAGTAGAGGAGATGAAAGAGAGGAAAGGGAAAAAAGAGGGAAATGAAAGAAAATGAAGGAACAGAAGAAATTATAACATTCTCCCCTACCCTTACCTGCTGCAAGGACAGCAGCCCTTGCCCAACTGTAAGCCAATATCAGTTGGACGCACCGGTTACCAAAGCTACAGGACACCTTTGCCTCACCCAGCCACCCCTAGATTCAGATCAAACAATGCGAATGCGAAGGTTAATCTGAATTTTCGCAGGGCACACATGTTTGAAGGTATGTTTTCTGACGTTGCCGCTCAGTTTCAAGCAAAAATTCTTGATATTTTTCTTATTGCCCCACAAAAATATAAGTTGTGGTATTCATTAGAAGAGCATCTATGAAGCACTTGAAATGAGTACCCAGATCTTTGAGAAATGGAAAAAAAAAAAAAAAAAAAAAAAAAAAAAAAACTACAATACATACCAATAATTGAAAAACGACCATATTACGCATGTTGTCAGCATACTCAGATCTATCAGGCCCTCCACGCAGTCTTATCTGAAACTACAATAGTCACTAACACCATGTATGGTCCTCAACCATTTTATTGGCAAACAATTAAGACCCTGATTGGGTGGATGCGCGCCGTGATCTAGGTCTACTCTGGTCGCTTACGTCAGAACGTAGGATTTTTTGTTTTAATTTGGAGGGGTCTATTATGTATTCGAGATATTGTTTTCTTGTTTCTCCACCAAAACATATCTTATAGGCTACAAACTGACTTGTCCTTGTGACACATCTTTCATTGTGTCGATTTGTTTTTGGGTAGAGAATTTCTGAAAGGGTGGGATCGATTCGATCAAGTTATCGTATTACCCTCAGAATTCAGATAGACAGACCCGAGCCGGATTGCTGGCGTGGGATATAAACTGTCGCAATCATCATATCCTGGTCGGTGCCAAGATACTGTCTGAGATTTTAATCCATGCACTATACTCTGATTTAGATTCTACAACAGTTACAAATTTCGCAATGCAGTTTCAGACAAAGAAACCCGTGCCCCTAGATCTTCGGTAAAATTTTTGCTTCCTCGGTTGACTAATAAATGTGTACTCCTCATAGGAAATAACGTCTGTGTCCAGTAATTTTGTCTTCAAGAGACAGAGAATATCAAAACTATGTACTCTGAATATAGATTCAAGGTAAAGGATCCTTCGTTTCAACCCATATACAATCGAACCTCAATGGCTCGAACATCTTTGGGACCATGGAAATTGGTTCGAGACATGGGTAGTTCGAGCCAACATGCGTTAATCATGGCACCCGTTCAGGAAGCAAATAGCGATAATTTAGGGAAATCTTTTCTATTTTCTACACAGTGATTGTATGTTGAGTGTACTCATTTGAATCGCCTCGATGAGGCAGTTCTAATGAGTACACACAACATACAATTCCATGATAAAATAAGAACAAATCCCTAAATATTTGTTTTCTTGAGCTATTGGAAGAATTTTGTAGGGACTGAAAAAAGAGTTCGAATCATCCACAGTAAACGAGTCATCCGTATTCGAGCCATTGAGGTTACACTGTACGTTGAGGCTACCAATTGAAACTGTAGAACAAAAAGTGTTTATATTAGGACAGCTTTTTCGATTATTGTCGCCTATGGAAGCTTAGTGTAAACATAGACAACACTAAAACTATTGTACAGTCGACTCACGTTATCTCGAAGTCCAAGGGACTCTCTGAAATACTTCGAGATATCCGTATCTCGACATATCAGATTTGCAGAACTGAGGAAAAAAGATAAATCAAACAACCACATTTCACAAATGAATATGTAATTTGAATCCTTAAAGTAGAGATATACTGAAAATATTGTGGAAAAGAGGAGAAACTCTTTTCGACATTATTTTGTTACCTGTTGTCATAGTTTCATGTTAAAACAGGGACCAAATTTTCACTTCGAGATAAGCGGTAATTCGAAATAAGCGAGTTCGAGATAACGAGGTTCGACTGTATTTGGATCCCGAGGAAACCAGCAATTTAATCTCAAACTAGGCTCAAATCCTATCGAAATTGAAGACAGTTATAAATATTTAGGCGTTTTCTTCACAAAGTCTGGAAGTTTCTTAAAAGCGAGAAAACACGTCGTGGAACAAGCCCGCCTTGTATTATTTGTACACAAGAATAAATAACCTTAATCTGCCAATTGATCTACAACCTAAGCTATTTGATCAAACTATTGTACTTGTACCTATCTTGACGTATGGGAATGAGGTCTTTGGCTTTGAAAATATTTAAATTCTCGAAAGATTACACACAGAGTTTCTCTGCACTATTACAAAAACTAAAAAAGAACGCCACATTATATGTTGTTGGCTGAACTGGGTCGCTACCCCCTTGAAGTTATAATCAAATTACGCATGGTAGGTTTCTGGACTAGAATTGTTTCTAGTAAAGAAACCAAACTGTCATACATTCTATACAAAATTATGATGTATACCCCAAATCTGCATTCAAAATGGATTAACTACGTGAAAACAATTTTTGATGATTGTGGCAGATCCGATGTCTGGTTAAATGATGGTTAAATGTATAAGACAGCAGATAAAACGTAAATTATTGGATCAAAATTATCACGTTTGGCATGCTAACCTAGAGAACTCGATAAAAGTACAAATTACCAGCTATTCAAATACTCCATTCAGTTAGAACAATATTTCTTAGTCCTCGAACGTAAAAATTACTTGTCATTTGTAAAATTCAGAACAGCTAACCATCGGCTACCTGTAGAGGTACTTAGATGGGAGGGCGTTCCTCATAGTGAAAGAATCTGCAATTTGTGTGACGCCAATGACGTCGCCGACGAGTTTCATTATCTTTTATGCTGCAACCATTTTACTCAAGAAAGAAGGCAATTTATCAAACCATACTATTTTAGACGCCCGAACATTTTAAAATATAAAGAATTAATGAGTTTAATATCGCCAGCTAAACTGAATAAGCTATGCCAGTTTATAAAAGCAATACTCAAGCATTTTTAACTCTTAAACATTCAAATGAACTTCATTATACAATTTATGTTAAGTTAATGGTAATCTTTTTTTTTTTTTTTTTTTTTTTTATTAGTTGTATAGTCATCAGTACGCCTGTAAAACCTTAGTGTCAGTACCTGTCTTATGGCTTCAACAATAAGAAGCCCACTCCACTACCCAAGTGGACACACGAAGCTGGGGCGGTGTCGCACCGATTTTGATACAATATCTCATAGCAACAGCGTGACGCCGTGTGGCCAATTCCTGTTTAACATACATAAGCCTAAGTGGAAATAGAATTACCTCTTTAGACAAGGAATTACGTTTGGTAGGCAGTGGGGAGTTTTCACGAGTAAATGTGGAAGCGTTCCGCCGGCGACCGCTTACTCAAAAAAAAAAAAAAAAAAAAAAAAAAAAGAAAGAAAAAGAAAAAAAGAGGAAAAAGAAAAGAGGAAAAAGGAAAACATCTATATATGTCTAACTATATATGCATGTAACTTAAAATGATACTTGTGAAGATGCCCAGCTAGCATTCTACGTAAATCTATATCGGGCCGTCATCGGCCCGTCAGGGTAGCTGACGGGCCGATGACGGCCCGATATAGATTTACGTAGAATGCTGACTGGGTGATGACCTTTTTCCGATTTAAATGGGCTAACTGAAATAAGTTTGTTTGTGTGCCGGATGCATGCCGACAAACAAGTTTGTACGTGTGGCGTAGCCACCCCAGTCAGCATTCTACGTAAATCTATATCGGGCCGTCATCGGCCCGTCAGGGTAGCTGACGGGCCGATGACGGCCCGATGTAGATTTACGTAGAATGCTAGCTGGGACGATGCCACAATTTACATTGGGACACCGTTGCGACGCCACGCAAACCTTGTAAAGGGATGGCATTGCGTTATGAACGGGCAGACATTTGTGCTGGTGAACATACCTGTTAAAATTGCATTTATTCTTTGATTAATTTTCCAAATTTATTTATAGCACATTTATAAATTAATCCTTTTAGAATACTAAGCTCCTATTTTTCCCTCTTGTATCTGTGCACACAAATTAACCGACAATAAAATGAGTGTATGCACGCGATTCGCGTGCCTTCTTAATGGTCTGGTGATCTTTATCATTATAAAAAGCTGTGTCTTGGAGAAGGGACCTTTGAGCTGTGTTTTGGGTTGTCATTTCCTGAACAACACTCCGTCATATGTGATTTCATCCTTTGACAACATATTACCTCATGTAATAGCTTTGTAGCAGAACATCGACTGACCGGGCAGAACTGTCCGGATGTGCAGCCTTGTCTACGATTTAGCAGAATACATACCTGAGCATAAATAGGATTAAGCCCCTTCTCCAGTGGTCCGAGTTTTTTTTTTTTTTTTTTTTTTTTTGTTGAGGTTTTACGGCCCAGTCAACCCAATGGGGTCATGTCGAACTCGGTCAGTTTACCTTACCACACATTTACTGGGCAGGCTTAGTCCTCTAAGCGGTTTACCAGTATTGTGCACACATTCTTTCGCCAGAAACTGACAACTGCCCTTCTTGAATCAGCGGAAGGGAGAGAATGACCGTAGAAAATATTTCATGATCAATCTCCACGAAAGAATGTTGCCGACCTCGGTGGGGGTTGAACCCGCGACCTCCTGGTCTCCAGTCGGACGGCGCATCTGAGCCACCGAGGCCGGCAAAAGTCCGAGTTTACATTTGAATAATAGGTGTTTTATAAGGGACAAAACTATGTAGTTTCAGTACTACTAAGTATATCGGAGGTTGCCTCCCTTGGTATACAAAACAAAGAAAAAATTCTCGCCCCTCCCCCCGTCCCCCACGCCCCTTATTATTAGATTCTACCTTCTTCTTCTCAATTTAATATATCTAGAAAGGCCAATTCTTGCTTTATATGCTACGTCATGTTGTATTATCACTGTATGTTGACAGTTCTCATTTAATACTGTATGTATTCTGAGAAAAATAAAGTTGATTTGATTTGATATATTAGGTATAGTCTTATATGTGTGATTGTAGATTGAGGCTAGTATGCATTCTTATCATGATCATGATTTTCATAATGCTTTTCAGTGTAAATATACTGTTTACAACATATATTTCCGCATAAATCAGAAGTTTTATTCTAGCCCATTAAATAACTAGGAAAGTGGTTAAAAGTCATTTATTCTTTCTCTCTTTGTTCCTTAGTTCAGAAACATAGCTCTATTATTTCTTAACCTTTACCACTCTCTCTGTCAAATCCTTTTAAAAGGATTTGACATTTCATGTAAATTGTCTCCAGTGCAGACAATTTGCATGAAATGTCAAACATGTTTAATGGGGAAAAAAATTAAAATGTCGTCTGCAGGAAATATTACCCAGAGTGTTAAGCGTTAAAAAAAAAAAACAAAAAAAAAAAAAAAAAACAAACATTTTTTTGACTGGATATTTATTTTGCTTTGCATTCTGACATTCCATATGTGTTAGAAAAAATATTTTATTATCACTTCTTAATATTTTCAGTTTTTTTTTTTTTTTTTTTTTTTTTAACTATGATAGTATCAGATATGACATGTCAATCACCTGATAAGACATGCCAATCACCTGATAAGACCTGTCAATCATCTGATATTCCCTGCCATTCATCTCATGTCAGAATACCCTAAATGTACTGGGCAATGAAGTCCATAGCTGAAAGCTTTGCATTCCACAGAAAAATCAAGTATTTCTATGATGATTTTAAAATATTTTGTTCAATCTTAAACTTTCACTGTAAAAATGAAAAATAAACTTGACGCCATGTAAGTCACTGGAAGAAACAAAGATTGAAAGAAGTTGACAAAATATTAAAAGATTTGGGACATAGACAACACACAAATTGTGTTTTACTAAAGAGTAGGCAGGACAAGAGCTTCTGCTGGTAGCTTTTTCCACTGCACAAAAGCCAATGGAAATAACGAGTACTTATAATAATTAAAAGAAGTGTGAATTTGACGCAGAGCGAGGGGTGGCTATGACGGGTCGTCCAAGTAGGCTGCTGGAAGTAGAGTGGTAAGGGAAAGGTGACATAACCATATACATGTATAATTTTATACATCATTATCAGTCTTGTATATGCCCTCTTCTGCTCCACTGACCTCCAGCCTAGCTTTTCCTGCATGTCTGTGACACTGGCATCGGTAGAGTAGCTGTTCATGGTCCACTTTATGGCTCTACGTTGGACCAGCTCAACCTTATTAATACCATTTCAAACTTATAATTGATTTTTTCTTTCGACATTTGCGCATGCATTCCAGGTAATACTCACTACAGTTTACAAATGATACTGATAATCATAGAGGGTATTGTTTCAAGTTGGAAGTGTATATACTGTAAATATAAGACTGGCTTATTTACTTATACAAACATTAGTGTTCATATCCAACACTGAGGTATGACCATGTAAAATTACATGTTAATACCTTTTGTTTGAAAAATATTTTATATCGCAGGAATCTAAAGACCTTTAGCCAAGACGAGCACCAACTTAAATTACGAGATAGGATCTATATTAGCGGCAAACATTCCTACAGAATTATTTTTTACCTTTCTGAATAAAGTTTGTCCCAAAATGGATAAATTAAGATATTTTCATGTTTGTCTGTCAATGCTTCTATCTATCTATCTATCTATCTATCTATCTATCTATCTATCTATCTATCTATCTATCTATCTTCATAAAACACACACACACACACACACACACACACACACACACACACACACACACACACACACACACACAAAACTTCCCAACTATTTCGATATATCAAATAAAAATAATTATACGGGCGAAGCCGGCGTCAACGGCAGCGAGCAACGTTGGCCTGCACAACCAAACTTAACACGCATGAAAACTCACCACTGTATCCGGCCCATGTCTCTCAGCTGATCCGTGCCAATGTTACCAGTCTCGCGGATTGAAAACTGGCCAGAAACAGTTATTTTCTGCAATTATTTTTTTTTTCTTTTCGTGATTCTTTAAAGATGTTTTTAAATGGCAAGAAATATACGTATATTATTTTAAATAAATAATGAAAAAAAAAAAAAAAAAAAAAAAAAAAAAAAAAAAAAATGACGACTAATTTTGTATGATTCAACTGGCGATTTCATCTCAGTTCGTCGCATATCCACGGTGGGTAGCCATAACGGATCCTGAGTGATCAAATCGCTCATAACGCCTCCTGCGGGATCAAGTACCGGATCCTGCGTGGATTTTGTGTATACACATACGCACAGTGACCTCTTTTCACCCTCAAAAAGAACACGCCTTGAGCTGGAAGGTAAACATTGAAATTCTTACGGGACTTTAAAGGAATTATAGTATTTATTTGCAATGTTTGTGATGAAGTATGCAGAGAAGTCTTTGCAAGAGATGATGCACAATTATCAGGTATCACGATGCAAAACGATCAGTCGCACATAAAAAGCGAAATTTATAACGTTTGTGGCCATACAACCAGGCACACGTTATTCCAAGAGACATACAATAATCATTAACGACATTTTTTATGTGTTCCGAATTAAAGTTTGAGAACAAATCTGAGTATTTAAACAAAATATGTGACAATACGTGGATCGGCTCCTGGGTGATTTTGGCACCAACTCCTGTGTGATTCTTCTTGTATGCTGGCACCAAATCCTGAGTGATGATGTTTATTTTGATGACTTCGACAGCGAAACTGGTCACGGAATAAATGGCACAGCACAATGCCCGACCGGGACTCGAACCAAGGAGCTCTGTCATACCATGCGAGCGCTCGAGCCAGACGATCGACCCGTGACAATTTTCCTCTGCTCGAATAGATTCGTCCCCGAATCTGCTCGAAACCGTTTAGGTACCAACAAGAGACTGTCCCTTTGCTGCTCGCAGTCCGAGCACGGACCCACACTGAGCCACCAAATGCCACGTGGGGGGGGGGGGGGTGGGGGGGGGGGAGTGGGTGGAGCACAATGCCCGATAGACTTCTCGCATACCGTGCGAGCACTTCCTGCATTTTATAACAGGATAGCTATTGTTTGTTTGTTTGTGTTGAGGTTTTACGGCCCAGTAAACCCAATGGGGTCATGTCGAGCGCGGTTAGTTTACCTAGCCACACGTTTACTGGGCGGCTTAGTCCTCTAAGCCGTTAACCAGTATTGTGCACATTCTTTCGCCAGAAACTGACAACTGCCCTTCTGGAATCAGCGGAAGGGAGAGAATGACCGTAGAAAATATTTCATGATCAATCTCCACGAAAGAGAATAGCTATTGATGCGAATTAAAAAAAAAAAAAAAAAAAAAAAAAAAAAAAAAGACAAACAAACTATTCAGCCCGACGAAATCTTGCTTTATCACTCAAGATGTTTTAATTAACTGTCCAAGAACCTTGAGGAACATAACATCTCTTTGACAAAGGAGGCTTGCAATTACAGCCTGAATTACATTAGGCAGAACGTCTCCCTAGGCCTCGAACTTTTAACAGTCGTATTTTTTAAAAATGCTACGAATTTATGGAAATATGGTTTCAGATATCATAATGTCTGCGCTTCTTAATCGAATCCAAAATACACCTATAATCACCGTTGATTATGATACGAGTCGTAAAAGGCATTTTCTTCATCCACTCCAGTTCTTGAAAGTGGCGCGCGAAAAGATACTTCAACTCGACTTGCATGACCATCACGTGTTTCTTTTGCAAAAATCATGTCGAAGGAAAGAGAGCAGAAAATGATATGAATTGACTTTAATACCACAGTGCATGTGCAGCATATTTTCAGGAGAATAAATAGTTTGTGCCAGCGAACATCAATTCCTACAATTTACATGTGCTTCCAGCAAGGACACGGACCAGTCTGCGGATGTACAGACTGATCAATGTCTTCACTGGCGCATGCAAAAGTATTGGGTTCCTGTAGGCAAGGCTGTAAATTAATAAAAGTTTTTGTTCCGTCATTCGGACCCCATTCTCTGTAGGTGGGGCAGCAGTTACAAATACCTACTGTCTGGTAAATAGTGCAGACCCAGGTCTGACTGCTCGGTCTTACTGCGCACTGTACACATTATTCAAATTCAGATATGCTGCAGTTACAGTAATAGTTGGTTGGGGGTTACCGACAGTTGCCTATTATCGACTTTACTTTTTATTCGACTGTCGTATTAATGACAGCAGACTTTTGAGGGGGTGGATAGGGGGGTAGGCCTTCCCCACTTCCCTCCCCCTTTTCCCCCACTTCCCTCCCCCCTTTCCCCCACTTCCCTCCCCCTTTACCACCACTTCTCTCCCCCAAGCAAACTATTCCCTCCCCTAAATCAGAATTTTTTTATATCCCCAACGCTATAATTAAATTTAAACATGACTATGCAATATACATTCATGCAGATTTTGACCCAAAACTACACCCCGTGGACCTATTATTCACGGACTTGACAAAGCACGGACCGTTATTTAAATTACGGACACAGAATTTTTATTGGTCCGTAAGTCCGTGAATGGTCCGTGTTTTGTCACCGGGCAACATGTGATTGATTTGACTGAGTTCGGGTTTAACGACACGTCAACCCTTGTGGTCATTTTGTGTCGTCTCCCAGAGAAAGGGAGAAGAGAAATAAGAGATAGTACAGGAGATGAAAGAGAGGGACAGTGGAGAAAGGAAAATGAATGAAAATGAAGAAACAAGAAATAAAACCATTCCCTCTACCTTTACCTGCTGCAAGGATAGCAGGCCTTGCCCAGCTATGCCAATATCAGTTACACCTTTGCCTCACCCCACCACCCCCCGGGTGGTGTTTGGAACACCTATCAGAAAATTCATGTTGGATCTTGAAGTGCTTTTTTTTTAACAGCGCAAAAGTCCTTATCCAACAATGAGCAAATAAAATGATTGTCTACGGCAGACGGATAATTATTTCTAAAAATGTGGATTGCCACCGACAGCGGCTATTTTGTGACCTTTCGGAATCAAAGGGAAGTAATCAACTAGAGAGAAACTGAAATCGGACGTAAAAGAATTCAATGGCGGAACCTCCTAGTCGGTGAAGTGAAATCAACGCCGGATTCATTGTAAATATACCTGAATTTACTTTAATACGTCCATTAGATACTTCTGATACCAGTTATTGCATTGCAGTACATAAAAATAGAGTAAAATTGGTAAAATACAACAAATTTTGGTATAACCCCCGCCCCCAAAATTTCCCTACCCCCGCCCCCAAAATGTCCCTACCCCCGCCCCCTCTTCCCCCGTCCCCCGCCCTCTCTTCCCCCGTCCCCCGCCCCCTTTATCCCCGTCCCCCGCCTCCTTTACCCCCGTCCCCCGCCCCCCCCCCCGTACCCCCCCCCTGTCCACCCTCTCACTTTTATCCGTTTCTGATCAGGGTCTACACTGTTTTGAATTCCGATTCCATCTAGACATACTGATCAGATAGTTAACTTAGTGAGTATAGCAAGCTGTTACATGTAGCTGGGTTTCTTTAATGCCCAGATTACATGAAAAACTACAGCGCCAGCCGTACAGCGCAGTCGGATTCGCGTTTCACTAGAGATCAGGAGGTCGCGGGTTCGATCTCGCTAGTGCTTCATGTCTTTCTATGATAAAAAAAAAATCCTTCCACCGCTGATTCACAGGGCAGCTGTCAGTAGCTGATGGAAAGATGGGCGCCTAGTACTGGTGAACGGCTTAGAAGGTGTTATCTTGTCCAGGAAAAAGTGTGGTTAGGGTCACCGGGCGGACTCTTAATCCATTAGGTTTCTCACCGCTGTGGTTCGAGCCTCGCTCGGGTCATATGTGGGAAAGCCAAGTTCTGCTTACGGAAGGCAGGTGGTTTTTTCCCCGGGGTCCTCTGGTTTTCGCCCATCTTTGATGAACGATCGGCTCGAAAAAACTGAAATATTCTTGAAAGGGCCGTAAAACCCAAATCCAAAAAAAAAAAAAAGTCACCGGCCGTCCCTACTATGTCCTAAAATATGTTGACTGGGACGTGAAACCGTGAAACCTCATTACAAACAATCAAAACCAATTCAGTCGACCTGATTTTTTATGTTGATTTGTCGATACACCGTACCAAGCAGAGGAACTACAGCAATATACAACCTACTTTCCACACTCGCCACTTTGTTCTGCATGTTTTTTTTGTTTTTTTTTTGGGGGGGGGGGGGGGGGGGGGGGGGGCGCGGTTCCGAGGATTTCGCCCAGATAAATGAAACGCAAGTGGTCAAACGTACTTCGACCTTTGCTTTGCGTCAATGTAATTTTAACATTTCAAAAATCCTATCTTATTTTCAAAAAATAATTAAAGTCCAGATAAATGGCAAGAAGGTCCGTTTTAACATGGATTCTGTTAGGGGGGAAAATGATTTTGGTGCTAGACTTTTAGCAAAGTCGATCATTTAAGGCTTGCGTTGGCAGAAGTATGGCCGCTGTTGTTTTTAAGTGTCTGCAAATTCAAACAAGCGTTTATATTCATTAGAAATATCAGTGTTACTTATCGTAGGGGTAGGGTCGGGTAGAGCAGGGTTAGGGTTAGGAGTGGGGTAAGGGTAGGGTAGGGAAGGGTAGAGAAGGGGTTGGTAGGCTAGAGGTAGTGTAGCGGTAGGGTAGGGGTTGTAGTAAGTTAGGGTTTGTGTAGGGGAAGGTTAGGGGTAGCGTTAGGGTAGGGTGGGGGTAGGGGAAGGGTAGGGGAGCGGTAGGTAGGATAGCGTAGGGGTAGCGGTAGTTTGGATGGAGTAGGTGTGGGGTAGTGATAAGGGTTGGTAGGGTTAGGAGTGAGGTAAGGGTAGGATAGGGCAGGGCAGGATAGGGTAGGGTAGAGTAGGGTAGGGTTAGTGTTCTTATATATTCACAATTCTTCAACATGCTATTTTAGTCTTTTCATTCCCTGATAAATTTATATACCTCATGGCACCACACCACACATTGGATGAACGAGTTACGTAATGCAAACGTTACGGATCGATTTGTAGCGATTCCCTATGCAGTGGTACGTTACAAAAAAGCGATTCGCAACGATTCGCAATAGTGTTCAGAGCTGTCTCGCACAAAGCGCTCTCTGAAACAGACCTTTGCATATCAGCCAGACAAAACAAAATGGCGCTGTCAGTGCCCGTTTTAAGACATTAAATGTTAAATGAAACTTTTTTTTTTTTTTTTTTTTGAAAATGAAGTTGACCAACTAAATCATAAGTTTATATTTATTCTTTTGTTATTAGATCTATAGCGATATTTTACCAATGATCGAACATCATATTTGTGATAAAGTATTATGGTTGTAATGACTATGCCGCAGATACGATCTTATATGTTCAGCAAGATACCGGTAAGTGCAGCAAAGCTTCGGAACTGTATTTGATGTGATGTGGTATGGTGCGGTGCATACATTTTTGTCATCCCATATTAAACTGGTGGTAAGAAATTAACTGGTTGTCAAAGCCGATTATGTTTCACAAAAACGGACAATGGTTAGTAAAAACCACATTACATAATCACATAGGATCCGGTGCCAGATGATCACATTACAGCCCGTGCCACAGAAACGTCTTTTTATCCCTTATCCCGCAGGATCCGTTCCTCTATGAATTCTACAACACGGTGATAAAATGCATTATGAACGATAACGGTTCGATAAAGAAACAACAGGGTCTTCATTTTTAAGAGAATAAAGTATAAGGAAGAAGCCAGTGAATAGCCATTTGTCTTGAAATGGTTTAAACAGTAAAATTTCGGTTTTAAATGCCGTGTGTTATAGACAAAAATAGCCACACAGCATAAATTCCAAGATCCAGACAGAAATGTGTTTCTTCAATAACATTTATTGCTTGCTCAAACTTATGCCTGTTCTCTGTAAGGTTCCGTGAGATAAATGTTTTGTTATAACTTACGCTTTTTTGTCAGAAAAATCGACCCGAAACTGAGTAGCCATCTTTTTAGTTTCAAAACAATCAACCAGGAGCCGGTACTTGATCCCGCAGGAGGCGTTATGAGCGATTTGATCACCCAGGATCCGTTATGGCTACCCACCGTGATATCGGATACTATAACTCAAAGCGTCTCCTGGTAATGTTAAAGCTATAGAACCAGTCAGGCTTTGACACTGTTTTACGGAAATCATGTTCATACACATTTTTTTCTACACTCGTTTAACTTCCATCTCATTAATTAAAGCAATTGCAGAAATTTCAAAGCTACATAAAGCGTTTTAAAAAATAATTATTTATTCTTGACTTCTTCAATAATGTGATCAACGTTAAAGAGACGCTCATTTGAAACGAATAGCTAATCAAGGAGACATTTGGCGGGAATCGTAATAAAAAATGGAGACAGTCTAGTGTATTTTTCTTTTGTCTGCATCGTTACAGATTGTGACTCTGTCCTGCATCAACAAAAACAATAAAACTTTTCGGCTAGCTGAAAATTAAGCCCGTTTCCAGGCAGTGCCTAAATTCATATTCGTACGTGTCAACTTTGAAATTCGTTTTTTATTCTTTTTTTCTTTCATGAAAGAGGCTGTGCAATAGTGGTTTAGGACCAGACAGCACATCTCACACTTAAAGTAATTCATGGGCCGAGTTTGTTATGGGCCGAGTTTGTCATGGGCCGAGTTGTCCGGTTACCGAGCTTGGACGAGCACAGAGGCACGGTTGTCGAACGGCTAGTCAGATTGCCGTTTCGTAGCGTCACTTCCGTTTCAAATTGCTAAGCGACGAAATTGCCTCCATCTTTTGTTTACTGTGTGTCGCTGAATAGAAGTTCAAAATGGTAAAATACGAGTTCTTTTTGTGTAATGGCTCCGTTTTCTTGTTGAAAAGATTTTAGTGATAATAATGAAGAGCGATAAATGCATTCAGTTTTGTTAATTTGTTCCGTTGCTTGTACTTCAAGCCATAATAATGTGAATATAGGTTGAGTAATAGTGGGTGGGAAACAATAACATAGAGGTCCCTGATATTTGTCTTGGCTATTAGGAATTGCAGTAAAGAGATGGGTAAGATCCAGAGAGCAGCAATGCTTGAAGGCCTCAGGGTGCCTGGACAGTACAAGCTCAGATGCCTTGGAGATTTTCAATCCTGTTCAGTTGTGATCCTCAAATTTGAGGTCCTGCCTACCAGTTCCGGGTCGTTTCGGCCCTGTCATTCTGTCCTGGGTTGTTTTGGCCAATTTAGGTGGGTGGTTTCCTCGTGATTTTTTTGAAGTCCCTCTAGAATATGTATGATAGGTAAAACAAGAATTTGGTTGCTTGATGAAGAGTCGTGGTGTCATAGCAAGGTTCTCCGGGACACAGAATCCTGCGTCCCGGGACGCATAAATCATGGTCTGGACTCCTAAAAATTCCCAAAGCCGAATCCGCCGGATGCATGTTTTTTTCCCGTGGGACTACTTCTAATTATGATCGGATTATTTGATTGAAGTCTAAAGTCCGCCACGCGTTATTCACACTGTCGGTAGCATCTTAAAAGAACAGTAGTAATCTGCCGCGTACTTTTCACACCTTTGACAGTACCGTTATTTGCTAAGCAAGAGGTAGTTAAACAGGTGTTGGCAGTTCACACTTCAGAAATTGAGCAATTAAAGCATGCAACTGACACCGGTATGCGATCCTTTCCCTCACTGTGTATTGCTTGCACTGACGACTGATTCATCGGTCACGCACACGCAGTTCCATGCTTTCATCCCTTGAGGCTGGCAGTTTTTTTTTTTTTTTTTTTTTTTGTGTTTTTTTTTTTAATAGATATTTTTTTTCTATTTCAAAATTTTCGGACGCTGAATTTTCGTCACTAACATCAAAAAAGCCCGCTTACTGTTTTCTGTTAAAAGATGACAAGTGTACCTTATCCCTTGGCGAGATAACAGTCTGCGCATCTAAACGGTTATTCCTGCTTGTCACTAAAAAACAAAAAAACAAATAATTTCTAAGTCCCATCGAATCTATCCCGTAAGCCCTGTGAAGAGTCTAATAGGACTGCTCAGATGCACCCTGGACGACGGTATACAGTTCGGGACTATTCTAGTATAAGTTACATTTTCCATTGCTCCCGCATGAAGAAAGCGTGTGCTCGTTATGGGAGCGCGTGTTAGTAAGGGTAACGTCATTTGACAGCGTGGCGGGAAACCGTTTTGGGAGAAAAACGAACTATTTCCATGTTGCATTGTAGAGAAATTTCTTGTAAGAAATGCATATGAATCAGACACATATTTAAAAACAGAACTAAATTATCAAGACTTTTATGGCAAATCAAAGCAGTAGATCAAAATTTCAGCTAGTGAAGAAGTTCTGGACATTTTTTTCGTAGCGTGTATTGATCGCAGCACGGTGCAAATGTAAACATTGAAATGACGTTTTGCGGGAAGCTCAAAAGAGGTGTCCATGATCAGAATGTGCGAATAGATTGCATATATTAGTTTGCGATAGCATATAACGGAGCTTTCGTTGGTTTTGATTAAAATATTTTTCACTTAGTATCCAGAACACTCGAGATCACTTAACAGACAGCGATGAGGTATTGATTTTAAGTGGGACGATCTTTACCATGCAAGTAAAATAGGTTAGGATTATCATGTCTCCCTGATCTGCAAAGATGTCTCTATTTCCCCATGAGGGAGATATGACGTCATCCTAATTTCTGGGCCAACTCCATTGAATTCACAACATCAGGATGTGTGATAATGACTACCAGTTGGTTACATGCATTGCTCGGAATAACATATAATGCAAAGCACCATAAAAAAGTATGTGAAAATAAGGAAACTGATTCTCCATCAGGTATTTATAGAATGAAGTTACCGGGGACATGCTCACTATCAAAGGAGAGTTATGAAAAAAAAAAAAAAAAAATGAGACTCCTGTTTTGGGGGAGTGGGACTCCTACTTTTTGGCTGGGACTCCTACTTTTTACAAAAAGGGAGTCTCGGACTCCTACTTTTAACATCCTAGTGAGAACCCTGCATAGGTTGTAGTTGGTAGGGTATAGCCTTTTTTTGTTGTCTGTTTTGTCTTGGATATCCTATGTTATTTATCAAGCATTGAAATTATCTTTTGAGAGAAAGTGAGGCTTGAAATTCCATGTGAATCCACTGTCTAGCAGACAGTTCACATGAAATGTCAAGTTCTATAATGAGTTTTACTTTAATTAAATTATACAAAATGTCTCAATAAGGCTGATTAACATGTAGCATGCATTTAGTGAAGTCAGCAGATGACAAACTGATGATAATTATTTAAGTTTTCACAGAAAATAGACAGACAGTTTATGCAAATTGTTTTCTTAGAAATGAAATGTCAAAGCCTATTTACAACATGTACTTGGAAAAATAAGAAAAATATTTCAATGTTGTCTGCTAAAAGTTTTTCCAAAGTGCAATTAATTGATAACTACCTGGATTATTATAAGAAAGACTAACTACAACTGGTCCAAGTTTTCTCACCTTGATGAAACATTACCAAGTATCTAACCAAGTATCCAAACAAACATATACATGTACATCAGTAACTATTGCCGCTTTTCATTTATACTTTAATTAATTAAATCAAGGATGAAAGAATATCTATCGTGTTTTCTATCCATCCGTCACCCACCATCCATCTATCTCTGTCTGTCTGTGTCTGCCTGCCTATCTATCTATCTATCTATCTATCTATCTATCTATCTATCTATCTAAACATTTATTTTAAACCCAAAATATCCATCAGTCCATCCATACAACATACATAGGTTCATACATACATGTACATACATCTGTTGGTCTGTCTGTCTCTCTATAAACCCATTTACTATATCTCCAAATAATGAAGCAGGAAAGGTCTATCTATCTATCTATCTATCTATCTATCTATCTATCTATCTATCTATCTATCTATCTGTCTATCTATCTATCCTGGCATCATCCATCCATCTATCCTTCTGCCCATCTTATAAACCTATGTTTATACCCTACCATAATGAAACTGGGCCGAAACTACTCAGGGCCGAAACCCCACCTACCGTGGCCGAAACAACCCACCCCCAAAATTGGCCGAAACGACCCAGGCTGAAACGACCTAGAACCTACCTACCAGTATACTGACAAACAAAAAACACAAAGAGATCTGTATTTAAAGTTTAAACAAGCACAAGAGATAGTGAGAGTCAGTGAAATGAATGATGACTATCCCTTCAGACAAGGTCTAAACAGATGTTTGTCAGGAGACAAGAAGAAAGGAAAAAAATAACCTATTTGCATTACGCTATTATTGTGTAGGTTCAATTACATGGGGAGAAAACTAGGATAACATTGAGGAGTTTAGATTTACCAAGGATTATGTAAGGGTTAATGAAGGTTTAAGGGGAAGTGAACACAGAAGAATTTAGCGTTGAACATCTTGAACAGGAATCTCAAGTAGAGAATGTAAGAGAACTGCTAAGAAGGATGGAGTATGATGAAGTGCTGGGCCCAGTTGTTCAAAATGTCGTTAGCTTAACAAGCTCATTAAGGGTCATTTTGTTAACTGTTTTAGTGGATTCAATATACAATATTCTGATATTTTTTGCATTTATTATTTACATTTTTCAGCCAAAAATTTTAGCATATTTGCATATCACTCAATATAAATTTTAATGAATCATTAATGAACAACTTCGTTAGAGGGGTGATTTACCTAGCTGGATACTGTCTACATCAGTACTGCTTGAGAAGGCTGTTAGTCCCATTGGTTACAATTACACTGGAGGGTTGGTCTGAAAACAGATTAGCCTACAATTCCTTGCAGATGTTAGTCAGGTGGCAGACACATTCACATTTTCACAGATTGCCCAACTGCTACCACATCTTTTCAAAATCAAATTCCAACCAAGAAATTTTAATTGTAATGGGCATAGAGGAAAACATACAGAAGGTGGCTGAGAGAGGATCCAGACTGTTAGCCCACTGGGTGCCAGGGTATAAAGACATGGGAAATGAGCTGGCTGATCAACAAGTAAAAGCGGGAGCCCAGGAGATGCTTCTGTCATAACATACAGTAGAACCTGTCCTGGATAAAAAGGAAGCTGTTGCAGAAATGAAAAGAGCTAGGGAAAAATTGGAAGATGAAATTTATACTTTCTGGAAGGACCAAATTCAAGGAACATTTTTAGAAGTGGGCAAAAGGCACAGTTACAGAGACAGAACAAGCTTCAAAGGACTTTTATCAAATGCTGACGGGCCATATACAGTTGACTCTTGTTATCTCAAATTCCAAGGGACTCTCTGAAATACTTCGAGATATCCGTACCTCGACATATCATATTTGCAGAATTGAGGAAAAAATAATTCAAACAACCACATTTAACAAATATATATATATAATTGGACTCTTGAAGTTAGAGAGATATTGAAAATATTGTGGAAAAGAGGAGAAATTGTTCCTTAGGAGCAATGTCTCCTCTTTTCTCCAATATTTTTGTACCTGTTGTTAGATTTTCATGTTTAGGCAGGGACCAGATTTTAACTTCGAGATAAGGGGTTATAAGCGAGGTCATAAGCGAGGTCAAGGTAATGAGAGTCAACTGTAATTTTAAACAGTCACAGCTCGCAAAGATTGATTTGAATGTGTCAGAGCTGTAAAAGTCCCAGAAACAATAGAATATTTCCTATATGTGACTATGACAGATATGAAGAAGAGTGAGATACACTTCAGAAGACAAAAAGAGGCTATAAGCAGGGATGGACTATTGCAGTGTTAGATTTAAGGATGTTGGCATGCAACAATGAGATAGTAAGGAAGCGAGGAAAGAGCTAGTTAGTGCACTACTTAAGTTTATCAGGTGCACTAACATTTTGGACCCTAAAGACGTAAATTTTTACACATGTGCACACAGTATAATGTGTAAAAGTACCGTGAGAGGCAGCAATATAATGCCACAAGGATAACATCAAATTATCCAACCAAGCCTGAACTGTGCGTCTCAGTAGTAACAATAGAAGACAAGAAGTTGCAGTGCTCTAAATGAGGGTTTCATGCAAAGGGTATTTTACCTCCTGCTTTTTAAGGTCAATGCTTAAATGCTCATTTGCAATGCCCAACTCTCAAAGCAACAAGCATAAGTGTAGCATACAGAATCCTAACTTTTTCAGAGAAAATAAAGCTTGGCATTTGCTATGCTGTCTGCTATGCAGATGATTCATATCAAATGCCAAGCTTTATTTTCTCTGATAAAAAAAAAAGAAAACACCTAGAAATGTATTTATCATTAGTACTTTAAGGGTTAAACCCTTTCTGATCTATTGTACTGCTACTGCTCACAAAAGAATCGATGTGAGGGAAATTGCTTTTTTATTTAGAAGCTGTAAATGTCACTGACAATAGTACCCCCTAAATTTGATTCCCAAGTGTTTAGAAAGAAAGAAAGAAAGAAAGAAGGAAAATAAATATATATTGAGAAAGAAAGAAATATAAATTGTGATAATACAATGTAAAACAATGTACAGTCAACTCTCATTATCGCGAAGTCAAAGGGACTCTCTGAAATAATTCGAGATCATGTCAGTACCAAGACATATCAGGTTTTACAGAATTGAGTAAAAAATAAATTGAATAACCACATTTCACAAATTAAGATGTAATAAGAGTGCTGAAGTAATAGATATATTGAAAATAATGTGGAAAAGAAGAGAAATCGCTCCTTAGGAGCAATTTCTCTTTTCCACAATATTTTGTTACCTGTTGTTAGATTTTTATGTTTAAACCGAGACCAGATTTTCACTTAGAGATAAACAAAGTCGAGATAATGAGAGACGACTGTAACTTAAAATTTTCTCCTGTATTTTTTTATCAGCCTCCAAAGAAGAAGAAGAGTGGTAAAAAGAAGAAGGGGAAGAAGTCTGGAAAGGCAAAGACCCCTACTGTTATAGATGGCATCTCTACAGAAGAAATGTCCAAAGAACAAGTAAGCACTTTCATAAATATGATTTGGCATGATTGCTGCAACCTGGTTCCGATTTTATTTGAGAGTGGGGATGGTTATGTTGGTTGTGAGGCATGGTGATGGGTGTGTGCAAAATTTTAAAATACTGCCATGATTAGATAGTGTCATACCTTGCCGAACTTGTCCGATTTGCTCCCTTTCCCATAGGACAAGTAAGAAATTTCAGTTTACTTGTCCTGGTACAAGTGATTTATTTCTTCAGTTGCAAAACTGTTAGACTATTCAGATATTTTTTATTTCTCCACAACAACATACATGTATATTATTGTGGGTTCTCATTTAGAAGTAATGCTACTGGCACCTTCTTTTTTTTTTTTTTTTTGACATTTTTTTCCTTGTTTTTTTTTGTGGAGAAATAGGAAAATCAATTTCTGAACAAATATTTTTTAGAACAAGTCCGTTTTGACCATTTACTTGTCATTGGACAACTTATAAATTTTGATATTTCGTAAGTCATACCTGTATGGATATACATGTCATATATGAACCAGCGGCAACTATCGATAATTTTTTTTCACTGGATTTTTTGAAATTCTATTTTTAGAAATGTGGACCAAAGGTCACACAATGAGACCTACAAATTAAGAGTATGATGAAACTCATTGACTAGAAACATGGCTGCAAAAACTGCTTTGTCTTGAAACAACCTATATCTTAAATTACCCTAGTTATGCTATTATAAGCAGATGCATTTTAAGTAATATAGAAACATAAAGCGCATATGCTATGATTTATTATTTGATATCAGTTATGAGATATCCAATTGTATAACAGATAATCAATCAGTTTTACTTTCTCGTTAATCGATTGTGATTTTACTCTCAGATTCCCATTACTACCTCAAGACTCTGATCAGTCTGCATGACCTCTGACTGATCCTTGTCCTCTTGACATCCATTATCTCACATTACCCTGTTTACCCTAAATATTTAGAGACCATAATATCTTAACCTTTGTCATGCTGAATAAATTAAGATACCACGCCCACTTCTAATTTTCAGCCTATTAGATTACTTAATCCAGGTTGTTGATACAAATTCTCATACTTGATGACAAACAGTACAGATCAGATCAGTTGGCTTCTGAAGAAGCCACCTGATCAGGATCTATACTGTTTGCAATTAGGCAAGGCATATCTGGGTTCAGCAGGACCAGGGTTAACAAATATGTACTTGTCCTAAAATTTGAAGTCCATTGTACTACCTACCCATGCATCTAAAAACTGCTGGATGAGTGGGAAACAGTAATGACCTGGATTGGACAACACATTCTGACATCTGATCAGGGTCTTCATGGTTTGCTCAAGCTTATGTGTCCAGATATTTTAGGATAAAGATGGTAATGTTGTATTAATTAAGATACTGTTCCGTTTTTCTTTCCAGTTGGAAGAGCACATCATGCGATTGCGTGAAGAGCTGGATAGAGAAAGAGAAGAGAGGAACTATTTCCAACTTGAGAGAGATAAAGTCAACACATTCTGGGAGATCACGAAGAGACAGCTGGAGGAAAAAAAGGCAGAACTGAGAAACAAAGATAGAGAGATGGAAGATGCTGAGGAAAGACATCAAATAGAAATAAAGGTGAGTACTGTAAATGTCCAAAATATTCACATAGTATGGGTTGTGTCAAGTGAAAAAGTGCCTTCTAGCATGCAAAGATTGTGCAAATTCACATCATCCTGGGCATGCGCAAATTCTCCTTCCTGCCTTTGCTCCATTGATACATTCTGTAGTATCCTATGATTCTGGCAGCGGACAGCGAAGGTCCTGATCAGACTGCACATCTGCTTATTCTGATCTGGGCCTTTGCTGTCTTCGAATGCCCTGAAGGCATCTTGCTGCGGCCTGTAGGAAGTATGACCTGTGACATAATCTACCATATTCACCCTAGATGCTTAGTCAAAAAAGGCCTGACTTTCTCATAGGTAAAGATAAGAGTGGGTATCAGGTTAATAGTTTTCTTATTACTTGACAAAAACATATGTTGTGGGTACTCATTAGAAGCGCCTCAGCGAGGCA
The DNA here is from genome assembly GCA_964016985.1 of Anodontia alba. Taxonomy (NCBI): domain Eukaryota; kingdom Metazoa; phylum Mollusca; class Bivalvia; order Lucinida; family Lucinidae; genus Anodontia; species Anodontia alba. The sequence goes on from OZ024827.1 coordinate 29,557,689, forward strand.
CTTCTAATGAGTACCCACAACATGGTTTTGTCGAGAAATAAGAAAAATATGGATACTTTTTGGTGGAAAAAAGCTCCTAATCAAGAGCTATGTTTCTAAAAAGTGGTTTGGTCTGGCTCTACATTGTTTTACTAAGGAGAGTTAATCAGGATCTACCATTCCACGGCAACATTTTAGATATATCTTCAAGGTATATGCAGGTAGTGAAGGCCAATGTCCACTTGCTTATTCATGCAGACTGATCATGAGCTTTGCTGTCCGTTTATAGAATCATGGGATACTTTAGAATGGAGAGAAAATTCTCTGATGAGACTGCAGATCATACAGGATGAACTGAGCTTATACATTTTTGCTTATAAATGCTAGAAGGCCTTTCATCTGTCCTTGGAGTACAGTCGAACCTGTGTTAAGCAAGCACCTATGGGAAAGCTAAAAACTGGTTGCTTAAGACAGGTGCTTGCTTAATACAGGTAGATTTCCACTTTTTTGCCTTTAATGGTATCTGAAATAGTGGCCTTTAAAGACAGGTGATTGTTTAATACAGGTGGCCTTTAGGACAGTTTTGACTGTAGTTCAAATATATATATATATATATATATATATACATCTGACAGTCTTTATTGGATAAAATTAGTGTAACCTGTAGAAGATAGCTCCAAATAAGAGGAGATATCCTATAATGTTTTTCTGATTTAACCATGAAAAGATATGAGTCAGCACATGACAAAACCTGCAAAATGGCATGTGTGCCCAGTGAAGACTCAGATTAGCCGAGCATCCATCCAGCCTGATCAGAGTCTTAGCTATGTGCTCAGTGGGTAGCTAAGGACCCAAGCTTTCTTCATGCGGACAGCGAAGACTCTGATCAGATTGGGCGGATGCCATGGCTGACTTGAGTCTTCTTGGGCACACATGCTATTTTGTACATGTAGGTTTTGTCATGCGCTGGCCCATGAATATGTTTTGAATACTCACTCATTAGAAGCACTGGTGAGGCACTTCTAATAGGTACCCACAACATATGTTTTCATGGAGAAATAAGAAATATCAGTACATGGCCTTATCTGGAGTTATTATGCATTTTCATTTCTACAAGCAATGCCATCTTTTTTCTATCAGGTATATAAACAGAAAGTGAAGCACTTATTATATGAACACCAGAACAACATCTCAGAACTGAAAGCGGAAGGCGCTGTTTCTCTGAAGTTGGCTCAAGATGAACACAGGGGAAGTGAACTTGATCTCAGGAAAGACAAGAGGGCTCTCAAAGTCTCACTCAAAGAACAGGAGTTGTCACATGAAGACATCATTAAAAATCTCAAGAGGGTAAGGTTTTATTCACCGAAGAAATTTATGCATATAGAAATATACCATGTTTATAGTTAATATTCAGTCACCTTAACTCCTTACCAGGGCCCAGTTTTTCAAAACTAATGGTGTTGTTAGTTAATGTACCGTTAAAACTTTGATCATTAAATATGGCATATATACTAATATTTTTGCTCAAAAAATGTGAGTAGCTTTTGCACTTTTTTCAGCAAAAAATATCAATGTGTTTGCTATATTTCAATTAGATATTGTACATACTAGAACAGTTAACATTTTGACCACTAACAAGCTCATTAAGCTAATAATGCTTTGAACAACTGGGCTCAAACTTCTAAACTAAAGAGTTTCATTTCATTACCTGTTGATGTTCCTATTCATGAATGAATGGCAAATTGTGTAGACTTCTACAGATGCTACATTCTGCGGTGTCTTATCTGTGTCACCACTGTTTGCTCAAGTCTGTCTTTCTGAATACTAAAGGCAAATAATTTAGGCATTTCGTTATCAAATACTTTAGGCTTTTAGTTATCATTCTTAAAAGCAATTACATTGTTTTTTTTTCATGTGCAAACTTTTGATTGATAATTACTCTCTGAAACAGCTGTTACTGTGTAGCCTGGTTCATAGAGATGAACAGAAATGATGAGGATCATCTTGATTAACACAATACCCTATTTATTGGACTATATAGATCTCCAGTATCGCCAGGCCAACCTTAAAAAAAATATTGGTTCGCTGTGCTTCTACCTCCCCACCGAAATTAGCCCTACCCAAAATTTATTTTTGCCATTCAAAGAGCCTACAACAGACAGATTTACATTCACTACAATTTTTTTATCTTAAACTTTATTTTCAGTCACGGACAATGTTATGAAATATTGTACCTTTATGGATAGCATTTTGGACCATACATGTATACTTAAAAAATACAACAACAAAAAAACAAAAACAAAGTTGACCTGAAATTGATGGGTAGGAGCACAGCAAACAAAGAATATTCTAAGGATGGCCCCTATAACTGCAGATAAGAACTTTTTTTTTCAAGCAAAAAGTACTAATATTTTGTTCATTGTATTTCTCCACAAAAACTTATGTTGAGGGCACTCATTAGAAGCACCTTGGCAATACACTTCCTATGAGTAACCACAACATACCAGTATGTTTTTGTGCAGAAATAAGAAACATATTTTGTGGATACTCTCTAATCTTGAGCTATGTTAGCATTTTCTTTGAGAGATTCTGATAGTACATTGATTTATTCACTTTATGTTAATTTTGTCAATTCTATTTTTTAACAGAAAAATGATGAGGAGATCACACAGCTGAGATCAGACTTCGAGAGACAGTCCAAGGAGATTGAGGCCAAATATGAGAAGAAGATGAGAACTTTGAGAGATGAGCTAGATCTGAGGAGGAAAACAGAGATTCATGAGATTGAGGAGAGAAAGAATGGACAGATAAACTCACTGATGAAAAATCATGAAAAAGCTTTCAGTGACATTAAGAATTATTATAACGATATCACATTGAATAACTTGGCTTTAATAAACACACTGAAGGTAAGGTTTCATTTGGATGAAAGGATAGAAAAAATAATGCAACAAGCTGTGAACCAGACCAGCCTGCTGCATATCCATTCACTTGGGACTGTTTCTTTGCTTTTTGCATAGACAATATCTGGACCTTAACAGTTAGTATAAATACTAGTAAAACTGTATTGATGAGCAGACTGGCTTGGGTCTTTGCTGTTTACATGTACATACATGCATGTCTCAAAATAGTGTTCACTGTCTGCTGTCCTGTCTAACCCATTTATGCCTAGTGTCTCACAAAAGGGACATTGGCAAACAGTGTAAACCCAGATGAGACACTGCAGAACATGGTGTCTGATCAGGTTCTACAGTTTGCATTTAGGGCAGGAACTGCTATAAAACATAGTCACAGTGCCCTGGATAAGGTTTTAAGTAATTGGGTATTTTGGGCTGTTTTTACCCATCCGTTTCTCATTGAATTGGGTATCAGGATTTTTCCTTTGGGTACCCTGTTATGTTAATGGGTGCAAGAACTACTGATAATTGGGTATTTACCCCATAGATTTAATTCTAATTGTTTTTTTTTTTTTCAAGATTTTAGTTGGGTAAATACCCGAAAAAGCAGCATGTCTAAGGTACTGAATATATTATGGTCACAACAAAAACTAACCAGACACTTTTTATATTAAATTGAACCAGTCCAAAGAGTTAATGTAGAAGAGTCCACTCGGCATAAATGAGTGAATGCTTAGCATATTGGGTAAAAAATAAGCAGATGACATTTGAAGCGTTTTTATTTTGCTCATTTTCTCTACTTCTCAAAAACATGGAGAAACACATTTTTATTATTGTTACATGTATTTGAGCCAGTGCATGACAAAACCTACAATAAGACCTGTGTGACCAGCAGAGACTCAAATCAGCCTGTACATCCACCCAATATTGCAAGTTCTTGTTTATTCCTCTTTGAATAGCCTGGAGGCTGTAGAAGGCATATGCGATCAGTTAAGACTGTGCAGATGCACAGGCTGATCTGAGTCTTTGCTGGTCGCATAAGTCTTATTGTAGGTTTTGTCATGCGCTGGCTCATTTATTATAAGTCTTTTTCATTTTGCACATTTTGGCAGTTTTTAAATGGATGATAAACTGTATGTCTAGTTTATAAATATTCCTGATTAACATTCTTTCAAGGCTGGTTATTCAGTAAGAGCAGGATTAAACAATTGCTGTTTGCCCAAAACTTATTTTGTTTTACCTGTTTAAACAAAAAATATCTACTTAGAATTGTCATTATTTTTTTAATGCCCTAGTGGCTCGAAGAATAGTGGAAAGGGCGTATAGTATTAACTCTGTCTGTCCATCCTTACATCTCCATCTGCATCCGAGATGGTGTTAGTAATTTGCATTTAAGTTTTTCAGGGGCTAGCAATTTTCATTTAAGTTTTTCAGGTGGGCACGTCCATGTTCTTTGGACATATTTCTAGTTTTGCATTTTTTCTCATATCAGTTAGAACCATTTTCATGTTTGTGGAAAGCAGTATTTTCCTTCCTACCTACCTTAACAGTTCTTGGCAAATAAACAGTTCGTTAAGATTGGCCTAAATTAAATCTGTAACCATCCTATTTTACAGTATGATCAGTCCAGGCAAGCAGTTTTGCAATTAAATGTCAAGTAGTTCACTTCAAGTACAAGAAAACAACAGGTGATATGAAGTCTGATGAGAGGTGAATTTCAAATCTCATACACCAACGTTCCATACAAAATGGCTGATGCAGACAGTGCAGGACTAGGGTCTACAATGCTTGCCATTCTGCTTTGTATTTTTAGAAATAACTGCAAAAAAAGCTAAATTTAATCTTCTTGCTGAACATGATATGCCCTGTCTTAGCAAACAGTGTAGATCCAGATCAGTTGGCTTCTGAAGAAGCCAACTGTTCTGGATCTGCACTGTTTTTAAATATGGGAATTTCCATCGAAAATCCGGATCAAGTAATCCAATTGGCTGGAAATTAGAAGTGGGCGTGGCATCTTTAATTTATTCAGAAAGGCAGGGGTTAAGCCAAAAAGGTATAGAATAAAATGTTGAACTTTTAGGACATTTACTGTATATATGGCTTTACAGGCAGGTGTAGAGCTTCCACTTATTGCATAACTTTTCCCATACAGTCTCGGGTGTATTTTTCCCACTTTAGGAACAAGTTGAAGAAATGAAGAAGAAGGAAGAACGCATGGAGAAACAGATGGCTGAAATCACAGCAAAGAATAAACTTCTTGCTGAACCACTACAGAAAGCACAAGAAGAGGTGGAGGAATTGAAAAAAGAACTTTCCAGCTACGAGAAAGACAAGGAGACACTCAGGGTAATTGCCTAACAATTATTTTCTGAATTCACCTTTTTTTATACCCCACCATACGATGGTGTCAGGGTATTATGGTATCATGTTGGTTGTCGGTGTGTCTGTCCTTATTTTCGTTTCTGGAAGATAACTTGAGTAAATATCAAAGGATTTTCATTAAACTTGGTGTGTGCATTGATATTGTGGAGATCTGGTTTGGGATTGCTAATGAGAAAGTTTCATCAGTTTTTGACAGAGCTACCTGCTAGCATCCGTATTTTAGTTCAGGACAATAACTTGAGTAAATCTGAATGGATTTCCACCAAATTTGATATCTGCATTGATATTGTGGAGATCTGGGTTTGGGATTACATAGCAAATTTTGTCTATTTTGACAATTATCTGCAACATGATAATGGGGGGTGGGGGGGTGGGGGGGTGGTATTATCATTTCACGTTTTTATTTAGAACCTGTGTTAAATCACCAGAGAACAAAATTTTGTATCTCCTAAGTATCATTGATCTCACTTAGACTATAATGAGATATAAAGTACCAGGCTTTGAGTCACAAAAAAATCTAATGATGTCATGAAGTTGTTTTGATTCCCTGTGCAGTATTGGCATTAATTTGCCATCTAAATATATTGATTTTCTGTTGTCTGCTGATGCAGTATTGCTGTAGTGATGCTGATTGATTAATTACAGTGACTGTCAGCTGTGATGCCCTTTTCCATCCTTGATACAGTGTATCCCCATTGATACCCATAAGTGTTGCCTTGTATCTCTTTTGAAATATGTTTACCCCATTGATTTAAAACCTGACAGGGTCTGTCTAGAAGGAGAGAGATTTAACAGCAGCATTATCAAAAGTTTTAGCAGTAATTGTTAGCACGCAAAGTAAGATGTATGAAAAAATAATTACTTTTCCAATTTCTCCACCAAAACATACATACATATTGTCTTTACACATTAAAATCACTTTTGGCAGTTCTACTGAGTAACCATGTCTAATGGTTTTTATGATGATATAAGAATAATATATACCTGGACACCTGTCTAATCTGAAATGGTGATACTTAAATTTAAATGGGGAATATGTAAGGCAGATCAGACTTTTTTATCCTTCAGAAAGCGCTGACATTTTCCTTATTTCTGCACAAAAACATTAAAATAATAATAATAATAATAATAATCAGCCTTATTTATAGAGGGTAACACATTTAGTAATCTATCTTCCATGTGGCCCTCTTTTTTCCTGGGTAGAAACCAGTACTAAGCAATGTGGATAAAGTCTCTTGCTCAAGGAAACAACACTTGCTGTTAGTGGGGATCGAACCCGGTACCTCTCGATCTCGAGTCCGACGCTTTACCACCACACCACAGCGCTATTATATGCTTTTTTGTTGTTTTTTTTTTTTTTTGTTTCATTTTTTTTTTTTTTTTTTTGTAGCAATAAGAATAATAATCATGATAGTTAAACATCTAATCAAGAGCTATTTACAGTACTGGTAATTTTAACACTTTACCATTATTTCAGATGACGAAAGCAAGGTTAAAGGTGACAGAAGAAGATCTAAGGTCATTAAAATGGGAGCATGAGGTCCTGGAACAAAGGTTTGAAAAGGTAAATTATATACATCTAGTGGTTATACCAGTAAAATATGAACATACTTGGTAAAAATTTCAATAAAAAAAAAAATTGAAATATTTTATTATTTTTTTCCCCAAAATTAGCTTTGACATTTCATGCAAATTGTCTCAGGAGACAATTTGCATAAAATGTTAGAGCTGATTTCTGGGGAAAAATAAGAAAAGTATCACTATTTTGTCATCTGCTGAATTTGCTAAGAGTGTGGTAAAGTTTAAAGGTCATAGATGTGACATGGTAAAGAAAAGAAAAATCTGTGATGAATTCATTTATATGTAACTGTGGTAACATGAAATCTTTGAGCCACAGATATATCAGTGGCTATAATCAGAGTTTAATATTAGAGTCATAGTTTATTGTTTGTTTGTTTTATTTGGGTTTTATGTCACTTTCAACAATCTTTCTGTCATATTATGATGATGTCTTGATGTCACAGGGAGCTTGATGCTCACTTTTAGAGTGCTGCCATGCTAAAATATCATGCCTCTGACACTTGACATGATATTCCAGCTAGTCACTTTTTACTGATACCTAGTTAACCAGTTCTGATTCTTGGCTCTGCTTTCATAATGCTGAGTGCCAAGCAAAAGAGCAGCTAGTACCATTTTTAGTCTTTGGTATGACTCGGCTAGGTATCAAACCCACAGCCTCCTGGTCACAAAGTGGCTGCTCTACCAACTGAGCCACTGTGCTGGTCAGAATATATTAATAACTTACCATTGAAAACTGATGCTACATCAGTGATCTGTATCAAAATTCCTGTGGATGCAAAGGCCTTTAATAGCTGGACATAATAGACCATTATTAAACATGCTGGAACTTTGAGAGAATTCAGCGATTTCACCTATCATGTAAAAATGTATCAGAAGTCAGCTTCCTATTTAGACTGCTTTTGCTATGAAGTGTGTGCATTCATCTTAACCCTTATCATGCTGAATAAAGATGCTACACCCACATCATTTTCAGCCAGTCAGATTACTTGATCCAAGTTGTTGATAAGAATTCAAATACTGAATGGCAAACAGTGCAGATCAGATCAGTTGGCTTCTGAAGAAGCCAACTGATCTGGATCTACACTGTTTGCAAAGGCAGGGCATATCGAGGTTCAGCAGGGCAAGGGTTATTATCGTGTAACTAACACAACTCTTCTTAATATAACAGACCCAGGATGAAAGAGATGAATTGTACAGGAAGTTTGTAAAGGCAATTCACGAAGTTCAACAAAAGAGTAACTTCAAGAATCTGTTATTAGAGAAGAAACTTGGCGCTCTTGCCGACACTCTTGAGAAGAAGGAGGCACAGCTTAATGAAGTCTTGTCAGCATCTAATCTTGATCCTACTGCCCTTACTGTTGTCACAAGAAAATTGGAAGTGAGTATTTTTAAGATGGTGTTAACATGTTAAAAATCAGTGTATACAATCATAGCTCTGAAAAGGTGCTAATTATACCCGGCCACAGGATATTGGCACAGTATTATGATGTTCCCTTCAGTGTCTGTCCATCTACACTTGTGGGGGTAGTTTGGCATACCCTCTGCTGTCCATCCGTCTGTCTGTCTGCACTTTGTTGCTGGATAACTCCTCTTACAGTTTTCGCCGGATGGCATTGAAACTTTGTGGACAGTTAGACCATGAGGTGGTTCAGTGCATAGTAGTTTGAGGTTACAGTACACCAAATTTTGATTGTTATTACACTTTTTTTAGATTTTATCAGACTTGACTTTGTTTCCAGATAACTCTGCCTACAGTTTTCATTGGATCGGGTTGAAACATGGTGGGCTGTTAGATTATGAGGTGAAGCAGTGCATATTGTTTTGAGGTTACAGTACACAAAATTTTGGTAGAGTTACAGCTCTTTATAAAGATTGTTCAAGCATGATGCGGCTTATGTTCTCATGGTGTCTTACAATTTATTAAGTACCACATTAAACATGCCATCTTCTCTACATGTTTTGTTACCATGCAGTGGCTGGGAATCATGCAGTATCTGCGATGCTTTTATTTTTGTGATGATTTAGGTTGTTATTTTTGTGCGGAGGTGGGGACTAGATACCTTTAGTAGATTTTTTTGCCATTTCTGCCAAGGGAGACAGTATTTGTTATTTTTGCACATCAAGCCTCTTCTCAAAGGCTCTGCTCTAGATAACAAATTCACTCTTGAAAAGAAGGAGGCACAGCCTGTATATGCCTTATTAAGGGTATAAATTATGTTTAACTTAAGTACCGGGACAGACTGCTGTGAGCAAATGGAGTAGACCAAGATCAGATGCTGCAATATGCGGCATATGATCAGGGTTTACATAGTTTGCCACTCATACTCATCCAGCCATTTTCAACACTTTGGGACAATAATGGTAAAGAGATCTGGTGTCTCAATATTTTAGGTAAATACAGTAGATTATTGATGCTTGTCTTGTTGGTATGATTCTAATAAGATATCTTGGCATTAGTTTTGAAGAAGGGAATAATGATTTATAAAATACATGTATTATCTAGGAATAATGATTTATAAAACACATGTATTATCTTGGAATATTTTTTTATAAAATGCCTGTAATATTTAGGATCTAGGAATAAAGAGGATCTTACATGAGCGGTCATTTCATATGAAATTTATGAAACGAGCCTTTGGTGAGTTTCATAAATTTCATATGAAATGACTGTGAATGTAAGATTATGTGTATCATGTGTAATTTATTTCAGTAGCATTTGAACCATTTTCAATAGAAAGTATAACATTGTCATGGATGATGTGATGGCCTTATGTGCCAGTAACCAAGTGATATGTAACAAGTGGGCATATCATTTTTATGACATGATGTTATACACTGAATAACAGTGACGCCATATGATAAAATAATCTATAAAATACATGTATTTTCTTTATCCAGGATGTACTGGACTCAAAGAACAGTGCTATCAAAGATCTGCAGTACGAGTTGGCTAGGGTATGCAAGGTCAGTATTATGATAAATGTTTAAGGAGACTAGATACCCTTGTACAGTTTTAGCCTTTTTTACCTGGTTCAAATCTAATGATGTGGTTAGTGAACGTATCGTTAAAACTTTGATCATTAAATATGGCATACGCGCTAATATTTTTGCTGAAAAAATGTGAGTAGCCTTTGCATTTGCAAAAGCTAATCTATTTTTTTTTTTCAGCAAAAATACCAATGAATTAGATACTGTACTTACTTGAACAGTTAACGTTTTTACTAACGAGCTTGTTAAGCTAACGACACTTTGAATAACTGGGCTCAGGCATACAAATTTTCTGACTTCCTAGTTGCTTTCATGCACTCCAAGTCCTTTCTAAAAGGGGTTTACTCAAAAACGAAAGCACTTGCTTCCTTGTGGAGTAAATTCTTTTCTGTTGGAGTAGACCTTTCAGAAGGGAGACAAAACAATTCTAAGTTACCTCCCTTGAAAGCATATCGCTTACCCTTAAATAATCACTTTTTAAAAAACAGAAAAGACGTGATGTACCTAATAAGCATATGCCCAAAATAGATATAACATAGCTCCAGATAAGGGGCTTTTACTGATATTTTTCTCATTTCTCCAAGAAAACATGTTATGGTGTTCATTTGGTGAGGCACTTCTAACGAGTACCAACAACATATGTTTCCATGGAGAAATAAGAAAAATATTATGTGGACACCCCCTCGTATTTGGAGCTATGAGATAAGGCATCCAAACAGTTTGATCAGGCTCTCTTTGCTGTGATGCATCTCAAAGCCATATACAGTCGACTCTCATTATCTTGACTTCACTTATCTTGAATAACCACTTATCTCAAAGTGAAAATCTGGTCCCTGTTTAAACATGAACATCTAACAACAGGTTACAAAATATAGTGGAAAAGAGGAGAAACTAAGGAGCAATTTCTCCTCTTTTTCACAATATTTACAATATATCTCAAACTTCAGGGCCTAGTTGTTCAAAACTAACGATGTCATTAGTTAACGATTCGTTAAAATTTACATCGAGTGATACGCAAATATGCTGTAATTTTTTGCTGAAAAAATGTGAGTAGCTTTTGCAGTGCAAAAGCTACTCACATTTTTTCAGCAAAAAATATCAGAATATTGTGTATTGAATCCACTAAAACAGTTAACGAAATGACCCTTAACGAGTTTGTTAAGCTAACGACGCTTTGAACAACTGGGCCCAGGAGTCCAATTACATATTAATTTGAGAAATGTGGTTTTTCGATTTAATTTTTCCTCAGTTCTGCAAATTTGATATGTCGAGGTATGGATATCTTGAAGTATTTCAGAGAGTCCTTTGGACTTTGAGATAAATATTAATTAAGCAACAGGTGCATAAAAAAGCAAAATTTAGGCCAAAATAGTATGGAAAAAATTGTTCGAAATTTTAGGACATTTACCATAATCTCCTTTACTACATAAATTTGTCTGTTGATTGATTGCTTGATGCGTCACATTTCATATATGAGCCAGCACACTACAAAACCTACAATAATACTTGTGCGACCAGTGAAGACACAAATCGGCCTGTGCATCCGCCCAATCTGATCAGAGTCTTTGCTGATAGCATGTGCCTTCTACAGCCTCCGGGCTCTCCAAAGAGGGATAAACAAGAACCCTTGCCATACTGGGGGATATACAGGCTGATCTTAGTCTCTGCTGGTTACACAGGTCTTATTGTAGGTTTTGTCATGCGCTGGCTTATATATTAATGGTAAAATGCCATGGCTTACATATCTCTAGATAAGAGGAATATCAAGTTAAATATTTATATTATTTCTCCACAAAGCATATGTTGTGATACTTGTTAAAAGTATCTTGCTGAGGCACTTTAGTGAGTACCCACATCTTTTCAATTTATAGAAATAAGAACAGATTTTCTGGATACATATTTTATCTGGAGTTGTGCAAAACTTTCTGTTTCTGTTTACCACGTACATGCTACATTCAGCAGTCAGACAGCAGTATTTAGACATACTAATTGCAATATAAACTTGTTCAAATTTTAGGATACGCATGCAGCCATTACTAAAATATGCCTATTCAAATATACTGAAAACTTTACCACCAAAAAATGAAAATTTTCAGATATAAAAATTCTGATATTTTTCATACTTCTGCTCAAAACATAGATTGTGGGTACTCGTTAGAACCGCCTCGCCGAGGCGGTTCTAACGAGTACCCACAATCTATGTTTTTGAGCAGAAATAAGAAAAATAATGTATACCCCTGTAAACCCCAGTTTTATTATGTAAAAGTGGGGTTCAAGGGGGTCAAAACTATATAGGTATGTTTTTCAAATGGCTATGATGTCCCACTATTTAACATAAATACAATATTACAAACAATGTTTCTTATTATATTTACAGGCTCACAATGATTTGTTGAGAACATACGAAGCAAAATTGAACCAGTTTGGTATACCAACAGAGGAACTTGGGTTCAAGCCCCTGGAGAGTACAGTTGGGGGTCAGGCTTTGGGACAGGGTCCTGCTGGTCTTGTGTCTGCACCGTCATGAACATTATAGTCTTTCTGCTTGTCTTTTGTTTTACATTCTACTTTATGTTGTTGAGACACATCTGTTCAAAATAAATTAAGCTGGGCACAGCATTTCCTACAATAGTATGTGTGACCAGCCAAGACTCATATCAGCCTGCACGGATGCACATGCTGATCAAAGTCTTAGATGTCTGCCTAAAGACACTTTTGGTCATTAGTTACCCACAGAGGGCCCTGCAAAGACTGATCAGACTGCATGGATGAGCAGGCTGTTCTTAGTCTTTGCTGGGCACACATGCAATCTTGTAGCAAATGCTGTTCTCTGCTTCATTGTGATATATAAAGAACAATTTTATTTTCTCCATTGTTCATGAATTATATGATTAAAAATAAAAAAAAAAATAAGACTGATTTAGTATTGTTTTGAAAGTAATCCTATTATCGAAGTTATATATATTTGAGTTTAGATAGCTTGGTCCAGTTTGATCAACTGAAATGAAAAGAAAAAGGTGAAAAAAAGAAAACTTGGATAGTCATTATTTTCTGTTAACACTTGATTCTTGTTATCTCAAACAATGATAACTCAAAACCTACTGCTAAAGTCAAACTAAACAAAGAACAATATTGGTTCAGTTTAACAATTTTTTTTTTTTTTTTATATTTCATCTCCTTTTATTTCAGACTGCTGTTATCTCAAACTAAAACTTCTGTTCCCTTAGAATGAGATAACCGTATATTTATTTTATTTTGTCCGAACTTTTACAGCAACAGTACATTTTTCCCTTAACCTTATGCGGCAAACTGGGGCTCAATAAAGAATGTGTCTGCATTGTTTCTGATCATGCCCAGATCCAAGCAGTCTGTTTTGTGCTTCGTGTTCTGCTACCAGAATCTTTGGATACGAGGCATATACAGTCGAGCCTCAATAACTCAAACCTTTTTGGAACCCTTGAAATTGGTTTGAGATATGGGTATATCGAGCCACTGAGGGTTAATCGTGATGCCAGGTCAAGAAAGAAATGGCGATAATTTAGGGTTTTTTTGTTGTTTTTTTTTTTTGTTTTTTTTTTTATCTTCTAGACAATAATAGTATGTTGATTGTACCCTTTAGAATTGCCTCATGAGGCAATTCTAATGAGTACCCACAACATACAATACCATGGTGAAATAAGAAAATTTCTCTAAATATTTTTCTTGAGCTCTTGGAAGAATTTTTATAGGGACTCAAAAACAAGTTCGAATTAGCCATAGTAAACAAGCCATCGGTGTACGAGCTATTGAGATTTGACTATTCTGAGAAAATATAGTAGCCCTAATTAGACTGTGTAGGCTGCTCTGGGTATTTTCTATTTGAATCAGAGCTGCAGATAAGAGCAGTGTCCAGATAAATATTTTTCTTATTTCTCCACAAAATCATATGAGCCCCAACATGAGAAAACGTACCTTTCGACGTGTGCCCAGTGAAGGTTTAGATCAGATTGCACATTCGTGCAATCTGATCTGAATCTTCACTGGGCACATTTTGGATAGCCAATATTGCAAAGTTTCTTCATGCAGACAACAAAAACTGATCAGATTGTGCGGATGCACAGGCTGATTTGAATCTACTGGGCTCCTATATCTGGAGGTACATTTTCTGATTTTGCAGCCGTTATGTCGTTGGTACTCATTGGAAGCACCTCACTGAGGCACTTCTAACGAGTACTTATAACATGTTTTCATGGAAGAAATAAGCAAAATGTTGATGCTGTCTGAACAGAAAAGAGCCTTATCCTTAGGTAGAATGTAGGACGAATAAACTCCATTTTGCTTGAATTGGCTTATTTTCCTTTGTGTATATGTTTATGGATCCATTCCAATCTGACTGTGATAAATTAAACTGAAACATGAAAACAGGATTATTGTGCCATGTGCAAACAGAAATGACCGACAACAATCTGTACAGGTCCTTCAATTCAGCTAAAAGAATCCCTGTATGCTGAAAAAATAAATCGGTGATCAGAGGAGGCCCTTTTAGACTGAGAAGAAAATGTTTGCATATGTGATAGTGACCTATTTTCTCAGGTTGCAGTAACTGAGCTGGGACCAAGGAAAACTGTATAATGCTATACACAAACATTGAGGACAATAGCCTATGCATCCATGTAGTCTTGTCAAGAATGTCACTACCAGTGTTACAGCTACTGCATTGGTTAATTGAAGCATTTATTGTTTGCATAAAGTGCTACTCAGTTTTGCCTTATGTTCAGCTCATTTGAATTACTGTAATTACCATAAATATTCAGACAACTTAACTCCTTACCTTTCTTATACTGACAACCCTTTTTATAATGACACTCAATAAAATGACCAAAGTTGTTATAATGACAATGTGACTGTCATGAAACCTTCGCATAAGAGGTAACAATTAGCCACAAATGATGCAAGAATATTGTATTTAATACTTTAAAAAACACCTGTATTGGATATTTGTTAGAATCACCTCAGTGAGGCGATTCTAACAAATATCCAATACATATGTTCTGTGACGAAATAAGAACAAAACAAGACATTTCTTGCATATCAATCTGCTCATTAAGTATTCTGTACAACAGCAAATTCATTTTAATGGCAACCTCTTTGGGAACAAATGCTGTCGTTGTAATGAGTGTTTCACTGTACTAAAATTTAACCCTTAAACCGCCAATCACAACAATTGTCATCTGCTTTGTCTTCTGCTTGGGATTCCTTTAGGAGCAGTCTGATCTGGGTCCACACTGTTTGCCGGTATGCAAAAAATAGCTTTGAGAAGTTTGCAAGAATATTCAGCAGACGACATAAACAGACGACATTTTCAGATGCAGTTTTTCTTGGCGCCTTAAGGGTTAAACAAGTTTGTTTAGCTACTGGTGATGTGTTGAAAATGTGACAAAAAGTATAGACCATGGTCAAACTGTTCTTTTAGTTTTACACGGTTCTACACTGTTTGGTTAAGTCTGTCTGTCAGAATATTTAGGTTAAATACGGTAACCATGTATTATGTTTAAAATGTTTATATAATTAAAAAATAAATGATGCATGGCTGACTATATGTGACTAGAAATGACATCAAATGCTTTGTGCATCTGTAAATTTTTCAGGCTGTGGTGTCAGTGAACACAATAATATTTGAACCCTATGTAGATTGATATGTGGGAACCATAGCTCTAGATAAGGTGAATATCCAGATTAATATTTTCTTATTTTTCCTTGAAAACATATGGGTATCTATTAGAAGCGCCTCAGTGAGGCACTTCTAATGAGTACCACAACATATGTTTTCAAGGAGTATCCACACCATATGTTTTCAAGGAGAAATAAGAAAAGATATCTTTAATAATGGGAAAAGAAAAGATTCTGAGCAACAACATGGGTTCATCATAAGGAAAGAGATGTTTGATGCATGTGATCAGCAAAGATCCAGATAAGTGTGTCCATGTTGATTATAGAGGAAATGTTTTAGTTCTTGACTGAGTATAAACAAAGCAAAGTCCATATTGTTATTTATTTTGTAGGATAATCATGGAAGATTCAATAAATTTCATGAAAAACATACATTTATTATTATTTCTTTATTTCCTTTTGGCATTTGTCCATCTATGAGGACTGTTCAGTAATAAAAATATGTAATAACATTTGGGACATCTCAAAAATGTTGTTACATATCTTTATTATTGAACAGTCCTCCATGCTTTTGCTTGTACATACTCGCGCGAAGCTAATATGCTAATACATACTGGTGAAAAGACTCAAATGCTTACTGACAAGAAGCCCAAAATGCTCTCACATTCTGGTGGTATACCTCAAATATGAAAAGTATCAAAAAGTCAGCAAACTATTGTTGTAACAGTACTTTTATTTGATCATTTTATAAAAAATCCACTTACTCGAACTACATTTTTATTGCAGTTACAAAGTGAAGTGAAATTAGATGCGTCATGAGACATTTTTGACACTAAGTATTTTTTATAAACAAAAGATAAAAAATGTCAATTTAATGTGATATGTGCAGACATTGAAGATGTGCATGTGAAATTTTGATGCTGAAAAAAAAACAACATTTCTTCACAAAATGACATCGTTTTTAACTTAGTCATTTTAAGACAACTGCAACTAGTCAATGATGGTTAGTAGTGTATACTTTGTGAAATCAACTCCTCTTACACTTTTAGTTTGATCTTTCCAAAAATTGCATATATATTACAGCATATTGAACATTACGAAAACACGCCTATTTAAAATATATATAGAAAATTTCACCTCCAAAACCGAAAATTTTCAGATAAAAGCTCTGATATTTTTCATATTTCTGCGCAAAACATAGATTGTGGGTACTCGTCAGAACCGCCTCGGCGAGGCGGTTCTGACGAGTACCCACAATCTATGTTTTTGAGCAGAAATAAGAAAAATAATGTATACCCCTGTAAAGCCCAGTTTTACTACATAAAAATGGGGTTTAAAGGGGTCAAAATTATATAGGCGTGTTTTCGTGATGAGATGTACATGTGCAAGTTTGATTATGAAAATTCTTTTTTTTTTTCTTTTTTTTTGACAAAATGGCAGTTTTTTTTGTTTTTTTTTTACAACTTCACCTAGTCAATGATGGTTAGTAATGTATACTTAGGGAAATCAAAAGTCCTCTTCACAGCTTTCGTTGAATGTTTTCAAAACTTTGCACATATATTACGGACATAGTGTAGATGTGCATATGGGAGTTGGATGATGAAAAAAATATTTTTAACAAAATGGTAGGGTTTTTAATTTAGCCATTTTATGACAACTGCACCTAGTTTCCCTTTGTTAATCTTGAAAAGGCGTTTTGATTTCTGCGACAAAATGGCATTTTTTAACAGCCATTTTACGACAACTGTACCTAGTCAGTGATGGTTAATAATGCATACTTTGTGCCACCAACTCCTCTAAAAGCTTTCTTTGGATCTTTTTAAAACGTTGCACATACGTATATAACTGACATTGTAAAGATGGATATGTGGGAGTTTGATGCTGAAAAAAATACTTTTTGACAAAATGGCAGGGTTTTTAACTTAGCCATTTTACGACAGCTGCACCCAGTTTCACTTTGTTATTCTTGAAAAGGCATTTTGGTATCTGCTTGTTATTTTGATAAAGAAATATTTTCGTCTGTCCATTACGTTTTGGTCGTCTGTCCATTACATTTTGGTCCAAGCTTGGGGTATCTAATAAGCACTGCTTATTGGCCATTCTTGTTTGAATTAATGTGCTTAACATTTCCTGTCTAAATGTAAAAATTACCTTGTTAACAAAATTGATTAAAATTCAGATTTCTATTTATCTGAACTGTCTAATGAAAAGTGAAAATATATTATTCAAATATAGTGTTAAGAATATAAGGAAAATATATTTAGATTTGTATCAGTATGTTTTAGATCTTTGCAATAAAATTTAGATGGACGAAGAAATCAAAAAACACATAGTGCAGCCTCTACTGCAGTCACCCTTGTAAAGTGGCATTGTAGGGAGGTGTCTACTGTAGAGAGGTCAAATGTACGGTAAAACAATCAGAAAAATAGTTAGAGGGTGGTGGCAGTTGTTAAAAGGTGACCGATTATGGAGGACTAGCTTTTTATTTTGTATTTAATTTTGTAGGCTGTGTAAAAATCTTAATTTTTCTTTTATGCTTTTTTCAGTGAAATATAAACATTTCTCGGTGAAATCGAAACCGATAATTTCACTGTTTCAAACACAGATGCTAAAATTTATACATGTATGACGCAGCAACCATTAATACATACTGGCAAGAAGCCCCTTATGTTAATATATACTGGAAAGAATGCCCTATATGCATTACGAAAACATGCCTATTCAAATATACAGAAAACTTTACCACCATAAAATACAATTTTTCAAATAAAAAATTCTGATAATTTTCACATTTCTGCTCAAAACCATAGATTGTGAGTACTCGTTAGAACCGCCTCGACGAGGCGGTTCTAACGAGTACCCACAATCAATGTTTTAAGCAGAAATAAGAAAAATAATGTATATCCCTGTAAACCCCAGTTTTACTATATAAAAGTGGGGTTTAAGGGGGTCAAAATTATATAGGTATGTTTTCGTGATGTTTACAAGTATAAGCTTTCACAAAACAAATGTGTTGAGGTTTTACGACCAAGTCAACCCAATGGGATCATTTCGAGTGCGGTCAATTTACCTAACTACACGTTTACTGGGCAGGCTTAGTCCTCTAAGCGGTTAAACAGTATTTTGCACATTCTTTCGTCAGAAACTAACAACTGCTCTTCTTGAATCAGCGGAAGGGAGAGAGTGACCGTAGAAAATATTTCATGATCAGTCTCCACGAAATAATGTTGCCGACCCGGATTGAACCCGCAACCTCCCGATCACCAGTCAGTTGCGCATACAAAAGAGTTTGGTCTACGCTTACCACATAATAAATGTCAAAGCTGGTTTTAATACAAAATAGTCTTGGGTCCTTTACTTGCAAATCTTGGCGAAGTCGTCCAAATTCCATAATGCTGAATGTATATAAATTCGAGAGGTCTAAATGAGATCTCGTCCCGTTGGCGTGACCCTCACTTTAAAAATAATCACAACTAATTCATCTAGCTTTTTAGGCTTACCGCATCAAAACTAAACTAAGTAATTAAGAATATCAAATTTTGTCACAACTGTCCCGGGAATGCTATAAATTGCGCTTTGTGCTTACGCAATGCATCCACCCACTTGAAAAGTGAAGTTGTCAAAATTAATGTATATCCCGTAACCTTTGAGAAAGTGCTGCAAAGTTAACCTGTTAGAATAGCTACATAAATGCTGTGTGCCGAAACCGTGCATATGATTGGAAAACATCTGTATATGTAGGGTTTCCAATAAATATTATTCTATTCTGTTCTATTCAATGCATTGGCTAGTCCCTGGTTTTAGTTGTAGGCATAAGGTCAATGACGCATTGTGGATCAATAATTGATTCACTTTCGCGTCTCGCCTTATGTCTGTATATGGGCGTAGACAATAAATGCTGCCAGGAAGCACGAACTAATTATATATAATGGCAAGAAGCCGCAGATTCTGATAAATACTGGATCGAAGCTCCAAATGTTTATACATAATTTGAGAGGCCCCAGATAAGTACCAAATGCTTCTACATACTGGCGAGAAGCCGGGTATGCCAATATATTCCAGTGTGAAAGCTTCTTCCTTATTCTTTTATAACCACAGTTCAGTTATATACAGTCGAATTTCGTTATCTTGACATCGCTTATCTCGAATAATAGCTTATCTCGAAGTGAAAATCTGATCCCTGTTTTAACATGGAAATCTAACAACAGATAACAAAATATTGTGGAACAGAGGAGAAATCTCCTCTTTGTCACAATATTTTCATTATACAGTGGAACCTCGATAATTCAAAGTCCAAGGGACCAAACAGTTTTGTTTGAATTATTGAGACTTTGAATAATTGAGGGTTAAAATGCATAGATATATTTAAGTCGGGACTTCAAAATGATTTTGAATTATTGAGAATTTTGAATTATTTGAGTTTGAATTATTGAGGTTCTACTGTATTTCTAACTCTAGGAGTCAAATTACATATTCATTTGTTAAAAGTGATTGTTCGATTTATTGATTTCCTCAATTCCGCAAATTTGATATGTCGAGGTACGGATATCTCGAAGTGTTTCAGAGAGTCCCTTGGAATCCAGTTCAACAGGTATGTTTTTCTGTGCTGATCCACTGATTATTTTCCACTTTGTCCAAACAATTATGTAGCTGATACTGTAACAAGATGAAGGGCAATAGTTTGATATCCAAAAACATGTTCCGCTTAAACCGGTGTCAGAGTGGCGTACGTAGTCATATAATCTACATTTCTGTCATATGAAAAGTCTCAGTAAAACAATAAAAAAAAAAAAAAAAAAAAATGCAGCTGGTGTTGAGTACCGTGTGGCGGCGGTAATATTTCTCTCCGTATTTCATCATAATGCAGTTTTTATTTTTATTTTCGATTGCAATCACTGAGCCCATTTTGGTGTCTTAGAAAAACCAAATTCCGCTTAAGCCGGGGCTAGAAGGCAGCCCTTTTGAAATTGAGATTATGATGTTCTTGTTTCCAAGGGCAAACTGTTTAGGTTTTAGTTGACCACTGCAGCTTGTGTTAAGTGTCGAATGGTTGCCGTAAAACTTCTCCCAATACTTCATATAAGTAAAGCTTTTATTTTTTTTTTCTTTGAATCACAGAGCCCAATCTGGTATCTTTGAAAACCGAGTCGCTTAAGCGGGTGCTGAGGAGATTGTGCAGCCCTGCAAAATACATTGCTGTTACATGAAGAGGCTAAATGAAAAACCGAGACTCTGCTTTTTTGGTCTTTAATGTTTTGTTTGTTTTTTTTTTTTTTTTTTTTTTTTTTTTTTTTGTCTCGAAGCGCGAACTTTCTAAAACTTATTATACCCCGTCAGTTTTATTGTTGATATTTTCAAGGTGGTATTTCGGTTACAGTTTCTCTTTGTGTCTTCGCTGTCTCCGTTTCTTCGTTGTTTTCCGTGAAGTGCTGCTTTATATTTGATTACACAGGGGCGGCGCCAGGAGGATTTCTGAGGGGGTTCAATTTAATCATAATACCGTACTTTACGTATTCCATTCGGATAGATAGGCAAGAACAAACAATGTAGACCCAGGTCAGACGCCGCAGAACGCGGTGTCTGATCAGGGTCTACACTGTTTGCCACATCCCAGCAATTTTACACACATTCACAAGTAGTAAAAATGGACTTGTTGAAGAGAAGTGTAAGGAAAAATATTCCAAATTTTATCCAACTTTATCCAAAATTTCCCATGAAAATGAAAATGAGTCCATGCGGGGTTCGACTGAACCCCACGAACCCCGCCCCCCTCTCTGAATCCGCCCCTGATTACATGTAATCGAACCCGTATCCTGTTTGCTGGAACAAATCAGAAAATATTTTAAAGTGTCGTCTATTGATTTTTTCTTTAAAGTTTTAATTATTATTTCTGTAAACATTTAATGAAGTACTGCAGAGGTGACAGCTATTATCATAGCAGTTTCTCTAAGAGATCTAGATTGTATTCCTGATAAACTCTTAATCAGCAGGCAATCAGATGGTAGGAACCCGAACACTTCATGTTGCACACCCATACTAAAGAGCTGACAGCCCAGTTAGTATAGAATTATAAGTATCTGCTAATACATAATGGACAGATGCCGCTGATGCTAGTACATAGATGAGGTCCAGTACACTACCAGAGACGGTGACCTGTCTTGAGCAAGCATCTTTGGGACAACCATAAAGTAGCTGGTTAATACGAGGAAATCAGTTAATACGTTTTAAGGGAGGTAAACAACTTAGATTTAATACAGGTTATTGCCTAATACATGTAGAAGTGGGCTTGAAGCAGGTTTGTCTGTAATCTTAATGTGTCATCCGTCGTTATTTTTATTTGATGAGCAAGAACATTGAGAAACTATAGCTGTATGTAACAAAAAAAAAAAAAAAAAAAAAAAAAAAAAAAAAAAAAAAATGTCTCTTCCCCCAGCCCCATTCCACCACTCCCATACTACTCTCATATAGAATGTCATCTAATGATGCTTTCCCAGCTAGCATTCTTTATAAATCTACAGCGGGCCGTTATCGGCCCGTCAGCTACCCTGACAGGCCGATAACGGCTCGCTGTAGATTTATAAAGAATGCTTACTGGGTTATATTTCTATAAATTTTCATGAATATATCTTGAATGGTTTTCAGCTTATACAACGGCAACAAAACTATCAAATTTTCAAAGGAGAAAAACTCCAAAAGTATACTGCACATTGTCCGATGATGTTTTCTGTTTCTATGAAGCTTCATGAAAATACTCTTACTGGTTTTCGATTTATAGAGCGGACACGCAACTACTATTGTCAAATTTCTAAGGGAAATAACTCCAAAAATATATAAACAAGATTTATTGTTCTTGTAGTCTGCACGTCGTCTGAAGATGCTTTATATTTCTATGAAGTTTCATGAAAATATCTTGAATGGTTTTACACGAAATTACCATTGTCGAATTTCAAAGGGGAATAACTCCAAAATTTATAGACAAGAGTTATGATTCTTGTGTTGTGCACATCGTCTGATGATGTTCTATACTTCTATGAAGTTTCATTATCATTGTCAAATTTCGAAGGGGAATAACTATAAAACTATAGACAAGAGTTACGGTTCTTGTGTTCTGCACGTAATCTGATGATGCTTTATATTTCTATGAAAATATCTTGAAAGGTTTTCAAGTTATAGCGCGGACACGAAATGAGCATTGTCAAATTTCAAAGGGGAATAACTGCAAAATTATTTTGACAAGACTTACGGTTCTTATGGTCTGCAAGTCGGCTGATGATGCTTTATATTTCTGTGACTTTTCATGAAAATATCTTGAAGGTTTTCAAGTTATAGAGCGGAAACGAAATGACCATAGTCAAACTACAAAGGGCAATAATCACAAAACTGTATAGATAAGAGTTACGGTTCTTGTGTACTGCACGTTGTCTGATATTGCTTTACATTCCTACGAAGTTTCATGAAAATATCTTGCAGGGTTTTCAATTTTAAGAGTGGACACGAAATTACCATCGTCATATTTCAAAGAGGCAACCACAAAACTGTATAGACAAGAGTTACGGTTCTTAAGTTCTACACGTCGTCTGATGATGCTTTATATTTCTACGAAGTTTCCTGATAATATCATGAACGGTTTTTAAGTTATAGAGCGGACACGAAATGACCACCGTCATTTGAGCACGGTTCGGAATAATTCATTTCTTAAATACAACCAGTGTGTACTCGTGTTAACACGTAAAAATTCTCGATTTTTATCTTTCCCATGGGATGGATATGGCTGTGTGAGTTAAGGTCTGCTAGCACCGATGTAATTTGCGGGTCCTTATCCGTTATGCAAGAAAAGGCGCACTTTCTCTTAACTTCTTTAAAAAGTTTTACTATTTACTATTGAATTTTAGACAGATGCAGGTTGGATGGGGTTTTGGATGACATTTGGTGGATGTGCTTCCGGTCTTCTACTTGCGAGGTCAGGCAGACAGAGCGTTATTTTATAGTATAATTTCCCCTACATGGTTTCTAGACTCTAAAACAAATTATGTGTAGACAATAATATTGCACCAAATTTGCATGAGAATTATTCCCATGAAACATGCACGGAAGCAACACTTTTGGTTTCAAGTCCAATTCTTGGTTAAATGCTTTTCAAACTTAATGTTCAACCCTTACCGACAACATGTGCAGTGCAGTGTACATAGTTGAAGTTGATGAGGATCTGATTGTATCGAGTCCAGAGTTCAGTTATTTACATTGAAAATATTTAAGCTATACATGGCATAACCCCACTTTTTGTTCCGATGCAGTACAAACAAAGACTAACCGCTTAGATGCACAGTGAATCATCACAGTATAACACCAGGAAAACACGCCTATATAATTTTGACCCCCTTACACCCCACTTTTATATAGTAAAACTGGGGTTTACAGGGGTATACATTATTTTTGTAATTTCTGCTCAAAAACATAGATTGTGGGTACTCGTTAGAACCGCCTCAACGTGGTGGTTCTAACGAGTACCCACAATCTATGTTTTCAGCAGAAATATGAAAAATATCAAAATATTTTAACTGAAAATTTGTCATTTTTTGGTGGTAAAATTTTCAGTGTATTTGAACAGGCATGTTTTCGTAATGATATATAATGAAGTTGCTCAGGAAAGGCGACAATCACAATGCACAGCCTTCTCAAGAGATCGAGAGAAGAAAAGATGAAGAACTTAGAAGCCACCAGTAACAAAACAAAACAGGACATTTTTCGATAATGGACAACCGAAGACGTGCTACAACATAGGAATCACTTTGGAACAGTCAGTAGAAAAACTACTGTTGTATCAAACACTGTTTGGATCTTCATTGTATGCAAATGTATCTATAGTCTGCAGGGATAAAAGGATTAATTAAGTCTTGTATTCCATACTATGGTTCAATAACGGTTTTTCAGAATTTTGGATTCAATTATTTCTTACTAAATAGGATCCGTTGTTCTATTGTAGGTTCAATGATTTATTAAAGGCTCCATATCCCTCAAAAATATTCAGATACGCTCAAATTCTGAGTCACTACCTGTTTGAAAAAGAGCTGATACCGTTTGTCATATCTTATTTGTTTGCTGGCGTCACTTCGTGCTGTGACTTCTTTTCCTTGTGATATTATTGGCAGGGTTTGAAATCTGATTGTATCAGTTCTTGATCTTTGCTCTTTTCATTTTTTACTCTGAAATTGTTCTGGCTACTCGTTTAATATTATAATTGCTCTGGTGTTACATTTTTCAGGCATACTGGCACTCTTTCGTGCTTTGTATTAGTCACATTGCTTTCCATTTACCTTTGCAGCCTGCTGCTGTTTAGAGCAATGTATGATCAAACAAAAGGGGAAGATCTCTCGCACAGTAAAACCCTAGTGGTTTGTGTTGTTGAGCAGAAAGAGCTGGTATTTTTTTGTGATTAGTTGTGGTGGTTATTTTGTCTTTTTTCCCCCCTCTTGGCGGCATTGATGGGCTGCAATCTTTGATTGTTTTTCCTTGAATTTACTGCTGTAGTTTTTAAGGTATTTTAGGACTAATCTTGTCCGCCTTTTTCAAAACCACAATGCTAAAGATCACTAAATTCACAGCGTACAACATTACTTTGTCGAACTTACCTGACAATGATTATGTAAATGCGTGTTGTATCAGATAACAATTATGTCCTATATTTAAATTGAAGCCATACTTGGAATATTCCCCGTATTAAACGCATATCAATTAAAATTGAAGAAATGTCTGTCCCAGAGTATTGATGTATCTGAAAAAGAATATTACGTCGTGGGACTACTGCTAAATCGTTGGAACTACCCCGATAGCATGGTAACTACCATGGTGATCTTGGAACTACCACGCCTGAAAAACGGGGCCTGACTCTTTAACGAGTTAACACTTGATTTTGTTTTCGATTTAGGAACGTTTAGGAAGGGCCTTTTTATCATTTTCATCGACGAATGCTTTCAAATGTCAGCTCAAATCAACGGAGACAGGCTAAATTCTTCGCACTGACAAAATACTCGGGGGACAAGTGGTCCGATGCTCAGTGCGGGTAAAAAGATTTGAAGAAAGCAAATGACTTTTCCGATAAAATTTGGGTCCATAGAGGAAGCTGAGACATATTTACATGGAACCACATTGCCCGATTTCCCCATAATTCGTTCGCCGTGGTAAAATAAAATAAAAATAAAAAATGACACCAACATTTGTTTATCTATTTTATGACGTTGGCACTACCCCGCTATGTCCCGGATGTGGCATGGGAACGAAATTGCGTTAACACAATTTCGTGATAGTTCCTAGGTTTACCACCCGTGAACTCAGTCAGTGTGCAAACAGTGCAGATCCAGGTGAGACGGCTAGTCTCGTTAGGATCTACACTATTCGCCATTCTGTTATGGATTTTTGAATAAACCCCTATTTGAAATAATGTTTGTGTCCCAGTTCAGAGATGGAAGTGTCCTTTTCAGATACTCAGTGTTGAAAGGGTTAATACAGTTTGTCATGCAAATTGTAACTGCGCTTGTACTGGCAGTGCTTCCAGTCTGGCTGATATGAAACATGTCAAATGTCTTTTTCCTCTGTGCTTTGTTTCTTGCCATCTGCTAATTCGATCAAACCATTTATGAGATCACTCATGACTTTATCTAGATTTTAGATTTTCTTAGAGGTGTACTGTAGAAAACATTGTGTTCATACGGTGCATTTGGTCCTCTGAAGATAAGCGGCTTTATTTTGTTGACCGGCGCGGAAATCGTGCCAGTCTCTTAATAAGGCTTTGGATTTTTACATATGGTTGACTATTCGATCAGCTCACTAAGGACTTTTTATATTTGCCGGGATCCTGGGTTTGAGACGATCCCGGTAAATATAAAAAAAATCTTATAACAAACTGTGTTATAAACAGATTAATGTCTATTATATTTTCATTTCAGTCAAGAAATTTCATAAAGCTTAATAAAAGCAAACATTCAAGAATCACATTGTTGTTCTTTTTTACCTGTTACATTGAAAATTTATTAAACTTAAGTATACCCTTGTCCCATATCTCTTTGTAAACATGAACAAAATTTGCGCCGGTACTGAGACGTTTACGTCTAAATATTTTGTCTTGTTTCCTTTAACACCACTTTAGAAGAATGGATACGCGTTTAGGGGAGGCAAATTCTTTAAGATTGGTTTGTGTCCCAGTCTGAAAAGCCAACTACTCTAAAAGGAGGGAATATACTTCATATGCTTGCGAAGGGAGCAAATGTTTTCTTTCAAAGTAGATCCCTTTTCAGAAGGGGCTTTGTGCGCAAGAAAGTCAACAGGATGACACATGTTGGCTATCTGGTACAATATGGCGGAAAATATGCCAAGGGTGTCAAATCCTCTTAAAGGTTACTTTGCAAGCAATAAACTTAAACAGCATCAATATTCAGCACTGCGAACATTTCGTAAATGTAGTAAATCTTATTGACCAGTTAATTTAAAGATATAATACAAACATAAGTGCACTCCAAAGAAAGTTTTGCGATATCCAAGCAACTACTAATAATTAATAAAAGTGACCCTCAGCATGTTTACTCAAATTCTAGTGTTTTCTGACAACCGTAATGTTAGAAGGGAAGTTGCAGACGATATCACAAAAGATGTCCCGGCTGATACATTACGTCAGAAAACTAACAAAGGACAAGGCATTGCAACAGTTATACGACAGCAGAACCGTTGCAAAAATAAAAGTAGTGTAAATGTGCGGGCAAATATAAAAGGTAGGATTTTATTAAGCAACTTCTCTGATATATTCGCTGTTTTAAAATACCTTGTAAATTCGTTTATTGATACTTTGTTGTTGTTTTTTTTTCTGCTACGATTGAGGACCTTTAGGTGCTTAAGTTGTCAGTTAACATCTAAACAGGGCATCCTAAAGGTAGAGATAGAGATCTCAAAATTGGAATTTATTATCTAAATCTGTTTATTCAGTATTTCTTATTCTTGTCTTTTGTTCGTTCTGTTTTCGACGGAGTTCCGTTTTGTTATGTAATGTTGTTTCATTCAACCCTAATCCGTTGCCTTAGGAGGGATCTGTTATCTTCCTGGGTATGTCCAAATTAATTTTAAACACGCACCTGGTCGAAGATGAGTTTTATATTCATAGACCGTGTTAAGATAAATATTGACGAGAAGAGTACGTAAATATGAAATGTCATTTCAGTGCCAGCAAAACTGGATTCTTTATTTTGTACAGGCAAACCAGCTTTAGATAGAAAATCGTATTTATATATTTACAAACTGTTAAAACGTAAACTCGTAATACTGGATTCGTCCTTCTCTTTAATATAATACTTATGCAATCACCTCTATTTATGTTTGATAAAATAGTCTATATATTTTAGACTGAGCCCTATATTCACTTCATAAATATTTGCATTGTATTGTATTACTAATAAGACAAACAGATCTAACTTTGAGAAAAAAATCTGAACCATACATTTTTTCTATATGAATATAGAGGCTAAGCTTCTAAAATTATTACATGATCCGATCATAAGAGTGCGCTATGCTGAAAATGCCTCCCTATTCTAGAAAGAGACCATTCCAGCAAAACAGAATTTGCTTTTCATGTGTATTATTCCTTTCTTAAATGAGGTTATTCTGACTTTTAGAAAAGAATTTACTCCGGTAACTGTGGTCTGTTGGGCCCATACAATCAATATGAAAATAAATGTTTGCTCAAAGCCACTTGCGGCGTGAAGAATATTGTATTATTTCATTATTCCTCATTCATCAAACCTAGTTTTTTTTTCTGTTTTGAATTCTGATTTGTAGTTTTGCTTTCTTATATGTTTGTTGCATTCCAATGATATATGTTTTGCAGAATTTATCATTCTGTATTTAAAACAAAATCCTTACTATCGAATATTTTGTGATCTCAGCAGTTGATGCTAAGTGCTTGAGGTGGGTAAATACCATCATGTACCACAAAAATAATGCTGATATTATTAATATTCCTTGCTTTTTGGGACTATTGAGCGCATATATTATATGTGATAATAAAAGTTAAACTCAAACATGCAACGTGGGTAAAGGATGTCACATTTAAGCATGTCTTTATGAAACGATTCAGTCCGTCAATGTCTGCTAGCTTCTGTTTTCGATTAGTTCTGTATTTCCAATTTTCCCAGCGGGCACATGACGTTTATACAACATCGTACCCGGCAGGCACATGACGTAAATACAACTTCGCCTCAACGTCGGTGCAACGTCATGACGTTGCACCGACGTTGGGGCGACGTTGTATTTACATGCAATGCAACGTCGCATCAACGTCGATGCAACGTCATGACGTTGCATCGACGTTGAGGCGACGTTGTATTTACGTCATGTGCCCGCTGGGTATCAACGTCAATGCAACGCCTAGATGTTAATGTGACGTTGTATGGACATCACCTGCTCGCTGGGAAAGGAGCCTTATTTCAGAACATTTTGCTATAATCGAGTCTCCTACCCATCAAACACACAACGTAGCAACAACGTCGTTACGCAACGTTCCGGAAACGTCATGACGTTGTAGCGACGTTGTAACGACGTTATGTGTTTGCTGGGTATTATCTTTCTACTGCGTATTTCTTATTATGGGTCCACCTTTCCAGAATTCGTTGCTTTTAGCAAGGAGATACAAAGAAAGAAGCAACGCTTCAGCAATGTGATTTTTTCCAAAATTGGTTTAAACATATTTTATTACATAATACAAGTACAATAAAGTAACAAATTTGACATATAGACTATATAGGACTAGAACGAAAGCATTAAATACTTATAGAGTTCTTCTCCTCAACGGTGTATATTGCATTGTTGACTTGAAGGCAGATTGTTTCACAGATAAAGGCAAAATGTTATGATTGTTATTTCATGTAAGAAGGTAAAATAAATAAGTTGACAAAACACCAAACTTGAACATTTTAATTTTGTCATTGTTCTCAAATCAATCACACATAAATAACAAGCGGCCTTTGCAAACAGCAGGCGAAATTCTGTCGACTGATATTTGTGCCTAAAGTGTTAAGGACAATGGACAAATTTTCAGAGGAAGCAAAACTTTGACAAAATTTACATCCCTTTTGAAAAGGGGATCGGAATTTTTGCTTTTCACTATAATATTCTGCAGTATACACACTTCTTGTGGTTGAACAGTTTATACTATGATCAGGTGGCATGGGTATACATGCTTGCATTGGCCTTGTGGTTTGTATATGCGCTGAAGGCCATTTTTCGTAAGATGCTGCTTATCTTTGGATTTTCATTTATTTTCAGGAAAATCGTGGATGAACTGGGCACTAGTTGCTGCTTGTGTTTTAGCTTTACCCCTTGTGTGCATGTTTCCTGAAAAATACAGACGGACAGATATTGATGTGAAAATGAACGGCAACACTGACGTCAACGTCAGTATTGATGCCAACGATAAAACAGCATGCCACTCAGTAGAGAGGCGTAATAATCAACAATGTACGCCTGACCAGTCAGACATTCGCTACTCACCATACATATTGTGATTACATACGAAATAATTCGAGTTTAATTCTTTAAATATTAGCTGGCATCATTTAAACATAAGGTTTTTTCAGAGCAAACTCAGTAAAAATGGTGCTGTTTTAGCTCCCCTGGGCACGAAGTGCTCATGGTGAGCTAATGTGATTGGTCAATGCGCGCCGTACGGTTTCAACAATTTGCTTTAAATTATAACTCCTCCTACACCCCTGAGCCAATTTAAATCACTCTTCACAACAATGTTGCCTAGGTGACTTTCTAGCAAAATAGCTAAAACGATTTTGCTCCAATGAACAAGATGGCCGCCAAGACCACATCTTGAAAATCTATTTTGAACTTCTCCTGAACCGAAAGATCAATTAACTCGAAACTTGGTAGGGAGTATCGGGACGGCTTGTAAATCAAAAGAAGCTAAGCTAAAATCGTTCCGATTGAAAATCCAAGCTGGCTACCATGGCCGTCATCTTGAATTTTTTCTTGATCTTTTTCTCCTTAACGAAAGGCCAATTAACTGTAAACTTTGTAGGAAGTATCAGAGCGACATGTAGATCAAAAGTAGCTAGGATCGTTACAATCGGAAATCCAAGATGGCCGCCACGGCCGCCATTTTTTAAATTTTTTCGAACTTCTCCTGAACCGAAAGGCCGATTGGCTCGAAAAATGATAGGAAATATCGGGATGTAGATTAAAAAACGATATAAGGTCATCCTGATCGGAAGTCCAAGATGACTTTCGCGGCTGCCATCTTGAAAATCCATTTCGAAATTCTTATCCTTACCTGAAAGGCCAATTGACTCGAAATTTTATTGGACGCATCAAGAGACCAAAAAGAGCTAAAATAATTCCGATCAGAAATCAAGATGACCGCCCTAGCAGCCATTTTAAATTTGCATGAAAAGTCAAATCCTGTTGTCTTGGAAAAGTAAGAAAAACATCATCAGTTTTTCGTCTGTGGAATTAGCCAGGAGAATGGTAAAGGTTAATGAACAGACTGTTATCTTCTTTCTGTTTTGTTTAGCCTAGCCACTAAGCGTTAAAATGAATATGGCAACAAAGCCATCTATTCGCATTAAAATAAAGAGTATAATAGTTTAGTCTCCTGTCTCAATTATTTTATTATAATACTTAGCCAGTATGTGTATTGGAGACGCTACCAAACAGACTTGCCGTCAGTAAGAAGTTGAATATTCTTCTTTTTTAAAAAAAAAAAAAAAAAAAAAAAAAAAAAAACCTGATCAGACTCTTATTATCAGACTAGTAGCTAGTCTATGTTTTGTTCTGTATTTTAAAAGGGCCCCTACTTACTGATTATTTTATAATATTGCTTAGAGAAAGTAAAAAGTAGAAAGATAATGGTTTGCCTTTTTAGCTACGTAGAACTGGAAAGATGGAGAGAAGAACACAGATGAATTTTATTTTGATATAATGGGTGCCTACATCAATCTACTATATTTCTCTTAGAGGGTTGATAATATACGGGGATTATGTTTTGTTGATAATATACGGGGACTATGGTTTGTAAGGCGCTGGCTGACCATTTAGTTACTATAAACCCGAGTCAGTGAAATTATTATTCAAGAAGTAGCAGTCAGAATTATTCTTCAACTTCGGGGCTTAAATTCCGCCTAGTCTTTGTAGAAACCACGGGAGGGAACCCATTACCGTAGCTACTCTTACGTATTCGGAGTGACAGGAAGACAGACAAACAGACACTACTGTATGTACATTAAGTGAGAGACGTAAACAGACAGTGTAGACCAAGATAAGTGGCCATAAAACGCGGTGTCTAATCAGGATCTCGCTTTTAGCCACTCACCAGCAGTTTTTACCCTTGTCAGGCTGAATAAATTAAGATGCCACGCCCATTTCTAATTTTCAGCCAATCAGATTACTTGATCCAGGTTGCTGATACAAATTCACATACTTAATGGCAAACAGTTCAGATTCAGATTCAGATCAGTTTATTTCTTCAGAAACCAACTGGTCTGGAGCTACAGTGTTTGCAAAGACAGGGCATATCCGGGTTCAGCAGGACCAGGATTAAAGGCTCCATATTCCTCAAAAATAGACATTTTTATCCAAGAAAGGTTTAATAAATTTTTATATAGTATTAATACGATCATAAAATGTGGCATCTGACAGCCTGTAAAATTTCAGTTAGTCTCTCGTTTTTAAACTGGATCAAAAATGAAATGATTTTTTTTTATCGTATCTCTAATTTAATGTTGGCAACATTAATTCAGAGATACGATAAAAATCATTCCATTTCAAGAACGAGAGACTAACTGAAATTTTACAGGCTATCAGGTGCACATTTTATGATTGTATTAATACTACATATCAATTTTTAAACCTTACTTAAGTAATAAAAATGTCTATCTTTGAGAAATATGGAGCCTTCAATTAAGCATATTAAAAAGTAGTAAATATTTAAGACAAGTCTGGTTAGGAGTAAATATGTCCCAATGTTTGGGGTCTATAAAGTAATACTTGTACAACTATGGACAGATTTTAACTAAGGTACAAAGGGTGTGTCTGTGCGAAATTATCGGAAAGGTTCTCGGGCTGATTGTTGCATATACGAGTAACAAAGGCCTAGACCTGTCTGTGCATTTATGCAGAAAAAGGGTAAGAGAAAAGTCCAGGGAGTGCCATAATCACAAACCGCAGTCCTTCCCAGACACCAAGAGGAAGAGGAAACAGACCAAACCAAACAATCGCAAATCAAACAAACGTACGAAAAGCACTAAGATTAGCTCTCTCTTCCCCAAGCGAAGTAATCGCAATGCTAAAAGGACTGAAAAATACAAGAACAAAATAACACAAGGTAAGACATAAAACAAATCGCCTCGTAGAATAAACCACAAAGCAACAAAGAGTAAGACTAACACCGGGACCTCCGCCTTAGAACGGTCAGTAGAATAAAATACAGGGGGTGGGGGAGGTTAAAACACTTTTACAGCTAACCAACTTCACCCTGGGTCCCGATGCTACTCTTAAAACAGAAATACATAAAACTTCAGTTCGCATAAAGGCTCCCAACTCAGTCAATGCATCAAAGCGAAAACATAAAAATCAAATTAATCACAATGATAAACAAAGACGAGTACTTATGGCTAATTCTGCGTATGCCAGAGTAAATGAAAACCAATAGTTGAACCACGGCAGGCGAAGCCAAAGGCATATCGTCAAGCCCCAACCCACTTGTTAATGTTTTACGAAGAGGCCGTCAGTGAGTCTGAGGCCCGAACTGCCGTCCACTCAAAGACTTCGTCGCCTTCTTACAAACACACTTCAGGTACTTCCGACATTATACAGATAGCACCATCCTTTCACGATGCACACCGCACTGAATTTTGGTATATTTGTGGAGTTCAAATCGTAAACTTTTATTATTTTGTATTTTCGAAGATATTCATCAGAAACTGTAAATGATCAGCGAATGACGACTATTTGGACTTAGCCTTCGAGTTTTGGCTATCACATAAGACTATCTTTTAAGACCAATACGGTCTCAACATTGACATCGGAGCATTTGCAATACAATACAAATCAATACATTACATTACATTACAATAAAATGTGATACAATGTAATGCAATGTAATACAATGCAATGAAATACAATACAATAAAATGCAATACAATGTAAGGGGTCAAACTGAGATATGTGTGGCTTATTTTGCGAGTTTGTTGCACCCCTCCCTCCTATCCCCGCATCAAAGAAAATTTCCGTTGCTGTCATGAGTAAGAAACATATCTCAGGGACTTTGATACCTATGCTGTACTAACTTATCAGTGGTCAGTTTTCTGTAATAGGACTATGAATTACGTTACCGTAGTAATGCTGAAATATTATACTTTTGTCAAAGTCACATTAAACAAACAGCCCTTAAGTATTTTCTATTAAATATGGATATCGAGCGGTGTTATTTACATTACAGTTTCCATCATAACATAGAAAATCAATGTTACAGTCAAAGGTGCTTTATTTTTGAAACTTTAATTCATCAGAAAGAATTTGTTCTAAACCTTAATATTTTCCTAAAAAGCATTCATTTGCCCGGTAGAATTTGCAATTATAATGTTTTATCTAAAACAAAGTCTAGTTACATACCGTTAAACCTAGTAACCGTATATTGAATGGTATAAAAGTAATGCTGATTAATCCACGATGAAATTCAGTATTATTTATTTTTGTCAAAGTCCTATCAAATGTAAAAACAATATTATACGTATGTAAAAATCAACGCTTAAATACATTATTATTACACTCTTGTCAAAGTCATATGGAATTCAAAGGCTATTATCCTTTTACATGTATTAGCATTAAATAAACAACCGTTAAGTATTTTCTTGGCTGTCGAACAGTGTTGTTTACATTTTTCACGGTAACATGGAAAATCAAAATTACACTTAAAGGTGTTGTGTTTGGGAAAAACGATGAAGAAACGCGTCTAAATCTTAATATTTTTCAAAAAGCATTTATTTGCCCGTTTAAAAATTGCAATAAGAATGATTATATTTAACTTAAATTCGTATATGAATGACCTTCTTTTTGCAGATTTAGGTACATGTATATTACCCCCTTTCAGACAGATATACAGAATGGCCCATTTTCTTTGAATGAGGGAACACAAGTAACATCTTTAATTAAATAGCAGGAAAAGAACTTCGATATGAAAATGATGTATCGGATTGATACTCGATAAGTATATAACTCGATCTATGATTTGATTTGTTTGAGTAGGGTGGGTTTCCAGTTTAACAAGCGCATACCCTTACAAACATCCAGTTCATTAAAGTTATTCCCCATCCCTACCCGACACCCCAACCCGAGAACGAAGGTCCTGATTACACTGCGCAAATACGCATACTGATCTGAGCATACGTTGGAAACAAGGACGTTTTTCCTCGTTGAACATCAGCAGTGAACAGATGGCTCATAGCAGCCAGAATCCTCATCACGTTTACAGAAACATTTATAAAAACAGGATATTCATATGCATAAAGGTCCTACTTATCATACTTGTAAACTAAAACCAGATGTGCTATGTGAAAATGTACCTTCAGTGTACATACGGACAGTCTTTGAGGCAAATATGGGCAGCCTTTCGGGTAAATACGGACAGCAGTGTGTAAATACGGACAGCTTCTGGATAAATACGGGAGGTCTTCAGTGTCTTTCTTGTTCGTCTGTCATTACTGACAATGACCAATCCTAATCAACTGTGTGCTGTGTTATTATTTGTGTGTTCTAAGATGGCTTATGAGACCAATCTTAGCGCTAAACTGCCTGTTGCAGATAAAACAAGAGAGGTCTGAGGAAGAAAGCTCTGTTGGTGATGCCTTAGCTCTGGCTTTCCGCTGTGCACGTTTCTGTTCGGCTTCGCTGATTCTTTTTGCTTCGTATTCACTAGCTCCCCTTTTTATGAGGCCTCGCCACTTTGTACGATCATGTGCAATCTGTTCCCATGACTCTGCTGGTATGTTGAAGTCTTTAAGGGAGGCTTTGAGGATGTCCTTGTATCGCTTCTTCTGACCACCATGGGAGCGTTTTCCTACTTGAAGTTCTCCATAGAGGATTTTCCTTGGCAAACGTTCATCAGGCATTCTGGTAACATGGCCTGTCCATCTTAACTGTGCCAATTTCAGAAGAGTATGTATACTCTGCATCCCTGCCCTTTTCAGGACTTCTGTGTCTGGAATCCTGTCTTGCCACTTGATCTTTAGAAGTTTTCTAAGACAGCTTGTATGGAAGTGGTTCAGTCTTTTGGCATGCCGTTGGTAAACTCTCCAAGTTTCGCATGCTTATAATAGTGTTGGCAACACTACCGATCTATATACTTTCAGCTTTGTGTCAAGTCTGATTCCACTTCGGTCCCAAATACTCCCACGTAGCCGGCCAAATGCTGCACTAGCTTTGGCAATTCTAGCATTGACTTCATCATCCATGTGCACAACTCTAGAAAATGTGCTTCCAAGGCAGGTGAACTTGTCTACCACTTGCAATCGTTGACCTTTCACTGTGATGGTAGGCTCCTTGTAAGGCTTTCCAGATGCTGGCCGATATACTACCTCAGTCTTTTTTATGCTGATTGTGAGGTCATAGCTGTCACATGAATCAGATACTTGATTCACACCTTTTTGCATTTTCTCTTCTGTTGGAGCACCCTTTGCCATGTCATCAGCAAAGAGGAACTCGTCTAGCACCTCTGTCTGCACCTTAGATTTAGCTTGCAACCTTCTTAGGTTGAAAAATTCCCATCAAAGCGATACCTAATAGGTATACCATTGTCACCATCCTGGAAGCATCTGTAAGTATGGCAGAAAACATCATGCTGAACAGTGTTGAAGCTAGTACACAGCCTTGCTTAATACCATTTGTTACAGGAAATGGATCAGAAAACTCGCCATCATTTTGGACCCTTGCAAGCATACCATCATGGAACTGCCGCACCATTGCTATGAATTTGGCAGGACAACCAAACTTTGCCATAATTTTCCAAAGTCCCTCACGACTGACTGTGTCAAATGCTTTGGTAAGGTCGACAAAGGTCATGTAGAGGTCCACATTCTTTTCCTGGCATTTTTCTTGAAGCTGTCGTGCTGTGAAGATCATGTCTATTGTTCCTCTGTTTTTCCTGAATCCACACTGGCTTTCTGGTAGAAGCCCTGACCGTTCCAGGTGTTCATTCAATCGGTTCAGTAGGACCCTAGCAAGAATCTTCCCAGCAATTGACAATAAAGAGATGCCTCGATGATTGTTACAGACTTGAGGATTTCCTTTCGTTTTAAATAGGTGGATAATTGTTGCATCCTTGAATTCTTGAGGGATGGCTTCTTTTCTCCACATAATGTGAAATATGTCAGTTTCTCTGCAATTGGAGGACCTCCTGCTTTGTAGATCTCTGCAGGTATTGCATCTGATCCTGGAACCTTGCCAGATGACAGGAGTTTTATTGCTTTCACTGTTTCAGAGATGGTTGGGAGCTCATCAAGCAGCGGATTACATTCTACCTGTGGTAGTCTGTTGATAGCTTCATCATTGATAGATGATGGCCGATTATGGACACCATCAAAGTGTTCAGCCCATCTTTTCAAGATAGCTTCTTTGTCAGTCAGAAGACTAGTTCCATCTACACTAAGGAGTGGGGTGGTTCCTGAGCTCTGGGGACCATATACTGTCTTGAGTGCATCAAAGAACTTTTTCATGTCCTTTCTGTCTGCAAAGGACTCGATTTCATCAGCCTTTTTTCTCAGCCAGGAGTCTTGCATGTCTCTGAGCCTCGTCTGGACTGTCTTGCATATGTTTGAATAAGCAGTCTTGCTAGATACTGAGCTGGTATTTCTGAGGTAAGCCTTTTGTTTTTGGTGTTTCTCTTCGAGGAGTCCCTGAATTTCTTTGTCATTCTCATCAAACCAATCTTGGTGTTTGCGAGATACTGGTTCTAGGGACTCCATTGCTGAAGAGTGAACGGTGCCTCTGAAGACTGTCCAGCTCTCATCTACATCTTCTGAACTGTGTTCCAGTGCATCTAAACGGCTGCAGAGATCGTTGACGAAAGCTTGCCTCTTGCTGTCTTGTTTCAGCTTGGAGACATCTAATTTCTTTGGCACCTTCTTGCCTTGTGACGTCGTACTGGCTGAATGCGCAGGTTGAGTTTGCTGACAACAAGCCTGTGATCTGTCCAACAGTCTGCACCACACATAGTTTTAGTCACTCTGACATCCTGTCTGTCCTTCCTTCGCACTATGACATAGTCAATGAGATGCCAGTGTTTGGAGCGAGGGTGCATCCATGTTGTCTTTCTGCGAGTTGGTAGACGGAAGACTGTGTTGGTGATTAGTAATTCATGCTCTGCACACTTCCTTAAAAGGAGGAGTCCATTGCTGTTGCACTTCCCTACACCTTCAGATCCAATCACTCCTTCCCAGGTCCGGTGGTCTGTGCCCACTCTGGCATTGAAGTCCCTGAGGAGGATGAGTTTGTCTGTCCGGGGTGCTGCAGAAATCACAGAATCCAAATCATTATAGAACTTGTCTTTAACCTCATCTGGGTTGGTCATTGTGGGTGCATAGGCACTTACAATTGTAGCATTCCTCTTGCCAGATAAGGGAAGTCTCAGCGTCATCAGGCGGTCATTTATGCCTTTGGGAAGTCCTGAGAGCTTGCTGACGAAGTGTGACTTGATGGCGAATCCTATTCCTGCTTCACGCCGCTCTTCTTTCTTGCGTCCACTCCAGAAGAAAGTGTAGCCAGCACCAACTTCTTTTAAAAGCCCTTCTTCTGTAAGGCGAGTCTCACTCAGAGCTGCAATCTCGACATTGTATCAGTCAAGTTCTCTACTCAGGGTATCCTCGCTCAGGTCTGTCAGAAATAGAACTGTCCATTAGGGTGAGCACATTCCGAGTGCCGATGCTTAGAGGTATCACCTTCATCTTCTTTTTTCTTGTTTGACCACTAAGTGGGATTCCCTCTGATCGCGGTTAACCAGCCAGGTGTTTTGAAGCAGGCAATTGTTTAGGGCACCTTTTCTAGCCCCTTCCCCATGCTACGGGGGTGAGCAGTGCGATACTAAAAAGGTCTGCTCGGTCGCTCTGTTCGGCTGCCGAATTCCCCATACTGCTTCGCTCTTAAGGAAAGCGACCATATAGAACCAAGCCGCCTGTGTGCAGGTCCGCAACTACAGCTTCCAGTGTTTCCTCACCTGCTGCTTCGCCGCTCGCCCATCACCATAGGGCTTTTGTATGATTTGCATATATGTGCTTGCTGTGAATGTGTGTTGCTGATTAAGATGACATGCGCTGTGAATTGGATTATAGTGAGGGAGAGGCGCGCAGTCAACCTCACTCTCTTATCCTGACCTAACTGGATCCAGAGGCAAGACATTGTCAGGACATCTGGAGCTAAGCCTGGATGCAGTGGATGACCATGATTTCTTT
Source organism: Anodontia alba (assembly GCA_964016985.1). Lineage (NCBI taxonomy): Eukaryota > Metazoa > Mollusca > Bivalvia > Lucinida > Lucinidae > Anodontia > Anodontia alba. Next base: position 29,596,648 of record OZ024827.1, read on the forward strand.
TGTGCCTTGTCATGCTCTCCATCCTCCACAACATGCTGCTGCATCGCCATTTGGGCCGTTGAATCATAGTAATGATTTCTTCCGCCCCAGCTGCCGAAGCAGACTTTACATAACTGGAACAGGCAAATCCAGGTATGCAGGTTTTTGTTTGGAGTTGCCAACTCCTAGACGGATTGCCGACCAGGGCTTGAGAGCTCCATCTACCATAGATGTTGCTACACAGATTCTGTTAACAGCTATATAGAAGCAGTAACTTAAATGCCTTATGTAGGTCTTCAGTGTAAATGCGAACAGCCTTCAGGGTTAATACGGACATTTTTTGGGGTAAATACGGATGGCCTTTAGGGTATATATGAACATCCTTCCGGGTATATACGGACGACCTTCAGGGTATATTCGAACAACTAGGGTATATACGGACTCTTCAGGGTATATACGGACGGCCTTCTGGTTACGAGTAAATATACGGACATCCTCCGGGGAAATAATGACGGCCTTCAGGGTATATACGAACGGCCTTCAGAGTATATACGGACGGTCTTCAGAGTATATACGGACGGTCTTCAGAGTATATACGGACGGTTATCGGGGTAAAAATGAACAACCATCATGGTAAATACGAATAGCCTTCAGAGTAAATACGGACAACATTCAGGGTAAATACGAACGGCCTTCAGGGTAAATACTGAGAGACCTCAGTGTTGATACGAAAAGAATTCGGGGTAAATCCAGACAACCTTCATGGTATAAAGGGAAGGCCTTGAAGTCAGATCCGTCTGCGTATCCACACAATCTGATCAGGGCCTTCGCTCCCCGTTTAGCCTTCACCATCTATAGGCAAATTCAGTAAATGGCAAATTGATGACATTTGTTTTATTTCTCCAGAAATAGGCTTTGCCGTTTCATTGAAATTGTGAAATGCAAATTGTCTCCTTAGGTATGTCTTCACTTGATATAACCATCCACCAATGTTGATCAGTGTACGAAAACGTGTACGTGCCTTTAGGAACAGCGAAGTCAAAGATCGGTCTGCGCATCCGCGCAGTCTAATCAGAGCCTTCGCTGTCCGCAAACAGAAGCATTGGATACTATAGAATGTATCAGTGAAGAACAAAGGCTACTTGACGGGCTGATAACGGCCCGCTATAGATTTATGTAGAATGCTAGTGGGGAATCTGCACATTTTGCGCATGTTTGAAGGAACTGCTTCGCTTGATGCGGCCCACATGTGCTACACTATCTTCGCTGATGTGTCCACACACCGACTTTGACCAGCTTAAGCCATACAGTATAGGATAGTATAGCCGGGATATGTTTCTCTAATATAGGTCAAAGGGGAACATACAGGTCACGTTGACCTATATGTAATACTAACCAACCTATGGTATTCAACATAACCGTTTCACGGTATGTACCCATGCATAATATTTGGTGAAATTAGGCAAAGCAATACAGGAATTTCCTCTTTAATATTGATCAGAGGTAATACTATATGTCATAGTGGCCTACTTATTGTATGTGATACGTTGTATCTTCTAGATGTACACACACATGGATTCTATCAGCCAAGTCCATACAATATGGGAGATAGGACCATGAGAACGTTTGTGGACGGACTGACAGGCGAACAGACAGGGTGATGATTATAGGGCACCCACAAATGCGGGACCCTAATTATGTCTTTATATTAACTGCAAACAAGAAGCTGAAAACGAAACAGGGCTGGGTTCAGAAGTGTCTGTTGCTTTAGATTGTTTTGCCCCTACCAATGGTGCTCGTCATTAGGTAGTGATCCACGGCAAAACTTCGCCATCACATTAGACTTCTGAACACAGCCAAGGGTTTCTACCTAATGTGCGTTCTGCAGTTGTAAACAACCAACACTATTTGTCTGAAAAAAAAAAAAAAAAAAAAAAAAAAAAAAAAAAAAAACAGTTTGCAATACAAATGCCGGGATTCAAAGCAAAAACCGTGTTAGCTAAACACCGTGTTGTATCCAAACAAATATATATGGACTATATTGGAAAATGATCATAGACGGTCATTTTTCTATATAATTTATACATTTTAGTTAAAATACAAAATGTATACAGTATATAGAAAAATGACCATAAACGGTTCCATTTTTATATAATCTTTACATTATTGTTTGGATACAACACTTTTGGGGTCCACCTTTAAACCGTCTTGTATCCGAAACCGTCTTATAAAGAACCGTGTTAATATCATATCTCTAGATAAGAGGGGGTGGGTATCCACATAATATTTTTCTTATTCCTTAATGAAAACATATTTTTGGGCACTCATTAGAAGTGCCTCGGGGAGGCGCTTCTAATGAGCACCACAACATATGTTTTCATGGAGAAGTAAGAAAAATATCGATTCTTTTTGGTTAAAAAAAGAACCTTATCTGGAGCTATGAACTCTTTAAATAGGTGCTATATTTACCCAGAATATTCGAATATCTGACTATGTACATTGTATCATCCTAAAATTTGAACACGTCCAATAGTCTACATGATGATGTTTCTTGAAAAGTCTGGGCCCAACTGTTCAAAGCGTCGTTAGCTTAACGAGCTCGTTAAGGATCATTTCGTTAACTATTTTAGCGGATTCAATATACAATATTCTGATATTTTTTGCTGAAAAAATGTGAGTAGCTTTTGCACTCACATTTTTTCAACAAAAAATTTCGGCATATTTGCGTATCAATCGATGTAAATTTTAACGAATCGTTAACTAACGATGTCGTTAGCTTTGAACAACTGGACCCAGGTTAAATGACAAACATTGCAGACCCTCATCATATTGCTTGCTAGCAGTCTAGTCGAGATGTACTCTCTACTCAGGCTTTTGACCGAATATTTATCATTCAGTCTTAATGGACCTCCCTATCAATCTATTAATTTAGTTTAGTTTTTTTTTTCTTTTGCAAGAAATCATGTACACCTGACTCTTTTTATCTCAAATACTGATAACTCAAACGTTTGGTTAAGTGAAACTAAAAAGAAAGCAGTATTGGTTTAATTGGCTAAATATTCCTTCATTTAAACTCTTTTAATGTCAAATTTCTCAAATCAGACAGATCACTCTGTTTTAATACAAACAGTGTAGACGCTGATCAGACGCCGAGTTGTGCGGTGTCTGATCTCTGTCTACACTGTTTGCATGTGTCATTTTCGGCAGGCTAGACATTAATCTGATTCGGATCTACACTGTTTGCATATGTCCCTTTTAAGAGACGCTTGACATTACCGGTTTTTCAAGTGTTTGTGTTGTAAATTCATGGAAAACTTCATTAGGAATTTAATTGCTATATTAATTGCATGTGAAAAAAGTAAACACTTAAGTTCATCGCAAGTACATCCTAGTTTCCAAAGCATTTAAAAGATCTCGTCTATTATGCAGAATAATCATTTTGCATTGCATGCAAGAAGACGCAATTTCAATAAGACGTATTAAAACACCAAGTGTCTATCACACTACGTATTAATTAAAGGAGCCATTTACAGTCTAAAGAAAGGTGAGCTAGACATTTTTATTTACTGTATAAGCCGCGACATGAGAAACAGTGTCTTCGGGATCAATGCACATAGTAAAGATCCAGATCAGTCAGCGGAGATAAAATAATAGCATTACGAAAACACGCCTATTCAAATATATAGAAAATTTCACCTCCAAAAACTGAAAATTTTCAGATTAAAAAACTCTGATATTTTTCATATTTCTGTTCAAAACATAGATTGTGGGTACTCGTTAGAACCGCCTCGCCGAGGCGGTTCTAGCGAGTACCCACAATCCATGTTTTGAGCAGAAATAAGAAGACTAATGTATACCCCTGTAAAGCCCAGTTTTACTATATAAAATTAGGGTTTAAGGGGGTCAATATTATATAGGCAAGTTTTCGTAATGCTGATCAGGAACTACAATACTTTGTTATATTCTACAATACGCAATGCTACTTGATCAGACTGCGCGGATGTGCAGGCTGTTGTGGACTTTCGCTGTCCGCATATGATGCACAGGCTGATCTGGACCTTTGATCTGGTACGCATATGCCCGAACACACATTTTCGCGTGCATGAACACGCATTTTCGCGGCCAATATAGTTTCTATAATCTACAATTGATTACTGTATTCTGTAGCTTGTTCATGCAAACAGCGAAGAACCTGATCGAAGTGCGCAGATGCGTTACTGATCTGACTCTTCGTTATCTACTCTTTCCATACCGTTACTTTGCTGTATAAAAGGTAATGGTGCCATATAACATTGCGGTCACAGCGATGATTGGAGTTAAAGCCCGCTGTGTATTGGACAACAGCATATTAAAGTTCTTTCGCGGACCTTACCCTCACCCAGAAGATGCCCTGATGAGCGCAAAGGTAGTTTTTGTGGTTTTATGGGATTTTCAATGATGTTTAAGTTATATGAGATTCTGATTGCCATCTGTTCTTTTTGTAGCTGTTTAATTGTATTTGTCTGTCTTTCCCTTCAATGCTGAGAACCTGCTGTGGATCTGATTGTATCAGTTCCTGAGTTCACCTATTTACTTTGAGCATGTTAGCATGCACTTATACATGTACAACGATGTTTTCATATTTCTGCTCAAAACATAGATTGTGGGTACTCGTTAGAACCGCCTCGCCGAGGCGGTTCTAACGAGTACCCACAATCCATGTTTTGAGCAGAAATAAGAAAACTAATATGGTTCTTCCAAGCACTTGTCTAAATGTCATCCTGTTCACTTTCTAACTCAAACTTGGGCATTTTTATTATGGTATAATTTTACAGTTGATTTGAAAGTTTCTTCGCCGGAGTGGGGATTCGAGTTTGCGATCCTCGGGTTCCAAGCACACGAACTATTTGACCAGCAAAGCAAAACCAATACTGTCTATCCAAGCGGACTGATCCGGTTATGTTCTCGAGTGTATTGTATAGACCTTAAACGTTCTGTGAGCGACTAAAGTAGTAGATCCTGGTCAGAATGCGTTAATGTGCAGGCCGATCTTGATCTAAACTCGTCAAATGTAGAGTAAAGTCGTTTTCTTTTTTAAATGTCTCACATCTTGCGATACACATGAAAGTGAGCTGGGGAATAATCTTTTTTAATCAGGAATTCCTAATGCATATGTTAAATTATACTATTTACGTATATGACATAGTACGGATGTGCATGGCGAATGGCCTCCTTTTTCAGCGCTGCCAGGTATATGAATAGCCCCCTTTTTTCAAACAAAAGTATATGACTGACCCGATTTTTCTTGATTCTTATGAGAAAAACTCTATTTTTCTGACCTCCGGATATATGCTAATATTTTTCGCTCAGCGATTTTTCGAGGCTGCTCGTTCTCTTAATATGCAATGAATTGACTGCGATATTTGTCTAATCACCAGCAAAAATGGGCATAAAAACTCAAAGGGCAGTATATGAATAGGCGAACATCTCAGACGATCAAGTATATGAATGGGTCAGATTTTTCAAAGGTCAGGTTTATAAACGGGGTAGGTTCGCACACCCATACCACAATTACCCGTTACTCAGCCACCCCCACCCACCCCACACCTCCCCCAACACACACACACACACACACACACCGGAGGAGAACTTGTTCAGGAGGATTTTGATGATATTTCTGGAATACTCTCTTCCAGTTATCCACAGAGAGTATCGCCTTAGCAAAAAAATATATTGTGGGTACTCATTAGAATCGCATCGGCGAATCTAATGAGTACCCACAATGTATGTTTGCATGGACAAATAATTAAAATATCCTTTATGTATCATCAAATATTCCTCCTAGACAATTTGACTGATATAGTATCAGAAGGTGGTATAGGTGCACCCGTTATAGTTCTATTTGATTATATAATTCAATAATAATGAGTTCAAACATTTTTGGCTATTTCAGGGGCCTTTGTTTTGATATCAGAATTCTTCAAAGTGTGTAATTCAAGCGGTTCAGCAGCAGCTGTTATATTAATGTGTGTGCTTTGAGTGGTTGCTTTGAATCATCTGGGCTGCTTTCAAATGTGCATGTCACTCGCGAATGTTTTGTACTGGTCCCCTGCTCCTGATGGCGCATGTCATCAAGTACAGGGATCCGTATCACTATGCACTTCTGAACGCAACCCAGGAAAACATAAATAATATTGGGTCATTCATTCAGTCAAAGACACGAACGTTTTGTATTTTTTTTCATGTCACACAACCTATCATGTCCTTTCTGGGTTTAAACTTTCAGCGGGACTGCTGTCAGGCAAATGCCGAATAAAAGTCCGTTGAACCTACAAAAGAGTAGCTCTTTGAAACTTAAAAACCCGTGGGCCCCAGAGCATGAAGGAATGGGAGTAACACATATGTATAAAGAAAAATCTGTCTGTCTCCTGTATGCCGTATTTTACAATACTGCGTATGTGCATTACGAAAACACTCATATTCAAATATACTGAAAATTTTACAACCAAACAAGCAAAATTTTCAGTTAAAAAAATCTGATATTTTTCACATTTCTGCTCAAAATATAGATTGTGGGTACTCTTTAGAACCGCCTCGGTGATGCGGTTCTAACGAATACCCACAATCTACGTTTTTAGCAAAATAATCCCTGTAAACCCCAGTTTTTTCTATATAAAAGTGGGATTTAAGGGAGGTCAAAATTATATAGGCGTGTTTTAGTGATATGCATTTTAACAGCAAGAGTGCAGGCCATGACCAGAAGCCTCGTTCTGAGACATTTACTTTGGGTCAAAATTGTTTGTCAAAGTGGGACATTAGGCACTAAAAGAATAGATATGCTTTCAAAGGAAACAACTCTATCAAAATTGGTTTGCTCTCTTCTGAAAAGAGGTCTGCCCCAAAAGAATAAAATATGCTCCAAGGGGGAGGAGCTAAGAATTAGAAGCAAAATCTTTTCTTTTAGGGTAGATCCATTTTCAGACGAAACTTGGTTTGCAGGAAAGCATACAGGAAGTCACAAAAGTTGTCTCTCTTTTAAAATGGCGGAAAATAAACTAAAATATATCAGGTTCCGTAATATTTTTTGCTTGCAGATAGTCATGATGAAAATATTGATCGCCGTTATACTGCTTTGTCTTGTCGCCGACGCCGCCTGTGACTACCAGCAGTGTGCAGATAACTGCTATACAGCGTTAAACAACTGTCGTGAAAGATACCGGGACAGGAGGTTTCGTGATAACCATTGCAACAGAGCTTATTCTAACTGCATGAACACGTGTCGACGAAGATATAATTCCTAATCATACTTACAGACAACAGACAGAGATTCAATATTCCGATACAGAGACTTTGTAGTTTGAAAGTATTAGTCATTTACGTAACTCAACTTCAGCTTTAGTGATATGTTCGACATCGGCAGAAAACGTACCTTCAGATATGACACGTCCGTCCAACGTAGACTCTAATCAGCCTGTGCATTCGCGCAGTGTGATTAGAGTTTTCGTTGTCCGCATAAAGAAACTTTGCACTCTTGGCTACCCAAACTGCGTCCAGCGAATTCTGATCAGACTGCGCGAATGCGCAGGCTGATCTGTATCTTCGCTGGGCGCATACGTCCGAAAGTACGTTTTCTGACGTTGCGGCTCGTATGTTCCTGTGATTTGAGCCGTCTCATGAGAAAAGAGTCCTTATCACACATATGCAGACAACAAAGACCCAGATCGGCCGGCGTATCCGGGCATTCTGGCTAGGGTTTTCGTTGTTCACTTACAAATTGGATATGGTAGCATATATTGCCGAACTACAAAGGCGTTCGACGGAGCAGATACGCAGGCTGATCTGGGCGTTCTCTGGTTACAAATAGTATAATGGCCATATTTTTATGTTGCGGATCACTTTACCCTGCTGCATAGTAAACATTTGTCGACTGCTAATTTTCGTCCACAGTAGAAAAGGACAGATTATTAAATCAACGTGCAAATTATGTTCTCTATTTCTAAATTAACGTTTTAACCCTTACCACTCTCCGGGATAATTCATTAGAGGACAAATTGGTGATTTTTTTTTCTTATTTTTCCCAGAAAGAAGATTGGACATTTTATGCAAAATTTGCATGAAATGGCAAATCCTGTTTTCTGGAAAAGAAAAGAAAAATATCACCGATTTGTCGTCTTCTGAATTTGCCTAGAGTGGTAAAGAATAATGTATTGGTGTTTTAGAATGGAACGTTAAGAATGACTGATGCTGTTTAAAGTAAGTAACTTCAGTATTTCAGTATTTGTTTTTTGTTTTTCTTTTTTGTTTTTTTTTTTTTGTGTGTGTGTGTGTGTGTGTGATTTTTTTTTTTTTTTGTTTTTTCTTTGTTTGTTTTTTTTGTTGTTGTTTTTTTTTTTGTTGTTGTTTTTTTTGTTTGTTTTTTGTAAATAAAATGTTGCTCTGCCTGTTTTACTCTTGTTTGTTTGTTTTTTATTCTTTATTTCTTTCACGTTATCTAAGACCATTGATGTTTTTGTAAAGTGAATACAGTCGATCTCGTTATCTCGAATTCCAAGGGACTCACTGAAACACTTCGAGATATCCGTACCTCGACATATCAGAGTTGAGAGAGTGAGGAAAAACAATAAATTGAACAACCACATTTAACAAATGTATATGTAATTTGACTCCTGAAGTTAGAAATATATATATATAATAATGTGGAAAAGAGGAGAAATTGCTCCTTAGGAGCAATTTCTCCTCTTTTCCACATTAGTTTGTTACCCGTTTTCATAGTTTCATGTTAAAACAGGGACCAGATTTTCTCTTCGAGATAAACAGTAATTCGAAATAAGCGAGTTCGAGATATCGAGGTTTGACTGTACTTTAAAGTTGTAAATAAAAGTAGCCAGTGCACAGCCTTTCCTGCAAGATTGCATGTGCGCCCTACGAAGGCTCACATCAGCCTGCGCAGATGCTCGAAACGCTTTGGGTCATTGGCTACCCCATAGCGCCTATGCGGACTGATCAGATTGCTCGGATGCGCAGGCTGATCTGATTCTTCGCTGGGCACATAGGCAATCTTGTAATCTCGAAATGCTGTAACCCGGCTCAAATGTTGTCATTCAAGTATCAGGGTCATCACGGTTCATTGATATATTCTAACGTATCTTAACCCATTTTAAACTGAATAGACTCCCCCATACTGTATATTGGAAGGGTCAAATTTAAATTATCACATGACTGTCATGTTATTCAGTGAAATAACCCATGTCATGAAAATCATATAACCATACGTGTAATAACACCTGCAAGGCTTCCCATTGGTTAGCCCAATTACCCTCATTAATATTCGTATTATTCCGCTGATTGATAGCAACCAAGATGGTGTCCGTGCTCGCCGATATCCAGTTTCTAGATAATTTTGAGATGAACGATAAATGTCAGACAGATGAAGATACAACACAGTCACCGTGGGAATACCATGGCCATCTGAAATTCGATGTTTTCCGGCAACATAATTATTTGGAGGCGCTTTCAACCGATGTCGTCAGTCAATGAAAAAAATGTTCACTTCTCCAAAAAGCATTGGAGGATAACATGTCAATTAATGTGTCAAATTAAAATCCAAACTACAGTTAAAATGTTCTATATTCTTGAAATATGACATTTACTTGGGTGTATCAACCAACGTATAAACTGTATTGATCAAGGTCAATGACCTTTAAATACAACAGCTGACTTCGGGGAATTTCCCTACTGATTCTCAGTGACGTATTGACTCGCTGAATGACGTTCAAGATAATATTTATTTTTTTAATTCATTTATTCAAATGAAATATTTATTAGCTCAAATAAAAAATCATCATTGATTCCTACAGTTTAATGGAATAATAAATGGCATATTTATCTTGTTTCTGGTTATTTTCGGTAGTTATCAAATAATATGCGAGCTATTTTTGTGTGTAGGACTACTGAATCTTTGGTAGTGAGTTGTTCGGCCGTTATTTTAATATATTTTGTGCATTTTTGTCATCGCAAGTCATGTGATAAGCAGAATCTTACATTCGTGGTCATTTAATATGATATTTATGAAACTCGTCAGGTAATTTCGGTATTTTGCTCGCTAAAGCTCGCAAAATACCGACCAAACACGTTTCATAAATTTCATATTAAATGACCACTCATGTAAGATCCTCTATTTATAGGTAGGTCAGCCTATGTGATTTAGGTGACAGAGAAAAGTGCCTAACCTATTAGCAAACAGTGGAGAACCTGATCAGGTACGGCATTTTACGGCATCTGATCTGGGTTTAGACTGTTTGTCAATTATCCTTTTAGGGCTCTCATTTCGAAAACACGCCTATTCAAATATATAGAAAATTTCACCTCCAAAAACGGGAAATTTTCGGATAAAAAACTCTGATATTTTTTTTATATTTCTGCTCAAAACATAGATTGTGGGTACTCGTTAGAATCGCCTCGGCGAGGCGGTTCTAACGAGTACCCACAATCTATGTTTTGAGCAGAAATAAGAAAAATAATGTATACCCCTGTAAACCCCAGTTTTACTGTATAAAAGTGGGGTTCAAAGGGGTCAAAATTATATAGGCATGTTTTCGTGATGTTCAGACTAAATTGGATTAATTCTGTGAATATGCAGACAAGTCGGGGCCTTTATTGACAAAATACACTAGAAGGGACCTATTTCTCGCACTGCCGTTACAGGAATATCTTCATAATTTCTCAGCCCCATCTTTTTAAATATATACAATGGTGAATTTTGGTTGGAGTGAGGATGGTTTTGTCTTAGTTTTGATTAAATGAAGCATTTCCTTTCATGGTAATGTTTGAAACCTCAGAAATAGTTTAAGAAACTTTGTTGCTTAGTATACTGCCCATAAATTATTTCATTGCAGGGTTAGCTGCCCTTGAAACCCAACATTCTTTCGCGAAGTATTTCTACAGTTTGTATTAGATGTTCATGCAATTTCACAGAAACGCTCGACATAATGTGTGCTTGACATAAATTATTTTGATTGCAGCGTTATCTGCCCTTGGCACCTATGAGTCCGTGTGCCCTACATTGTCCCGTTAAATATTTCTGTAGTTCTTTTTAGACTTTCATGAAACTTCACAAAATGATAGACATGATGAGTGCGTGATATAAATTATTTTAATTGCATGGTTATCTGCCCTTGGCACTTAAGTTTGTGTGCCCAACTTAGTTCCGCGAAGTACTTCAACAGCTATTTTCGATTTTCAAGAAACGTTACAAATATAATCAACAAGATGAGTGCGTGGCATAAATTATTTTGATCACAGGGATATCTGTCCTTGGCACTTATGCCCGTGTGCCCAAATTAATTCTGCGAGGTACTTCAACAGCTTTTGTTCGATACTTTACAGAAATAATCAACAAGATGATTAGTAGCGTACGACATAAATTGCGTTGATTTCAGGGTTATCTGCCCTTGGTACCTATGTCTGTTTGTCCAACTTTATTCCGCGAAAAGATTCTACAATTTTCGTTCAGTTTTCATGAAACTTTACAGAAATTATCAACAAGACGTGTAGTAATTCGTGACATTTTATTATTATTATTATTATTATTTCAGGGTTATCTGCCCGTGGCACTGATGTGCGTGTGCCCAACTTTGTTCCGCGAAGTATTTCTACCGTTTTTGTTCGATTTTCATGAAACTTTACAGATATGACTAACATGATGATTCGAAATAGTGTGATATATTTTTGTTGCATGGTTATTCTGCCCTTGGTACTTAAACCCTTCGGTCCAACATTGTGAAGCATACACCTCTGGTCTGATTCAGAGGGAGTAAGGGGTTCAGTCGAACCCACCGCACCCCCACCGCCCTCAACCACAACTCACACACACACTTTTGACTCAAAAATTTCATTTTCATGGGAAATTTTGGATAAATTTGATAAAATTTGAGATATTGCATTTACCCTAAATATTTACACCCTTGCTCTTTATCCTATACTTCGCTTCAACAAGTCTATTTTACTACAGGTGTGTAAAATTGCATTCTGTGTTCTGTGGCGTCTACTCGGGGTGTACATTGTTTGCTCAGTCTATCCGAAAACGTAGACTAAATACTAAATACGGTAATTTGACCTCGTCCCAGAAATCATCCTCGGTCCATCCCTGCTTCGACGGCTTTGTTAGATGTTCACGAAACTTTACAGAAATGATCAACATGATTAGTATACATAAAACTACATTTCGTTGCAGGGTTATATTATTAGCACTTAAATTCATCTGTCAGAGTTCGTGACGCCAACATTTTTTTTTTGTTTGTTTTTTAATTTTTGTTACATTTTGATAAAACTTCATAGAAACGATTTTGCTGACTATAGAAACGATTGGGCTGACCAGTAGCAGTGGGTGACATTATGCTTTTATTTATTTTTTTTTATTTTTTTATTTATTTATTTATTTATTTTATTTATTTATTTAACAGGGTCTGATATGTGCCTTTGACACGTCGTCCATTTTATTGTGTAAAAGCTGCTGCGTGGGTATTAATCACGTTTAGTTTTTGCTGTTGTTTAATTACAAAACAAGACGGATGCTGAGATAAAACACGGATATATACCTTTTCTATTATATATATAATTTGCAGTAAACAACAAAATCGGGTCACACCATGCGAAAATGTGTCTTCGGGCGGACAGCGAAGGCTCAAATCAGCCTGCGCATCCGCTAACAGAATCATTGAATACTACATAATATATGAATGGAGAGTAAAGGCCAGGATGATACTTTACGCTTGCGCATGATGATCCGAAGCTTCGCATTTTTGCACATGTTGGAAAGCACTTTCTTCGCTTGAAGCGGCCCAATTAGTTTTATGAACAGACATGCCTGCTTACACGTATCGTAATTCTCTTTTAGGACACCTTGAGGGAAATGGCTGCGCTTTCATGGGAGGCAACTCTGACAGAGAGATTTTGTCCTTCCATTTGAAAAGGGATATAGTCAACCCTCTTTATACCGACACTCGATACAACGACAAAATTCTTTATAATGACAATTTGAATGTCACGAAACCTTCGCTCAAAAGGTGACGGTTAATGAGAAATAATGCAAAAACATTGCATAAAATCTTCAAGCAACATGTTTTGGACATTTGTTAGAATCGTGATTCTAACAAATATCCTAAGCATATGTTCTTTGAGGAAATAAGAATAAAACAAGGCCTTTCTTACATATCATTCTGTCCATTAAGAACTATTTACAAAAGCAAATTCATTTTAATGGCAACAACTTTGGTAATAAATACTGTCGTTGTAACGAAGGTTCACTGTATTCTAAAAGGAAGAGTTTGCTCAGAAGAGTTGACCGCCCTTTTACTTGGCGTTCTGGTTGCACTCATGTCCAAACACACATATTTTGCTTTTCGCGTCTAATGTAATACTTGTACATACTGATTGCACACATCAGGTTACACCAGAACGCCAAGAAAAATTCTCATCCTGCTTACATCATTTTCTAGTCTGAATTAATTTTTCACAATCAAATCTATGGGCCATTTAATTTAAGCGGTCCTTGCGCCTAAACGAACACGTTGACCTGTCTTTTTGCATTTTAATGTAATATGTTTAGGTCTACTCGTATGCAAAATTTAAAAAAGAAAAATCTTTAGGAGAGTCCATTTACGTATTCTTGACCTTATCATCGATGCATGACGTTGCATCGACGTTAATTCAACGCTTTATGAAAGTCATGTGCCCGCTAGGTAATTGCAGCCTGCCCAGCTAGCATTCTACGTAAATCTACATCGGGCCGTCATCGGCCCGTCAGCTACCCTGACGGGCCGATGACGGCCCGATATAGATTTACGTAGAATGCTGACTGGGTGATCAGGTTCTGCAGTGATGTCCATTCAGTCAACGTCTGTGAGCCATATCATAAGGGCCCAGTTGTTCAAAGCTAATGATGTCGTTAGTTAACGATTCGTTAAAATTTACATTGAGTGATACGCAAATATGCTGAAAGTTTTTGCTGAAAAAATGTGAGTAGCTTTTGCAAAAGCTACTCACATTTTTTTTTCAGTAAAAAAATATCAGAATATAAAACTATTTAATCCACTAAAACAGTTAACGAAATGACCCTTAACCAGCTCGTTAAGCTAACGACGCTTTGAACAACTGGGCCCAGGTAGTCAAATGGACGTTCAAATTTTAGGATAAAATCAGATAAGGTGAATGGATACACCAGGTAAATTTTGCGCAATTTATTACATTGCGTGGAATGGGGGTGGGGCAACCTGTTTGCTTTCCTGCGAAACCACTTCTGACAAGGGCGGTCAACTCTTCTGAGCAAACTCTTCCTTTTAGAATACAGTGAACCTTCGTTACAACGACAGCATTTATTACCAAAGATGTTGCCATTAAAATGAATTTGCTTTTGTAAATAATTCTTAATGGACAGAATGATATGCAAGAAAGGCCTTGTTTTATTCTTATTTACTCAAAGAACATATGCTTAGGATATTTGTTAGAATCGCGATTCTAACAAATGTCCAAAACATATGTTGCTTGATTTTATGCAATGTTTTTGCATTATTTCTCATTAACCGTCACCTCTTGAGCGAAGGTTTCGTGACATTCAAATTGTCATTATAAAGAATTTTGTCGTTGTATCGAGTGTCGGTATAAAGAGGGTTGACTGTATCCTTTTTCAAATGGAAGGACAAAATCTCTCTGTCAGTTGCCTCCCCTGAAAGCTCAGCATTTTCCCTCAAGGTGTCCTAAATTTAGAGAATTACGATACGTGTAAGCAGGCATGTCTGTTCATAAAACTAATTGGGCCGCTTCACAGCGATGAAAGCGCTTTCCAACATGCGCAAAAATGCGAAGCTTCGGATCATCATGCGCATGCGCAAAGTATCATCCTGGCCTTTACTCTCCATTCATATATTATGTAGTATTCAATGATTCTGTTAGCGGATGCGCAGGCTGATTTGAGCCTTCGCTGTCCATATATGCCCGAAGACACATTTTCGCATGGTGTGACCCGATTTTGTTGTTTACTGCAAATTATATACATAATAGCAAAGATATATATCCGTGTTTTATCTCAGCATCCGTCTTGTTTTGTAATTAAACAACAGCAAAAACTAAACGTGATTAATACCCACGCAGCAGCTTTTACACAATAAAATGGACGACATGTCAAAGGCACATACCAGACCCTGTTAAACAAATAAATAAATAAATAAATAAATAAATAAATGCATAACGTCACCCACTGCTACTGGTCAGCACAATCGCTTCTATAGTCAGCAAAATCGTTTCTATGAAGTTTTATCAAAATGTAAAAAAAAAAAAAAAAAAAAAAAAAAATTGTCGGCGTCACGAACTCTGACAGATGAACTTAAGTCCCAATAATATAACCCTGCAACGAAATGTAGTTTTATGTCTACTAATCATGTTGATCATTTCTGTAAAGTTTCGTGAACATCTAACAAAGCCGTCGAAGCAAGGATGGACCGAGGATGATTTCTGGGGCGAGGTCAAATTACCGTATTTAGTATTTAGTCTACGTTTTCGGAAAGACTGAGCAAACAATGTACACCCCGAGTAGACGCCACAGAACACAGAATGCAATTTTACACACCTGTAGTAAAATAGACTTGTTGAAGTGAAGTGAAGTATAGGATAAAGAGCAAGGATGTAAATATTTAGGGTAAATACAATATCTCAAATTTTATCAAATTTATCCAAAATTACCCATGAAAATGAAATTTTTGAGTCAAAAGTGTGTATGTGAGTTGGGGTTGAGGGGGTGGGGGTGCGGTGGGTTCGACTGAACCCCTAACCCCCTCTGAATCAGACCTGAGGTGTATGCTTCACAATGTTGGGCCGAAGGGTTTAAGTAATTAGGGCAAAATAACCATGCAACAAAAATATATCACACTATTTCGAATCATCATGTTAGTCATTTCTGTAAAGTTTCATGAAAATCGAACAAAAACGGTAGAAATACTTCGCGGAACAAAGTTGGGCACACGCACATCAGTGCCAAGGGCAGATAACCCTGAAATAATAATAATAATAATAATAATAATAAAATGTCACGAATTACTACACGTCTTGTTGATAATTTCTGTAAAGTTTCATGAAAACTGAACGAAAATTGTAGAATCTTTTCGCGGAATAAAGTTGGACAAACGGCAGACATTAGTACCAAGGGCAGATAACCCTGAAATCAAAGTAATTTATGTCGTACGTTATTAATCATCTTGTTGATTATTTCTGTAAAGTATCGAACAAAAGCTGTTGAAGTACCTCGCAGAATTAATTTGGGCACACGGGAATAAGTGCCAAGGACAGATAACCCTGTGATCAAAATAATTTATGCCACGCACTCATCTAGTTGATTATTTTTGTAACGTTTCTTGAAAATCGAAAATAGCTGTTGAAGTACTTCGCGGAACTAAGTTGGGCACACAAACTGAAGTGCCAAAGGCAAATAACCATGCAATTAAAATAATTTATATCACGCACTCATCATGTCGATCATTTTTGTGAAGTTTCATGAAAGTCTAAAAAAGAACTGCAGAAATACTTAACGGGATAGTGTAGGGCACACAGACATAGGGACATAGGTGCCAAGGGCAGATAACGCTGCAATCAAAATAATTTATGTCAAGCACACATTATGTCGAGCGTTTCTGTGAAATTGCATGAACATCTGTAGAAATACTTCGCGAAAGAATGTTGGGTTCACAGACATAGGTTTCAAGGGTAGCTAACCCTGCAATGAAATAATTTATGGGCAGTATACTAAGCAACAAAGTTTCTTAAACTATTTCTGAGGTTTCAAACATTACCATGAAAAGAAATGCTTCATTTAATCAAAACTAAGACAAAACATCCTCACTCCAACCAAAATTCACCATTGAATATATTGAAAAGATGGGGCTGAGAAATTATGAAGATATTCCTGTAACGGCAGTGCGATAAATAGATCCCTTCTAGTGTATTTTGTCAATAAAGGCCCCGACTTGTCTGCATATTCACAGAATTAATCCAATTTAGTCTGATGAGCCCTAAAAGGAAAATAGACAAACAGTCTACACCCAGATCAGATGCCGTAAAATGCCGTATCTGATCAGGTTCTCCACTGTTTGCTTATAGGTTAGTCACTTTTCTCTGACACCTAAATCACATAGGCTGACCTACCTATAAATAGAGGATCTTACATGAGTGGTCATTTAATATGAAATTTATCAGTGAAACGTGTTTGGTCGGTATTTTGCGAGCTTTAGCGAGCAAAATACCGAAATTACCTGACGAGTTTCATAAATATCATTAAATGACCACGAATGTAAGATTCTGCTTATCACATGATCTTGCGATGACAAAAATGCACAAAATATATTAAGATAACGGCCGAACACCTCACTACCAAAGATTCAGTAGTACTACACACAAATATAGCTCGTATATTATTTGATAACTACCGAAAATAACCAGAAACAAGATAGATATGCCATTTATTATTCCATTAAACTGTAGGAATTAATGATGATTTTGTATTTGAGCTAATAAATATTTCATTTGAATAAATGAATTAAAAATAAATATTATCTTGAACGTCATTCAGCGAGTCAATACGTCACTGAGAATCAGTAGGGAAATCCCCCGAAGTCAACCGTTGTATTTAAAGGTCATTGACCTTGATCAATACAGTTTATACGGTGGTTGATACACCCAAGTAAATGACATATTTCAAGGATATAGAACATTTTAACTGTAGTTTGGATTTTAATTTGACACATTAATTGACATGTTATCCTCCAATGCTTTTTGGAGAAGTGAACATTTTTTTCATTGACTGACGACATCGATGTTGAAAGCGCCTCCAAATAATTATGTTGCCGGAAAACATCGAATTTCTGGTGGCCGTGGTATTCCCACTGTGCTGTGTTGTGTCTTCATCGGTCTGACATTTATCGTTCATCTCAAAATTATCTAGAAACTGAAGGCAAGATCTGTTTCAAAAGTGAAAGTTGTATCGGCGAGCACGGACACCATCTTGGTTGCTATCAATCAGCAGAATAATACGAATATTAATGAGGGTAATTAGGCTAACCAATGGGAAGCCTTGCAGGTGTTATTACATGGTGGTTATATGATTTTCATGACATGGGTTATTTCACTGAATAACTTGACAGTGATAATTTAAATTTGACCCTTCCAATATATAGTATGGGGGAGTCTATTCAGTTTAAAATGGGTTAAGATACGTTAGAACATATCAATGAATGACCCTGGTACTTGAATGACAACATTTGAGCCGGGTCACATCATTTCGAGATTACAAGATTGCCTATGTGCCCAGCGAAGAATCAGATCAGCCTGCGCATCCGAGCAATCTGATCAGTCCGCATAGGCGCTGTGGGGTAGCCAATGACCCAAAACGTTTCGAGCATCTGCGCAGGCTGATGCGAGCCTTCGTAGGGCGCACATGCAATCTTGCAGGAAAGGCTGTGCACTGGCTCATTTTATGAATTGTTGTGCCCGGCTCAATTAGTATTAAAGTACAGTCTTTATCGGGACCCAGGGTGAAGTTGGCTAGCTGTAAAAGTGCTTTAAACCCCCTGGTGGTTTACTCTACTGTCCGTTCTAAGGCGGTGGTCCCGATGTTTGTCTTACTCTTTTTTGCTTTGTGGTTTATTCTACGAGGCGATTTGTCTTTCCGTGTGTCATTTTGTTCTTGTGTTTTTCAGTCCTTTTAGTATTGCGATTACCTCGCTTGGGGAAGAGAGAGCTAATCTCAGTGCTTTTCGTACGTTTGTTCGATTTGTGCTTGTTTGGATTTGTCGGTTTCCTCTTCCTCTTGGGGTCTGAGAAGGGCTGCGTTTTATGATTGTGGCACTCCCTGGACTTTTCTCTTACCTTTTTTTCTGCATTGATAAATGGAAAGCGATTATTCCATGCTCATTATGTCAGTCATAAACGATATTGTTTTCAAAAACGATCGTGGATACTCACGAATCAAGACTGCCGCTTATTATGGCAAGCCGTTTTACTATTTATTAAGCAAACTAGATATCTTATATATTATATCAGATATCTTATATAGGATATAAGATATCTAATATAGGATATAAGATATCTGATATACTAATTCAGATATCTTATATCCTATATAAGATATCTGATATAATATATGAGATATCATTTAATTCCGCATATAAGATATCTAATTTACCATATAAGATATCTTATTTGTTAAATAAGATATCTTATTTATTAATATAGATATCTAATATACTAAATAAGATATCTGATATACTAAATCAGATATCTTATTTGATTTAATAAATGAGATATCTTCTTTAGTAAATAAGATATCTTATATCCTATATGAGATATCTTATATAGCATATCAGATACCTTATATAGCATATTAGATATCTTATATGTCAATTCAGATATCTTATATAGCATATTAGATATCTTAATTGACATATAAGATATCTATTTAATATAAGATATCTAATATAATATATCAGATATCTGATATATTATATAAGATATCTGATATATTAAATCAGATATCTGATTTATAGAATAAATAGTAAAACCGCTTTCTGGCAAGCCATTTTACTATTTATTATACAGTATATCAGATATCTTATATAGGATATAAGATATCTAATATAGGATATAAGATATCTGAATTAGTATATCAGATATCTTATATCCTATATAAGATATCTTATATCCGATATAAGATATCTGATATACCATATTAGATATCTTATTTAATTCCACATATAAGATATCTTATTTACCATATAAGATATCTTATTTGTTAAATAAGATATCTAATATATTAATATAGATATCTGATATACTAAATAAGATATCTGATATACTAAATAAGATATCTTATTTAATTGAACAAATGAGATATCTTCTTTAGTAAATAAGATATCTTATATCCTATATAAGATATCTTATATAGCATTTCAGATATCTTATATAGCATATAAGATATCTTATATGCCAATTAAGATATCTTATATAGCATATCAGATATCTTATATAGCATATAAGATATCTAAATTGACATATAAGATATCTTATTTATATTAGATATCTAATATAATATATCAGATATCTTATATATTATATAAGATATCTGATATATTAAATCAGATATCTGATTTATAGAATAAATAGTAAAACGGCTTGCCATAGCTTATCGCGTGTGATAAATAATAATATTTTACTATTATTATTTTTCGATATCAATATCATTTTTTTTTTGAAAAACATATGTATCCCGGATGGAATTCCAATTTTAGTCCAAAATTTCTGTTGTGCTTGCATTTATTTCGTTTTGATTTTTCAGATAAATAAATAAATAAATTAAAAAAAAAAATAAATAAATTACATCGCTTTACTAGAAAAAAAAATGATTTGGTACAACGCGCTGTCTATTTTATAAAGACCTAATATAATAATCATTAAATTGTTAAAGCCGTTGTCAGGTCAGAAACATACAGAACGTGCTATAAGAAAGACTGAAAACTAACTAAATAAATAAATCGATAATTTCAAAAGTATGTTTCGAATAGACAAAACAAAAAAAATGTCAGACGAACATTTTATATAATAAAGTTTATCAGTTTACAGGTTTTATCTCAATATTATGCTTTAAATGACCGACCGCAAGAACTTGCGCCGCAAGATCTTGCAGAACTGCAAGATCTTGCGACAGAGAAGCCTGTCGATAACAGTCCAATACAGAATAATATAGAATGCTATCTGAAGTCTTCAGAATTTCAACTTTCTACACGTTTGTTTTATTGGATTTTTTTTTTGCATAAGAAATAGCTTTTAGCGAAATAGAAAGCTAAGAAATAATATTGCAACTGAAACCAGGTGCATTTTGTATAGTGCTGATATAAAAGAGAACCTTTAAATCATTTGTAAATAGGTTTTAATGTATGAGTTGTTGTCCTCAGGTTTCTCACACGTGTAGTTTCAGGGCATGGCGACACAGGTGGATGAGGTGCATGGCTACTTGAACTTATTCCATTACCGTTAGAAAAACCAGTGTTATGTTGGCGACGCTTATGCAGAACAGGCTTCTTTGTAAATGGAAAACAATATGACTTTTTCTGAGTGTCAGTCATTTGTGTCCCTTCCAGAGTCAGAGAGTTTGTTGGTTTAAGTTCTTCACTTAGATGCCCTGTAGGTTTCAAATAATAATGAGTGTTATTCTCAGCGTCATTCTGATGTCTCTTCTGTAAAAGCTTTGGTGTGTCAGGAGTAGGTGTTTGTGTTCTGTCGACTTCTTTAGAATTGTTCAGTTTCTGTTTTCGGTCTGGCAATAAGGCTCTCACCGAATTTATTATCTTTTGAAATCTGTTCCCCTGTCTGTGCTCAGATTTGGTTTCCTTGGACTCGGCTTCATCTCGAGAAAGTGAAACGACATCTGCACTTTTGGATTCACCGACCGTCATGCCTTTTGCTCGAGGCATGTCCTTGCTTCTTACAACTGAATTATCTTCTAGTTCTTCATGTATCATATTAATTGCCTCATTTTGTGGTTTCGCAAGACTATCTTCACCACATCTATATGCATTAAGGTCAGTTTTTAGCTTTTCAATTTCTTCTTCCAATGAAGCATTTGTTTGTCTTTGATTATCAAAGAGTCGAGACACTTCTTCGATCTTAGCCTTAAAGTCTTCAGGTTTGAGGTCATTGATTGCTTTGATTTCAGATATTTCCTGGTGAATCTCTGCAATTTGTATCTGAAAATATAAATGAAAATAAGGTTATTCCCTCAATTCAGTGCTATAACGTCAGTGACTTTAACATCTTTGGAACCATGGAAATTTGTTCTAGACAGTCGTTCGAGCCACCCAGGGATAATCATAGTACCAGTCACAAGGCAAATGGAGATAATTTAAGGATGTCTTTTCGATCTTCTATAAGATAATGGTATGTTCTGTATACTCATAAGACTCACCTCGATGACGCGATTCAAATGATTAAACACAACATACGTTTTATACGAATAAGAAAACATCCCTAATTTTTGTTTCTTGACTCAGACTATTGCTTAACCAGAAATTTGCATTTTTATACACTATGTCCCCAACAATGAGTTTGTCACCTACAAACTGCCAAACTTTAAAAGAGCATAACTCTCGTATAAATAATCCATTTTTGCTTTCAAAATGTAATCAGGTCATCTACTCTCCATCCCCGAAATGTCTGCCAGATATCAAAATACCTACCTCAGATACTTTCTAAGAGTTTATGTACACAATATCAGGGTAACGAAGAAACGAACGGACAAACAAAGCAAAAACAACATTTTTTTTTTCAAACTTCGGAGCATAATAAAAACAATGTACACCACAACCTCTTTATAACAGATCCAAAGTAAAAACCGTGTTAGCTAAACAACCGTGTTGTATCCAATTAAAACATATCTATACTATATAGGAAAATTATCATAAATGGTCATTTTTCTATATAATTTATACATTTTTGTTTGGCTACAACACTTTTTGGGACAACTTTTAAACCGTCATATATTCGATTCGTCTTATAATAAACCGTCTTATATCCGACTCATCTTATAATAAACCGTCTTATATCCGAATTGTCTTAAAATAAACCGTCTTATACAAATGTATCAGTGCAGTTACCTGCAAATCAATATTTGCCGCCTCATATATGTCTGCTGCGAGGATATTTGTCTTGTGATGGACACGGATTCTTGCGGCTTCATCTTTGTAATTCTTGTGAATCTTTCTCAGTTGAACAACTTCTTCGGTACACTCAGCCAAATTTTCAGTTTCATTTCTGATTCTTGCGTAGATTTCATCCATTTCTCTGTCGAGGGGAAAAGTGTAGATTTAATTGAAAGGTTAAACAACATATTTTTCTTGAATGGAGAGGCATTGTGAAATTTGTTTATCTCCCTCTATCTATTTGTCTGTCTGTTTGTCTGTCCGTTCGCCCCATTGCCTGCAAATTCCACTTCTCTCCACCTCTGTCTCTGTTTCTCACTCTCTCTCTCTCTCTCTGTCTATCTGTCTGTCTATCTCTCTCTCTTTCTCTCTCTCTCTCTCTGTCCATTCATCCATACATACATACATGCATCAAGGATATCCAAATTCATATATATCATATATATAACAATAACATGCAAGTATCTACAAAAAAATCGTTTTAAAAGTAAGAAATCGGAATGCAGAAGTCAGAAGTAGGGACGTCAAGAGTAGGAGATGTAAATCTGAAGTAGGATGTGATTAGGAAGTCGGAAGTATCAAATGGAACTTGGCCAGTTTCTTTTTTTTTTTTTTTTTTTTTTCTTTTTGACCACCCTTCGTGTAGTCAGTTGTTCGGTTTCTTTCTGAACACCCTTCGTGAGATCAATTCAGTATATTAGCTGTTTTCACGCATTTCTTCGTTTTTTTTTTTTTTTTTTTTTTTTTTTTTCATTCGATTTTGTAAAATTCCCCTGTGATTTCTTATTTGATTCAACCCCCTCATCTACCTTTAAAATTTCATTTCCATGCATACCAGTTTGGTATTTGTCAAATTATTAACTTATTTGAGCTAGACCATAACACTTACCATCCTTTCGACATCTTTGAAAGACGGTTTGTGCTCGGCGTTTTATTTTAAATAAAAATATTTTGTTCTGATTGACCATATCCTATCAAAACCATTTGTCTATTTTGTTTCTGTGTTTCGTTCTCAAATATTTATCCTTAAATTTAATTTACGGATAAATAACAGTCTTATTTATACAGTTTCTATAGTAAAGTGAATGTTTGGAAGTTTTTATTATGAAAATATTCTTACTTTTCTTTGCTGATTTTAAACTGTTGATGTTTCACAACAATATTGTGAAAATTTCAGAAAAAGTTGAACAAACGGAGGAAGCTTCAGACGAAGAGTGATTTCTAGACAAATTAAGGGACTGCGCATGCACGACTGAAGAATCATAAATCGAAGAGTTCAACGTGCCCTTTTTACGTGTTGCCTTATTTATCTTTTCTGAGTCTGGTATACTTACTTCTCTTGAAGAACAATCTTCCGTTGATTTTCCTCTATTTTGTTTTCATTTTCATTGAATTCATCAAGGAGTTTGAAGTATCTATCTATCTGTGAGGCATCAAGAGCAGAGTCCTGAATATCTGTAAAAATATCCGTTCTTATTAATCAACTCAGTAATTATTGTTTACAGCCTGCATCATACCCATGTGATGTTAAGCATTATTTTTCTAGGGTTTTAGCCCGGGCTTTCTACGAAGCCTAATACTGAAAGTTACAAGGATTTAGGGGTAAAATAGAGGGTTCAGGAGGGCCAATATTTTACGGTATCAAGCGGACCAATATTTTACGGTGTTAACCAATCGATGAGTCTTTAAACAGTGATAATTCTTCTGTTGTGTGCTTTGAGAAATTAAAGAAATGTGCAGATGTTGAGGATACATTTTCAGACAGCAATTCTGATTATCCATTCAAACGAAGCAATGTTTTCAAAAAGTCAATAATGAACTGCATGGTGAAGCAAACAACAAGAACAAAACTACTCAAAATGACTTGCAACCTTTTAAAAGTTGAAATCAAAAGTTGAAATTAAAAGTAAGTTGAAATCAAAAGTTGATAGATAAAAGTGTCATGAAATGGATATTTTCTTAAAGTGGCTTAAAATGGCCTTTCTTAAAGTTATTCCGGAGCTATGACAAAATCACAGGCGTAGACAATAATACATTGTATAATGTTTTTAAATAGCTGTGTTCATATTGGCCCTGTTACAGATCCTCGGCCAATTGTATTGGCCTTCGGGTCGCTTTATTTGTCCTCGGTTTCGCCTCGGGCCAATACGGCAGTCCTCGTACCAGTACGACTGTACTCGGACCCGTAACAGGGCCAATATGAAAACAGCTATTTAATAACATTATATTATTGTCTACGCCTATGATTTTGTCATAGCTCCGGAATAACTAAGAAAGGCCATGGACTGGCCCAATGCTATTTTCTATGGATTGCTCGACGTTATTTTAACCAAGTATTAGCTTTCACAAAAAGCATACATTGTGTGCTAAGAGTAGACCAAGCTTTTTGTGAAAGCTAATACTTGTATTATTAAATATTTGTTCCATGAATGTATTTAAGGAAACTGGCTACACTTGGTAGATCCTCCGCCACTTCCGCCAAGGACTTTTGTGACTTCCTGTTTGCTTTCTAGCGCGTTAATCACCTGAAAAGGGGTTTACTCTATAAGGAAAGAATTTGTTCCCTCTGGGAGCAAATTCTTTCCTTATAGAGTGTACCCCATTTCAGAAGGGGACAAGAACAAAGTTGTGTCCCTTAAAAGTATACCAATTCCCCTTCACAATATGAATACTGCAGAATTATATACAAGCCTTTCCAGATGAAACACAACCTTACTGCATATGCGAGCAGCGTAGACTAAGAGCAGCTTACATATCAATCTGCGCAATCTGATTGCCTTAACGCTTAAGCAAGCTTGGTAAATTTTCAACAAACGACATTTTAAATACCCTTCATGTATTTTCTTGTTTTTTCAGAAAACAGTGTTTGACATTTCATGCAAATTGTGTCCTCAGGACCCCTGATCAGACGCCGCGTTCTGTGACATCTGATCTGGGTCTGCACTGTTTGCCAGTTACCCATTTGGGGGTCTCCAGATTAAAATGGGTTATATATTGGAAACCTCACTCCTTATTGTTAAGGTCATAACATTTAACAAAGTCAATTTGATTTTCTACATGGGGAAAATGTATTGTCAGCATGGCAAACGGTGCAGACATATCTCAAACTGCTCCATAGTCTAAGTCTACAGTGTATGCTTAGGTCTAACGTCCGAATATTTTTAAAAGTGCAAAAAGACCTGCCAAACCAATACCCACCTTTCGCGCTATTGAAATCTTGACCTGCTGTACTGATATCACCTGTAGACTCCTCTTTCTTGTGGCGTAGACGTAATAATCCTTTTCCTTCTGCCACGGCCTTTGGTAATGCAGCAGAATTAGCTATAGGCTCAACAGTTGGAATGGTTGCTTTGGAGGCTTCTTTCTGTAAGTGCAATAATCCTTCCGCTTCTGCTACTGTCTTAGGTAGTGAATGGTTGTACTGTTTCCTTGTAGTAAAACTTCTGGGTTTGCTAGTTCCATCTGACGCTGTGGGCATGAAACTTTTCTTTGCTTTGGTATCTTGAAGTTTAGGGTTTTCTTGACTGGCACCCTTGATTGGTGCTCGTCTTGGAAACTTTGTGGTCTTTCCATTACCAGCTTTAGTGGGACATGCTTTCGGAACTGCTGAGTCTTTCTCTCTTGTATTGGATATCTGTATGTTCTTCGATGTGTCATTCCTTTTGATTTTATTAACTGTGTTTTTCGTTCGAACTGCAGTTGTTGATTCTGTGATTTTTACAGATGGCTTAGCCGATATTTCAAGTTTTCTCTTCTGGTTCTGGCATGGGACTGGCAGCCTGGAAGGAGTCTTACCATTTAGTCGCTTCTTTGGAACAATGTCTTGCTTTCTTTTCTCCAGTTTGTTCTCATTTCCATCGGCTTTGAATTTCTTTTTTACCACTTCTTGGTTCTGTTTTTTCTTCTTTTCTGCCCCATGTGAAGCTAACGGTGTCCTTGTTGATTCTCTGTTTGGTGTGTCAACTTCTCTCGTTTTGGAAAGTTGCTTTCTTTCATCCTCATCTGAATATTGACCGTGTCTCAAACTAGACCGAGATAGCCTATCCGGGGTCATAGAAATATTATTAGTACTGTTCCTTCCAGGTTCTCTATGCCCTAAAAACAAATAGGACGCGCACATGTATTCAATGATAAATGAGCCGCGACATGAGAAAATGTGTCATATGGGTAAATGCAAACAGTAAAGATCCAGATCAGCTAGTGGAGATATATAGTCTGATCAGAAACTTTGTAACAGCAGAAAAGAATTGGCTTTCCTGGTATATGAATTCATTCTTAGAGTGGCAGAAAATATTTGGTCTCTGGGGAACAGCTTATGTCCTCAAAGAGTGGCCCGATTCCCGGATGGCGGCAGCTAATTTCAGACAATGATCCTCCTTGCGACGATGCATCCATTCACGTTCAAATACATTCAGCAAATAGACATTACAACAGAATCTTTATAAAGAAATGTTCTTTAAAATGCTCATATAGCAAAACAATGATAAGCAACTAAATTTATGAAAAAGGGAAGCGATACGCTTTCAAGGGAGACAACACTGTCAAAACGATTCTGCCCCTTCTGAAAAGTGGTCTACTCTAATAGAATTTGCTTGCCTTGGGAGCAAATTCTTTCTTTTTGGAATAGACCCCGTTTCAAACTGGGGTTGGTGTATAGGAAAGCAATTAGTAAGTCAAATGTTGTCTCCTTTGTACAAAGTGGCTGAAAAATCTACCAAGCGTATCGATTCCCCTATATTTTCATGGCTGACCCTATAAATTCGCTGATGGCATTATCATATGAACCGCAACGTGCGAAAACGACCATTCTGATACGTGCGCCCAACGAAGACTCAAATCAGCCATCGCATCCACGCAGTCTGATCAGAGTCTTCATTGTACGAATGAAGAAACTTTGTATCCTTGGCTATCAAAAATGCGCCCAGTGAAGAGTCTGCTCAGACTGTGCGAATGCGCAGGTTGACTTGAATTTTTGCTGCGCGCACATTCCCAAGGTACGTTTTCAGATACGTTACCATAGATAATGAGACAGATTAGCTTCTTATCATTCATATCCTTAACCCATTTACGCCTAGTGTCCAATAAAAGGGACACTGGCAAACAGTGTAGACCCAGAGAATGCGGCGTCTGATCAGGGTCTGCACTGCTTGCATCAAATACAGGAATTTCTATAAAACGTGCAAAAAAAAAAAAAAAAAAAAAAAAAAAAATCCCGTAGATTTTACGGTAAATACTGGCAACTGGCTGCCAGCGCCTTTACCGTAAATTTTTACGGGCTCTATTATGTCCTATACGTTACCTACTCTGCCCTACACTGCCATATCATGCGTAATTATTACTGTAAATAATCTGCAGGCACCCGTAAAACTTACGGTACAAGTACATGTACTGGCAGCCAGTTGCCAGTATTTTGCTGTAAAACTACGGGATCTATTTACAGTGTGGTAATAACTAACCAGACAACCCTTCTATTGGAAATGGAGCTGTCCAAAGAGGAGGTAGGAATCCACTCGGCATGAACAGGTTAAATTTGAACAAGTCCATTCAGCTGCCTGTTGGTATGTGTAAAAACTGTTGGATCAGTGGCAAAGAGTGTAAACTCTGATCATGCGCGGCGACCGGCTGTGTTCGATCTGTGTGTACAAGTTTTGCTCAGGCCTGTTTTCCCGTTTACCTAGTGTAAACACGACATTCTATACAGGACATTTAATACTCGTATTCCGTTACTCCTTATTACAGAAACGGCAGCAACACGGCAAAATAAAGCAAACTTACCTGTTTTAGATTCCCTGTAGTCTTCAGCAGAAAGTATGGATCTGTCGGACAATGAGTCTTTCTCTTCTTTAGATGAGAGTAGGGATCTGTTAGACAACTCTGGAGTTGAAGAAAGGCTGGAACCATGGTTAGAGTTCTTACCCGTGGTGGTTCTGGCATTATTATTAATACTGGCTGAAAGAAATGAAAATTGAACTAGAAATGTGTTTGTAAAACACTTTGCTCCCAACTTTATGCTTGTCTATGCAAAATGCAAAAATTGGAAAGGGGCATAACTCTGACAAAATTAAGTCGATTTTTTTTTCAAGTGATCTACTCCTCGACCCCAATAAGCTCACCAAGATTTAAGGCTCTAGATCAAAATGTTATCAAGATATCTTGCTCACGTGACGAACGGACGGACGGACGAACGAGTCAACGGACAGACAGAAGAACAACCTAAAAGCAATATGCCCCTCTAACTTTTTCGAAGTTGCGGAAAGAAGTTGGAGGCGTGATAAATATTTTAGCAATGGTAGAGTCTACTGTAATTCTTTTAGCCTTTACCACTCTATGGGCTAATTCTGCAAACGGCAATTTTATTATATTTTACCTATTTTTACCAGGAAACAGTATTTGACATTGGAGACAATGTGCATGACATGTCAAATACTGTTTTCTGGACAAAAAATATAAGTAAAATATTTCACTATGTCGTCTGCTGAAAATTTTACCCAGAGTGCTAAGGGTTAAATGGTTTTACTCATTCTAAGGAATCGATGGGCCAGATTTCAAGCGCTTGTTGTGAGTGGGTGATGTCAATGGAATAAATGCCTTCAAAGCACAATTTAAAGTAGTAGCGGATGACATTCCCATTTTTTTTTTTTTTTTAGAAAATAAAGCTTGATATTTCATGTCAATCATCTGCTGTATATTAAATCCCATTTTCTTAAGATTCTTTTTTTTTCAATCATTAACTAATAACTATTGTAGTTTATGCTATCGGCAATGAGATTTCCTGTAGGTTCGGTGAAATTTCTGGCTAAGCTGCTAGTGTGAACTTACTTATTTTTAATTGCTGATTTTTTCCGGAAAACAGGCTTTGAAATTTCATGCAAATTGTCTCCTTAAGGGACAATTTGCATGAAATGTTAAAGCCTCTTTCCTTAGGATAAAGCCAGTTTTCTAGAAAAAAAAAAAATATACGAAAACTATTTCAAAATGTCGTCAGATGAATTTTTCCCGGCATACGGAGCGTTAAAGCCCATTTACTAACGATTCCTTTGTTCCTGTAGTTTATGTTGGTGGCAGGAAGTTGACAGCGAGATTTCCTGTAGGTATATTGAACTTTCTGGAGTGATCTGCTAATATGAACTTACAAATTTTACTGGTATTCGACAGTGTAGATTCGCCTCGCAACGTCTGAGAGGATGAAGGATTGGATTGTCCAGACAGGTTCTGGTTTGACCCGGTTAGAGAAGATGTCAGTGAATTGATTGACGTCACTCTATTGGAGTAGTTTTCTTCACTATTCCTAGCAGCGCACTCTGTGAATGGTCATACAAAAACTACTTTAAGTATAGGCCTGAGCGGAAAGACCTGAGCAAACCGTGAGCGTAGATCCAAATCAGGTGCCGCAGAACGCGGCGTCTGACCTTGATCTACGCTGTTAGCCTCTCATCCTCTAGTATTAAACCTTAATGCGCTAATCACAACTCTGACATTCAGAGAAAATAAGTGGATCGTCTGACATGAAATGTTAAGTCTTATTTTCTCCGAAAAAAATAACAGAATAAATTTTAGAATGTCGTCTGCTGCTACAAATTCGCTTAGTGCTTTAAGGGTTAATCCTTGGCATGCTGCATAAACTAAGATGACACGCCCACTTCTAACTATCGGTCAATTAGATGACTTGATCCAGTTGTTGGTTCAAATTCAGATACTTTAAAATTACAAACAGTGTAGATCCAGATCAGTTTTAGAAGCCAACTGATCTGGATCTACATTGTTTGGAAAGGCAGAGCATATCGGGAATCAGCAGGACCAGGGTTACGGTACATTAACATGCAATAAAATGAACTGGTTCAATATTTAGTATACGTATGGTAATAAGTTAAGGTATCGCGGTATCTTGGGAAAATACGGTATACAGTTATTCACCTGAATATTCGGCATCTTACAAGGAATAGATACAAGTTTAATGGAAACAATACTGACATTGAAAGCTTTACCTCCCTGCTCACTAGGATTTATGGAAGCCGATGGGGGACATTTTGACTTGCGACTAAAGACTTATGACTTATGAGTTTTGAATTATGACTTGTGACTTTTGAGTTATGACTTATGACTTTTGAGTTATGACTTGTATAATCTTGATGATAAGAAAAAGTGCTTAAGTGTCACCTTTTCATTGCGACAGGTTGATATTCTTTTTTGCTGAATATAAAGGAGTGGTGACACAAGCACTTTTTCTTATCATCAAGATTATACAACTCATAACTCAAAAGTCACAAGTCATAACTCAAAAGTGAGGTAACCTCACCTTGAGTAAATTCAGCAGACGACAAACTGATGATTTTATTTCTTATTTATCCCAGAAAACAGAATGTGACATTTCATGCAAAGTGTATCCACTGCTGCCATTTTTATTTAGCGTACTAAGCGTATGCAGGCCTGCAACTACAATGCTGTCAATGCTTCCATATGAAGAGTATCAATTAAACCGAGACTTCAATCTTCCTTCTTTAATGTGTTCTTCGTTTCCAAGAGAAACCTTTACATCTTTATTTGACTTCACCGCAACTGGTTTTAAATGCTCTGTGGCGGCCGTAGAAAGTCTCCTCGTACTTCATATTTATGCAGTTTTATAATTTCCCATGGGACCATTGAGCCCATATTGGTGCCTTTGAAAATCGAGTTCCGTTTAAGCCAGTACTAAGGGGGTGGGGTGGGTTTGGGGTTCAGGGGGTGGGGGTAGGGCGATTGGGGGTGTATGCAGCTCTGTAAACTACGCTGGAGTCATATAAAGAATCTCAATGAATCCAAGACTCCGATATTCGCTCTTTAAACTAATGTTCTTCATTTCCAAGACCTTTATAGATTATTAATTCACTCGGCACACATCTCTCGTATTTGCATGTTCGCATGGGGTGGGTCACATAATTTTAAAATTTACCTGTATGCGTATCCATTGTTGTGTCAAATGGTCTGTTCATATCTGGAAAGAAAGTGTTAAAGTTGTGTCAAATGGTCTGTTCATATCTGGAAAGAAAGTGTTAAAGTTATAGTCGATGTAGTCAAAACAGTTCTTTTGGCATATGCGGACAACGGAGGCCCAGATCAGCCTGCGCATTCGCGCAGCCTGACCAGGGTCTTCGATGCCCGCCATACAGAATCAATGGCTAAAACAAATAGAGTAACAGAGAAGGCCCTGAGCAAATTGTGCTGATCTGGGTCTTCGCTATCCGCTTATCATATATCGGCTTTCCCACTGACCGTTTATTATACCCGGTTACATTCTCACTCGCAGTCGACTGAGAGTTTAACATCAGCATGGCTATTTATGGAGCTTATAAAATCACGTCTTTTCAAACATGGCAAGAAAGCTTAAAACGGGCTTTTTCAATACTTTGTTATACATAAACACTACAGGGACAGACCTTAAACAAAAAATTAACTTAGCTTTACTAAATGTTTTAAAGTCTACTTTTATTACATACCCGTTATAGCTGTCCTTAAAATATATCTTTTAAAAAAATAGTTTCGAACTTATTAAATCTATAGTAAATAATATTCCAGTCTTCGCTGAATCTGCTTGTCACTTCGCTCTGCAACAGCGGTAATAATGACGCTACGTCATTCGTAACGTGGGCAACGGCGTAACGTCGCGCGTTTAGGACGTATATTCGCTACGAAAAAATCCGAGCCGGTACGGAAAATAACGGCTGTTTTCCGAGGAATCAATAAGATGGCGGCGCCCGTGAATCGTCAGTAAAATAGGAATACCAGGCTCGGTAAGGCGGTTCTAACGAGTACCCACAATCTATGTTTTTGGGCAGAAACAAGAATAAGAAAAATAATGTACAACCCTGTAAACCCCAGTTTTACTGTAATGTTATAAAAGTGGGTTTAAGGGGGTCAACATTATATAGGCATGTTTTCGTGATGGGTGATGATGTGCATTCCATCCTCTCATGGAGGAACGAAAATGTCTGTAAGCAACGGCTAATCCGAGTTGGGAATTAAGATGGTGAAAAAATAATGATAATAATAATAAACAAAAAGCAAACAAAAAAAAAAACAAAAAAACAAGCAAACAAAAAAACAACAACAAAAAACATACAAAACAATCAAAGGACTGATAGTCCTAAGAGTCTGCTAGCTTGTAAAGTACTAATGGAGTGCTGTGTATCTTCTATGCAATTTTACACAATACATGCAAAGAAGATAGACGACATTCCAATGCTACCAATACTATACGATAAGATGGAGCTCTATGGAATATATCAAGCATCTGGGCACTGCACTTCCTGAATAGAAGACTTTCTTTAAAAAACTCTTAAATTCTGCTGGTAAGTGCATGTCCTTGACAAATCTGACCTCAAGGCCAAGTCTTGGAGAAATTTCAAACTACACTGAAAGATGATTCTGCATGCAAAATTTCTAGTTAGGACGGACAAATACGGATGGACTCACTAATATACACTTAAATGCAGCTATGGTGACTATGTCTTGCTCAGCGCAAGCGGGCTTGACAAAAAGGAAGATATTTGTTCAGGTTATTTTTCTTCAAACTATTAGCACATTGTTGACAGATCCATTCCTTATCCTCCACACTTTTATGTCCTAATGTACAGAGTCTTTTCATCTCGGGCTTCAGACCCTGAATATCAAATTTAACATCAGAATGTCTGAAAAATGTTTGACAACAACTTGTACATATGTACTGGGGACCACAAGACACCAACTTGTGAAACTGTGTGACTATAGCACTTTCTTTGTTTTTAAATTTCTTACTGCTCAAACCATCTTTTGATGTGTCACTTAACTTAAGTTTCTTATTCAGGGAGGTTTGCAATTCTTCACATATAAGGGGTGAATCAAGTAATGCGGAACCGTGTTCATTTAAGCTGTCAGCAAGCTGGGAGGAAGCATAAGGCTGTGATGGACACAACTCAAATGAAATACATTCTTGTAAAGGAGGATAGGTAGTTATGTCACAAATTTGAAACCCAGCTCATTGGTATCATTTTATGGTCTCCCTGCAAACATGAGATATACAGAGCGAATGCAAATCAAACTGACTCACCGCTGTTGTAGTAAAGGAATTATCAAAACTAAACAATCTACGCAATCTATGTAAGGAAAATGCCAGTTATATTTGTTTTCTTTAACGAAATGTTTTTGCCATTAACATTTGGCATTCCATCTGAAGCTCTTGCATGTGACTCAAAAAGGTAGAAACAGTCACCTTGTTCCAATAATGCAATAGAAAAGCCGTTGCAAATGAAGACTGCATATGGGTTGAATGAGAAAGTCATAGCGAGTCCTGTCTCTAAATCAAGGAAAGAATACTCCACTAAGGATAAGATATTTAAATTTCCTGGAAATGGTTTTTTTTTTTTTTTTTTTTTTTTTTCACTTTCCAGGGATAATGCTGGTTGTCAAGTGAAAAATAAGATGGCAAATCACATGGCTCTAAATAGTCATGATATGTCTTGGCATTCTTTTTTGCATACTTGTATAATTTATCTCCTGCAAACAGAATTTCATTCATGTTGCTGACATTCAACTTGTTGGTACAGATCCTTTTCTGTACAGCTTTCACCAATAATACTAAACAACATGGTAGGCATTGACGCCCTCTTGAATCAGGACTAAATATCCCATCTCTTTGATGGATACTTCCTTGCAATAATACAGATGCATTTTCTTGTAGCGACACCGCCTCGTGGCTGCGAAGAAGCAGCCGCGAAGAAGCAGCCACGACGGTGGCGTCAAATGATAACACGTATGGAATAGAACAGAATTGTGTGTACGGACCCTTGCCATGGCCTGAAAAGTCGCAATGATTAAAGCGAATAACACCGAGTGTTTCGACTGAGACGTGATGTCAGTTAGCCAATGAAAGTGCTCAGCGATATGTATAGTGTCTGGTTTCCGACCTTCTGGTTGTTGCGACAACTGTGTGTGTTGTCGTATGACAACCAGCTTGTTTACTAGAATCTACCGGCTGTCGAACAGTTTATTTTTCGCGAGGCTACAGACATGAAAGCTTCTTTTACCTGCATTTTTGAAATTCATGGTGTGTCGCACGCGAAAAACAACAACAGATACTTGTTCAGTTCTTCAGCAAAATTCCTGATGCTGTAAAGTGCATTTCATGTAGGCAACCGGTAGCACAGGAGCTTGACGTTTGCTAATTTCTACTTATAGGGCCTGTCCCTACGATTATGAAATAATTGAAGGTTCGAAGGACAGGCCCTATAAGTAGAAATTATCCAATGTCAAGCTCCTGTGACCGGTAGTGTAGCGTAACTTGGTACCTATTACCGGCGTGCACTGATTATCGGGTATTCAGAAATCACGACCCACAGACCACGGCCCCCGCCCATCGGGGCCAGCGAAGTAGTTGGGCTGCCTATAGTCTCCAGGGCAGAGTTGCCTTAGGCAGGGCCTGTTCATCATGTGATCGGGTTGGGTAAAAGTCCCACAAATCTGGAGGCAGTATCTTTAAATGGATACATTGTTGCATTTATTTCTTTTCTTTTTATTCGCTAGAATCATCATACAGCAAATACAATGTATAAATAGACTCTAAGGCTGGCTAATCTGGTCGATTATCACTCCTGTCATTGTGATCGATTATTTATCACAAAAGATTTGGTCAATTTACTTGTCTGTCTGAGCAGGACTCTTCCCATGTTATACTTTACTGTATGTATTTGGTCAAATAGGCCTGAGCAAACAGTGTAGACCCAGATGGGATGCCGCAAAATGTGGCGTCTCTTTGATTATAAGACATCTGTAATGATAATCATTTTTGTGGAATTTATAGATCAGTTAATCAATTATCTGATTAATTTTGTCAGCCTAAATAGTCTGTGTGAATAAAAGTAATATACTCCATGTATTTTCGCGTTAAATTCAATATTGCGTTAAACCGATTTCTCAATGAAAATAAACGGCAGCGCCACCTACCTGCTGGATGTTTTAAATACAAAGTCACGCTTTAGTGGGCAAGGTTTGTTTTCAGAAATACACTGTTGTTTTGTGATTTCCGCTTAGAAAAGAAATATATTGACCGTGGTGATAACAGTCCTTAATGACATTTATACCTATATCTATTAAATCAATTTTTACAGCTAAGACTAACTTATTTTTTCTATGAAAATATCAAATCTAAGGTACCGTATTAATCCGCCTATAAGACGGGGATTTTTCAAAAAAAAAAAAAAAAGCCCCCAAAAATCCAGACCCATCTTATAATCAAGATCTTTGGCCATATCGGTATTTTCGGCAAAGTCCGGTGGTGCCACGTGGTCACGGAAAATGCCGATCTTCGAAACCGGTAGAAGGATATAATGTTTACCTTCGTCCCTTGACAGAAATAGCAGCAAGGTAATTTTGTAGGTGAAGTACCGAATTTTTCTGTGTATTACTCGCACCCGTGTATAACACGCGCTGAATATTTGCTAAATAGTTTCGATATAAAAAAAAGAGATGTTCTATGTAAAACACGAAGAATTTATCTGTGCGTTATTTACTAAGTTACCAGATACTAAATGTCAAATTTCACTAGGATTGAGTTGAAAATGGCCGAACTCGGAAGGTTTAGAGTAGAAACAGGCCGAATTTACGATAATGCTAACTGAATTTTCGTTGTGCAGCTCTGTTACCATGGGCCTCAGGCAACTTGATGTAGTGTAGGCAGTTCTTTGCTTCCCCACTGCAGACGCTATGATAATAAAAATGCAGTTATTTCTTTTGTGTTCTCATAACACCTTCTTTGTGTCACTTTCTTAACTGAGACGTGAAATTATCAACTCAGTGCCTCAGGGCAATGCAAACAACAACTAAAGTCGACTAGTTGTCATTCTGACTGCCAATTAACCAATTAAGTGCACAGATGTATGCTGGTAGTTTGATTTTCTTTATCATAAACATTGTTTATTTCAAACAATTTTTTTGGTAAGTTGGAAGAAAAGTTTAAATAAAAAAAAAGAAGAAAAAAAAAAAAAGAAAAGATAAACATATGCCCAGTCAGCATTCTACGTAAATCTATATCGGGCCGTCATCGGCCCGTCAGGGTAGCTGACGGGCCGATGACGGCCCGATGTAGATTTACGTAGAATGCTAGCTGGGTGGTAAGAAAATAAAAGATAAAATGCAAATGACCGATCTACCTACCTCAAAAGCCCAGTTGGTTTTGTTTATTATCAATAATTTTAATAATTGCATAAACTTAAATACTTTTTTATTTTTTCAATGTATGATCGTTCGTGCCAATATTTATGTTCTACCAAATTTATTTCCTATTTTGAACTACAATAAATCAGTTGTGCAGGCTGATTTATTCAAGTTACGGTTGAGTCTTGTCAAAGTCCGGTAATCAATACAGATTCATATGCATATGCCTGTTTGAGTAGTTTCCCTTTGAAGAGATCACATGATCAGCAAAATAAAAAAGCGTAAACAAAAAAAGCATGGACATGAAAAGGATATCAAATTACTACAAATCAGATCGAGTTGCTTGTTTTGAGCTTTCAGAACCCTGGTATGGGCGAGATAGGTATAAAAAATCATGAATATCTTATAGCAATCATTCTATTTCGCATTTTTAACGGGCGATCGTGAATGTCATGAGTTTTCGCGACCGATTATCTTGGTGATTTCTGTCCCGATTTTGGTGTTCCTATAAATAATACACATCGGATTTTTATAAACGTTTTCTGGGTAAATAAGGTGCGTGTTATACACAGTTAAATACGGTATGCATGCTTGTAAGTGGTGTTGGGAGTTTTTTTTTTAATTCCTGCTCTGTGATAAATTCACTTACAAATCTGACCAATCATCGCCGATGTCTTCATGTACTTGAGAATTTCTTAGTGGCAGGGAATGTCTCCAACAGGCGACTTTTTTAACCCATCTTATAATTAATTAAAAGCAAAATCCTGCCTTTTAAGGGCCCAAAAACAGCCCCCGTCTTATAAACAAATCGTCTTATAGGCGGATTAATACGGTATCCGTACTTTAATTTGAAAATGGCCAAAATTTGCAAAAATCACATTACAATTACATGATGATTTTCTGCCAAAAATTTAATTAACGCGAAGTTACATGGCTTTTGGTTCAAAATGGCGGCAACATGGTAAGCTTGTTTACACAAATGCTTTCACAAATCAAATCCGAAGAACTGCATTATTTGTACAAAAAATAAATGCTCAGATAATAATTTAGATGACTTCAGAATTATTTTCAGCATTTGTCTCTGTAAGTAGTTATGATGAAACGTTTTACCATTAGTAACGCGAAAATACATGAAACCGGGCTAAATAATAACAGCACAAAATTCTAAGATGTGAATTATATGGGACTAGACTTAAAAAATACAGTAATTATTATACTGTACACATATGTATAGTAAAAACTTAGCAAACTAGATCACAAATCTTGATTTTGATCATGGTTCTGTTGGACATCCCAGTAGGGCTAGCTGTTGAAAGAACTTATAAGCATTAAAAGCTCTACACAGCTTATGTTGTCTATTTCTTAAATTCTTATATGCAACCTTTTATTTAAGGCTCTTTATCTTTATTTATAATGACTGAAATATTTTTTACCCACACTCCTCAATTATCTGGACAATTTTTATTAGCTGCAAAAATACCAAGAACATTTTGAATCCTCAAAGTCATAGTGACATGCCCATGCTCCAACTCTGCACACACATAAGCATATAGGTGTAGGCAAGTGAATTTTGTTGTCTGAACACTAAAGCTGGCACAATTGATCAGATACAGTCATTTGGCTAGAACCAGGTAAAGTTATGCTTCATAACATTTTCCAAATAAGTGGCTGATCAAAATTTGGACTTTATTGGCTGATACAGAGTACTAGCCTTCCTTGAAATATCACACCAAAGACTTTGTCCTTCGCCTTTGGTTATCTGCCCTTGTGATGAATGTGAAGTTCTCCACTGATTTGGCTAGTTCCAAATAGTTTCGCTAGTTCCGAATAATAAATGAGGGATCTGTAAAAATCCCTCACATAATGCAACAGCCTCTATATATTATTTTATCAACTTGGATAATGTGTTACGGAGAAAATTAATTCAATATAAGACATTTGTCGCAAAGCGACATGTTCACAAAGACCTTAAAACAGATCCTTTAAGCAAAAATCATATAATTCATGGCATAACTATTTTTCGGCATGTACACCCTCCTTACTGCAAAATTTAGCTCCTATTTTCTGGATTTAATAATCTTTCCGATATAAATATATTTCAATGAGGTTTAAGAAGTTGAAAGGAGTATGTGCATAAGGTCCTATTTTCCCCCTTCTGAAGCCCGAAAATAAAATATGCTTGCAGTAAAATTATGCGTTAATTAATCCAATTGTAGCTTGTGTTTAGCACTGTGTGATGCCGCTACAAAGTCTCCCTGCACTTTGTCAAAGTACAGATAATATATAAGCAACGACATGAAAAACCTGTCTTCGAGGTTTTCGACCAAATAAGACTCAGACCTGCTTACTCAGCCGTAGACTGGCTAACTCGGCCATTGTGCCAGATTAGCTAGTCTTGAAAGTTTTGATAGGTTGTTTACTGTCTAGACAGCGAACAACAACGGTGCTGATCAGACTGTGCATAGCAAAAACCATGTGTCTTTGTTGTTCACATATGGCATAAGATTTTTATCCCATGAAGAGGCTCATATATCGCTTCAATAGTCTGTCACATGTCTGAGATTCTTGTACATACACTACATCAATATCTACACTCCTTTAAACACAGCATGTGAACACCTTACCCGAAATTTGATTTCTGGGTCGGTTACTCACCTCAACTCCTTACCATACTTTATTTAAAATTGAACAAGAGGCCCACGGGCCACTCACCTGAGTAGCATTGTGAGTGCAGATATGCAGATGTTATGTAACATTTTTCCAATCCTGTCATTGCAGCTAATGAAAAGATCATCCTTTAAGCAGTTCTTAATTTTTAAGATGAATATTATATATGGCAAGACAGTCAATGGAGCGTGATCATTTGAACAAACTCTCAATCACATTTCAACAGTAGGATCAATGTGAAATTTGGTTGCTATTGCCTAAGTGGTTTCTGAAGAATCATGATTTTACACATGTAAACAGCACAGTGGCAGGGAAATATAATAAACATAAACAAGATGGTAGCCATCTTGGATTTCCAATCAGAATGACTTTTAGCTACTGTTGATCTACAAGTCACTTCTATACTTCCAATGAACTTTAAGTCAATTGCCCTTTCGGTTCAGTGGAAAAAGTTCAGAACAGATTTTCAAGATGGCCACCATAGCCGCAATTTGAGATTTCTTATCGCAACCATTTGAGCGTTTTTTGATCTACAAGTCACCCTGATGCTTCCTACCAAGTTTCGAGTCAATAAATGGTCTTTCAGTTCAGAAGAAGTAAAGAAAAATAGATTTTCAAGATGGCCGCCATCTTGGATTTCCAATCGGAAGGATTTTAGCTATTTTTATATCAACATGTCATCCTGATGCTTCCTACCAATTTTCAAATTAACTGGCCCTTTGGTTCAGGAAAATAAGTGAAAGGAAAAGAGTTTCAAGATGGCCGCCATGACAGCCATCTTGGATTTCCTATCCAAACAATTTAAGCTATTTTAGATCTACAAGTCACCTAAATGCTTCCTACCAAGTTTCGAGTCAAATGGCCTTTCAATTCAGGAGAAGAAGCGAAAAATAGATTTTAAAGATGGCTGTCATAGCGGCCATCTTGGATTTCTGATAGGGATGATTTTATCTATTTTTGATCTACAGGTCACCCTGATGCTTCCTACCTAGTTTAAAGCCAATAAGCCTTTTGATTCAGGAGAAGAAGTGAAAAATCTACATTTTCAAAATGGCCATCATGGCAGCCATCTTGGATTTCCAATCAGAACGATTTTAGCCATTTTTAATCTAAGTCACCCCGATGCTTCCTACCAAGTTTCAAGTCAACTAGCTTTTGGGTTTAGGAGAAGAAGCGAAAAAAAGATTTTCAAGATGGCCACCAGAGTGGCCCTCTTGGACTTCTGATCAGCATGGTTTTAGCTATTTTTGATCTACAAGTCACCCTGATGCTTCCTACCAAGTTTGGAGTCAGTTGGCCTTTCGGCTCAGGAGAAGAAGCGAAAAATAGATTTTCAAAATGGCCGCCATGGTGGCCATCTTGGATTTCCGTTTGGAATGATTTTAGCGTCTTTTGATCTATAAGTCACCCCTATGCTTCCTAGCAAGTTTGGAGTCAATTGGCCTTTCGGTTCAGGAGAAGAAGCGAAAAATAGATTTTCAAGATGGCTGCCATGGCGGCCATCTTGGATTTCCGATCAGCATGATTTTAGCTATTTTTTATCTACAAGTCACCCCGATGCTTCTTAGCAAGTTTGGAGTCAATTGGCCTTTCCGTTCAGGAGAAGAAGCGAAAAATAGATTTTCAAGATGGTGGCCATCTTGGATTTCTGATCAACACGATTTTAGCTAGTTTTGATCTACAAGTCACCCCGATGCTTTCTAGCAAGTTTGGAGTCAATTGGCCTTTCGGTTCAGGAGAAGAAGCTAAAAATAGATTTAAGATGGCTGCCATGGCGGCCATCTTGGATTTTCGATTGGCAAGATTTTAACTATTTTTGATCTACAAGTCACCCCAGTGCTTCCTAGAAAGTTTGGAGTCAATTGGCCTTTCGGTTCAGGAGAAGAAGCGAAAAATAGATTTTCAAGATGGCGGCCATGGCGGCCATCTTGGATTTCCGATCGGCATGATTTTAGCTATTTTTGATGTACAAGTCACCCCGATGCTTCCTACCAAGTATCGAGTCAATTTGCCCAGGGGTGTAGGAGTAGGCTTTTAAATCAATTGTTGACGTCGCATGACGGACGACGGACATTGACTGACCACAATAGTTCACCATGAGCACTTTGCGCTCAGGTGAGCTAACAAGTACAATTTACTACCGAATGTTTTGTCTAAAAATAGCTCAATGGGTGGCAAACAGTTTAGCCCCTGATGTGACACCGCATTTTGTAGCATCTCATGGGGGTTTACAATGTTTGCTCGGGACTGTCTGGCCAAATACATCCAGTAAAGTATGACCAATTTCAATATAATTTTGCAGGAGTGATACTTTGATGATCCTCTACCAAGATTGTTCAAGCCATTTGGATTCGTCAAAAAACATGGCCGCCAGGGGGCGGGGCTTATTTTCCCTTTATATCTATATAGAAAACTTTAAAAATCTTCTTGTCAGAAACCAGTGGACCGATTTCAATATAATTTTGCAGGAATGTTTGTTTGGTGATCCTGTACCAAGATTGTTCAAGCCATCTGGATTCGTCAAAAAACATGGCTGCCAGGGGGCGGAGCTTATTTTTCCTACATGTATATATCTATATGGAAAACTTTTAAAAGCTTCTTGTCAGAAACACTGGGCCGATTTCAATATAATTTTACAGAAACGTTCCTTTAGTAATCCTCTACCAAGATTGTTCAAGCCATTTGGATTCCTCAAAAAACATGGCCACCAGAGGTAGGGGCTTATTTTCCCTATATATCTATACAGAAAAGTTTAAAAATCTTCTTGTCAGAAACCACTGGACCGATTTCAATATAACACGGCAGGAATGTTTCTTTTGTAACTTTCTACCAAGATTGTTCAAGCCGTCATGATACGTCAAAAACCATGGCCGCCAGGGGGGTGGGACTTTTTTTTTTTTAACTCACCTGACCTCTGCTCAGGATGAGCTATAGTGATCACTTTTCCTCCGTCCATTAACATTTTCAAATGACTTCTCCTCTGAAGCCGCTGAGCCAATTTTGCTCAGATTTCATGTGGAGCCTCCTTAGGGTGGGGGAACAAAAGATTGCTAAAATGGTCATGGTCCGTTGACCCAAGATGGCCTCCATGCACATATATGGTAAAAAACTTTAAAAATCTTCTCCATAACCGAGGATGCCTTGGGGCTGAATCTTTGCAAGAATCATCAGGGACAAGAGGTCTACCAAAGTTGTTATAAGATTTGTCGTACGTTGGCATTTGACCTTTTTACGGCAAGGTCAAGTTTGCTTCCCTATGCTTTTGTATGGGAAAAACCTTTAAAAACCTTCTTCTCCAAAACCGAGCATGCCTTGTGGCTGAATCTTTGCACATATCATCGGGAATGGGAGGGCTACCGAAGTTGCTAAAATAATGGTTGTACATTGACATTTGACCTTTTTGCGGTAAGGTCAATTTTGCTTCCTTATGCATTTATATGGGAAAAATGTTCAGAATTTCAAATAACATCTCCTCTGGAGCCTCTGGGCCAAATTTGCTCAAATTTCATATTGAGCCTCCTTAGTTTGGGGGAACAAAAGATTGCTAAAGCGGTCGCAGTTCATTAACCAAGATGGCCGCCATGCCCATATATGGTAAAAACATTTAAAAATCTTCTTCTCCAGAACCGAGGATGCTTTGGGGCTGAATCTTTGCATAATTCATCGGGGACAGAGGGTCTACCAAAGTTGCTAAAATTTGACCTTTTTACGGCAAGGTCGTTTGCTTCCCTATGCATTTATATGGGTAAAAAACATTTAAAAATGTTATTCTCCAAAATCGAGGATGGCATGTGGCTGAATGTTTGCATATATCATCGGGAACGGGCGGTCTACCAAGGTTGCTAAAATAATTGTCATACATTGACATTTAACTTTTACGGCGAGGTCAAGTTTGCTTCTGTATGCATTTGTATGGGCCCCATACATTTGTATGGAAAAAATGTTGATAATTTCAAATGACTTTTCCTCTG
Organism: Anodontia alba; assembly: GCA_964016985.1. Lineage (NCBI taxonomy): Eukaryota > Metazoa > Mollusca > Bivalvia > Lucinida > Lucinidae > Anodontia > Anodontia alba. Next base: position 29,640,140 of record OZ024827.1, read on the forward strand.
AAGCCTCCGGGCCAGTGTTGCTCAAATTTCATGCAGAGCCTCCTTGGGCAGGAGAATGAAAGATTGCTAAAATGGGCATGGTCCATTGATCAAAATGGCTGCCATGCCCATATAATGGTAAAAAAAAATTTACAAATCTTCTTCTCCATAACCAAATAAGCCCTGGGCCCTTATCTTTGCACGAATTATGGGGGACAGGAGAGCTACCAAAATTGCTAAAATGATGGTTCTATGTTGACGTTTGACCTTTTTACCTCCAAGGTAATTTGCTTCCCCATGCATTTGTATGGGCCATATACATTTATATTGAAAGCATTCAAGTGAATTGTAGATCAACAGTAGTTAAAATTGTTCTGATTGGAAATCTTAGATGGCCATCATCTTGTTTATATTTATTATATTTCTCTGCCACTGTGCTGTTTACATGTATAAAATCATGATTCTTCAGAATCCACTTAGCCAATTTCCACCAAATTTCACATTGATCCTACTGTTGAAATGTGATTGATGGTTAATTCAAATGATCATGCTCCATTGACTGTCAGGCCCATATATTCTTCTTCAAAACTAAGAACTGCTCAAATGATGATCTTTTCATTAGTTGTGATGATAGGATTGGAAAAATGTTGCATAACATCTGCATGTCTGCAGTCTCAGGTGAGCGAGCCGTGGCCCGTGGGCCTCTTGTTTCCCTATATATCTATATAGAAAACTTTAAAAATCTTCATGTTAGAAAACACTGGACCGATTTCTATATAACTAGGCAAAAATGTTTCCTTGGTGATCCTCTACCAAGATTGTCCAAGCCGTCATGATTTGTCAAAAAACATAGCAGCTAGTGGGCGGGGCTTATTTTCCCTATATATATAGAAAACTTTAAAAATCTTCTTGTCAGAAACCACTGGACCGATTTCATTAATACTTGGCAGAAATCTTTCCTTTTGACCCTTAACCAAGATTGTTCAAGTTATCATGATTTGTCAAAAAAACATTGCCGCCGGGTGGTGGGTGGGGAGGGAGGCTTAATTTCCCTATATATCTATATAGAGAAGTTTAAAAATCTTCTTGTCAGAAACCAATGGACCAATTTCAATATAGCTTGGCAGGAATGTTGCTTTGGTGACCTGCTACCAAGATTGTTCAAGCAGTCATGATTCGTCTAAAAAAAATTCTGCCAGGGGGTGGGGCTTATTTTCCCTATATATCTCTATAGAAAACTTTAAAAATCTTCTTGTCAGAAACCACTGGACCGATTTCATTATAACTTGGTAGAAATCTTTCCTTGTTGACCCTCTACCAAGATTGTTCAAGTTATCATGATTCGTCAAAAAACAATGGCCGCCACTGGGAGGGGCTTATTTTCCAAATATATCTATATAGAAAAGTTTAAAAATCTTCTTCTCAGAAACCAATGGACCGATTTCAATATAACTTGGCAGGAATGTTTCTTTGGTGACCCTCTACCAAGATTGTTCAAGCCGTTATGATTCATCAAAAAACATGGCGGCTAGGGGGCGGAGCATATTTTCCCTATATAGAAAACTTTAAAAATCTTCTCGTAAGAAACCGTTGGATTGAGTTCAATGTAACTTGACAGGAATGTGCTTTGGTGACCTTCTACTAAGATTGTGCCCTCATGATACGTCAAAAAACATGGCCTTCATGGGGCGGGGCTTATTTTCCGTATATATCTGTATAGAAAACTTTAAAATTCATCTTGTCAGAAACCACCTGACTGATTTTAATATTACTTGCCAGGAATGTTGCTTTGGTGACCCCCTATCAAGATTGTTCAAGCAATCATGATTCGTCAAAAAACATGGTTGCTAAGGGTGGGGCTTATTTTCCCTATATATCTAAATAGAAAACTTTAAAAATCTTCTTGTCAGAAACACTGAACCGATTTCAATATAACTTGGCAGGATTTTTCCTTTGGTGACCCTCTACCAAGTTTGTTCAAGCTGTCATGATTTGTCAAAAAACATGGCCGTTAGGGGGTGGGGCTTAATTTCCCTATATATCTGTATAAGACATTTTAAAAATCTATTTGTCAGAAACCACTGGACCAATTTCAATATAACAGCAGAATTGTTCCTTTGGTGATCCTCTTTCACTATTCAGTTCAAGCCATCATGATGGATGAAATAAACATGGCCACTGGGGTGCAGGGTTATAAAATTTATACAAAAATTTTAGAGCAGTAAACTTGGCTGAAACTTCAACAGTAAGTATGCAAAGCTGTTTGCTCAGGTGAGCGATATAGGACCATCATGGTCCTCTTGCTTTTTTTTTTTTTCCCCCATTGGACCTAGCATGCCAGTTATGCCTGTTTTTGAATCTATTCTGTTCTAATTATTCCCCCCCCCCCCTCCCCCCACACACACCCTTGGATGGGGACGCCAGTGCTGATAAGATCTGCACCAAAAGCAATATACCCCCTCCCGCTTGAGCTAGGATTCTGATATTTATGTCTCCTCCCTTTAGGGTAGGGAGATGTGTATTGTTTTTTCCCTCGGGCGTCTGTCACAAATCTTGTCCACTCTGTAACTTGAAAATGGTTCAAGCTGTCTCCACACAACTTCATATAAATATCAATCAACATTATCTTACATGCAGAGCACAAGAACCATACGTCTTGCATTTATACTTTTTGAGTTATTTCACTTGGAACTTTATGCGTCACAAAATCGTGTCCGCTCTGTAACTTGAAACCTGTTCAAGATATCTTCAAGAAAGGTCATGTAAATATCAATCAGCATTAGACAACATGCAGCGCGCAAGAACCATAACTCTTGCATTTATACTTTTTTGAATTATTATACACCTGTTTGAAAAACGGGACATATTATTTTACGGGGTATGACGTCCGTCAGAAAACTTTTTCGTTTCCGGCTAACGCCTCCTACAGTTTACATCCGATTAAAATGAAACTTGGTATATAGCTAGACCATGATGTGAAGCAGCAAATATTGTTTTTGGGCTACAGACCACCAATTATTAGCAGAGCTATGCCCCTTCGAAAATTTCAGAAAACATTTCGTTTCTGGTTAACTCCTACACTTTACATCTGATCAAGCTGAAACTTCATTTATAGTTAGACCATGATGTGGAACAGTGCATATTGTTTTGAGGTTACAGTCCACTTGATATCAGCAGAGTTATAGCCCTTTGAAAATTCCTTTAAACTTTTCGTTTCCGGATAACTGCTCCTACAATTTACATCTGATCAAGCTGAAACTTCATTTATAGTTAGACCAAGATGTGGGGGCAGTGCATATTGTTTCTAGGTCACAGTCCACCAAATATTAGCAGAGTTATGTCCCTTTTAAAATTTCATTAAACTTTTCGTTTCCGGCTAACTCCTCCTACAATTTACATCCGATCAAGCTGAAACTTCATTTATAGCTAGACCATGATGTGGAGCGGCATATATTGTTTCAAGGTTACAGTCCACTAAATATTAGCAGAGTTAAGCCCCACTGAAAATTTCTTTAAACTTCTAGTTTCTGGTTAACTCCTCCTACAATTTATATCCGATCAAGCTGAAACTTCATTTATGCTATAGTTAGACCAAGATGTAGAGAAGGGCGTATTGTTTTGAGGTTACAGTCCACCAAATATTAGCTGAGTTACGCCTAGTGGTGGGACGATTCATCGATGCATTGGTGCATCCCGATACGCTTCATGTATCGATACACATGATGGAGTATCGATATGATAAACGCTTCTATTCAGATTCGCTTATTTGTGTTCGTTACATTCTTTAATCCGGTCTACAAAGTGACATTTTCAGAGCGCGATTTTGATTGGATGACGCTTGACTGATAGCCAATTGCATTTTGCTTTACTCTCATTATGATGGCAGACGAAACTGTGGTTGGAATTTATTCGCCGCCCAGCGGTAAAAATACTAGTTCTGTATGGGAATGTTTCGGCCATCCTATTCTTACTTTTGAAGTTAGCCATTTTTAGTGTTTCAGTATTATGGACAATGCATGTTTAAGGGAAACCATATAGTTGGGGTCATAGTGTTGTTCAAACACATGTTCTAGTTCATTATAATTTCAACACAAAAACATGTTGGAACTTATTAGAAGGTCATTCATTGGTAGGGCTCTTTTAATGAATATCCACAACATATATTCCTTAAGAAAAATAAGAAACATGCCAGTAATTTTTATTCAAAAAGTGTGTTATCTAACTGATAATACAGGTAAATAATAACGTTACTTTACGCATGTTAAAGTTAAATAAAAGTGTAGTTAAAAGAGATTCAGAACCACCACAGAGTAATGTACATCCAGTATAGCAACTGTAGTTACTCTGAATTGTTCAGAAGGCGGTGTCGCGAAAAAAGGCATTAACTTAATTACATAATTAGATTTATATGATTTGATGGACCTGGATTTTGCTCTATATCCATATTTTCACACTTTCTTACAACCAGTGGCTTCATCCAATATTAAATTTACATTCAGAGACAAGGCTTTGTGAGAAAATTTACTATTCCTTGAAAAACAACCAACATGAACACTTTGTACTACATGCTTTCACTATCAATTTAATTTCTCAAAATCAGTCAGATGGAAATGCATTCTACTTCTTTTAATGTATAAATAAGAATGGGTCTTTACTGAGGCATCTGTGTAAAACAGATATACATAAATAATCTAACCATGTACTGAAAAACTAAATACATAGAGGATATTCAAATGTTTGGAGTGAATATGACTTTTATTTCATCGAGTGAAGTGAAAAAATGTATATTTCATGAGTGCCGAAGGCACGAATGAAATATACATTTTTTCACTTCACGAGATGAAATAAAAGTCATATTCACCACAAACATTTGAATTTTCTTTTTATTATATACATCACTTTCGACAGAAAAGATGCAAGTCTTGCATTTGCAAGGGAAAGTCTGACACGCAGTTTTGTCCCTTGGCGCCATGACGTTCATGTTTTGTTTTGTTTGGTGACGTTAGATATGACGTCAGAAACGCGCACTGACGTGTAAAAATAAAATAAAAAGAAAATTTACTCTTTTTCAGTGAATACCATAAAAATTTTCATCTCATGTAATGAAAACATTAATGTAAATAAGAAAAAAGTAGATCCAGATCTTATATTTTTCACTGCTCAGAGGAGTGAAAATATAAGTTTTATATTTTCACTAGTGAAAATATAAAACTTATATTTCACTAGTGAAAATATGCATTTTATTTCATTAATAATTCTCTATATTTCATTACTTTGTATATAATAAAATAATTTCTCTTCTGTTTTGTTTCTTTCTTTACAAAAAAAATCCATTTTATTATCTGCATATATAAGCCAATGCAGTGAATGGAGTAATGAACCTCTTTATTTTACAATGAAGTTTACCACCTGATTATTCCAAATGAGCGTATCTCCAGCAGCAATTTCCAATTTCTAGAATTATCAAAGTTCAAGTCTAGATATGCTCCAGTTCATACATATTCAACACCTGATGTAGCTCCACGATTATTCTGGTGCAATTTTATAAATTTATCTTTATCAACTTATGAAGACGAGCAGATTAAATAAATTTGAAATGGCTATGTTCAATCCAGATTAGCTTTAATAACTGATTGTCATTTGATAGTGCTTCACCTAAGCATCAACAGATTAGCCCGACCAGCTATGCCTACCCTTTTCTGTTTTCAAGAGATTTTCCGATGTCCACAAAAGAAGGGTCATAACGTATAAATGGGCCAGCAGTCGTCAGACAACTCCGTGTCACTGAGGTGTGAATAAAGTAATTTCATGTAGGAGGAATGAATTAAATGCCTGATGTCTTGCTATATTCAATATAGAATAAGTAGATTCTAATACTTTCTTTTCGTTCAGCTTCCGTTGCTAAGCACAACATCAAAGATGGCGTGTGGTGATTGACAAAAGTAGCGCGTGTATTACTACACCGAATTTTGAAGTCTATGTTTCAAATTGCACTATCTAAATCGATTTCAGTTACAGTTATGTTAGCGAAATAGAAAAGCTATAAAAAAATTCCCCTGCTTCACATTCAGTTCGCCGTAATAGTGCCGCATTGCGTCTGATTAAGAAGTAGTGCGCGTATGAATATAGCGGTGATGAAAATCCGCTTGTGACGTAGTAAAAAACCCCATGCGATTGCATAGAGCCTGCTAGCTGTCGCTAGCAGACTCAAAAACCGTGAAACGATAATACCCCGCCATTATCATGTCGTTGGCAGATAACTCACAAATTGACGTCACAAATTGACCAAATTTGCCCATTAGCAATCCCAGACAAGATCTCCGTAGTATCGATGCACATATCAAAACAGAAACTAGCGAGTGTCATTGTTTTCTGCCAACAGATGATTGCATTCGCGCAATCAGATCAAGACTCGATGCCCAATAAACGGAATCAATGGATATTACATGTATATTATAAATCGACCAACAGAGATTGTTCAGAGTAACCTGTGTGGCTTATCAGAGCCTTCTTTGTCCGATATCGCTTGCGAGCCTTTTTCCAATGTTCACCGTTATTTATACACTATTAACTTGGGTATTTCACAGTCGGGACTTCGAAATTACAGTATTCTCCTAAGAAGACATTGCATGAAATGTCAGTCTATTTTCTGTTAAATAAGAACAATGTGCTGCTGATTTTTTACCCAGCATATTAAGCTTTAATGCGTCTCGTCAAGCGAAAAGGTGCCCTCGAGCATGCGCAAAATGCGGATTCACATTATTATACGCATGCGCAATGTATCACCCGGGCATTTGCTCTCCATTGATACATTCTGTTGTATCCAATTATTCTGGCAGCGGAGAAAGGATGCCCTGGTCAGACTATCTGCGCAGTCTGATTTGGGACTTCGCTGTCCGCACATGCCCCGAAAGCACATTTTTTCTCGGCGTGGGCCTACCTACGTCTGTTTAATTAGAAAAAGAACGCATCAAACGGGCCTTTTCTATACATGATTAAGCTATTTCAGGGATAATTAAAACAAAATAGAATCAACCTTACTAAATGTTTAAAAGTTAAATAATCATTTTTATTACGTACCCGTTATATTAAAGTTTGTATTTTCAAAAGTATTTCCGTTCTTAATTAAATCTATAATAAGAAAATTATTCCAGTCTTCGCTGATTCTGCTTGTCACTACGTTTTGCAGTAGCGTAGATAATGACGCTACGTCATTCGTAACTAGGGCAACGGCGAAACGTCACAGATGGTCCGACGCCAGCTGCTCGGTGCAATCTATAAGATCGTAATTTGAATCGTGGCGTTATTAATGACTAATTGCGATTACAGCAGACGACATTTTGAAAACAACCTTTGACTTATCTAGGATGTAAACAGTAACACTTGTGCTCATCTCTGAGCTGTCAGTTTGTCACTTCTCTAAAAGTATGAAGGCCACTTTTGATAGGCCCTGTCGGCAGGAACACTTATGCATCTCCTAATCCTGGATCTCGTCCTGTGAAATTTCCCTGTGTCATCTACGATGGAACATACGAGGGCGTGTCAATAAATAACCAGCCTATCCCATTTCCGATGGACCGAGACGGTCACGATTTTCATGCTTTGTTTCAATATATGTTTTATACATGGGTACAAAATTGCACACGTATCGAGTCATTCTTTAATAAGATGTTGAATGTCAAACATGGCTAGTGATGCAAAGGCATGCTTTTCATCTAAAGTTGAGTACCGTGCTGTAATTCGGTACTTGTATTTAAAAGGTAAAACAGGCAAGGAAATACAAGGCGAGTTAGCCGATGTTTATTGGTCTTCTGCACCATCTTATGTTCAGGTTAAATTCTGGGTAGGGGAATTCAAACGCGGTAGAACGTCTTTAGAAGATGAAGCCAGGTCTGGACGTCCATTGGATGCCACCGAAGAAGAAATGTGTAAGAAGGTTCGGGATCTGGTATACTCTGATAGGCGAATTCAGGTGGAAGAAATAGCGCAGGCATCAGGCATTTCACATGGTAGCGTTTCAACAATCTTACATGATCGTTTAGGTATGCGCAAGCTAACAGCCCGTTGGGTCCCCAAATCTCTTAGCGATGAGCAAATGGCAACCAGAGCATCAGTATGCAGCGCCTTGTTGAAGCGTTTTAGGTCAAAAGATGATTTTCTTTTGCGTCTGGTGACTGTAGATGAGACTTGGGTTCATTATTATTAGCCAGAGAATACAGCTCAGAGTCGTCAGTGAGTAAGGCCTGGGTCCCCGAGGCCAAAGAAGTTCAAGACGCAACCATCTGCTGGCAAGGTGATGGCCACAGTATTTTGGGACGCAAAAGGCGTTATTATGTTGGACTTTGTACCCAAGAGAAGTGCAATAACTGGAGTGTACTATGCAAACTTGTTAGGCCAGCTGAGAACCGCCATCCGTGAAAAACGCCGAGGTAAACTCTCTAAAGGTGTTTTGCTGCAACAGGACAACGCGAGTCCACACTTGCAAAGCTGCAATGGATGCTGTAGAGAGAAACGGGTATGAATTAATACCACATCCTACCTATTCCTATTCCCAAACTTGAAAAAGGATATCCGTGGACTTCATTTCCGGTCTGATGAAGAAGTCATGCAGGCACTTGAGGAGTGGGTCAATGGAAAGGACCCTGGCTTTTTCAGTTCTGGGCTGATGGCACTTGAACACCATTGGTCTAAGTGCATCACACTAGAGGGCAATTACATCGAAAAAGAAGAGGTGGATCTCAACCGGAAATAAGTTAGGCTGGTTATTTATTGACTCACCCTCGTACCAGGAGTTGTGATAGATGGTATTATCAGGTATCATCAGGGTTGCATGGGAATGTCTGACAGCGTCTACTATGGATTGTAAAATGTAAGCTGGGAATGCTTTCACTGCGGAGTACCCAATTTCGACACGTGCATGTTCAATATGACAGGTTTTGAAACAGCGAACTCCTTCTCAAACTTGAATGACACCTGCAATACCGAAACATTAGACTCGAGTTTTACCAACCCATTAGCAACTTCTTTGCCAAACAAAGTTGCGCCAGGACAGTCATATCTACCGCTGAAGACTCTAGGCCATAAGGTCGCAAGGTAAACTTGTCCAGCTCCAAAACATTTATCCATTCAACTAGAACAGACATTATCATGGGCACTGAATCATGGCTAAGTCCAGATGTTAATTCAGTCCAGGGCCCAGTTGTTCAAAGCTAACGACGTCGTTAGTTAACGATTTGTTAAAATTTACATCGAGTGATACGCAAATATGCTGAAATTTTTTGCTGAAAAAATGTGAATAGCTTTTGCAGTGCAAAAGCTACTCACATTTTTTCAGCAAAAAATATCAGAATATTGTATATTGAATTCGCTAAAACAGTTAACGAAATGACCCTTAACGCGCTCGTTAAGCTAACGACGCTTTGAACAACTGGGCCCAGGTCTTCCCACCAAACTTCAACAGCTACACGAGACGCTGCCCGACACTACGAGAACTAGCCTGTTCAAATATAATGAAAATTTAACCACCAAAAAAAAAAAAAAAATGAAAATTTTCAGATAAAAAATCCTGATATTTTTAATATTTCTGTTCAAAACATAGATTGTGGGTTCTTGTTAGAACCGCCTTGCTTTGGCGGTTCTAACGAATACCCACAATCTATGTTTTGAGCAGAAATATGAAAAATAATGTATACCGTGTAAACCCCGGTTTTACTATATAAAAATGGGGTTAAGAGGGTCAAAATTATTTAGGTATGTTTTCATGATGGAAAGGCCAAGGTGGTGGAGTATTTGTATTAGTTTCCAGCCTGTATGATAGTGAAGAACACGAGAAGCTCGAGGTTGATCAAGATTTGAACTGATATGGGCCAAAGTAAAGGTACAGGGTTCTAAGGACCATTATGTTGGATCCTTCTGTCGGGCCCCTGATAACCATGATACTGAATACTTTGATCGACTACAGGCTTATATCACTAGAATCCCAATTCATAATGGAGCTCACGATGGCTTCGCGGTGACTTTAATTTGGCCGACATCGACTGGGAAAATGAATGCATCGTCCTACCCCGCACATGGAGCAAAGTGTTAAGTTACTTAGCATTACTAAAGACTCATTCTTGGAACAAGTTGTAACATAACCTGAGAGAGTCACTGAATCAAGCTCAACCATCCTTGATCTGTTTTTACAAACAAAGAGACTCTTCAATCAGGTCCTCATAGTCCCGAAAAAATGGGTAATGTGTTTGTTTGTTCGTTTGTGTTGAGGTTTTACGGCCCAGTCAACCCAATAAGGTCATATCGAGCGCTATCAGTGTACATAACCACACTTTTTCTGGGCAGGCTTAGTCCTCTAAGCGGGCAGAATGTGTTCCCTTCGTAAAAGTGCAGTATACTAAGAGTAACAAGTATTGTATGATTATTCACTGAAATGGCAGATCTTAAAAGCTGGACCACAACCAAAGTACCTTGGAGTTGACCTGACGTCTAGTCTTTCATGGAATACACACATCAACAGTGTTGTGAAGAATGGCGATGGCATGTTAAGTTTCTTGCAGTGGAATCTGCGAATCAACAACCATCACGAAATCATATCTATGTAATTTTGACCCCTTAAACCCCACTTTTATATAGTAAAACTGGGGTTTACAGGGGTATACATTATTTTTCTTACTTCTTATTTCTGCTCAAAAAACATGTATTGTAGGTACTCATTAGAACCGCCTCGGCGAGATGAGGTGGTTCTAAGGAGTACTCACAATCTATGTTTTGAGCAGAAATATGGAAAAAAAAATATATCAGAATTTTTATCTGAAAACTTTCAGTTTTTGGTGGTGAAATTTTCAATATATTTGAAATTTGGAGTATTGCTCAACAGTATGGAGCCTGTCAGCTAGCCAGGCCAAACACGAGATAGAGATTGTACAGGTGAGAGCAGCACGCTATGCAACAAACAGATATGGAAACACAAGCAGCGTGATTGATATGTTGGAGGTAGACTCTACCAGAGCCTCCTATACAAAGAAGCTGAGACAGTATGCATCCTCTTCTTTCCAAGGACTATTCCTATCTGGAATTCCTTGTCAGCTTCAGCTGATGCTCTTGACTTGGTATCTTTCAAGCAGGAGCTCTCCAAGTACCGTGTTCATTTTAATACAGTTAGGGACCAAACTGCAAGTAGGACCTAACAATGGACTTGAGCTGGGTAGGGTAGCATAGTCGGTTTGGAACGAAAACGCAGTTTGAACTCATTTCTAAAAAATAAAAAAAAAAAAAAAAAAAAAAGGCGGTTTTCCTATTGCTGATTTCTAACTGTTCTAGTTATTTCCATTTTTCTACCGCCAGCAGCATCGTATTAGTCAACTGACTGAAGGTATTTACTCCTTAGATGTAGATGTAAATGAAACGTTTTTTGTTTTTTTCCTGGAGAATGACCACCGACTCCTGATAAAAGTTTCAGCCTCTTGTTGTGTCCGAGTAAAGCGGGATCAGATGCGAATTTCTCCGAATTCCAGTTGCTTGCATCACGAAAACATGCCTATATTTATCTAAATTTGACCCCTTAAACCCCAGTTTTATCTATATAGTAAAACTTGGGTTTACAGGGGTATACATTATTTTTTCTTATTTCTGCTCAAAAACATATATTGTAGGTACTCGTTACAACTTCCTCGTCGAGGCGGTTCTAACGAATACCCATAATCTATGTTTTGAGCAGAAATATGAAAAATATTAGAATTTATCTGAAAATTTTCAGTTTTTGGTGGTTAAATTTTCATTATATTTGAATAATGAAGATATTTTTTCCCAGCAGTCTCATCTTGACGGACTGTAGATAGAATTTGTCGTCTGCTCGACGCATGGTTAAATGTAAACTATGGATAAAAATGAAAAAAAAATTGCAGAAAATGCCTTCTGATAATGTAGAACCCCACATTACCCTGTTATCACAGCTTGTTATGGGGGAACAAGGGTGGGGTGGGGTGGGTGGGGGAAAATAAGACGACATTTCATTCAAATGATCTGGTTTATGAATATCGTATAATCGAATAAATAAATAAATAAATAAAAACGTAAAAAAAATAAAAAAATAAAAAGATAAATAAATAAATAAATAAAATAAAATAAAATAAAAATAAATAAATAGATAAATAAATAAATAAATCTGCCTTTGGCAACATTAACCTATCTAGTTTGAAAATAAGGCACATCACGCGCGAATAGTGACATTCGCGTCAAGCATCAGGTTCAAAGAAGGACAACTCTTTCCCACTTGTAAAAGACTTGTTAACATAAGCATCAGGTAAACTGTGGCAATACTAATCTCGCTTTTAACCCTTTCATCCCTGAGTTTCTGAAGTGGACTCTTCCATCCTTGAATCTGGTCATAGCCATTGTTCCAAACAGGGATCTCAGGCGAGATCAAAATAGCAGAGTATATCCTGATGAGACGGCTCATCATGAGCCGTCTCATCAGGATCTACAATGTTTCCAAAAATGTTTTTGTCTACAGTTTAAAAAAGGTTAAAACAGCTAGTAAAATTCTATTAGTAGATTGATAAAGGCAAAATGTCTCCTTTTCGCGAGCAAATGTCTTTCTTCATATTATTTCATTTTATTTCAATTTAATTTAATTTATTTTTCACACCGTTCCTGATCGTGTCTGGCCATATAGATATAGTAACCGCAGATGTATATCCTGTTTTGAAGATTATCTTTTATTTGTTTGGTCTGGTAATGATTATACTAATTGGGAAGTGTCATATGAAAACGTGCTTTTGAAGCATATGTAGAGAACGATGGTCCAGGTCAGCATGCGAGTTACCAGTCTGATCAGGACCTTTGCTGTTTACTACAGAATCGATGGATACGGTATAATATATTAACAGACAGTCATAACATTAATAGGATTCTTAGATGCGCATGATGATCAGGAGCTGACCATTTTGTATACGCTAGAAAAGAACCCATTTGAACCAAGTTTTCCCTTTTTACATATAAAGTAGAGAATTGGTAGGGCCTGAATTCTAACTGATGCATGTTTTCTACAGATGTACAGAAAATAACTAGTGAAGCCGGACCTCAAACATAATTTATGAAAGCGGGTTGTTGATTAAATCGCCCACTGAAATGGGATGGAGCCTTATTTTTGCGCAAACATATTGGACAGTTTCAGGAACAGAAAGATTAAAATTTAACCTGCTGACTAAAATACATAAAACCAGACAGCATTTTATTTCTTATCCTTCGTAGAAAATAAGACGACATTTCATTCAAATGATCTGGCTTATGAATATCGTATAATCGATCATATATTCGTTGTAACATCAAAAAAATAAATAAATAAATAAATAAATAAATAAAAAATAAATAAATAAATAAATAAAAGAAAAATAAATAAATAAATAAATAAACAAATCTGCCTTTGGCAACATTAGCCTATCTAGTTTGAAAATAAGGCGCAGTATTCGTGTATAGTGCATCAGGTTCAAAGAAGGACAACTCTTTCCCACATAAAAGCAGTTCCAAAAGTTATATAACTCAATGTATTAAAATACGAAATTCACAGGTGATTACCCTTAACGTTCGAACATCTTAACCCTTAAAGCGCTAAGAAAACTTGTAGCAGACGATATACTACGTTTTTGTTGTTTTTTTTTTAATTATTTTTTTTCAGAAAAAATAAGACGACAGTGCATGTGATACGTCTGCCTACGAGTCACATGAAATGCCTAGACTTATTGTTTCTTTGAAAAAAAAAAAGAATGTCGTCTGCTACAGTTATGATCAGCGCTTTAAGGGCTAACTCCTTGTCATATTTATCCCAAAATACGAAAAGCCCATTTGCCCAGCAAACACACAACGTCACAACAACGTCGTTACCACATCGCTGCAACGTCACGACGTTGCAGCGACGTTGTAACGACGTTGGTGTGACGCTGTGTGTTTACTGGGCTAATGGTGTGCTTTAAATGTACTGCCGGGACGGCAATCACTGCAGACTTATAAAACTGCAGTTGAATCTGGCTCTACACAGTTTGCTCAGACATGTCTGTCCGAAATATTCAGGATTTTAACCTGGCTAGTAAATGTTTTACTCATGACTGCACAACGCTTCATTGCACTGAGCCTTTCATTACTACACTTCCATCGTCTCGATATGACTTAAATAATGTTGAAATGGACGTGAAACACCAAATCTGTATCGCCATAATTAGTAAAGGATGGATAGATAATGAGCGCCTAATGGTATATAGCACATAGCAACTAATCTGTACATGTATACTGAAAAACTAGTGGTGCGTCTTTTATGCCAAAAGCTCCGTTTTCTAACATAAATTATTACAGAAGACACATTTCGTTTATCCGACAGTAGTATAGTGCCGTCCTATACTACTTCCGACTGAAAAGAGTCATGCAAAAAAAATCTATCCATCCTCGGAAACCCAAGGGTCAGGCGTTTCGAAGACTACCAAGCTAGCATTCTACATGTTGGACTGTTGACGAAACTTTTATGTGGACCTGGACTCCGGGGATGAAATCTGTTACGAAGATAGGATGACTTAAAGCACTTATTCAAAATATGTGAAATAACCACTCACAGTTTTTTAAGAAAATAATAATAATAATAATAATAATAATAATAATAATAATAATAATAATAATAATAACGATAATGATAATTTCACAATGTAGACCAATCTGCACTGGCATGCTCTGTTACCATAGCAACCATGATATTCAGTCATGGTAGACTTGCCTCCATTTTTAAAAGGGAGACAACTCCTGTGACTATCTGTTGCTTTCCTGTACAGCAAGTCCTATCCCTTTCAGAAAAGGGTCTATAAAGGAGAGAGTGTGTCCCAAAAAGGGCATTTTTCCTATAAAAGAAGATCCCCTTTTCAGAAAGGAGGAAACACTCATCTTATTATAGATAGCTCGAACACCGATAGCTCGTTTACCATGGCTAATTCGAACTCGTTTTCTGAGTCCCTCCGAAATTCTTTCGATAGTTCAAGAAAACAAATAGTTAGGGATTTTATTTTATTTTATGATGATATTGTGTGTTGTGTGATTTTTTTAGAATCGCATCGTTGAGGCGATTCTAATGAGTACACCAACATACAATTATTGTGTAGAAAATCGAAAAACAATTCCCTAATTTATCGCTATTTGCTTCCTGACCTGGCACCATAATTAACCCTCAGTGGCTCGAATTACCCATGTCTCGAACAATTTTCTATGGTCCCAAAGATGTTCGAGCCATTGAAGTTCGACTGTATATAGTGATGTAGAAAGGAGCTGATGTAAAGAAGTACTATATATAAAAGTACCGTAGATTTACTCTTAGTATTCGGACAAACACATCACGAAAGCACGCCTATATAATTTTGACTCCCTTAAACCCCACTTTCATATAGTAAAACTGGGGTTTACAAGGGTATACATTACTTTTTTTATTTCTGCTCAAAACATAGTTTGTGGATACTCGTTAGAACCACCTCGCCGAGGCGGTTCTAACGAGTACCCACAATCTATGTTTTGAGCAAAAATATGAAAAATATCAGAATTTTTATCTGAAAACTTTCAGTTTTTGGTGGTGAAATTTTCAATATATTTGAATAGGCGTGTTTTCGTAATGAGGGTTGCGCTTATATAATGTAGACCCATATCAGACGCCTCAGAAGGGTCTACACTGTTTGCCACTCATCCAGCAGTGTGTTACACACATCAACAGGTAGTAAAATGGACTAGTTTTAATTTTAGGTCAAGTATTGTAAGAGGTTCATCTCTGACAGAGCGCACCGGTCACTGACATTAATATTCGATGACATTATAGGATTAATTGACTAAAAATATCTTGTAATAATAGCATGGACAGGTCAAATACACGCAGGACCAGAAGCTGATCGGTCATTGAACCTTATTAAAGAGAACAGATATGTATTCCAGGGAGACATTTCTGTCAAATTGTTGCCTCCCTTTTGTAAAAATGTCCACTCACAAGGGTCTATGCTAAAAGGGAAAAAAAAACTCACAAGTAGATTCGTTTACAGAAGGGACTTGGGGTGTAGGCAAGCAAGCAGGAAGTTACAAATGTTACCTCCTTGTAAAAGTGAAGGAAAACTTACCAAGTATGTCAAGTCCCCTTACGTAATCAGAGAACAATAAAATAAATCTCGTAAAATAAATTTGGCAAAAACGTCCTATGAACGCTGCGTTTGGAATGGCCTGGAAATCATCATGAAAACATGCACATATACGTTTGACCCCCTTAAACCCCACTTTTATATAATAAAACTATGGTTTACATGGGGTATACATTATTTTTCTTTTTTTTTTTCTGCTCAAAAACATAGACTGTGGGTACTCGTTACTGTGGGTACTCGTAACGGGTACCCACAATCTATGTTTTGAGCAGAAATATGTAAAATATCAGAATTTTATATCTGAAAATTTCATTTTTTTGGTGGTAAAATTTTCAGTAAATTTAAATAGGCATGTTTTCGTAATGATAGTTGTAGAAACTATAACTGACATCACGAAAACATGCCTATATAATTTTGACCCCCTTAAACCCCACTTTTACATAGTAAAACTGGGGTTTACAGGGGTATACATTTTTTCTTATTTCTGCTTAAAAACATAGATTGTGGGTACTCGTTAGAACCGCCTCGCCGAGAAAGTTTCTGCTCAAAAACATAGATTGTGGTTACTCGTTGGAACCGCCTCGCCTAGGCGGTTCTAATGAGTACCCACAATCTATGCTTTGAGCAGTAATATAAAAAATATCAGACGTTTTTATCTGAAAATTTTAAGTTTTTGCAGGTGAAATTTTCTATATATTTGAATAGGTGCGTTTTCGTAATGGGCCACAACGGCGAAACGCATTCTTCCCGAGAGCATCAAAAGAAGAAGAGTAACAATGACAAGACACAACGGCACAGCTAGACTGGCTCCAGTCTCCAGTGACACAACGGCACAGCTAGACTGGCTCCAGTCTCCAGTGACTAAATATTTTTTTCCTATAATACTATAGGGATCAACATGGTTTTTCATGCATTAACATTCGCCAGGTCCCGTGGGAGGTGTTGAAAACCGCGGCCTTTAGCCGCGGTTTTCAACACCTCCCAAGGGACCTGGCGAATGTTAATGCATTGAAAAAACATGTTCGATCGCTATTTTTGCATAAAAACTGAAAACATTTGCTACATTTCGCGTTATTTCTTGCACTATTTTGTTTCGCCTTTTCACCGATGTCTCGCGAACGCAATTTCCACTGACTAAGCTCCTTCTAGGGCCGGGAAGTACACATCACGTAACGGCAGCAAATCTGTGGCCCCGGTATGATCATATTGAAAGTTGCGTAGCCGTGCATTACCAGCGCGTCAATTGCCTTGTTAATACATGGCTTTTCGCCGATTAATGCACGGTTGTTAATAACGTGCGGCACTGCTTTTTATGCAATAATGTTTGATAATCCACAAAACTAAAACCAAAAAAATACCATGACTATAATGGATGGTCACTAGCAGGATTATGAGAAAAAATATATTTAGTCACTGGAGACTGGAGCCAGTCTACAGCACAGCTACAATAACCGATACAGAAGCGGGTCCACGATGATTTCAGAGTGGGGTTCGATTTGATCAAATTAACGTACTTCTTACTCTACGTATTAGGGCAGACAGGCTTGAGCAATCAGCAATCAACAGTGTAGCCCCTGATCAGATGCCGCAGGACGCGGCGTCTGATCAGGGTCCACGCAGTTTGTCACTCATCCAGCAATTTTACACACACTGATAGGTAGTAAAAGGGACTTGTTAAAGAGGAGTATAAGGTAAAGAATACGGGGTGTAAATATTTAGGGTGAATACGATATCCTAAATTTATCAAATTTATCCAAAATTTCGCACGAAAATGAAATTTTGAGTCAAAGGGGGGTTCAGTCGGAACACCTCGAACCTCCCTCTGAAACCGCCCCTGCGATGTACAAATAAAGAGGGTCTGTAACAGAGGAACCGCCTTGGAACGGACAGAAGATACAATACTATAGGAGGTGTGTGCGTGTGTGTGTGTGCGTGCCCGGGACGCGGTGGATGTGGTGGGGTGGGTGGGGCTTAAACTAGTTTTACTCGATTGAAACCTCATCCTTATCAGCTGAAGCACCTTAGGACATAAACGCAAGAATACAAAACTAATGAAAGTACAAACAGGAAGAAAACAGAATGAAATGAGGATAGCCCTTGAAGAAATTGACCACAATGATAATATGATAGTAAGAAAACGTAGCACATGAAATAAGAGGGCAGCTTCGTAGGTCTGATTTTATTGCAGCGTGTGTGCATGTACGTGTGTGTGCATGCGTGCGTGCATGTGTGCGTGCGAAACCCGTTGTATACTTTAGGCAGGAATACCAGCATATATGAATGGCCACTTGTTTTAATAAGGAACTAGCCAGACAGCATTCTACGTAAATCTATATCGGGCCGTCATCGGCCCGTCAGGGTAGCTGACGGGCCGATGACGGCCCGATGTAGATTTACGTAGATCTACGTAAATCTATATCGGGCCGTCATCGGCCCGTCAGGGTAGCTGACGGGTCGATGACGGCCCGATGTAGATTTACGTAGAATGCTAGCTGGGTAAATTAGCAAATTATCCACCAGTATTTACTAGATTCAGCATGTATATTTGCACATTCTTCTACCGCACCTCTTGGACAGGTCTATTTCGGATGCACGTCCGACTGGAGATCAGTAGGTCACGGGTTCGATCCCTACCGGGTCCGGCAACATTCTTCGTGGAGATTGATCATGAAATATTTTCTACGGTCAATCTCTCCCTTCCGCTGATTCAAGAATGGTACTTGTCATTTCTGGCGAAAGAATGTGCGCAAGTACTGGTTAACCGTTTAGAGAACTAAGCTTGCCCAGGAAAAAAGTGTTGCTAGGTAAACTGACCGAGCTCGACATGACCCCAGTGGGTTGACTGGGCCGTAAAACCTCAACACAAACATAAAACCGGTCTATTTTCAACAGCAGCGTGTCTGGTTGATTTTTATTATTACTGCGATTTATAGAAATTCCTGTATTTAATGCAAACAATGTAGACCCTGTTCAGACGCCGCGTGTTGCGGCGCATGATCTGGGTCTGCAATGTTTGCCAATTACCAGTTAGGGGATCTCCAGACTAAAATGGGTTAGATCGTCATATTTGCTTGACGCTGCTTACAGTATTTGTACGTAAATAATTGACGTAATTACATCTTGTAGTCAGCTGATATAATAATTAGCAAGCTGCTGAAATTTCTATTCACATCAGTACTTTCCACTGGTTTTGAAAATAACTACCGTATTACCTACTCTAAGTATTCATACACCATGATCCCTTACCGTACGTGTCTTAACCCATTGTAGTCTGAAGACCCCTAAAAGGGTAATTGGCAAACAGTGCAGACCCAGATCAGACGCCGCAAAACGAGGAGTCTGATCAGGGTCTCCACTGTTTGCAAACGGTTCAGCCATTTCTCTCTAGGAATATCTAAATCTCATAGCCGGACGTACCTAAATTTGAAATTGGACTCTTCCAATATATAGTGTCGGGTAGTCTATTCACTCTGCAATAGGTTATGGCGACTTGATACTCTTGGTGTAATTACTGCCATTGTTGACAAGGGAGGCAGCTTTTGGGACTTCCTGTTTGCATTTCTGCACATAAAACCCTTTCTGAAAAGTAGCCTATTCTAAAAGGAAAAATTGGGGAGCAAACTGTTTCCTCTAAGAGTAATCTCCCATTTCAGAAATGTAGGCGGCAAAAACATTTTGACAGATACCTCCCTTGAAAGTATATCTGATTCCGTTAAAATCTGAATCAGTAACGAATCCCAAGCCAACTTCACACACTCTATATTCTGCTACCCCTTAGCGTCACGAAAAAACACTTATATAATTTTGATCCCCCTTAAACCCCACTTTTATATAGTAAAACTGGGGTTTACAGGGATATACATTATTTTTTCTTATTTCTGCTCAAAAACATAGATTGTGGGTACTCGTTAGTATGAAAAAGATCAGAATTTTTATCTGAAAACTTTCAGTTTTTGGTGGTAAAATTTTCAATATACTTGAATAGGCGTGTTTTCATAATGGCGTGTCTAAAGATTTCTTTTCGAGTGTTAAACCTGATCAGACAGAGCGTTCCATGACGTCTGATCTGGGTCTACACTGTTTGTCCAGGGTTATCTGTCCAAATACATAGGGCTAATACGTTACCGCGTAAAATCTGGGCCCAGTTGTTCAAAGCTAACGACGTCGTTAGTTAACGATTCGTTAAAATTTTAATTGAGTGATACGCAAATATGCTGAAATTTTTTGCTGAAAAAATGTGAGTAGCTTTTGCAGTGCAAAAGCTACTCACATTTTTTCAGCAAAAAATATCAGAATATTGTGCATTGAATCCGCTAAAACAGTTAACGAAATGACCCTTAACGAGCTCGTTAAGCTAACGACGCTTTGAACAACTGGGCCCAGATGAATATAATCCGCCTCTAGCATTTCTAGCTCTAGCTGTCCGTTCTTCCCTATGTACTGTTATATTGCGGATGGAATGGGTAGGGGAGGTAGTGGGGAGATCGTGAGTTCGCGCCGCCGAATCATACCAACGACTCTTAGAATGGCAGCGGTGCCTTTCGGCTAAGCGGAAATAAAAGCGAAGAGAATAGTCTGTGTCAGGATTCTGGGTGGGGCAGGAGGGGGTGGGGTGGGGTGGGGGTGGGAGGGGGCTTAACCTGACTGATACTAATACAGGGCCCGGAGATGTTGAGATTTGCTAGTCTTTGTTCACAGGTTTGCAAAAAGTGCACATATTCATACATGAAAATTTTAAAAAAAATCAGGTGGTGACACAATCACAGATCGGACTTTACCTCCGATACTGAGAGCATCACGAAACTATTGGTCCAGGAGTATTTATGGATACAAAACGGGGCTATTCCAGCGGCACGCCTGTATCTTATTCCTATAGAAAGTCACTTCGTCCCCTCTTATTCGTTCCTCTCCCAAGGATAAATGTTGACTAGGTGGAATGTTATTCAAAGTGTATAAGACGTGAAGTTTCAGCGAAAGAGAACAATGCGCTTCCTGCCACATCTAGACAACCGAAAGATTGTTGAAATGATGGTAACACACACGCGCATACACACATGCAGTAGTATTGTTTTAAAGTTTAAAATATGAACTATGTAAAACCCGCAAGAGCTGTTTGATCAGGGTCTATACTGTTTGCCATTTCAGTCATTGCTTTTCAGACATGTCACCAGTTAGTCACATAGACTTGTTTAGTAAAATTTCGCAGAAGTAGTTATTTTTGAAAAAAAAAAAAAAAAAAAAAAGAAAAAAAAAAGGAGAAAAAAAAAACAAAACACGTACCTTCTTAAACAACATGTACCTACTTACCTGTACTGATATCAGTTTGCACATGATATCATGCCAAACCGACCAAGCCATATTTTATCTAATGCCACCATGCCATGCCAATTCTGACGTAAACATTTGATGAGATAGCTGAAGAGAAATATAGTGATTGAGACGAATGTACATTTATTCATATTACAGTCGAATCTCAATGGCTCGAACATCTTTGGGACCATGGAAATTCGTTCGAGACATGGGTAGTTCGAGCCACTGAGGGTTAATCATGCACCAATTCAGGATGCAAATAGCGATAATTTAGGGAAATCTTTTCGATTTTCTACACAATGATTGTATGTTGAGTGTACGCATTAGAATCGCCTCGATGAGGCGATTCTAATGAGTACACACAACATTCAGTTCCTAAATATTTGTTTCTTGAGCTATTTGAAGAATTTTGTAGGGACTGAAAAAAGAGTTCGAATCATCCACGGTAAACGAGCCACCCGTGTTCGACCCATTGAGGTTATACTGTATGTACTAAAAGATACCATTATGAATAAAATTTCACATCTCATCAGACTTTATACTACTAATACTAAAGATCAAGATTAGCCAATGAATCTGATACTGGCCTTTGAAGTAATATATTCTACAGTTTCTGACATGCAACTGTACACCCACATCAAACCTCGATGTGAGAAAACACACCTTTTACGTCCAGCGAAGATTCAGACAGCATTTACACAACTGATCTGATAAAGCTTCCATGTAGTTCTGGAACACAACTTTGGATCCCGGTCTAACCAAAGCGCAAGCTAAGACCCTGATCATACTGCGTGAATGTCCCATCCCAGTAAGCATTCTTTATAAATCTATAGCAGGCCGTTATCAGCCCGTCAGGGTAGCTGACGGGCCGATAACGGCCCGCTATAGATTTATAAAGAATGCTAGCTGGGATGGTACTTTTTCGCAGGTTGCAACCCACTTAAAATGTGCAGTGTAATACTGGTATTAATTTTCAATACAGTTTACAAGTAAAGATGACATAAGTAATGGCGGTATCATATTCATAAGCTTTCTAAACCTTGAATATAAAAATACCGTATTTATCCTGAACATTGGGACACCATAACTCTTACCATACTTGTCCAAAAAATTGAACACGTCCATTTTATTATTTATTGGTGTGCTTAAAAGCTCCATAATTCCTTAAAAAATAGACTTTTTGTTTATCCAAGAAAGGTTTAATAAATTGATATATGGTATTAATACTATAATAAAATGTGGCATCTGACAGCCTGTAAAATTTCAGTTAGTCTCCCATTCTTGATATGAAGTGATGAAATGGCAACATTAATTCAGAGATATGATAAAAATCATTTGATTTTGATCCAGTTAGAAAATGAGAGACCAACTGAAATTTTACAGGCTGTCAGGTGCCACATCTTATGATCGTATTGATACTATATATCAATTTACTTGGATAAAAAATTGCTATTTTTGAGGAATATAGAGCCTTTAAAAGCTCCATATTCCGTAAAAATAGACTTTTTTTTTTTTTTATCCAAGAAAGGTTTAATAAATTGATATATGGTATTAATACCATCATAAAATGTGGCATCTGATAGCCTGTAAAATTTCAGTTAGTATCTCGTTTTTGAACTGGAACAAAAATGAAATGTTTTTTATCTTGTCTCTGAATTAATGTTGGCAACATTAATTCAGAGATACGATGAAAAAAAAAAAATCTTTTCATTTCAAGGAGGAGAGACAAACTGAAATTTTACAGGCTGTCAGGTGCCACATTTTGTGATTGTATTAATACCATATATCAATTTATTAAACCTTTCTTGGATAAAAAAAAATGTCTATTTTTAAGGAATATGGAGCGTTTAAAACTGGTGGATGAGTGGCAAATAGTATATATCCTGATCAAACGCAGTGTATATCTTTATCAGACGATTAGAGATGGCGTTTGATCAGGGGCTACATAGTTTGCACATGACTTTAGGGTTAATAGGACTACAATAGGTTAAGATCCCCAGTAAACACACAAAGTCACAGCAACGTCGTTACAACGTCGCTGCAACGTCGTGACGTTGCAGCGACGTTGTAACGACGTTCGATTCTGATACTGCGATACTATAACTGCTTACCATACGCAGGCGCGTAGCCAAGTGGAAGCTCTGAAGCCCCGGCTTCAACATAAATTTGGCAATTTAACCTTATTATCATCTCAAACTTGTTCAGATAACATCAAATGCGCAGGCTGATCAGTCATCGCTTTGCGCTAATTAGGTAAGCATCCAAGCTTTTTTTTAGACGAACGCTGGGCGCACATGCAGTCTTGTAGGAAATGCTGTGCTTCGTCTGAAATTTCAGAGAATCTATTAGCAGGCTTCATCTTCATAACCTTCCTGGCTACGCCCCTAGCTGATACGTATATTAAACATTGAAGCAGGCTATTGTATTGCCTGCTGATGTGTTTTACCAGTTTCAGTCCTGCAGTCAAAACAGGTATCTGTGCAAACGGTGTAAATCCGGATGAGACGGCTCGTATCGAGTCGTTTCATCAGGATATACACTGTTGCCATACTGTTTTTGAAATTAGACTGAAGCCCTCATTTGTATCAATGAGTATGCCAAAATTAATGGATGGAAAAGTCCACTTCTGAAAATCAAGGGTGCAGGAGTTGCAAGCCATGCAAACATAGATCAGACACCAATGAACGCGGCGTCTGATCTGGGTTTACACTGTTTCTCGGGTCTTTCTGGCCCAATACTTTGAGTAAATACTGTATGTTCATTCACAGAATTCCTAGCTGGAAATAGTGAAGGATACAACTCCGATCAAGTGACGTCAAACAAGTCACTGGCATCTTCTCTAACCGGATCAAACCAGAACCTGACCTTCAGACGTTGAGAGATGAACCTAGCAGACTGCAGCCGGTAAAATAAATAGAGGATATTTACTGTTTTGCTATGAATACCATAAATATTTTCATCGAGTGTAATGAAAACATCAGTATTTTCACGAGTACAAAGCACGAGTGAAAATTTGAATGTTTTCATTACACGAAATGAAAAATTTTATGGTATTCACTAAAAAAGAGGAGCATCACTGTTGACACGCAAATGCGCGCCTCTGACGTCATAACTAACCTTCCCAAACAAAACATGAACGTCAAGGTATCAACGTTCAGTTCTTAACATGTGAAGCGCCGCAGAGACAAAAAAATTTCGGCAAATTAACATTCTAGTGAAGAAAATGCTTACCAACTTTTGATAGTTTTGCTCACAGAGAAGTTAAGAGTTCAAAAGAAACCAAACTGGGATCGACCAATGAAGACAATCGAAGTAATCTGAAACGAATAGTGAAAATAGCATCGACTTGTTATTTTTCACTTGTGAAAATATCATATTCTTTCACTTGTGAAAATATCATTTTTATTCATTTCAGATATATATTGATTTCACCGCTTGCAATAAAATAAATAAGTTAACACTAAAAGTTTACTTCAAACAGTTCACTCTACCTACAAGAAATCTCACTGTTAACTTCCTGCCACTAGCATAAATTGCATTAGAGAGTATATCCCCTGATTAACGTCTAAAACCAATCGGATTAATTGTGTAATAGTTATACATGTACCCCTTTCTAACATTGGAATTTTTTGTATGGAAAAAAAATATAATTGAGGTCTGATTTTATTGCAGCGTGTGTGCATGTACGTGTGTGTGCATGCGTGCGTGCATGTGTGCGTGCGAAACCCGTTGTATACTTTAGGCAGGAATACCAGCATATATGAATGGCCACTTGTTTTAATAAGGAACTAGCCAGACAGCATTCTACGTAAATCTATATCGGGCCGTCATCGGCCCGTCAGGGTAGCTGACGGGCCGATGACGGCCCGATGTAGATTTACGTAGATCTACGTAAATCTATATCGGGCCGTCATCGGCCCGTCAGGGTAGCTGACGGGTCGATGACGGCCCGATGTAGATTTACGTAGAATGCTAGCTGGGTAAATTAGCAAATTATCCACCAGTATTTACTAGATTCAGCATGTATATTTGCACATTCTTCTACCGCACCTCTTGGACAGGTCTATTTCGGATGCACGTCCGACTGGAGATCAGTAGGTCACGGGTTCGATCCCTACCGGGTCCGGCAACATTCTTCGTGGAGATTGATCATGAAATATTTTCTACGGTCAATCTCTCCCTTCCGCTGATTCAAGAATGGTACTTGTCATTTCTGGCGAAAGAATGTGCGCAAGTACTGGTTAACCGTTTAGAGAACTAAGCTTGCCCAGGAAAAAAGTGTTGCTAGGTAAACTGACCGAGCTCGACATGACCCCAGTGGGTTGACTGGGCCGTAAAACCTCAACACAAACATAAAACCGGTCTATTTTCAACAGCAGCGTGTCTGGTTGATTTTTATTATTACTGCGATTTATAGAAATTCCTGTATTTAATGCAAACAATGTAGACCCTGTTCAGACGCCGCGTGTTGCGGCGCATGATCTGGGTCTGCAATGTTTGCCAATTACCAGTTAGGGGATCTCCAGACTAAAATGGGTTAGATCGTCATATTTGCTTGACGCTGCTTACAGTATTTGTACGTAAATAATTGACGTAATTACATCTTGTAGTCAGCTGATATAATAATTAGCAAGCTGCTGAAATTTCTATTCACATCAGTACTTTCCACTGGTTTTGAAAATAACTACCGTATTACCTACTCTAAGTATTCATACACCATGATCCCTTACCGTACGTGTCTTAACCCATTGTAGTCTGAAGACCCCTAAAAGGGTAATTGGCAAACAGTGCAGACCCAGATCAGACGCCGCAAAACGAGGAGTCTGATCAGGGTCTCCACTGTTTGCAAACGGTTCAGCCATTTCTCTCTAGGAATATCTAAATCTCATAGCCGGACGTACCTAAATTTGAAATTGGACTCTTCCAATATATAGTGTCGGGTAGTCTATTCACTCTGCAATAGGTTATGGCGACTTGATACTCTTGGTGTAATTACTGCCATTGTTGACAAGGGAGGCAGCTTTTGGGACTTCCTGTTTGCATTTCTGCACATAAAACCCTTTCTGAAAAGTAGCCTATTCTAAAAGGAAAAATTGGGGAGCAAACTGTTTCCTCTAAGAGTAATCTCCCATTTCAGAAATGTAGGCGGCAAAAACATTTTGACAGATACCTCCCTTGAAAGTATATCTGATTCCGTTAAAATCTGAATCAGTAACGAATCCCAAGCCAACTTCACACACTCTATATTCTGCTACCCCTTAGCGTCACGAAAAAACACTTATATAATTTTGATCCCCCTTAAACCCCACTTTTATATAGTAAAACTGGGGTTTACAGGGATATACATTATTTTTTCTTATTTCTGCTCAAAAACATAGATTGTGGGTACTCGTTAGTATGAAAAAGATCAGAATTTTTATCTGAAAACTTTCAGTTTTTGGTGGTAAAATTTTCAATATACTTGAATAGGCGTGTTTTCATAATGGCGTGTCTAAAGATTTCTTTTCGAGTGTTAAACCTGATCAGACAGAGCGTTCCATGACGTCTGATCTGGGTCTACACTGTTTGTCCAGGGTTATCTGTCCAAATACATAGGGCTAATACGTTACCGCGTAAAATCTGGGCCCAGTTGTTCAAAGCTAACGACGTCGTTAGTTAACGATTCGTTAAAATTTTAATTGAGTGATACGCAAATATGCTGAAATTTTTTGCTGAAAAAATGTGAGTAGCTTTTGCAGTGCAAAAGCTACTCACATTTTTTCAGCAAAAAATATCAGAATATTGTGCATTGAATCCGCTAAAACAGTTAACGAAATGACCCTTAACGAGCTCGTTAAGCTAACGACGCTTTGAACAACTGGGCCCAGATGAATATAATCCGCCTCTAGCATTTCTAGCTCTAGCTGTCCGTTCTTCCCTATGTACTGTTATATTGCGGATGGAATGGGTAGGGGAGGTAGTGGGGAGATCGTGAGTTCGCGCCGCCGAATCATACCAACGACTCTTAGAATGGCAGCGGTGCCTTTCGGCTAAGCGGAAATAAAAGCGAAGAGAATAGTCTGTGTCAGGATTCTGGGTGGGGCAGGAGGGGGTGGGGTGGGGTGGGGGTGGGAGGGGGCTTAACCTGACTGATACTAATACAGGGCCCGGAGATGTTGAGATTTGCTAGTCTTTGTTCACAGGTTTGCAAAAAGTGCACATATTCATACATGAAAATTTTAAAAAAAATCAGGTGGTGACACAATCACAGATCGGACTTTACCTCCGATACTGAGAGCATCACGAAACTATTGGTCCAGGAGTATTTATGGATACAAAACGGGGCTATTCCAGCGGCACGCCTGTATCTTATTCCTATAGAAAGTCACTTCGTCCCCTCTTATTCGTTCCTCTCCCAAGGATAAATGTTGACTAGGTGGAATGTTATTCAAAGTGTATAAGACGTGAAGTTTCAGCGAAAGAGAACAATGCGCTTCCTGCCACATCTAGACAACCGAAAGATTGTTGAAATGATGGTAACACACACGCGCATACACACATGCAGTAGTATTGTTTTAAAGTTTAAAATATGAACTATGTAAAACCCGCAAGAGCTGTTTGATCAGGGTCTATACTGTTTGCCATTTCAGTCATTGCTTTTCAGACATGTCACCAGTTAGTCACATAGACTTGTTTAGTAAAATTTCGCAGAAGTAGTTATTTTTGAAAAAAAAAAAAAAAAAAAAAGAAAAAAAAAAGGAGAAAAAAAAAACAAAACACGTACCTTCTTAAACAACATGTACCTACTTACCTGTACTGATATCAGTTTGCACATGATATCATGCCAAACCGACCAAGCCATATTTTATCTAATGCCACCATGCCATGCCAATTCTGACGTAAACATTTGATGAGATAGCTGAAGAGAAATATAGTGATTGAGACGAATGTACATTTATTCATATTACAGTCGAATCTCAATGGCTCGAACATCTTTGGGACCATGGAAATTCGTTCGAGACATGGGTAGTTCGAGCCACTGAGGGTTAATCATGCACCAATTCAGGATGCAAATAGCGATAATTTAGGGAAATCTTTTCGATTTTCTACACAATGATTGTATGTTGAGTGTACGCATTAGAATCGCCTCGATGAGGCGATTCTAATGAGTACACACAACATTCAGTTCCTAAATATTTGTTTCTTGAGCTATTTGAAGAATTTTGTAGGGACTGAAAAAAGAGTTCGAATCATCCACGGTAAACGAGCCACCCGTGTTCGACCCATTGAGGTTATACTGTATGTACTAAAAGATACCATTATGAATAAAATTTCACATCTCATCAGACTTTATACTACTAATACTAAAGATCAAGATTAGCCAATGAATCTGATACTGGCCTTTGAAGTAATATATTCTACAGTTTCTGACATGCAACTGTACACCCACATCAAACCTCGATGTGAGAAAACACACCTTTTACGTCCAGCGAAGATTCAGACAGCATTTACACAACTGATCTGATAAAGCTTCCATGTAGTTCTGGAACACAACTTTGGATCCCGGTCTAACCAAAGCGCAAGCTAAGACCCTGATCATACTGCGTGAATGTCCCATCCCAGTAAGCATTCTTTATAAATCTATAGCAGGCCGTTATCAGCCCGTCAGGGTAGCTGACGGGCCGATAACGGCCCGCTATAGATTTATAAAGAATGCTAGCTGGGATGGTACTTTTTCGCAGGTTGCAACCCACTTAAAATGTGCAGTGTAATACTGGTATTAATTTTCAATACAGTTTACAAGTAAAGATGACATAAGTAATGGCGGTATCATATTCATAAGCTTTCTAAACCTTGAATATAAAAATACCGTATTTATCCTGAACATTGGGACACCATAACTCTTACCATACTTGTCCAAAAAATTGAACACGTCCATTTTATTATTTATTGGTGTGCTTAAAAGCTCCATAATTCCTTAAAAAATAGACTTTTTGTTTATCCAAGAAAGGTTTAATAAATTGATATATGGTATTAATACTATAATAAAATGTGGCATCTGACAGCCTGTAAAATTTCAGTTAGTCTCCCATTCTTGATATGAAGTGATGAAATGGCAACATTAATTCAGAGATATGATAAAAATCATTTGATTTTGATCCAGTTAGAAAATGAGAGACCAACTGAAATTTTACAGGCTGTCAGGTGCCACATCTTATGATCGTATTGATACTATATATCAATTTACTTGGATAAAAAATTGCTATTTTTGAGGAATATAGAGCCTTTAAAAGCTCCATATTCCGTAAAAATAGACTTTTTTTTTTTTTTATCCAAGAAAGGTTTAATAAATTGATATATGGTATTAATACCATCATAAAATGTGGCATCTGATAGCCTGTAAAATTTCAGTTAGTATCTCGTTTTTGAACTGGAACAAAAATGAAATGTTTTTTATCTTGTCTCTGAATTAATGTTGGCAACATTAATTCAGAGATACGATGAAAAAAAAAAAATCTTTTCATTTCAAGGAGGAGAGACAAACTGAAATTTTACAGGCTGTCAGGTGCCACATTTTGTGATTGTATTAATACCATATATCAATTTATTAAACCTTTCTTGGATAAAAAAAAATGTCTATTTTTAAGGAATATGGAGCGTTTAAAACTGGTGGATGAGTGGCAAATAGTATATATCCTGATCAAACGCAGTGTATATCTTTATCAGACGATTAGAGATGGCGTTTGATCAGGGGCTACATAGTTTGCACATGACTTTAGGGTTAATAGGACTACAATAGGTTAAGATCCCCAGTAAACACACAAAGTCACAGCAACGTCGTTACAACGTCGCTGCAACGTCGTGACGTTGCAGCGACGTTGTAACGACGTTCGATTCTGATACTGCGATACTATAACTGCTTACCATACGCAGGCGCGTAGCCAAGTGGAAGCTCTGAAGCCCCGGCTTCAACATAAATTTGGCAATTTAACCTTATTATCATCTCAAACTTGTTCAGATAACATCAAATGCGCAGGCTGATCAGTCATCGCTTTGCGCTAATTAGGTAAGCATCCAAGCTTTTTTTTAGACGAACGCTGGGCGCACATGCAGTCTTGTAGGAAATGCTGTGCTTCGTCTGAAATTTCAGAGAATCTATTAGCAGGCTTCATCTTCATAACCTTCCTGGCTACGCCCCTAGCTGATACGTATATTAAACATTGAAGCAGGCTATTGTATTGCCTGCTGATGTGTTTTACCAGTTTCAGTCCTGCAGTCAAAACAGGTATCTGTGCAAACGGTGTAAATCCGGATGAGACGGCTCGTATCGAGTCGTTTCATCAGGATATACACTGTTGCCATACTGTTTTTGAAATTAGACTGAAGCCCTCATTTGTATCAATGAGTATGCCAAAATTAATGGATGGAAAAGTCCACTTCTGAAAATCAAGGGTGCAGGAGTTGCAAGCCATGCAAACATAGATCAGACACCAATGAACGCGGCGTCTGATCTGGGTTTACACTGTTTCTCGGGTCTTTCTGGCCCAATACTTTGAGTAAATACTGTATGTTCATTCACAGAATTCCTAGCTGGAAATAGTGAAGGATACAACTCCGATCAAGTGACGTCAAACAAGTCACTGGCATCTTCTCTAACCGGATCAAACCAGAACCTGACCTTCAGACGTTGAGAGATGAACCTAGCAGACTGCAGCCGGTAAAATAAATAGAGGATATTTACTGTTTTGCTATGAATACCATAAATATTTTCATCGAGTGTAATGAAAACATCAGTATTTTCACGAGTACAAAGCACGAGTGAAAATTTGAATGTTTTCATTACACGAAATGAAAAATTTTATGGTATTCACTAAAAAAGAGGAGCATCACTGTTGACACGCAAATGCGCGCCTCTGACGTCATAACTAACCTTCCCAAACAAAACATGAACGTCAAGGTATCAACGTTCAGTTCTTAACATGTGAAGCGCCGCAGAGACAAAAAAATTTCGGCAAATTAACATTCTAGTGAAGAAAATGCTTACCAACTTTTGATAGTTTTGCTCACAGAGAAGTTAAGAGTTCAAAAGAAACCAAACTGGGATCGACCAATGAAGACAATCGAAGTAATCTGAAACGAATAGTGAAAATAGCATCGACTTGTTATTTTTCACT
This sequence comes from Anodontia alba, assembly GCA_964016985.1. Taxonomy (NCBI): domain Eukaryota; kingdom Metazoa; phylum Mollusca; class Bivalvia; order Lucinida; family Lucinidae; genus Anodontia; species Anodontia alba. The sequence goes on from OZ024827.1 coordinate 29,671,728, forward strand.
TGTGAAAATATCATATTCTTTCACTTGTGAAAATATCATTTTTATTCATTTCAGATATATATTGATTTCACCGCTTGCAATAAAATAAATAAGTTAACACTAAAAGTTTACTTCAAACAGTTCACTCTACCTACAAGAAATCTCACTGTTAACTTCCTGCCACTAGCATAAATTGCATTAGAGAGTATATCCCCTGATTAACGTCTAAAACCAATCGGATTAATTGTGTAATAGTTATACATGTACCCCTTTCTAACATTGGAATTTTTTGTATGGAAAAAAAATATAATTGAGGTCTTAGAGTTTTACAAACACATTTCCAGTTCAATTTTCATTTCTTTCAGCCATTCAAAATATAATGTTGCCAGAATCACCCTGGGTAAGAACTCTGACCATGGTTCCAGCCTTTCTTCAACAGGGTGTCGAACAGATCTCTTCTCTCATCTGAAGAAGAGAAAGAATCATCGTCCGACAGATCCATTCTCTCTGCTAAAGACTCCAGGGAATAGGTAAGTTGGATTTATTTGGCTTCTGTAATAAGGAGAAACAGAACACTAGATTAAATGCCCCGTATGGAATGCCCTGTTTACATTAAGTAATGGGATGAACATGCCTGAACAAAACGTGTAGGCACAGATCAGACGCTGCAGGTCGCGGCACATGATCAGGGTCTACACTGCTGGACTGTCATCCAGCAGTTTTAGGTATATCAACAGGCAGTTGAATGGACGTTCAAATGTTATGACAAGTATGGTAAGAAGTTAAGCTGTCCCAATATTTATACAGTAAAACCTCAATGGCTCGAACATCTTTGAAACCATGGATATTTATTCGAAATATGGGTAGTTCGAGCCACTGAGAGCTAATCATGGCACCATGTCAGGAAACAAATGGCGATGATCTAGAGAAGTATTTTCGATTTTCTGTACAAAAATGGTATATTGGGTGTGTTCATTGGAATCACTCCATGAGGCGATTCTAATGAGTACACTGAACATAAAATAACTTTTGTTACTTCCCTTTTCCTTTCCTACATATCGAATCCCTTCTGAACGATATACTCTAAAAGGATAGTATTTGCTAGGGGAGCAAATTCTTTCCGCTTGGAGAAAACTTTTTCATATCTTTGACAGAGTTGCGTCCCCTGCGAATGTACAATCCGCCAGGGGACTGTTGGACACACTTTTAGATTTGCCACCATTTTGCCAGACCGGCCAACCTCTCACCTATATAATTTTGACCCCTTAAACCCCACTTTTATATAGTAAAACTGTGGTTTACAGGGGTATACAATATTTTTTTTATTTCTTCTCAAAAACATAGATAATGGGTATTCGCTAGAACCGCCTCGGCGAGGCGGTTCTAACGAGTACCCACAATTTATGTTTTGAGCAGAAACATGAAAAATATCAGAATTTTATCGGAAAATTTTCAGTTTTTGGTGGTGAAATTTTCAATATATTTGAATAGGCGTGTTTTCGTAATGTTTGACTCCCGTTGTGCCTCCGAAAGTGGAGTCTGTTCTGATAGGAAAGGATTTACTCCCAACTGTTTTCTTTTGGCGAGTATACTTCTTCTCAGTAGAGAGACAAAAACAATTTTGTCAGACTCACTTATAATTTGATCGTAATAGAAAGTGACTGGATCACATACACAACTTTACCGCTTTCAACCCTTCAATCCAACAATGTAAAAAAAATGCTGTAGATTTTACGGTAAATACTGGCAACTGGCTGCCAGCGCCTTTACTGTAATTTTTTACGGGAGCCTGTAGAACTTTCGCAGGAATTTCTCATAGGTAAGGATGTGTAAGCTTAAGACACGGTGCGGTAGCTCACATCCCTGCTATGTCCTATACCAAGAGCTTATTATGCTACTTGCCTGTACCTATTAGATTAATCCTACTTTATTGCATTTTAAACAAAGCGATTGACACAAGTTATAACAACATTAAATATAACTTGTGTCTTAAAATGCAATAAAATACCTATGCCCTGCCATGCGTAATTATTACTGTAAATAATCAACAGGCGCCCATAAAATTTACGGTACATGTACTGGCAGTCAGTTAAAATCTATGGGATTTTTTTTTTTTTACAGTGAACAAATAATGTGTATACAGGCTCGACGGTTCATAATAAATTACCCAGTCAGCATTCTACGTAAATCTATATCGGGCCGTCATCGGCCCGTCAGGGTAGCTGACGGGCCGATGACGGCCCGATGTAGATTTACGTAGAATGCTAGCTGGGTACATCATGAGAGAGGAGTCAACTTCAGAAATTCAAGAATGGTTAAAAATTTTGAAGCTCAGGGCCCAGTTGTTTAAAGCGTCGTTAGCTTAACGAGCTCGTTAAGGGTCATTTCGTTAACTATTTTAGCGGTTTCAATATACAATATTCTGACATTTTTTGCCGAAAAAAATGAGTAGCCTTTTTTCAGCAAAAAATTTCAGTATATTTGCGCATCACTTGATGTAAATTTTACCGAATCGTTAACTAACGACATCGTTAGCTTTGAACAACTGGGCCAGACATTTTATCTAACCCTTGTCCTGCTGAATGAATTAAGATGCCACGCCCATTTCTAATTTTCAGCCAGTCAGATTACTTGATCCATATATTGTTGATATAAATTCACAAACCTAATTAATGGCAAACAGTGCAGATCCAGATCAGTTGGCTTCTTCAGACAACTGATTTGGATCTTTACTGTTTGCAAAGGCAGGACATATCCGGGATCAGCAGGACTAAGGTAAAGGGGAATTGATACTTTCAAGGGAAACAACTTCGTTCAAACGTGTTTTGGCTCTCTTCTGAAAGGGACTTTAAAAGAAAAGAATTTGCTCCCCATGGGAGCAAATTCTTTCCTTTAAAAGTGAACCCCTTTTCAGAAGGGGTTGGTTAACAGGAAAGCAAACAGGAAATCACAAAATTTGTCCTCTTGTCAAAAATGGCGAGTATATATCTACTCCCCTTCATGCATATGTAATACTGCGAGATCTAATTTAAAGTTGTTGTTGTTGTTATTATTGTTATTATTATTAATATTATTGTTGTTGTTTTTGTCGTTGCTTCTATTCTTCTTCTCTATATGTGTTGTTATATATTTGGCGCAGTATATATTACTGATTAAATATTACGTATAACTGTAACAGGAAGCTTAATCAGGGTATATATAAATTTTAGACCTTGATCCTTCATAAATAATAGTTTAAAGATGGGTAACTGTTTAAACGGATATGGATATGGTAGATCTCTCTCTCTCTCTCTCTCTCTCTCTCTCTCTCTCTCTCTCTCTCTCTCTCTCTACCACTTTAATTAATTCAGTAATAATTCAATACGGGTGTAGGAATTCTCTTGCTCTGTCTCTCTGTCTGCCTCATACACACACGCACAGAGAGAGAGAGAGAGAGAGAGAGAGAGAGAGAGAGAGAGAGAGGGGGTAACATAAACACGCTTCATTTTTTCTATTCCATTTCAGTTTATTTTGTATGTGTGGATTATATTTGTATTATGATTTGTCCTTCATTTATTAATAGAAAATGTGAGAAAGAAAATGACGAAGTAGATAGATAGATAGAGAGAGAGAGAGAGAGAGAGAGAGAGAGAGAGAGAGAGAGAGAGAGAGAGAGAGAGAGATGTTTGTTGACTAGAATGAACTGTAGATTATATTTTATACTGTATTGTATTATTCTAGCAGTTATTTTGACGAGTAAATGACATGAACAGGGCTCTGTCCGAGTTCCTTCTGAGAATGTGTCAATTACGTTTGTCCATGGGATCTCGAAGGTGCACCATAGCTACAGATAAGAGGGGGTAGCCACATGATATTTTTCTTATTTCTCCACAAAAACATATGTTGTGGGTACTCATTAAAAGCGCCTCGCTGAGGCGCTTCTAATGAGTACCCACAACATATGTTTTCGTGGAGAAATAAGAAAGATATCAGCATTTTTCGGATGAAAAAAGTGCCTTACCTGTTGCTATGGTGTACTATGGGATCTTCATGAAAGTGTATTCTATTCTCGGGCTGTGATAGCCTGGTAGGTACTCTGTCATTGAACAAGCGTGCCTGTTCCACCGGGGACGTGGGGTTGTATAAATAAACGGTGACTCTGATTACTGTTCCTTCTGTGGCCCTAAATTTCTGAATTTCTGGGGAAAACATGTTCTTTCAGCTTGAATCATAATGACCATTTTATAATGGGGGGAGGGTGGGGTTTGAGCAAGCAGTTTTGGGACTAGTGTTTAAAAAGGCTATTTCGTGGTCCATAAAATATTAGGCCTAAAATTCCAGTATTTTTAATCCCTCAATTCCCCTGTAAGAGGCTAAATCAGAGTACACCCACTTGGCGATTGTTATTTATAAAATTTGCTGTGTTTTGAGATATTGCAATCGATTCTGCTTTAAGTCATGGTGTGTGTACGTGCGTGCTTGTGTGTGTGTGTGCTGACTGAATATGTATATTGTACGGAACCAGTACGGTCATGCCCAGAAGATGTTAATGAAATGGCATACACTCCTGGAGTATGCTAGCTCTGTTTGGGACCCACATAGAATAGTTGTCCAGGAAGAACTGGAAAAGGTTCAGAATCGTGCAGCTAGGTTTGTGACTGGTAACCGTAGTACAACTTTGAAACCTGAAGTATGACTAGCATTCTTGAACAGTTAGAGTCTATTCACAAGAGACAACAGTAGGAGTCTGTTCACAAGAGACGCAAAGGTATAGTAAACTAATATCTGAAAGTTGAGCTAGTATATATATAGTGATGACTTTCAACCCCAAATAGGCGCAGGAGGAATCAGCATCCAATGACATTTCAAGTGCCATATGCTAGAACAGACATTTAGAAGTACAGTTTTCCCCAGACATCATTAGGGATAGGAATGCACTCCTTGCATTTATAATATCCTCTGCTGAAAGTTCTGAGGACTCTAACTAGTCTTCGCAATCGTTGGTGAATGAATGTCTATTATAGAGCGTAGTCTGGCGCAAACGCCCTGTGCAAACCCGCCAGCTGATTGGTCGTTATACATTTTGGCCTTGTTAAGCCTGTATGTACAAAAATAGAATGTTTGAAAGATTACGTCAATACCAGTCAATATCCATTGTCCGCTCTTACTCGGTACACTTCGGAAGCCAGACGGGAATAAACGCAAGATTTTGATTGGATTACCTATAACATAGAAAACATTTCGATTGGTCCAAATCTTCGCCTCGCTAATTGTATCCAAAACGAGGATTCATGTGATAAGTGGGTGACAAGGTTCATTTTTATTGTTGCTGCAGAAAGATTATCTGAAGAGAAGTTCAAAGGATGTAAGATATTAAAGAATTGTTTCAAGAAGAAACGGATCATGCAGTGCTTTGTTTCCTTACCGAATTCCGTGGTTCTGGAAGTAGAAGCCGATCTAAAAGAAAGTGGCCAAAACTGCATAGACCAGGTGAGAGAAAGATTTCTGCTTCAATGTTTCAACCACTTTCACACGATTCATTTTTTTATTTTGACTCGGAACCGCTATGCAGAGCCGCTGACATCAGCGAAAACCGTCTGACTAACGACTTGTTTTAAAATAATAGTTTTATGGTACTTTTGATATCAATAAAATAAACCAAAATAAAAAAAAACAAAGGCGGGATGCATTCGACCTTGACATTTAGTAACTATCGTTATAAATATTAACCCCGTCATAACGATTCACGACACGTGTGTTGTTGCATGCAGACACACTTTATTAATAAGCTGGATTGTTGCATGTGGTGCAATTTAACTACACTTTGTGTAATATTGTCAGATTTTCGGTTTCCCTTATTTTTTGCATGCAAATAATTCAAACAAATTGATCGGATCACGGAAACGTTTTTTTTTTTTTTTTCTTTATTTTTTTTTTTTTGATAAATCAACACTGAATGGTACTCTCCACAGGCGTAGCGCTCATTACGCACATTACGTATGTGCGTAACATGAGTAAGAAAAATATTTATAATAAAGTCACATTTACATAAAATACTTTGCTTCTTTACTTTGACTCCTCTTAAAGGAAAGAATCTGGGAGCAAGTTCTTTCCTTTAAGAGTAGCTCCTATTTTGGAAACGATTCTAGGCATAGTTTTCAAGATTTTTCCTGAGTGTGTGTAAAAATAATTCCGTTTTGGCTATGTCAATACTCTTACAATTTCTAACAAAATTTAACATCATTTCAAACGACCCTGTCTATTCACTGTACACCCTAGTTATCCCCATAGCAATGGGTATATTGTGAATGCCTCCATCTGTCTTGCTATCTCCTTCTAAACCACTGGGCCAAGCAAACTTGCCTAAATGCTACATGTCACTCTTATGGTAAGGGCATGTGAGAGCAACATTATATTTCTGTCAGTCATGCAGTCTCCTCCTAAACCATTCAGTAGAATTTAACTACCTTGCTACATGATAGGCCTAGATAAGAGTGGGTATTAGGTTAATATTTTTCTTATTTCTCCACGAAAACATATGTTGTGGGTACTCATTAGGAGCATCTCGGTGAGGCACGTCTAGTTAGTGCCACAACATATGTTCTTGTGGAGAAATAAGAAAAATATCAACACTTTTGGATTGAAAAAGGCGTCTTAACTAGAGTTGAACTTTGTGCTTGAAATTTCTGTTTCTGTTTATGCACAAGTTCTGTGATCAGAACAAAATACCATTCACTTGCCCACTGACTTTGCCCAGAGTGTACTGAAATTACAATTATTGTAAACGAAGGAACATGTACTTTTCATACACTACAGCCTCTTTATAACACGGTTCGTAACATTATAACACGTTTTTTATTTACACAGTTCAAAGATGGATTCCAAAAAATGTATAAATTATATTGAAAAATGACCATAAATGGTCATTTTTTCAATATAATCTACATATGTATACATTTTTGTTTGGATATAACACAGTTGTTTAACTACATGTAACATGGTTTATGCTATGGACCCCAGCAGTAGCACATAAGCGGTTGTGGTGTAGCTTATTTTTGCTTATGTTTATACAGGTGTGCCAGAAGCTTGGTATTGTAGAACAGGATTATTTTGGACTGCAGTATCGAGGAAGTAAAGGAGAGCTCCTCTGGCTTAATCTGAGAAACAGACTTGACAGGCAGCTGCTTGGTGCTCCACCTTTTCGTCTACTGCTACGAGTGAAATTTTTTGTCCAGCCACACAATCTTTTGCAACAGACCACCAGGTACATGTATTCTCAGAACATAGCAACCTTTATATCCCAATTCGATAGATATCATGGGTTTGGCTTTGAAACCCAGCAATTGTGTTATTAAGAGGTTATGTATTTCCATTTGCTCTAAGTAAGTTTTTTAACTCCTAAAATCTGCCATGTACCCCTATAAATGAAGTGACTCTCTGCATGATACTTAACACGGAGCTGGAGGTTATTATCAGATGTGGTCTGGACCCTGCAATCTTATCAGGATTTACACTGTTTGCTATTCTGTTTTGATTTCAGACTGAAGCCCCTAATTGCATCAGTGGGCATGTCCAAACTCAATGTTGTAAAATCCACTTCAGAAACTCTTGGGGTGGAAGGGTTAATCACAATATTATCTTGATTGTACATTGTAGCTAGTTTGAATGATAAGGTTCAAGTATAAAATGTCATTAATTTGTAGGATGTACTCATCGTTTTATATATTGTGTTATAAAGAGAATGCTATGTATTATCTAATACATTGTTCATAACTGTTTTTTGTGGGCTACTGATTTTATTAGCTTTGGGCAGACTGAGAGATGGGCTTTTCAGCAGTTAAAATGTGGGGTAAATTATTCATTTTACCAGCTCCTTATCTTAAGTATTACACATCATGTATTAATTACATTTTTGTACTGGACTTTAACCTTTTAAGCTTGTTTTATGTTTAAATTAGCTGAACAGCGGACACATTTTTTCTTATCTTACAGTTTCTTTTTCTTTTTTTTTTTTTTTATTGTATCCATTTTTTTTTTTTTTAACATTTTTAAATAAATATAAGGTTTAGCCTTATTTTCCCTGAAAAGTAAGAAAAATATCGGTAATCATGGTAATTAGTAGTAATGTGTTCTGGATACTCATCAGAAGCTCCTTGATGAGGCACTTCTAATGAGTACCCATGACATACGCTTTTATGGAGAACTGAAGAAAACTGTCCCAGAATTATCAATAAATACTCCTCCTGATATTAACCCTTGTCCTGCTGAATAAATTAAGATGCCATGCCCACTTCTACTTTTCAGCCAATCAGTTTACTTGATCCAGGTTGTTGATACACATTCAAATACTGAATGTCAAACAGTGCAGATCCAGATCAGTTGGCTTCAGAAGCCAACTGATCTGGATCTACACTGTATGCAAAGGCAGGCTATATCCAGGCTCAGCAGGACAAGAGTTAAATTATCCCTGACTTGGCCATCAAATACACATTTAATATACTCCTCCTTACCTAGTCCTCTTGTGTACCGGAGTACTGGTACATGTACAGATATACATAGGTCTTGAAGCGTGGGTATCAACTAAATACATGTATTTTTCTTATTTCTCCACGAAAACATATGTCATGGGTACTCATTAGAAGCACCTCATCGAGGCGCTTCTAATGGGTACCCACAACATATGTTTTCGTGGAGAAATAAGAAAAATATGAATACCTCTGGGTAGGAAAAAGCGCCTTATCAAGAGCTATGGATATATGTATTTTTGTGTTTCCTTTCCAGGATTCTATTTTATCAGCAAGTTAAAATGGATTTGGAGTCTCAGAAACTAGTGCCAGAATCAGACGATCAAATCAGATACCTCACTGCTTTGATAGCACTTGCAGAATATGGTGAATATGACCCAAATACTCACCAACTGAACTCTTATAAGACATTGTTGGGGGATATTCATCATCCCAGTTCACAGCTGATTCACAGTATAGCGGAAATGCATAAATCACTTGTAGGAACTACCCGGGAATCTGCGCAATATAAATTCTTACAGGAGGCTTCAAAGTTACAGAATTACGGAGTTGAATATCACGAAGCTAAGGACTGTAGTGGTGAGACAGTTACTATAGGAATAGGACCAGGTGGTGTGTTCAAATACGATGATAATATGGAACTTATTGAAAAGTAAGATACTTATAGGATTGATGTAGTTGTAATTCCAGATGAGAAACTTTTTTTTTGACCAGAAATGTTGATATCGTTTTTTTATAAATCTTTTTTTATCTTTCCACAAAAAGCGTATATTGTGCATACTCATTAGAAATGCTTTGTCAAGACTGCCCACAATATATGTTCTCCTAATTTTCTAAATTTTTTTGCTTGATGTTCCCTAAAATTCCTGGAGAAACAACATAAACTCAAATTCCTAAGAAAACACCAAAATTTTCAAACACACATCCCAGATTTTTCTCAGTTTCCAGTCTGAAAATATCATGCCTAAATATTGGAACACAAGTGACAACATACCATATTCAATCTAATTACTGCACAGTGCACTCAGGGTTTTCAAAATTACTGGGAAACCTTTTAGTAAAATATGCATCTAATAAGGGCACGCTTAAAGAAAGATTAGCAGAGCACTTCATGAGAGGATACGCAATATTTGTTTCTGATTGTCTTTATAAAAGCATATGCTGTGGGTACTCATTTGAATTGCCTTGACTTGTCGAGGCAATTCAAATGAGTACCCACAACATATGCTTTTATAAAAAAAAGTAGATACAAATACATTGGCTGTAACCTGAAGACTATGAAATTGCTTGACTGTGCGCTGATAGGGGTATGTGCAGTAATTAGGTCAAATACGGTACATATTTAGTGAAATTTCAGAAAACTACCAATTCATGTATGTTTTGGTTGAAAAATGCAGCATCTGGAGCTATGATATTGTCTCTGTCTAAATCAATTTTCTGTCTTGAAGACCTTATCTGTTGTTTTTGTATTTGATCAAAAGCTGAGATGATTAATTTGGCCTCTTTGCACCTGACATTCTTTCAAACGGTTAAACCTAACAGCACTAAGCAAAATGCTTAACAGATGACATTCTAAAATTTTTATTATATTTTTTTGTTTGTTTGTTTTTCAGAAAAATCAGCTCAATATTTCATGGGAATCATCTGCTTGGCAGACAATTCAAATGAAAGATCAAGACATCTTTTCTTGGAAAAATAACAAAAAAAAATGTCATTTGCTGCAGTTGTGATTGGCGCTTTAAAGGTTGAACCATGTGTTAGGTATATGTAAGAAGTCTACAAATCCTTGTAAACAATCTGTAATGACATCTTTTCTTTACGTCTGACAACTTTTCTTTACGTCATAGCTTTCTTATTGACTGAAATTCAGAAATAAGTAACATATGATGAGTCACTGTATATACAAGACTCTATATTTACCCTGAGTGACCATGTCAGACAGGCAGTGTAGACACAAATCTAATGCCACAGAAAGCAGCATCTGATCAGCAAAGCTGTTGATAAGGCGCTTTTTTCAACCGAAAAGTATCTGTGTTTTTCTTATTTCTCGAAAAAAACATCTGTTCATTGTACTCATTAGAAGCACCTCACCAAGGCACTTCTGCCGGCCTCAGTGGCTCATTAGATGTGCCGTCCGACTGGAGACCAGGAGGTCGCGGGTTCAACCCCCGCCAAGGTCGGCAAGATTCTTTCGTGGAGATTGATCATGAAATATTTTCTACGGTCATTCTCTCCCTTCCGCTGATTCAAGAAGGGCAATTGTCAGTTTCTGGCGAAAGAATATGCACAATACTGGCTAACCGCTTAGAGGACTAAGCCTGCCCAGTAAACGTGTGGTTAGGTAAACTGACCGCGTTCGACGTGGCCCCATCGGGTTGACTGGGCCGTAAAACCTCAACACAAACAAACCAAGGCACTTCTAATGAGTACCCACAACATATGTTTTCATCGAGAAATAAGATAACTAGTTACCTGATACCCACTCTTATCCAGTGCTTGCGCTATCTGTCAAAATCAGGAAGTCCCAGGACTTCCTAGCTCCAATATCTAGAAGTCCTGGTGATCAAATTTTTTCATTCACTTTCAGAAATTCAACCTCAGTACTCTTAAACTCTCAATTATGGAGTAAAACTGCCCTTGTTAAGCTAAATAACACATAAATTCATTCTAAATTTTTGTTATAAATGACTAAATATCTTTATAAGTTGGGAGTCCCAGACTTCCTGGTGTTGATTTTTGGACGTCCCAGGGCAATATTTGGGAGTCTCTGACTCCCAGACTTCCCTTAATGCAATCACTGCTTATCTAGACCTATGTGATCAGGATCTGTACTGTGTACCACTAATCCAGCAGTTTTTTCAAACACATCATCAGGCAGTGAGATGGACTTTTCCAAAGTTTAACTTTAGGACAAGTACATTTGTACCATAGTCAACCTGATTACCGCACTAATCGGTTAGGATTTTCAAAAATAACTAGAAAAAAATTGTAAAATATCCACATAATAAGGACACACTTTAGAAAGAGATCAGCAGTGGACTTCATAGTGGGATTATTTATTGGTGCTTAAATTATGTGATATGTTTGTCTGAATTTCTTTATAACTGAATTTTTATAAAAGCATATGTTGTGGGTACTCATTTGAACTACCTTGAAAAGTCTTTGAAAGCAGATGTTGTTGGTACTCATTTGAATTGCCTTGGCTTGCCAAGGCAATTCAAATGAGTACTAACAACATATGCTTTTACAAAGAAGCAGATAAAAATACGTGGCTGTAATCTGAAGACTACGAAATGCTTGACTAAGCGCTTACATGGATACATACATGTATGAGATAATAAGGTCAAATACAGTACACTGATATAAAGCCTTTAAGCGAACTAGACCTCCATTTTACAGGGGAGGATAACTTGTGTGACTCGATGTTTACTAATGATGCTTTTGAAAAGGGGTAATCAAAATACAGTTGCTGGAAGTGGTCTTGTTCTCTCACAGGAGCCCAATCACCCATAGCTTTTAAATTTTTGGCTGGTTCCCTAACTTTTTGGAGAAAGTACCTATACCCCTAATGTTAAATATTCATTTTATGCAGTCTGGTCCCAAAGTCAAATACGTTAGTCTTTATCCCTGTCTCTTACATGTATCGTACATGTATTTTAGTATTTTAGAATTGGCACCACATCTGTTCTGTATGAGTGTTAAAGATGCCTTTAATAGAGCTATGTGCCTGTAATTTGGAAAGTACATGTAGTTATGGCGGTGGGATTTGTGAATGCTGATATGCATTAATTTTTCTTATTTATTTTTCTTCTTTTTTTTTTCTTGTTGCAGGGTGACTTTTGAGATGATCACAAAGGCTGTTCACACAAGGAAATGTTGTGTACTGAAAGTGCAAAATGACAATGGATTTGAGACAGAAATTGTGTTTAAACTGAGCACGCCAAGTGCGGCGAATGCTTTGTATAGGTGCTTGACAGAAATGCATTCCTTCTATTTATGTGATACTGTTCATAATGAAGTGTCAATGCAGTTCAGCAGGGATTTAAAAGGAACACTTGTCTCAATTTTCAATGAAAATACAACGTTAGGTAAGTCAGATATTATTGTTCTGTAAGCCATTAAAGACTGAATAAACTCTGCCACACTATATATTGGAAAAGTCCATTTTTATTATACGCCCATTCGAAAAACGGGACGTATTATGTTACGGGGTATGGCGTCCGTCCATAAACTTTTTTGTTTCCGGCTAACTCCTCCTACATCCGATCAAGCTGAAACTTGGTATATAGTTAGACCATAATGTGGCGCAGCGCATATTATTTCAGGGTTACAGTCCACCAAATGTTTGCAGAGTTATGCCCCTTAGAAAATTTCTGTAAACTTTTCATTTCCGGTTAACTCCTACATTTTACATCCAATCGAGCTGAAATTTCATATATATGTAGACCATGATGTGGAGCAGCGCATATTATTTCGAGGTTACAGTCCACCAAATATTAGCAGAGTTATGCCCCTTTGAAAATTTCAGTTGACTTTTCGTTTCCGGCTAACTCCTCCTACAGTTTACATCCAATCAAGCTGAAACTTGATTTGTAGTTAGACCATGATGTGGAGCAGCGCATATTATTTCATGGTTACAGTCCACCAACTATTAGCAGAGTTATACCCCTTTGAAGATTTCTATTAATTTTTCGTTCCTGACTAAATCCTCCTACAGTTTACATCCAATCAAGCTGAAACTTCATGTACAGTTAGACCATGATGTGGTGCAATGCATATTGTTTCGCGGTTACAGTCCACCAAACATTAGCAGAGTTATGCCCCTTTGAAAATTTCAGTAAACTTTTCGTTTCCAGCTAAATCTTCCTACAGGTTACATCCTATCAAGCTGAAATTTTATTTGTAGTTAGACCATGATGTGGAGTAGCGCATATTGTTTCAGGGTTACAGTCTACCAAATATTAGCAGAGTTAAACCCCGTTGAAAATTTCTATTAATTTCTATTAATTTTTGGTTTTTGGCTAAATCCTTCTATAGTTTACATCCGATCAAGCTGAAACTTCATAAATAGTTACACGATGATGTGGCGCAGCACATATTATTTCAAGGTTACAGTGCACCAAATATTTGCAGCTTTATGCCCCTTTAAAAGTTTTTGTAAACTTTTTGCAGCACATTGTTTAGAGGTTGTAGTGTGCAAATTTTTTTTATAGTAGGTATATTTTTTGCATATAACTAAAGTTTTGGTCATATGGGCAAGATATTGATTTTTTTTTTTTTTTTTTCTTCTTCTTTTATTAGATTTGCAAGGAAAGATAGCCATTATTAAATCTTTATGAATACATAATTCTTTTTGGATTTTTTTTTTTTTTTTTTTAATACTCTTCTGATTTGGCTCCCTTGAAGAACAAAAATAAAATCAGTATTAAACAAGTTAAAGGTTTACAAAAAAAAGTCTTGCAGTATTTTTTTTTTTCCTGGTTGTTTATTTTTGTTTTGTTATTGTTTGGTCCGATATTGAAGTATAGGAAAAACAAATCAGCCAAAGGCTCATATGAGCTTATAATATAGTCATGCTTCTGTGGTATGTCCTCCGTCAGAAAGCACTTCTCCCTATTTTCCCAGGAGGGAGAAGTCACTTCTTCCTTAATTCCTGGGCCAGTTGGTCGCTTAGGTTACAGTTCACCAAAATCAGCAGAGATATGCCCCAATGACATTTTTTTTTTTTTTTTTTTTGTAAGTCCACTTACAGTTTATATCCGGAGCACTGAATTATACAGGAGCCAGTTTTTGTGCTACATCTTTTTACTTGTCACGGGCGTATAATGCCCCGCTTGGCGGAGCTCTTGTTTAGTTTAGGTATGTCATGTTATTTCATATAGATACTCCTAAAGAAAAATGGTTTGACTACATGTATTTGCAAACAGTGGAGACACTGATCAGACGCCGCTTCTGATCCAGCCAATCAGATTACTTGATCTGGGTTTTTGGTAGAAATTCACATATTTAATGACAAACAGTGCAGATCCAGATCAGTTGACTTCTTCAGAAGCCAACTGATCTGGATCTGCACTGTTTACTAAGACATAGCATGTGGTGTTCAGCAAGAAAAAGATGAAAAAGTCTCATTGATATCTTGTTTGACCACCAAGGTCTGATTCAAAATCGAAAATAGGAAGATGACATTCATAAGTTAATCTGCTCTAAGTGCACTTGCAGGATTCTGGTGAAATATTATTCATGCAGTCAGATAATCTACATGTATATAAATAAAAGCAGGTCTACTCTGAAAGGAAACAATTTCCTTTTTGAGACTGAGTTGACCCCTTTTCAGCAGGAGGGTGTGCACTGTGCAGGAAAGCAGACAGGAAGTGATTTAAGTGATCTCCCTTATCAAAAACGGTAAAAAAATCTACCAAACAATCTACCGTGCATTTAGTCTTATAATCTTTACTACTCTTTTGGCTAATTCAGTAGATGTCGAATTGATGATACTTTTCTTATTTTTCCCAGAAAATAGGCTTTGACATTTCATGCAGATTGTCTCCTAAGGAAATGACAATGCCTGTTTTCTGGGAAAAAATATGAAAAAAATATTTCAAAGTATCGTCTACAGAAACTTTTACCCGGAGTGCTTAGCGTTAAATTGTACAATGGTAAGCCAGCCTCGGTGGCTCAGTTGGATGCGCTGTCCGACTGGAGACCAGGAGGTCGCGGGTTGAACCCCCGCTGGGGTCGGCAACATTCTTTCGTGGTGATTGATCATGAAATATTTTCTATGGTCATTCTCTCTCTTCGCTGATTCAAGAAGGGCAGTTGTCAGTTTCTGGCGAAAGAATGTGCACAATACTGGTTCACCGCTTAGAGGACTAAGCCTGTCCAGTAAACATGTGGTTAGGTAAACTGACCGCGCTCGACATGAACCCATTGGGTTGACTAGGCTGTAGAGTCTCAAAACAAACAAATGTACAATGGTTATTTAACATTCAGGTATGGAGTATGTGTTTGATATAAAGCGCACATCAAGAGAAGCCCTTGACCATGCAAGACGCAAACTATATAAACCAGAAGTTGAGAACTGCGGGCAGTTACATGTAGATCAACATTTGACAGAAAGTCAAGAAAATATCAACTGTGATATGGAATACAATCAGGCAAAGAAATGTCAGGTAAGGGATTATATTGTTATGGTTTAACTTTTACATAGATACAAAGGGGTGTCCTCATAATATTTTCCTCATTTTTCAACTATAACATATTTTGTGGGTATTCATTAGAAGCACCTTGATGATACCCACAACATATGTTTTTTGTCAGAAAATAAGAAGAAATATGTTTTTATGCCAGACCGCCTTTTTTCTTGTGCCATTTTACCCTTTAATTCGTAGCACAAGATAAAGTGTTTTTCTGAGCTTAAAAGTATAGATACACAAAAAAACTGCATAGGCAATATTATTTCGTAGACACTGATCATGAAATATTTTCACCAGTCATTCTCTCCCTTCTGCTGATTCAAGAAGGGCAGTTGGTCAGTTTCTGGTGACACGTTGTGCACAATACTGGTTAACCACTTAGAGGACTATGCCTGCACAGTAAACGTGTGGTTAGGTAAACTGACCATGCTCGACACAACCCCATTGGGTTGACTGGGCCGTAAAACCTCAACACAAACAAAATTAAAAGCGCATCACAAAGACACCTTCAGATTCTATCTACCATACAATTTTTTTTGTGGAGAAATAAAATGTTTTGTGTGTGGATGTCCCTAAAAACAATTTTTAAAGTGTACCCATAGTATAGGTAGATATATATTTTACCAAGTTTTCCCAGTATTTTTTGAAAAACTTCAGCACACAGTGGAGTAATTAGGTCGAATACTGTAAGAAATGTTAGCCTAAACTGTCAATAATAACCCTTATGCACCTCAATTAACCCATTTTAGACTGAATAGCCAGGTAGACTCTCCACACACTATATACATGTATTGGAAGAGCAGAATTTCAGTTTTAGGTAGATCAGGTTATATGATTTAGATTTTCCTAGAGAAAAATGGCTAAATTATTCGTAAACGGTGGAGACTCTGATCAGACGCTGCATTCGGACGTGTCTGATCTGGGTCTCCACTATTTGCCAATTACTGTGTGGGAGTATCCAAATTAAAGTGGCTTAAACACAACTATCTGGAGTTGTGATCAGTTGATAACTAGATACAGCTGATTATGATAAGAGCACACTGTACTAAAGCTACAAATAATTAACTTTTAATTGCTTTAAAGCAAAAGCCATTTGTGGTCAATATTTTGTCTTATTTATACTGAAATAACTATGTATTGGGACTCTAATTTCTAACCATACATGTCTTAACCCTTGTCCTGCTGAACTACACCCATTTCTAATTTTCAGCCATTCAGATTACTAGCTCAAGGTTGTTGATATAGATTTACATACTAAATGGCAAACAGTGCAGATCCAGATCAGTTGGCTTCTTCAGAAACAAACTGATCTGGATCTACACTGTTTGCAAAGGGTTCAGCAGAACAACTGATCTGTATCTACACTGTTTGCAAAGGGTTCAGCAGGACAAGGGTTAAAATTTTAACGTTTTACTGCCTCTTGATGTTTCTAAAACAGCTGGGCTGAGTGACAAACAGTGTAAACCCTGATCACAGTGTTAGAAATTAACTTTTTTCACAAGTAGCAAGAAGCTGCTACCTGGTCTGAAAGTAGGTAGCAAAATGCATCTACGTGGCAGCAAAAGGTGTTGCCCCAGTGCCATGGGTTAAACCTTCAAGTGCTAAGCATACATGTATATAGCAGACAGCATTTTCAAAGTATTTTCTTATTTCAGCAAAAATGAGGCCGGACATTACAAGTGATAGACGAATCACATGAAGTGTCAAGTCTGATTTGCATTGAAGACATTCACAACACAAAGTTGATAATGTTCAGGGCATTATACCAGGTAGCAATGTTTTGCTACCAACAGTTTGACCAGGTAGCAAACTGAATTTTCAGGTAGCAAATTTGCTACTTGCTACTGTTAATTTCGAACCCTGGATCAGATAAGGCATTTTATGGCATCTGATCTGGGTCTGCACTGTTTGCTCAGGCCTGTCTGTCCCGAATTATTACAGTAATAAAACTTGTAGTGCTTTTATTTTCGACATCACATGAGAAGCAGAGCAGTCATACTCCTGACTTATCACAGTAAAGATCAGGGCCCAGTTGTTAAAAACTAATGATGTGGTTAATTAACATATTGTTAAAATTTTAATAATTAAATATGGCATAAATATTTTTGTTGAAAAATGTGAGTAGCTTTTGCATTTGCAAAAGTTACTCACATTTTTTTCAGCAAAAATACCTGGGAATAAGATATTGTACTTACTAGAACAGTCAACATTTTGGACACTAATGAGCTCGTTACACTAAAGATGCTTTGATTAACCGGACCCAGACCCTGCGAATTCTGTAGCATTTGATTAGGTCTGTTTGCCACTTGTCCTGCAGTTTTTAGGCACATCAGCATGGAGGGTCCTTGGACTTGTTCTAATTTATGGAAAAGTATGATTTGGAATTGTTTGGGTATTTAGGATAGATATACGATATTTATGTATTTTCTGTTATCTTTCAGTAGTTATTTTGGTTGGCCATTTCTCTTTTTCTTGAGCTGCGTTAGAATCTTGTAACACTTTCCTTTTCACATGCCCCTGGCTTTAATCTCTAAAACTACTTTTTATCAAACTGAAATGGACTAATATATATAATTTTTTTCTGATTTGTTAAGCAAGGAAAAAAACCAAAACAAAAAAAAAACAACATACATACATGTACATGTATATAATATATATATGTATGTATGTATGTATGGTTATATACTTCTTAGAGGCATGGTGAGGCAGATCTAGCAGAGATCTCATTAACTCCAGATTTTATAAACAAGAACTTCAAGCTACCATCAAAATGTATTATTAACTCAAGGTATATTATTGCACAGTTTATTTCACAAATCTCAACGTTTCGGCTAACGAAAACCTTTTTCAAGAGAGTTCAGTTCTTTCAATGATACACCATCTTATCAATACTGTAAACCATTTTGAATACAGATGTTATGCCTTACGTCGTCATGACATCCTATTACCGGTGCCAAGATGTACTACCATTTTTGCGCCAAAACTGGAGTAATCTTTTCAACAATCAGATCACCTAATGTGATGCGGTTCACAATGAAATAGTACAGTCCTTAGTAAATAGAATAAATAAGTAAAATAAAATGGAAAAAAAAACTTATGTATTTAGTCCACAATAAATGCCTCAAGACAATCTTAGTTCATGTGTGCACATTAAGCTGAAAATCTCATCATATATATTCTCATTGTTGCAGATAAGAAGAGGTGTCAGGTACATGTAAATATTTTTCTTATTTCTCCATGAAAACAAATGTTGTGGGTATTCATTAGATGTGCCTCACTGAGGGCACTTCTACTGTGTACCCCAAGTTTTTTTCGTGAAGGAATAAGAAAAATATCAATACACATGTACTTTTAAATTTTGGTTGAAAAAAAGCTCTTTATCTGAAACTATGTAGTTCATTGAGTTAATTTTTAATACATTGTA
The DNA here is from genome assembly GCA_964016985.1 of Anodontia alba. Lineage (NCBI taxonomy): Eukaryota > Metazoa > Mollusca > Bivalvia > Lucinida > Lucinidae > Anodontia > Anodontia alba. Next base: position 29,690,828 of record OZ024827.1, read on the forward strand.
AGGTTTTAACCCTTGTCCTGCTGAATAAATTAAGATGTCACGCCCACTTTTAATTTTCAGCCAGTCAGATTACTTGATACAGATTGTTGATATAAATTCACATAATGGCAGACAGCGCAGATCCAGATCAGTTGGCTTCTTTGATCTGGATCTACACTGTTTGCAAAGGCAGAGTGTAATCAGGTTCAGCAGGATAAGGGTTAAAGTTCAAGATAAATGAGGTATCCAGATAAATGTTAAAACATACATGTACATTGTAGGTACTCAATAGAACCACCTTAATAAACATGTACCTCATTGAGGTACTTCTTATGAGTATATACATAATACATTGAATATATGCTTTATTGGAGAAATACATGTGAGAAAAATATCAATATTTTTGGTTTGAAATTTAGCACTTTATGTGGAGCTATTGATAATTAGGTATAATTCATAATGACTATTTTTAAATTTGTTTAAAAGACTTTAAGTACATGTAAAATGTACCTGTATTGGCACTTTATGTATCAGTCTTTAACCACTCCCTGGGCTAGCAGACAACGAATAGACAGTATTTTTTTCCCTAGAGAAAGGCTTTGACATTTTATTCAGAGTGTCTCCTTATGAAATGTCAAAGCCTATTTTTAGGAGACAGTTTGCATGTTAAAGCCTTTTTTGGGGAACAAAACAAGAAAACTGTTTCAAAGAGTTGTCTGCTGAAAATTTTTTGCCCATATATATATATATATATATATATATATATATATATATATTTAAAACATAGGGCTTTGTTGTTTCATGTGAATATTTCCCTTTAGAGAAATAAGAAAAATATTTTTAAAATGTTATCTGTTAATACCCGATATTTTAAGTCAGTGTTTTTTTTATTAGACTTCAGGTCAATGTCTTAAGAGATGAAAAAACAGTTATTTTTCATACATGTAGCTCCTGATAAGGTTCTTATTTTCTTCAAAAAAGTGTTGTTACATGTACATTGTATTTTACCTATTTTTCCAAGAAAACATATGTTGTGAATGCTCAATAGAAGTGCCTCCCCGAGGCACTTCTAATGAGCATTCACAACATATGTTATTGTGGAGAAATAAGAAACAATATTTGCTTAATACCCATTCTTATCTGGACCTGTGATTCTTATACAATTAATACCCTATTTAGCCTTAATATTGGGACACCTTAACTCCTTGTTTAAATTAACTACTTGTTAATGGGCAGCAGAGTGCTTGTTAAGGAAGAGTATTTCCTGAAATTCTTGGATATTTAATGCCAGTTCTCCATAAAAACATGTTTTGGGTACTCATTAGAAGTGCCTTAGCAAGGCACTTCTAATGAATGCCCACAACATTTTTTTATAGAGAAATAAGTTAAATTATCCCAGAATTATCGCTAAACACTCCTTAACATGTCATCTGAGGTAGTCAGTCTTTCTTTGTTTGTGTTGAGGTTTTACAGCCAAGTCAACCGAATGCAGTCATGTTGAGCGTGGTCAGATTACCTAACCACACTTTTACTGGACAGGCTTAGTCCTCTAAGTGGTTAACCACTTACCAGTATTGTGCACATTCTTTCGCCAGAAACTGACAGCTGCCCTTCTTGAATCACGGAAGGGAGAGAATGACTGTAGGAAATACTTCATGATCAATCTCCACGAAAGAATGTTGCCGACCCGGCGGGGGTGGAACTTGCAACCTCTGATCACCAGTCGAATGTGCATCAAGCTGAGCCACTGAGGCGGGCAGTTCTACTTTTGCTTTTGCTGTTTACTTTAACATGCACACCAGGGCCCAGTTGTTCAAAGCTAACAATGTCGTTAGTTAACGATTCGTTAAAATTTAAATTGAGTGATACGCAAATATGCTGAAATTTATTGCTGAAAAAATGTGAGTAGCTTTTGCAGTGCAAAAGCTACTCACATTTTTTCAGCAAAAAATATCAGAATATTGTGTATTGAATCCGCTAAAACAGTTAACGAAATGACCCTTAACGAGCTTGTTAAGCTAACGACGCTTTGAACAACTGGGCCCTATGTCAATAATTTTGGTTTAGTCATTCTTCCCCACATGCCTGGTTTTGACTTTAGTGCTTAGCATGCTGGGTAAAACTTTAGCAGATGACATATTGAAATATTTTTCTTTATTTTTTTGCCAAGAAAACAGGATTTGACATTTTATGCAAATTGTTTGCTTGACGTGTCAAATCCTGTTTTTTGGGGGAAATAAGAAAAAACTCATTTTGTTTGCTGAATTTGCTAGAAAGTGATAAAGGTTAAATTTGTCACTTTCCTACTTTTGTGCAATACATATAAAAAACTTCAAATTTATTTTCCTAACTTGGCTCCCTATTAATATAGTTTTGAAACTGTATATAAATAACAGCTGATGAGATCTATTAGGCATGTATTCGCTGAACCAACAAATATTGCGTAGGCTTTTTGTCTAGTTTTGGTTCGATATAAATACTGCTTGTGATGATGAGTCATCTTAGAGGGCTGTTGATAAACAGAATAATTAGCTAAGCATTTCTTATTTCCCACAAGACAAAGTATTTTAGGATATGCCATCTCATTAGAATTATCTCTGTGATTTGATTCTAATCAAATGCCACCAAATGTGTCAAGTTGGGAAGGAAAAAAAATGTCAGAATAATTGAAACCTTAACTTTAAAGAATTTCCAATGGCCCTGAATATTGTTTACAGTCAAGGAAATTAATTCTTTGTGACCGAAACTCAGCTGTCTCATTGGAAAAGTATATGACGTAATGGGATGGCCTTCATTAGCCTACATACCCAGTTTTATTTCAAATTATGATGCATATCCAGTTTTGAACACATGTTGCAAAATTATTTCTTTATTGAAAGTACTGATCTTATTGTAAGGAATGTTGAGCATATTTTTATTATTTGTCCACCAAAATATACCAGTATGGAATTGCATAGCTCGGGGCTCCAGATAAGGCATTTTTTTTTTCAACCAAAAAGTATTGAAATTTTTTTTTTGGTTCTTCACAAAAACATATTTTGTGGGTACCCGATAGAAGTGCTTCCAAGAGGTGCTTTGAAAGAGCACCTGCTACTTTGCTTTTGCGGTGAAATAGAAAAAAAGTATTTGTATGGATATACCCTATTTGATTTAATTACCACACTGTGCACGTAACTTTTTCAAAAATACCTGGAAAAGGTGTTAAGATGTGTATCTACCTACTAAGGGTACACTTTAAAAAAAAAAGATCGGCAAAAGGATTCATCAACTGATAATTATGTGATGTTTGCAGTTCAGATGGGTACCCACAACATATGCCTTTATAAAAAAGTACATAAAAGTACACCGGCTGTTATCTGAAGACTACGGAATTGCTTGACTGTGCGCTTATAGGGACATGTGCCGTAATTAGGTAGAATATGGTATTACATAATCTTGAGCTATTTTATTGGCTGCATTAGAGTTGCATTGCTGCAGCATATGATTTTCATAGCTTAGATCAGGGAGGGTGGGGTGGGGGGGTGTCCAGATAGATATTGGTCTTGTTTCACCACAAAATATAGTCGAACTTCAATGGCTCAAACATCTTTTGGACCATGGAAATTAGTTTGAGACATCATTAGTTCAAGCCACCGATGGTTAATCATAGCACAAGGTCAGGAGGCAAATGGCAATAATGTAGTAATGTCTTTTACATCAGCTATGAAATAATGGTATGTTGAGTGAACTCATTGGAATTGATGAGGCAATTCTAATAAGTACACGCAACATACTTTTTCATGATAAAATAAGAAAATTTTCCTAAAATAACCCTTTAATATTTGTTTTCTTGAGCTATTGAAATAATTTCTTAGGGGCACAAAACTGAATTGGAGTCATCCACAGTTACCAGTCATCCATGTTCGAGCCACTGAGGTTACACATATTGGGTACTCATTGGAATCACTTTAGCGAGGAGCTTTAATCTATTAGTATCCACAACATAATATGTATTCACTGAGAAATAAAAACTGTCCCTGATGAAAAGGGGTTTACTCTAAAAGGAAAGAATTTGCTCCCTGCGGGAGCAAACTCTTTTCTAATAGAATAGACCCCTTTCTAGAAGGGGACTAGTAAATAGGAAAACAAAGACGCCACAAGAGTTGTCTGCCTTGTACAGAATTGCAGAAAAACTGCCTTGTTTGTCCTGGTAGACAATCCCCTTCAAAAATTCTTTTTTTTTTTTTTTGCATGAAAATATACATGTACTCAATGGAATTCTCTCACCAAGTTGATGCCAATGAATGCCCATATGAATTGTTTTTGTGCTTAACCCTTAAAGCGCCAAGAAAAACTGCATCGGAAAATGTCGTCTGTATATGTCGTCTGCTGAATATTCTTGCAGAATTTTCAAACCTATTTTTGCATACAGGCAAACAGTGTGGACCCTGATCAGACTGCTCCTAAAGGAGCAGTTTGATCTGGGTCCACACTGTTTGCAACAATGACCTTAAAGTAACGGGCAGAAGACAAAGCAGACGACAATAGTTGTGGTTGGCGCTTTAAGGGTTAAGTATAGCGAAGCTTAAATACCACTTCAGTTATTGCCTTATTCAGTGCTATGATCCTATAAGCCAACTGAAACCCAGTTTCCTGATTTCACATTTATTTATACATTGTCACTGAAATATCGGTGAAGTATTGACCCATTGTTATCCTTGGCAGATTCGTACAGTGTTGTTTACAAGTGTAGGTCTACTAGGTCACACAGGTTAACCCTTGTCATGCTGAATAAATTAAGATGCCATGCCCACTTCTAATTTTCAGCCAATCAGGTTACTTGATCCAGATTGTTGTTATAAATTTGCATACTTGATGGCAAACAGTGCAGATCCAGATCAGTTGGCTTCTGAAGAAGCCAACTGATCTGGATCTACACTGTTTGCAAAACAGGGTATATCCGGGTTCAGCAGGACAAGGGTTAAATACCACAATTTCTCTAAATACCTCTTACTTGTAAAACATATTGTTTCATTATAAGATGGTTTGAGACAAAGATGGCAAAAAGGTGGACCTCAAAAATGTATTAAAAACAGAAATGTATACAGTCGACTCTCGTTATCTCGAACTCGCTTATCTCGAATAACCGCTTATCTCGAAGTGAAAATCTGGTCCCTGTTTAAAGACAGAGAGCTACCAAAAGGCAACAAAATATTGTGGAAAAGAGGAGAAATTGCTCCTTAGGAGCAATTTCTCCTCTTTTCCACAATATTTTCAATATATCTCTTAACTTAGGAGTCAAATTACATATTCATTCTGCTTAAGGTGCCGTACGATGAATTGTTTTCCTCAGTTCCGCAAATCTGATATGTTGAAGTACGGATATCTCGAAGTGTTTCATAGCGTCCCTTGGAGTTCGAGATAATGAGAGTCGACTGTATAGCATGTATAGTTAATAGAAAAACAACCATTTATAGTCATTTTTCTATATAATCTAAACATTTTTGTTGGATACAACAGGGTTATTCAGCCAAAATGTTTGTTTTTTTTTGTCTAGGGTCCCAGTAGTTGTGATACAGGTCTAAATGTACATTGTATTCTTGTCCGATGACCTGTGACTTTGGATTACAATTTCTATAAGACATTATACAGCTGGGAACCAGAAGTCTCAGGTCACCGGACAAGCGTATATTTTTACCTATATAAAGAGGTTGTGGTGTTTTCAGAAACTTAAACTCCTCACCTTAGTTACATAGCTAGAGATAAGTTTGTTTTTTTTTTGTTGTTTTTTTCAGTCCAAAATATATTGATATCATATTTGAGCCAGCGCATGACAAAACCTACAAATGGCATGTGCGCCCAGCGAAGACTCAGATCAGTCTGGGAATCTGGCCAGTCTAATCAGAGCCTTCGCTGTCCGTATGAAGAAAGCTTGGTTCCTAAGCTACCCATAGAATGCACAGCGAAGACTGACCAGATTGGGCGGTTGCCCAGGCTGATCTGTCTTTGCTGGACACACACATACCATTTTGTAGGTTTTGTCATGTGCTGGCTCATTTTTTTATTACATGTGTTCCTCATTAGAAACATTTCGCAGAGGAGAAATAAGAAAAATATTTATTTGGACACTTCTGATCTGGAGTTCTGGTTACTCAGATGACCTGTGGTCAAGCATGTTTTTGCATATTATTAACCCTTTTTATGCTGAATAAATTAAGATACCTCATATCTAATTGTCCGCCAATCAAATCACATACTTAGTGACAAACAGTGTAGATCCAGATCAGTTGGCTTCTTAAGAAGCCAACTGATCTCGATCTACACTGTTTTCAAAGGCAGGGTATATAGGGGTTCAAGGGTTAACCCTGAAAGCGCTGATCACATCTGCAGCAAATTACATTATGATTTTTTTTTTCTGTATTTTTCTGGATAGTTTATATAAGGCTTACTGTACATTTCATATGAACTGTCTTCTAGACCAAGTCTTATTTACTCTGAACAATGATAACAAAAAAAAAGAAAAAAAAAAGAAAAAAAAAAAAATCAGAATGTCTGTTGTCTGCTACAATTTTGATTAGCACTTCAGAGGAATTGTTAAGGAGGAGTACTTGGTTATAATTCTGGGATAATTTTCTCCAGTTCTCCATAAAAACGTATGGTGTGGGTACTCGCCGAGGCACTTCTAATGGATACCTACAACATACATTTTTATGGAGAAATAAGAAAAATTATCCCAGAATTATCACTAAATACTCCTCCATAACAATATCTCTGCACTTTATTTTTAAAGGTTAGGACACACTTGAAATGGCAACATAGTAGTTATGATTTAAATGAGTGGATTTTAAAAATTTTCATGTTGCATATTTACTAACAGACTATAGTTAGGGCAGTTCTAAAATTTCTGACTTAGAAATGTTAATCGTTGTGACAGTAAATGTTCTGAAAATTCGAAAAGTAAAATCTTACTTTCAAACAAGTTTGAAGGATTTTATAACGGGGGTAACCAGTTTTGCAAAGGGAGACAATTATTGTTACTTTCCTTTGCTGCATTAGAGAGGATAGATAATTAATTTAGATAACTTTCATACATGTAACTAGTTTAGATAGTTTGGTCATAGGTCTGAATAAGAGGGGATATCTCCAAAATATTTCTTATTTCTCTATGAAAACATATAGTGTGGGTACTCATTAGAAGTGCCTCAGTGAGGCGCTTCTAATGAATACCACAATACACTACAACCTCTTTATAACACGGTTTGTTAGAATACGGTTTTGGATATAACACGGTTCAAAGATGGATCCCAAAAATGTATAGATTATATTGAAAAATGACCATAAATGGTCATTTTTCAATATAATCTATACATTTTTGTTTGGATATAACACGGTTGTTTAACTAACACGGTTTATGCTATGGACCCCAACAATAGTGTTATCAAGAGGTTGTGTTGTATATGTTTTTGTGGCAAAATAAGATAAAATTGTTCTTTTAGGATGAAAAACAAACCTTATCTGGAACTGTCCTTTAGTGATTTTTTAATGTTTGTTGTTTTTTCTGGTAACAATTTTCAAACATCTACTGTAAACCTTTTATTTTATTTTCAGGCTCTGGAGGAGAAACTGGTGCGATTGGAGGAATCATTCCTTTGTTGTATCTGTAGAGACGCTGAAATAGCTACAGCTCTGTGTCCGTGTGGCCATGTGACTTGTTGTTCTGAGTGCTCAGAAAAATTGACAGAGTGTCCGTTGTGTCGGAAGAAAATTGAACATATTCAGAGGATATTTTTGCCCACAAACAGTCTACTGAAATGCCAGTCATCGATGTCCGGAAAGGTTCATGGGATAGTAGGTCTTTCAAAGTTGTGATAGCTTTTGTCAGGTGGTGCTTGTTACATTTGTGTTTGGGCTAAAATGTGAAATGGCTGTGCATAGCTAAGCTATAATATACAGAACTTTTAAATATTTTATGTAAAAATGGCAAATTTCTTAAAATTTGAGATTGAATTTGTGTCAGTAAGGTATCTAGCCTGATAAGACAGTTTATGGTGTAGTTTTACATAGCTCCAGTAAAATTACTTTTTTCAACCAGAAGAGCTGATATTGTTTTTTATTTTTCCATGAAAATGTTACTATACATGTATGTGGGTACTCATTAGAAGTGCCTCGCTGAGGCATTTCTATTAATGAATAGCCACAACATATGTTATCATGGAGAAATAAGAGAAATATTTTGTGGATAGCCCTTCTTATCTCTCTGAAAATAGGATTTGAGTAATATATCAGTCAAAAATTAGAAACAGTTAACCCTTGTCCTGCTGAACCCGGATATGTCCTGCTTTTGCAAACAGTGTAGATCCAGATCAGTTGGCTTCTTTAGAAGCCAACTGATCTGGACCTGTACTGTTTGCCATTAAGCAAGTGAACTTACAGCAACAATCTGAATTAAGCAATCTGATTGGCTGTCAGTTAGAAGTGGGCATGGCATCTTAATTATTCAGCAGGACAAGGGTTAAAAGTCAGAAACGGAATGGCAAAGAGTGTAGATCCTGGCAAGATGGCTTATTGTGAGCTGTCTCATCTGAATCTACTCTGTTTGCAAAGGCATTTGGTTTTGTCTGCAATGCTGAGAGCACAAGTTAAAATATATACCGGTATATAGATATTGATTTTAGTCTAATATTTGTGTAATAATCACCCAAGTTGTGCTATTGAGAAAGCCAAAAGCAATATTATTATCATGTTTACTCTAAATATTGGGACATTGTAGCTTTTTACCATATTTTCCGTAAAGTTTGAAAGAATCCATTTTACTACTGGTGACAGTAACTGTTGTTGTGACAAAAAATTGCTGGTTAACCCATTAAAGACTGGGGACCCCTAAATGGGTAATTGGCAAACAGTGCAGACCCAGATCAGACACAGAGAATACGGCATCTAATCAGGGTCTCCACTGGTTGCAAATAGTTCAGCCATTTCTATATCATAGCCTGACATACCTAAAATTGAAAATGGACTCTTCCAATAAATAGTGTGGGAGAGTTTATTCAGTCTTTAGTGGGTTAAGTTTAGACCGTTTCAGATGTTGCATTCTTTTGTCTCCAAGTTTTAAGGCCTGTCTGTCCCAATACTTAGGGTTAATAAGTATTTGCATTTGGTAACAGAAGAGGCTAGATCGGCTGTGTAGCATCAGAACAGATTCTTAAAGGATTAAAGGAACCTTTAGAGGAATGAACACATACAGAAACATGGAAAGAGCTGAAGTGTTGAAGTTTTCTTTGCCAGACTAGCTGGTTTTGGCTGTCTTGTTTTAATCCTTGTCCTGCTGAATAAAGATGCCACACCTCACACCTATTTCTAATTTTCAACAAAGTCAGATTGTTGATTTAAATTCACATACTTAATGGCAAACTATGCAGATCAAATGGCTTCTTTAGAAGCAACTGATCTGGATCTACACTGTTTGCAAAGGCAGGTTATATCCGGGTTCAGCAGGACTAGGACCCAAAACATGTACTTAATAAAAAGGGGATACTTGTAATAAGGAGCAAAGGTGAACATTTGCTGATCTACAGTACAGGTCGGATATTGCAGATGTGAAGGCTGACTTCGATCTTCTTTGATTCTTGGCGGGGTTGCAGGGAAGTTTCACACAGCATATCTTAGATAAGTGCCATTCAATGATTGATGGATGAGTGATTTATGATAGTTGAAAAGTAAACAGCTGAAGTTATAGAACAATATCAAGCAGAATTGTTATTAAACCTTACTCCATATTCTGAGGGCTGCAAGAACTTGATTCTCTTGCTAGATTTTCTGCCATTTTTAACAAGGGAGACAATTATTTTGACATCCTGGGCCCAGTTGTTCAAAACTAATGATGTCGTTAGTTAAAGTATCGTTAAAATTTTGATCATTAAATATGGCATATTTGCAAATATTTTTGCTGAAAAAATGTGAGTAGCTTTTGCATTTGCAAAAGCTACTCACATTTTTTCAGCAAAAATACCTGTGAATTAGATACTGTACTATCTAGAACAGTTAATAATTTGACAACTAACAAGCTTGTTAACCTAAGGACGCTTTGAACAACTGGGCCCTGTTTGCTTTCCTGAACACCAGTCCCTCCCAGTAAGGGGTATTCACTAAAAGTAAATTCTTTCCTTTTAGAGTGGACCCCATGTGCAGTAAGAAATTTTTTTTTTTTTTTTTGTGTGTTTTTTTTTGGTACTGTTTTTATTTTGGAAAATAAACAGCATCATGGAAAAAAACACTTGCTGCATTGCTTGTGTATGGTATATGAGGGACATTTTCTCATGAAGATACATGGCTATATCATGAAGGGAGTAGTCATTTGTTATTTTTTTTTTTTTTTTTTTTTGCACAAAACAAATATTGTGGGTACTTTAGAACCATCTTGGTGAGGCCAATGCAATAAGTAACTACAGTAAATGTTTTCTTGCAAAACTTGTCAAGAATTTTTGATACAAGTTTTTTCCATATATGTCTGGAGCTTTTTATTTTTTACCTATAATTAAGAAATAGATCAGATCTAGCAGTGATTTGTTGAGTAATAAATCACTGTTTGGAGGTCAGTTGCGGAGCGCGAGTGATTTATCTTCTTACAACTGACCGACAAACTGTGATTTATTACTCAACAAATCACGCACAAGAGCTGATCTATTTCGATTCTAACACATAGAAAACGATGAAAAGGGAATTGTATCCTTTAGATTTTTCAAACTCCGCCATTGAATAAAGAAATCCCGCCAAAAGTTTTGACTGTAACGCTGACGTTTACATGCATTTCTTGCGTTGCTGAAGTGAGAAAGACGACGTTACACAGTCTAGCATCGTAGAAACTAAGACTGACGTCAGCAGCGTGTCGAAATGACGTCGTAAAGGCGCCAGAGAGCGTCGCGCGTTTCTGCCCAGTGATATATTGCATAATATATCACTGAGTTTAACCATTGGCTGTATAGGCGAGGAGTGTTAGAATATTGGATAGATATGCCTGAGAAAACAATGTAACAGTTTAATCAGGGTCTACATTGTTTACCATTCAGCCAGTCATTTCTTTTGACTTATAGCCAAATAGCCTTGTTAAAATAAAAATTAACATGGGTAAAGTGACTGATTATACCAGGAAGTTGTCATCTTAGTAGAAGTTAAATGATGTTGAATGGAACATAAAAATTTTAAACACCAAATCAACACCTGGAGGTTGCTTTTATAGCATTCTGTAGCATTTAGAACCTTCCTAAATTTGGAGCTAGCTTTTCCTTTTACCCTTGTCCTGCTGAATAAATTAAGATATCACGCCCACTTCCAATTTTCAGCCAATCAGATTACTTGATCAGGATTATTGCTATAAATTCACATTTATAATGGCAAACAGTGCAGATCCAGATCAGTTGGCTTCTATAGAAGCCAACTTATCTGGATCTTTTCTGTTTGTTAAGAGAGGGCATGTCGTGTTCAGTAAGAGAAGGGTTAAGGGGTGGGGGTTAAGGGGTGGCAACTTGTGAAATTGTTTGGCTCCCTTCCTTGGGAGCAATTTCTTTTCTTTTAGAGTAGGCCCTCTTGGAAGAGATATAGTATACTAGAAAGCAGGCAGGAAGTCACAAAAGTTGTCTCCCTTGTAAAAAAATGGCAGAAAATCAACCAGGATTATATCCAGTTCCCTAAAGAGTAGCCTTCAGTGAGAAGGAAGGAAATATATGTAATACCATGTCAGAGTTATTTCCATTGGAGCTGTATCCATGTTCTTTAAGCATAAGCATGTTAAGGTGATGGTGCCCAATTATTTAGGGTAAATATTGTGAACAAGACATAATCTAATAGTTTCAGCAAACCTAACCTGAAGTAGTGGAGTGTTTGTGCAATATATTTATTGTCCTTATATTTCAGTCATACTTTTTCACAAAATAAGTCATATTTTTCACAAAATAAGTCATGTTTTGATGTACGTCATGTAACAGTAGTTTGTATTTATAGTGTTTGTTTTCTTATGAAAGTGAAAATAATAAGATTCTGACATGGCTCCAGATAAGAGGGGGTATACTATAGTAGAAATATTATTCGTATTTCTACACAAAAACATATGTTGTGGGTACTCATTATAAGCAGCTCGCCAAGGCGCTTTCATTGAGTACCCACAACATACGTTTTCCTGGAGAAATAAGAAAAATGTCAATATTTTATGGTTGAAAAAAAAAAGTGCCATTTCTGTAGCTATGATTGTAAGAGGGGAGAGTGATCATTGAAAGTATTGATTATGCTTGGTGAACCATAGCTGCAGATAAGAAGGGGATATCAGGTACATGTTTTTTTGTTTTTTTTTTTGCGCAAAAACATGTTGTGGGTACTCATTAGAAGTGCCTCACTGAGGCACTTCTAATGAGTACCCACAGCATATGTTTGTCAGCTGATGTTGTGTGGAGAAAAAAGAAAAATAGCAATCCTTTTTGGTTGCTAAAAAAACCCCCCAAAAACGCCTTATCCATAGCAAAGGGTGAATATTTTAATATCACAGATGTGCAATCTCGCATCTCAGGACACAGTTCTATAATGTCCCATTACATGTTCACCTGGAGATAAAAGGAACAGTGTATACTGATGAGTTTTTGCATATTTAATTAGTAAGTTGGATTCTAGTCTGATTCACTTTGTGTAGCTGTTCAAACTGCATACATATGTATGTTTGTTTCATGTATTGATTTTTTCAACTCACTGTGGTATACATATTAAAGAATATACATGTATTCACTGCTATTTTGGTAATATTATTTTATGTTCTTGTGCTCTGAGTATCTATATCCAAATAAGTCCCATACGCAGAGAAAGAACGTGTGTAATATATACACTACAACCTCTTTATAACACGGGTTTGTTATAACACGGTTTTGGATATAACACGGTTCAAAGATGGATCCCAAAAATGAATAATGATATTGAAAAATGACCATAAATGGTCATTTTCCAATATAATCTATACATTTTTGTTTGGATATAACATGGTTGTTTAACTAACATGGTTTATGCTATGGACCCCAACAATAGTGTAATAAAGAGGTTTTGGTATATTACAAAATATACTGGAGGGAGAATATATTGTAACTATTCCCAAGGGAGAACACCTTTCTTTGTGTCACTATCATCACTAAAGAATATAGTACATTTTCTGCATTTTGGATTTCAGCAACAACAATACAAATTAAAAACTTTTCCCGGGAAAAAACAACAACAAAAAACACCACCACCAATTGGATTGACTGCTCTCTCTCTCGTAATAACTACCTTCTACTTTGGAGGCACTTTCATAATGTTCAAGATTGGAACACTTTACTGCATCTGATATTTGAAATAAATGTATACTGAATCATTTGGGCTGCACAATGTGAAAATGTTCTTTTTATTGGTATGTGGACAGCAAAAGCCCAGATCAGCCTGCACATCTATGAAGTATGATCAGGGTCTATACTGTCTGCTGACAAAATTATTAACCCATTGTAGACTGAATGAACTTTCTCACACTTTATATTGGAAGATTCTAATTTTGATTTTAGGTATTTCGGGCTATGCGATTTAGATATTCATAAAGAAAAATTGTTGAACTATTTGCAAACAGTGGAGACCCTGATCAGATGCTGCATTCTGCAGCATCTGATCTGGGTCTGCACTGTTTGCCAGTTACCCTTTTATGGGTCTCCAGACTACAGTGGGTTAAATATTACAGAATATATGAATGGAGAGGAAAGGCGCTGGTGGTATTTTATGCATGTGCAGGATAATCTGAATCTGCGCATGTTCGAAAGCATTTTTAGTTTCCCGATAGTTGTTCATTCAGTCTTTCACATAATTATGTGATCAAAACATATTTTTGTATCATAGAGATGGATGTAAAAGTAGTTATTGTTATGTACATTGTATAGATATTATAGAATGGACAGATTGCTAAGAAAGGAGCGATGAGCTGTGTTAGTGGATCTCCATGATGGCCTACAAATCACTAAAATCATTCAAGGTATAGGGCAAGCTAACAGAGCTTTTACTTTTTGCTTATTGTAAATACATTGCCCTGCAGTGCTTTATTTGTATGTTGAAAAGTGAATACAATTACAACGAAATTCAAATAGGGCAAAACTACAGCTGCTTGCAACATGCTCTTTGTTGTCATGTTTGCAGAATTATTGTAATACAGCAGTTTATTGGTGAATAGCGATGGTCATGATCAGATTGATCTGGGTCTTTGCTGTTCACTGATGGGTACTGAAAGCATCCTTTTGACACAGCTTTAAAAACCAAGGTCCTGCTTGTGCATATCTGAAAGAATCTGGTGTACAGGGTATTGTCGTCATTTTTACCCATACTGTACATAGTTTCCACTTTCAATGTTTTTGTATTTCAAATTAGTACATAGCTCTAGATAAGTGGGATACATTAAACCTAAGTATTCAGATAGACAGGCCTATGCAGTGCAGACCTGATTAGATGCCACAGATGTGGCATCTGATTAGGGCTACACTGTTTGCTACTCAGCCAGCAGTGTTTTTGACATATCAAGAACAAGTAAGCTGATCATGTTCAAAATTTAGAAATATGGTAAGTAGTTAAGATGTCTGACTACTTAGGGTAAATATGGTGTCCAGAAAAACGATTTTTCTTACCCTGTAAGTCTCCATGAAAACATGTTGTAGGTATGATAGATCATAGCTACAGATAAGAGAGGGTATCCACATAATATTTTTCTTATTTCTTTAGGAAATCATGTTGTGGGTACTCATTAGAAGCGCCTCGCCGAGGCGCTTCTATTGAGTACCCACAACATATGTTTTTGTGGAGAAATAAGAAAGATATCAGCATTTTTCGGATGAAAAAAGCGCCTTATCTGTTGCTATGATAGATGTCCTAAAATTTCATACACTAAAGGCCCTGATCTATCTACACTGTTGCCATTCTACTAAGTTTTTTAACAGTCACATGAAAAGTAAAAAAAGGCCAGGGCCCTGTTGTTCAAAGCATTGCTAGCTAATTAAGGATCATTTTGTTAACTGTTTTAGTGGATTCAATATACAGTAATCTGATATTTTTTGCTGAAAAAATGTGAGTAGCTTTTGCACTGCTTTTTCACATTTTTCAGCAAAAAATTTCAGCATATTTGCATATCACTTGATGTAAATTTTAACGAATCGTTAACTAACGACGTCGTTAGCTTTGAACAACTGGACCCAGAAAAGTATGGAATGAAGTGTTCCTGACTGGTGATCAGAAGGTTGAGGGTTTGATCCCCATCAGGTTGGCAACATTTTTTTCATGGAGAGTGATCATATTTTCTATGGTCATTCACTCCCTTCCACTAGTTTAAGAAGGGCAGTTGTCAGTTTCTGGTGAAAGAATGTACACAATACTGGTTAACCACTTAGAGGACTAAGCCTGCCCAGTAAAGGTGTGGTTCAGCAAGCTGACCACACTTGACATGACCCCAATGGTTTGATGGGCAGTAAAACCTAAACACACTCACTCACACAAATCAAAATTTTAGGACATTTACCATACTTATTTCTTGAAGAAATAAGAAAAAAAAAGTATATTGGTATTTTGTTCTGTGATATGCTTTGAAATTAGATTCAGTTTAATAACTTCAGCGATTAATTTGATGCTTAATTAGAGAAAAGTGCTCTGCCATATGCAGTTACATGATCATGGCTCTCTCTGTTTGTTGATACATTCTACAGGATCTGTTTATACTGGAAATGGGCAGCAACATCCTGATCAGACTGCACAAACTGGCATTTTGGGCCGGGCCTTTTGTTTTTCTTACACTGCTATATTTGCCCTATCAGGGCCCAGTTGTTTGAAACTTAGTGAAGTTGTTAGCTAATGTGAAGTTACATTTTCTGTCTTGAAATACAACAAATGCATTGTAAAAGTAACTCACATTTTTGCAGCAAAAATGTCAATGTATTTGAATATACCTTAGCTACAACAGTTAACAGTTTGTCATTTATGAGTTGGGCCTGGGAGATTTTTCTCTTATTGGTCATTTTAAGGGGACTGCATACATTCAGTAGTTTTTCTGCCATTTTTTACAAAGGGAACAACTTTTGTCACTTCCAGTTTGCTTCCTTGCACACCAGCCCCCTTTTGAAAAGAGATCTCCTTTATAAGTTAAGAATTTGCTCCCACAGAGAGCTAATTCTTTCCTTATAGAGTAGACCCTTTTCAGGAGGGGACAAAATATTTAGGCAGAGATATCTCCCCTGAGTGTATCTAATCTGCTTAACATCGTTTTAAGACAGAATACACCATCAGCATTTTGTGTTTGCAAAGCGGAAGACCTTGATTGGCATGTGCACCATAGCAGTCTTATCAGAGCCTGTTAAGGTTTTCAGATAAGAGAAAAAAGAATCCAAGCTTCAAGCACGAAGGATTGCTAATTTAGGTTAACCCTTCAGACATAATCATAAGTGGAGCAGATTGCATTTTGATTATGTACAGTCGACTCCCATTAACTCAAAGTCCAAGGTACTCTCTGAAATACTTCAAGATATGTATACATTGACAGATCAAATTTGCAGAATTAAGTAAAAAAAAAAAAAAAAAAAAAATCAACAACCGTCTTTTCACAAATGGATATGTAATTTGACTCCTACAGTTGGAGGTACATGTATATTTAAAATATTGTGGAAAAGAGGAGAAATTGCTCCTTAGGAGCAATATCTCCTCTTTTCCACAATAATTTGTTACATGTTGTTAGATTTCCAATTTGAAACAGGGACCAGATTTTCAATAAAGGTTTATTGAAGATAAGTGAAGTCGAGATAACAAAAGTCGACTGTATTACTTTTGTACTTTTTTAGAGAAAATTAGGCTTAAGATTTCAAGTGAATCATCTGCCTAACCTAGAAGACTATTCACAAGAAATGCCAAGTTTTGACTTTCTCTGAAAAGTAATAAAAAAATTAGTTATATCTGCTGCAGTTTTGCTCAGGTTGAAATGTTAACCCTTGTCCAGCTGAACCCGGATATACCCTGCCATTGCAAACAGTGTAGATACAGACCAGTTGGCTATTAAAGAAGCCAACTGTTCTGAATCTGCAGTTTGCAATTTAATATGTGAATTTATATCAGCAATCTGGATCAAGGAATCTGATTGGCTGACAATTAGAAGTGGGCGTGGCACCTTAATGTATTCAGCATGACAAGGGTTAAATGAGCTCTGAAAAGTAACACTGCAAACTACATGCTCTTGAAGGACACCTAAATATTTGCCTTCTTTTACATGTTTTTTTTTTTTTTTTTTTTTTTTTACTTCTTTTTAGTCATTTTAATTTTTAGATAAATGGTATGATAAAGTGATAGATAGTATGTGCTTGATCGAGTGCTGTAGCTGTAGGTATTTTCTTGTGCAATAATTCATTTTCATTTGTCAAGTTTCGTTTTTAACTTCCCTATATTGTACATGTGTTAATTTATTGGAGTAAGGGAGGTTATTCAGTTTTAAGTTCAGTGCCAGATGTTTTTGTTCAGAGGTGACAGCTTTAATCCTTTCACCCTTGAGTTTCTGAAGTGGACTCTTCCATCTGTGAATTCGGACACATCTATTTGGGCAATAGGGAGTTTCAGTCATTAATCAGTGATAGAATGGCAAAGAGGGTAGATCCTGATGAGATGGTTTCTTATGAGCAGTCTCATCTGGATCTGCACTGTTTGCAAATGTATCAGTATTGGTCTGCAGGGATGAAAGGGTTGAAGAAACAGCAAAACATTCCTCATTTAAGATGAGATATCAGCTGATTAGAGTTAATACTAATTACACTACAACCTCTTTATAACACGGGTCATTATAACACGGTTTTGGATATAACCCAATTCAAAGATGGCTCCCAAAAATGTATAGATTATATTGAAAAATGACCATACATGGTCATTTTTCAATGTAATCTATACATTTTTCTTTGGATATAACACGGTTGTTTAACTAACATGGTTTATCCTATGGACCCCAACAGTAGTGTTATAAAGAGGTTGTGGTGTAGCAGTATTGGTCTGCAAGGAGGAAAGGGTTGAAGAAACAGCAAAACATTCCTCATTTAAGATGAGATCTCGGTTGATCAGAGTTAATATTAATTACTTATCTACTACATTGGAACATCTTGGATGTAATCTGTGCCAAAACATGAAAAAAAAGATCTTTGCTGCAAATGTTGACAGCAAAAGCTCAGATCAGTCAGTGCATCAGCATGGCCTGATCTGGGTCTTTACTTTTCTTGTTCAGAATCATTCAAGAATAAATGTTTGTGTTGATGAAGGTCTTGATCAGACTGTGCATGTACAAGCTGAGCTAGGCCTTCATTATTTGTTTATTTGAGAAGGATAGTTTTTTCATGTGTTGGCTTCTTTTATTATTTTTAATTTTAGCACAAAACTAGTATAACAGCTTAAGGCACTGCATTTTTTTAACCAAATAGTAATATTTCTTATTTCTCCTAGAAAACATGTTATGGGTACTCATTTGAAGCGCATCACCGAGACGCTTCTAATGACTACCCATAACATGTTGTTTTTTTTTTTTTGCAGAGAAATGAGCAAAATATTTGTCTGGATAAGCCTCGTATCTGGATATTTGAATATCTAATTCATTAATACATGTTTGGTATCCAGACAGACATGAACAGATATGTGCATCTGTATTCTGAAATTACATGTACTCTGTTACACTATCAACCATTAGCACTCTTTGGGCTAATTCCCAGAAAGTACAGATAATAGCTTGTGCAAGTTTACTCTGATGGAGACAGTTTGCATAAAATGATAAACCCTACCTTCTGGGAAAAGTATTTGAAAAGTTGAATTGGGTAGTGGTTAAAAATCAAAAAGGTATTGAAATGTGGGGTGGAGTGTGGGGTGACAAAAATCAAAAACAGAATGTTAAACGGTGTACCGTATTTGCCCCAAGTATTCTGAGAGACATGCCTGAGCAGATGTGTAGACCTGGATCAGATGCTGAGACCTGTCTGTTCAAACACCTATGGTAAATATGGTTATTGGGATATCTACACAACCTGGCCAAAACTACTATGTATTGCTACACAGTGCCAGAAAGTTTTCAAATGGATATGCAGTACATACGGTAGGTAGATCTATAAGCTAAGCTGGGTTTTTCCTTTGTTAATACTTATTCCTGTGATACAATTGTTTGTCACTGTAGTCAGATGTTTGGTGCTGAATGTATTAACCACAAACTCATACACCAAGTTACGAGTCTCTAGTTATTTCTTACTTTTTATACTTGCATATCTCCAGGTAGGAGTGGGTATCATGAAAATATTTTTCTTATTTCTCCACAAAAACCTATGTTATGGGTACTCATTAGAAGCACCTCAGTGAGGCACTTCTAATGAGTACCCAGAACATAGGTTTTCATGGAGAAATAAGAAAAAAATATCAATTTTTGGTTGTAAAAAAAGTGCCTTATCTGGAGCTCACTCCACAGATAAAGTTAGGGGTCAAGTTTTTGTCCGTGTTTTTATTGTAATAAATATCTGACAAAGTGATGATAGCGGCAAAAATAAATTTGAAATAGTTGCCTTCCCTGAAAGTGTGTCACTTCACCATAGTTAAACCATAAATTATTACCAGTTTTGTTCATAAACACAAACTGCCTTGTCATTTAAAAATTGTGAGTAACTGCTAAACATCATGATGATGGTGAGAGGAGAAAATTTAACAGTATTTACCCTAAACATAGGAACAGACAGGCTTGAGCAAACAGGGTAGTCCCAGATGATGCAGAAATTCATGTGCTGCAGAATATGGCCTCAGATGATCATGAGGGACTACTCTGTTTGCCACTCAGCAGTTTTTAGACCAATCAGCAGGTAGTAGATGGACATATTCAAATTTTAGTATGGTGGGGTATTAATAAGTCCCAATATTTAGGGTCATAGCTCGAGATGACTCTTTTTTCAACCAGAAAGTATTGATATTTTTTTCTTATTTCTCCACAAAAATGTACATTCTGTGTACTCATCAAAGTCCCTCAATGAGGCGCTTCTAGTTTGTACCCACAACATACATTTTGGTGGGGAAGTAAAAAAAATATTTACCTCGTAGCCCCTCTTATCTTATCTAGCTATGAGGGTAAATACTGTATGTCTCAGAAACCTGCCAGAATCTTGCTTTATTGGAACTTAATTATTACCACAGTTTTGTTCATAAACACAAACTGCCTCATCATTTGAAAATTGTGAATAAGTGTCAAAAGTTATGAGATTGGTGAAGGGAGAAAAATGAAGTTTTTACCCTTAAGTACTTGGACAGACAGGCATGAAGAGTTTAGATCCAGATCAAAACACAGCAGAATATAGGGTATGGTCAGGATCTGCACATTTCAGAAGGCAGTAAAATGAACTTGTTTAAAGTTTAGGACAGGTATGGTAAGTCATTATTAACTCTTGTCATGCTGAATAAATTAAGATGCCATGCCCACTTCCAATTTTGAGCCAAGTCAGATCACTTGATCCAGATTGTTGATATAAATTCACATACCTCATGGCAAACAGTGCAGATCCAGATCAGTTGGCTTCTTCAGAAGCCAACTGATCTGGATCTACACTGTTTGTAAAGGAGGGTATATCCGGGTTCAGCAGGACAGGGGTTAAGGTGTCCAAATATTTAGGGTAAATATACATGTAGTGGGCTAAAGCATGTTTATGTACAAATGTGAGACCAGTCATGCAAAATGTGTAATGCCGATGATGAGCAGAATAAGCATCAGGGTCTGTAAGTATCCTACACATGTAGAAAGCATTTAGCAAATACAGACCCTGGTCAGACTGTTTCATTGCACACTGATCTGTTTCTGCATAGCAAACAGTTCTTGATAAGAGGGGTATCCAGATTTTTTTCTGATTTATCCATGAAAGTATATGTTGCGGCTTATTTTGTTGCGAAAACGCATTTATGTTGAGAAATAAGAAAAATGTAAATACATTGTATAGTTAATATCCTAAAATTTTGTACACCAACTTGTCTGATAAAAACTTCTTACCGGTATTCCAATTTGTCTGATAAAATGGCATATGCAAATAGTATACACCCAGATCAGACCGCTCCTTCAGGGCACACATCTGAAAGGTACGTTATCTGAAGTTGCGGCTCATTTATTCCTTTAGCCTTTATCCTGCTGATCAACAACCCCTACTTTTGCAAACAGTGTAGATCCAGATCAGATGGCTTCTTTATCTAGATCTACACTGTTTGTCATGTAGTTTGTGAATTGAACGAAATATATTATTTCAAGTAATTGGATTAGTTGATAGTTAGGAATGGGTGTGGCTAAATTAATTTATTCATCTGGACAAGCTTTAAGTTATATTTTATAATGGAAAACTTGGAAAATTTTGTGAATTGTTTGTAAATTGTAGTGATCATCCCCAGTATTCGTGACTTCAGATAGCAAGTATTGTAAAAACTCTAAAAAATTGGAACCAGATAAAGTAATTGTTTTCTAATACTTGTCATCCTCCAGGACATTAGTGTCGATTATATTTGATCATCAGTCACTTTTGCTTCTTGTGACTGATGCTTGGAAAGAATTTTCAGTCGACAAATTGGAAAGTTCTGTTTTAGGAACATATTTTTTCTCACTTTCTATTTAAAGTGAATATTTTAATAAGGTGAAGAAGTTTGATAAAAATAGGCTGAAATAAGTATATGTGCAGATAAGACACTTTTTCAACTAAAAAAGTACTGATATTTTTCTTATAATATCTCCATGAAAAATAGCAAGGTGCTCCTAATGAATACCCTGAACAATGTTTTCATGGAGAAATAAGAAAAAAATATTATGTGGATACACCTCTTATTTAGAGTTATGAATAAGTATCTGGAAGAAGGCTAAAGTAAGAATAAATATATTTTCTACAGTTGACAGTCCATCATCAGTCAGTTTGACACAAAACTATGAAATTCTGGCCAGTTTACAAGAGTACAGACATAGTTTTTACAGTACCTATTTTCTTGTTTGTATTTTTAATAACTGAAGCATTTTGTGGGAAAACCATGACCTGATGAAACATTCAGATAAGTATGGTGAGAAGTATAGCTGTCCAAATATTTAGGGTAAATGTGATATTTATGGTATATACCAGTACCTTGAGTTTTTGGACAGCTAACATATTTACATGTACCATATTAATTCTAAATTTTGGGACACCTAAACTCCATAAAATACTAGTCCTAAAAGTCTCTTTACTATTAATGTGTCTAGTATAAAACTGGATATGTGGCAAACAGTATAGACCCAGATCAGATGCCGCATTTTGCGGCATCTGATCTGGGTCTGTACTGTTTGCTGAGGCCTGTTAGTCCCACTGCTTAGTGTTATTTAGGTATAATCATTGTTTTTCCACACTGTTCCTCTGTAATTGATTCCATCATGTTTTCATTGTCATCAGGTGATGAACTGTGATCATTAGTTAGATCATTTTAAAGAAAAAATGAAAATATTTTATTTATTTAAAAAAAAAAATGACAATAAAATAGATAAAAGTGAACATTTTTGTTGTGTTTATTACATCTCCAGCAAGAAATGGGCCACTCCATAAAATGTGTCTCCGGGCATATGCGGACAGCGAAGGCCGAGATCAGCCTGCACATTTGCACAGTCTAATCGGGGCCTTTACTGTCAGCTAATAGGATTATTGGATACTACAGAATATAAAGGCTTGGATGATACTTGGCGCAAATACAGGATTATCTGACTGCATACTTTTTGCATGTTTGAAGGCACCTTTTGGCTTGATGCGGTCAAAATCAATACCACTCAAATCAACATGTGGATAACAACATATACAGTGCTGATGTCACAACAGCACTTCAGTCATCAAGCACTTCAGTTATCTAACAAGCAACCCATCATGGCCCCAGATAAGCAACTTTTTTTTATTTCAAACAAAAGGTATCAATATTTTTTATTCCTCTATGAAAATGTATGTTTTGTGTACTCGTTAGAAGTGCCTCACTGAGGCACTTCTAATGAGTGCCCAAAACATACATTTTCATGAAGAAATAAGAAAAAACATTTACCTAGATACTTTTGTCTGGAATTACCGATGAATATTACAGTAAAGGTCCTAAAATGTCATACTTCAAAATTTCCGATAAAATGGCATATGCAAACCATGTAGATCCAGATTAGTTTGCTACTGGAGTCTGATCAGGTCTACACTGATTGCCAATTCCACTAAGTATTTTAAGAAACAACTGCATGAAAAGAAAAATTTAGTATGGAATAAAGTGTTCGAAATTTTAGGACTTTTACCCTGCTTTGTTTTCAGGAATAGTCTGTACATATAAAATGTTATTATCACCAAATCCCACCTTGACTGCTTTAAGGAAGGGCATGAAAAATCGATTGCCTAGCTTCCTTAGACAAGTATAAATTTTGAGTGGGCAAGTGAATATTTTGCTTACTCAGAAATTTGTAAAGCACAGTAAAAATGATCATTTGAAAGCTTTTTCAAGGATATTTCATGTGGATGAAGTCTTGATTTGTGAGGCCCTATTTTAGGCAAAATGACAGAAACCGAAAACAATTAATCTCTTTACGCCCAGAAGCCCATAAAAGAACATTGGCAAACAGTACAGTCTGCAGCATCTGATCAGGGTCTACAGTTTGCATTAAATACAGGATTTTCACTAAAACATGGTATAAAGGACCCTCTTTACAATGTCAATATTTGTTCCCCAATAAAAACTAACATTAAACTGAATTTGTTGTTTGCAGGTTGACAGATGACAGTACAAACCATTAGGCAGCATCAAGTTTTCCTTTAACAAAAGTATAAGCTGTAAAGCTCCTAAAATCTTTATGGGACTTCCAAATTTAAAAGTCAAGGAAAAAATCAGGACAATTCTTATGCAGCAAAAATATATGCTGCAACATGTGAAAACGTCCCTTCAGATGTACGGCCAGCTTAGATTCAGATCAGCCAGCACATTTGCATAGTCTGATCAGAATCTTTGCTGGGTGCATTTTGGATAGCCAAGGATGCAAAGTTTTTTTCGTGGTGATAATGAAGACTCAATAGACTGAGTGAATGTGCAGGCTGATTTGAGTCTTTTGTTGGGCGCATATTAGAAAGTACGTTTACATTGAGGCTCACATATTAGGCAAATAGTTTAACCCTTAAAACGCCAATCACAACTGACGCAGACAACATTTTCAATTTTTTTCCCTTGTTTTTTTTTTTGTTTTGTTTTCTCTGAAAAGTAAAAAAAATCCAGAATGTAATCTGCTACAAGCTATGCTTGGCGCTTTAAAGGTTAAATGGATATAAAAGTCACCAAAGCAGCTAATCCAAGCGATAATTTTGGATAAATTCTATTATTTTGACCCAAAGCATAAAGCATAAGTTCTGGGTAGTCAGCGGAAACATCTTGGGGAGATAACTCCAGTGAGTACCAACAAGATAAACACCACAACCTCTTTATAACACTGTTATTGTGGTACATAGCATAAACCATGTTAGTTAAACAATCGTGTTATATCCAAACAAAAATGTATAGATTATATTGAAAAACGACCATTTATGGTCATTTTTCAATATAATCTATACATTTTTGGGAGCCATCTTTGAATCGTGTTATATCCAAAACGGTGTTATAATGAACCGTGTTGTAAAGAGCTTGAAGTGTAATTTGATGATAAATAACTGAAAATTGAGCCAGCACACAACAAAACCTACAATACTATTTGGTTGGCCAGCAAAGACTAAGATCAGCCTGTGCATCAGAGCAGTCTGATCAGTCTTTTCTGATCGCATGTGCCTTCTACAGTCTCCAGGCTATCAAAGAGAAATAAACGAGAACCCTTGCCATATTGGATATACAGGCTGATCTGTGTCTTTGCTGGTCACACAGGTCTTATTGTAAGTTTAGTTGTGCGCTGGCTTAATTATCTTTGGAAAACACATTTTATCCAGATGACTACCATATTTGTCTGAAGACATGCCTGAAAAAAACTGTGTGCAAGCAGACCTAGATTAGACCCCAAAGAATGTCATGATCAGGGTCTACACTATTTGCCAGCATCCAGCAGTTTTTTAGACATTAACATGTAATAAAATGGACTTTCTTTTTTCAAATATCAGGACAAATATGGTAAGGAGTTAACGTGTCTGAAAATACTGGGTAATATAGTTAAACTGGTACATGTACATGTATATTGGAAAACAAAACAAATTAATGTGAACTTTTCAGTTTCATACAATCTTCAAACATTCATTATTGGGACTTTCTGATTTAAAAAGAAGCTGGATTGTTTCCTTTAGAACATTACTGAAAGACTGCCCCTGCACATCCATTTCCCCGTGTAATCAATGCTCCGTTGTCAGCTTGTCTATAGATAGTGGAAAAAATGAAACACTAGACAAAGGGAGACAACTGCTAAACAAAACTTACATTTTGCTTGTCATCATGACACAAGTATCCAATGATTCTGTTAGCAGACAGTGAAGGCCCTGATCAGACTATGCTGCAGATGCACAGGCTGATCTGGACCTTCGCTGTCTGCATATGCCAAAAGACACCTTTTCGCATGATACGGCCCTTGTATGTGGAGCTCAAATACCTCATATAAATACATGTACTATGCAACATCAAAGTTTCTTTGGTACATTTGCTATAATAGGCTTAGGTCGAGTTTTAAACAGAAGTTTCTTTCTAATCACTGCCATGATATTATAATTCACAGGTCCAGCCTCGTCTCTATTTGAGCTTTCTGTATCTTTTACCATTACACCATAAGGTTTTTCAAGTGTCACAACTTTTCCATATAAAATATGATGTCCTATGATCAACACTGGTACATCCTGAAATATAAAAGACAAATGCTGTGTAATGTGGAAAAAAGGACCTTATGTCATGTGCTATCAGCAAAGGTCCAGATGAGTATGTGCATTCATGTAGTCTGCTCTGGACACTCCCTGTTGGGTTAGACAAAGCACCAGTTAATAAAATGTTCTAATTTCATTACAAATATGGTAAGGATTTAAGGGGTCCGAATACACCACAACCTTTATAACATGGTTGCTTGGGTCCAAAACATAAAATGTGTTAGTTAAACAACCATGTTATATCCATACAAAAATGTATAGACTATATAGAAAAATGACCATTTATGGTCATTTTTCTATATAATCTATACATTTTTGGGATCCATCTTTGAACGTGTTATATCCTAAACCGTGTTATAACAAACTGTCACGCGTGTTATAAAAGGTTTATGTGTACTTAGGTTAGATATGGTGTAAATAGTTCCTCACAAAAACATGCTATTCGTTACTCGTTAAAACTGCCTCTGCAAGGCAATTCTGCTGAGTACTGATTATGTATGATTTTGCACAGAAATAAAAAAATAAACTTTTTTTCTGGAAACAAGAATCATAGTCTGGAACAGGGCTCGGGAAAACCGGAAAAATAGCCGGTCTGGACCGAAATTAGGAATTCTGGACCGATTTCAAACACCCCAAAACGCTAATAAATCGGTCCAACATTTCCCAAACCAACCAATTTTCAAAAATCAATGATGTCTAAAAAATCACAAACGGTCAAGTCTTTCCAAACTGACAACGTCCGCGCACCTTTTAAATGCGATATTATGGTAGTTAAAAGGCTCTAAACGGTCATTTGACATGTATATTGGAGAGACAGCTGAATAACGGCAACCTACCCGCAGCACAAATTAATTACGTCATTATCCAAACATTGTCAAAAAATCAACACTTCACTGACCTTTGTACAGTAAACAAGCGATTAACACGAATCATCAGTAACGGTAGTCTGATAATTAATCCGTTTGTGTGACACGTGTGAATACACTGAGACTGCAAAACATCCAGGTGCAGTCGGCGTGTCCAAAAGATTAAAGGTCGCTTTAATCTTTATATGATAAAAGAATGCACCGCTTGGACGCACTCGTTTTCTTCCTCTTCTTTTTTGTTTTGATCAACACGGTTTGTCGGTCCCAGATTCGATAAATGGATTCCCAAACCGTGTACGTCCTGATCAGATGTCGCATACAACGGCGTCTGATCTGGGTATAATTGATTGCTTTTTTTTTTTTTTTTTTTGTTGATTGCCGTAACACGCGAGTATAATTCAAGGTAGATTTCACAGTAAAAATAAGTAATGCACCACTTGCGCTAGGCAAGATTGGTCAGTGCTTACAATTTAAGCAGTCTGATTAAATCTTGAAACACTGAAAACTGCAAAACCGCCCGTGGCGCAGGCCTTTTTTATTAGACCTAATTAGGTCCATGAAAGTCTTTTCGTTCCGTCTCTCCTGTTTCCCGCCGTCTTCGCGCTTATACAAGACGGGAATCAGTTGTTTATAAATAGTTTAGGAAAACCCTGCGGAGGTGGAAATAACAACAAAACCTTTCTTTTTTCTTTTTTTTTTTTCTTTCTTTTTACATACCTGACTGTATTTATTGATGACGCCAGCTTTGATCATGCTCGTTGTACCCGGACTTCCGTCATATAACGGAGCTGAGGTGTATTATTTAAAAGGAGTTATAGGACTGCCAATTGTCATTAGTTTTCGTGACAGGCGATATACACATACTTTTTTTTTTTGGAAATGGGCTCATTGATGACGTCATCGTCATCGGCTGGACCGATTCAGATTTCAAAATTTTCAGAGCCCTGGTCTGGAACTATGTCTTCCTGTATAATTAAGAGAATTATTTAATATAAGAATAAAAAAAAAAGCAGCAACAACCACAATATCCTTCCACTGGGAAGTTATCATGTATGTATATGACATTGGAAAGGTACACAACTGCCTTTAGATCTTGCGCACTTAAGCCTTTTTCTGGTGTTTTTAAAATGCAAAATATATCTAACTGTTTACAACAATATCTTGTGCATAATATTACTGGTACACTGAAAATAGGAAAAAGAACATGCAAAATCTTCTGAGATTTCTATGATAAAGTCACTTACCACCATGTTTCTCCAAGAGGTCAAAGGCCTTACAATCTTGCGCACTGGATATAGGTGACATCACTGTTGGGCACATTCAAACAGTAAATTTAAATATTTTTTTTTTCCTTTTCCTGTTTGCAATTATGTTCAAGAGAAAACACAAAGATTTTAATACAGCAAGTTTCTTGTTTGGGAAAGTGGGTCAATGGGTTGGCCTCATGAATAATTAATTAGGATGATGATGTCAACAAACTCATGCATGTACATGTATGTTTTACTTAAACTTTCTTTGTGAAACTGTATTCAAAGACTTTCCGACCGTCTGGATCTAATCACAAGTTTGATGTCAATTTTTCTCATGACAAAAGACTTTGAAACAGCGGTGAGGTTCCCAAAATATGAAACTATGAGTTGCGCAAGATCATAAGATGCGTAAGATCATAAGGCTTTAATCCAGCGAGTTTCTTGCTTGGGAAAGTGGGTCAATGGGTTGGCCTCATGAATAATTAATTAGGTTGATGTAATATGTGTCTTCAGAAGCCAGCTGATCTGGATTTACACTGTTTGCAAAGGCAGGACATATCTGAGTTCTGCCTGACAAGGGTTAACATTTTCTAAAGCAGATCTTACAGCTTATACTTTTGTTAACCCTTGTCCTGCTGAACCCAGATATACCCTTTCTTTGCAAACAGTGTAGATCCAGATCAGTTGGCTTCTGAAGAAGCCAACTGATCTGGATCTGCACTGTTTGTCATTTAGTATGTGACTTTATATGAATAACCTGGATCAAGTAATCTGATTGGCTGAAAATTGGAAGTAGGTATGGCATCTAAATTTATTCAGCATGACAAGGGTTAAAGCAGATCTAGAACATTTAAGGAGATTGCATATACACTTGATTAACGTCTGCCAGTTTTCACCAGGGAGATAACATGTAACTTCATGTTGGCTTTGCTTCACAACAAACCACTTTTAAAAAGCGGCCGGCTCTAAAAGGAAAAAACTTGCTCCCCTTGGGAGCAAATTCTTTCCTTTTAAAGTACCGGTAATCCCCTTTTTAGGAGGGGCTTAATGTGTAGAAAAGCAAACAGGAAGTCATACCAGTTGTCTGCCTGTCTATTTAGTGCAGATATGTTTTCAGAAGGGAGGAAAACAACAATATTGACAAAGTTACCTCCCTTTATGAAGAAATTAACAGCAATGTGAGATAATGTACCTTTGGAGCTGTGTGCCCAGCAAAGATCAGCATGTCAACAGTTCCAATAAGACTCTTTTTACAAGCAGGAATTGTCAATATTTTTTTTTTATTTCCCCACAAAAGCATATGTCATATGTTTTGGGTACTCATTAAAAGTGCAAACATTTTTTTAACCCTTGTCCTGCTGAACCTGGATATACCCTGCCCTTGCAAATAGTATAGATCCAGATCAGTTGGCTTCTGAAGAAGCCAACTGATCTGGATCTGCACTATTTGACATTAAGTATGTGAATTTATAGCAACAATCCGGATCAAGTAATCTGACTGACTGTAAATTAGAAGTGATCCTGACATCTTAATTTATTCAGCTTGACAAGGGTTAAAACATCTCTGTAGAGCATAATTTCCAATCATAACCTTTGAACATGTGTCTCCGGCAAAAGATTAGCATGTCCACAGCGCCAGAGAAGATGCTTTTTTATAACCAAGAATTGTTGACATGTTTCTTTTTTCTCCACAAAAACATATGATGTGGGAATTGACTAGAAGAGCAAAAAAATTATTTAAAAAATGTAGCGCTTCTTTTTCGCTTCAGTATAGTTTGTTTATTCTTCCTCTTGGTGTCAGTGATAGACTATATTCTGTGATTATGGCTCTTCCTGTACATCTTTACTACATTTTAAACCTTGTCATGCTGAATAAATTAAGATGCCATGCCCACTTCTAATTTCCAGCCAATCAGAATATTTGATCCGGGTTTTTGATAGAAATTCACATATTTAATGACAAACAGTGCAGATCCAGATCAAGCCAACTGATCTGGATTTACACAGTTTGCTAATACAGGGCATGTCCTGTTCAGCAAGAGAAGGGTTAAATGGTTCAGCCAAGGTCACAGTAAAATAGTATACTAAAGCTATGATAATTAAGCAGACCTTAACCTGCTACTTACTCCTCTGGCAAAAATAATTTGGTTAATAAGGTGTGAGTGTAACCTTAATATAAACCACATTTCTTTTGCCAAGGGCTTTTCATGAATTACACAGGTATAGCTCCAGATAAGAAGGAGTATCAGGTAAATGTTTTTCTTATTTTTCCATGAAAGAATTATGTTGTTGGTACTCATTAGAAGCACCTCGATGAGGTGCTTCTAATGAGTACCAACAACATATGCTTTCATGAAGAAAAATATTGTAATATGCCTTATGCACAGTTTAGAAAAAGGGATTATTCAGAGAATAATTTTTGTTACTATACATTCAATGTATCTTATGGTTACTCACTTGAGCCTTCTTGCCAAGGCAATGGTTACTCACTTGAACCTTCTTGCCAAGGCAATGCCAGTGAGTACTCACAAAGTATGTTTTGGTAAAAAATTAAGAAAATTATCCCAAATTATCATCTCATCTGGAGCTATGATTAATATTAATTATATAAAGGGCAAACAAAATATTAACTATAGTCTGATATGACATGTATGTAGGAAGCTCTTCATATGATAAATAACTACAACATCTATGTTTTGGTTTAGTTTGCTTTGGAGTTCAACCACCAAGTCAGCACTAGTAAGGTCATGTTGAGCCAGTCAGTTTACCTAACCACACTTTTTCTGGCAGGATTTGTCCTCTAAGCGGTTAACCAGTACATAATCTGAGCTTTCTCTAACAAAAAGCCTTCTGATATTTACTGATTGGCGGCTTTAGCTGTCAAAGACCCCAAATCAGTATAAAGGCTTTGAACAGACAGAGAAAAGTTAACCAGTACAGTGTACATTCTTTCTCCAGAAACTGATAACTGCCCTTCTTGAATCAGCCAAAGGGAGAGAATGACCATAGAAAATATTTCATTATCAATCTACATGACAGAATGTTGCCGGACCAGTGGGGGTTCAAACCCGTGACCTCTTGATCACCAGTTGGACGTGCATCTGACTGAGCCTCAGAGGACAGCTCAACATCTATAAAATTATAGCTCCAGACAGGAGGAATATCCAGAAGATTACAGAGCAATCTCCAAATAGCCATCCTTGGAAACAAATAAAACTGGCTTTTGAAGGGAGGTTTACCAAAGTCTCTTATAAAATGGTATATGCAAACAGTTCAGACCCAGATCAGACTGCTCTCTGATCTGGGTCTAAACTGTTTAGCATTCCACTAAATATTTTAAGAAACAACTGGATAATAATAAAAAATATAGATAAAAAATGTATGGAATAAAGTATTTATAAAGTTTTAGGATATTTACCGTAACATCAGTTTATTCCTAGAAGATGGTTTTGCACGAGCAATATTATTCTCCTATTATCAAAAGCACATTTTTCTTGCCATTTAAACACCATATTAATGCTGTTGTATTGCTAGATGTCAAGTTTTATGACCAGCATTTATTCATTGTTGCTATTATTTTTGGTGGTATCATGCCACCAATGTATTGCCATGATTGCAGTTTTGTAAGGTTACACAGCATATGTTTTGTTGAGAAATCAGAAAATATCAATATTTTTTAGTCGAGAAAAAAACAAACTTCATTTCTAGAACTATGATGTTGTATTAAATGAACTTTTGTGGTAAAAACCTGACCTTATGTGTAAAATGTAGATCTCCAATAAACTTTCCACTCAATGGTACAGGATGTCTTGTCTCTAAGCTTCCCTGTAATTCAACCATTGCCCATTCTTTTGGTTTACCACTGTCTCCTTCAGGTCTGAAAAAGCAACAGTCGCAGATTCAAATGTTAAACAATCCCTGTGTCTGAATGTTAGAAACTGAATTGATATACAAGGGTCCTGAAAAATCTTTTGTCACTGCGGTTGGGTTTCTGAATGGCAGTGTTTTACCGAAAATATTTTTACCTTCAAAGTATTCACCAAACACATTTTTGTAACATTTTACCCCATTGTGAGATGTAGGTAGATAGTCTACTTTCAGTACCTGGAGTACAGAGCCGGTGGAGGAGAACTTCTGGACTTCAGTTTCTTCGGAGAAAGCATTTTCTTAAGCTTTGAAAGTAAAAAGAACTCGCATGGACTTAGATCAGGAGAGTCAGATGGACAGCTTTCAATAAGCAGATTTTCATATGCCATGAAAGCCTTAACATCCTTACACCTGTGAGAGGAAGCAGCATGTCATGAATCAGAAGGATACATGATCCTCCTTTTCTCGGATGCTTCTTATTGCAACTGTAGAACCTTTTAATTTCTTCAGTAAAGAGTTCTTATAGTTCTTCAAGTGTCCAGTGGCTCTATGACCAGATGGACAAGGCACCTGAAGAATTGTGCAGACAAGAAAGTGTCATGCCAATGCCAACCAAAGTTTTGGTTTTTCTACTGTTGTGACCTTGAAAACTAGGTCAAGGTCACCAAAATCTAATCAGTTCATTGTTATGACTGATTATATATCCATGAAAATTTGGTAAGAGTCCAACAACTGGTTCATAAGATATTGTGCAGACAATAAAGTATCACGCCAATGGGATCTGCACCAAAAAACAATGTCCCCCTCCCCGTAGGTGGCGAACATAGAAATGACTTGCCAATTTTATAGCAATTCCACTAAAAGTGCAGAAACAACTTTTAACATGCAGGTATGAAAATACTGGAATTACTTAAAATTCCACATTAATTTTTAAAGCTCTTAAAACATGTGAGCCATGGCATGAGAAAATGGGTCTTCAGAGTTATATGAGCAGTAAAGGTCCAAATTAGCCCACTAAGCCACACAAACTGATAAGGGCCTTTTCTTTTTGTCAATGTATTCTATATAGAATCCATATTAATCAAGCAGTAATTACTTATGTGGGATGGGTATCAGACTGATTGTTCAATGCCGGTGGTATTTAAAAATTATCAAGAAATACTGTATATGACCTAATTACCGCACATACCCCTTTAAGCCGCAGTCAAGCAATTCCGTAGTCTTCAGATTACAGCCAGTGTACTTTAAAGGCATATGTTGTGGATACCCATTTGAATTGCATCGACAAGCCGATGCAATTCAAATGGGTACCCATAACATATGCCTTTATAAAGAGAAGAAAAAACACAAATACATCGCATAAGCATCATTAGATTAGTCCTTCGCTGATCTTTTTTATGAGTATTCTTAGTGGATACATATTTTACCACAAGTTTTTCCAGTAAGTATGAAAAACCTAAGCGCACGAAGTGGTAATTAGGTCTACTACGGTAGTTAGGTTTGTTTACTTTGTCTGGGTGATTTTTTTTTTTTTTTTTCAATCAAGCAGGGACAGTAATACAGTGTACAGTAATTTTACTTGGTACTTCAAACAATGAACAGCTGATAACTGAGTCCTCCGTGAAATCACCTAACCAGTAAATGACACCAAAATCTGACCAACCAAAATAGCTTACCAGTTAACGGTTAATGTTATTGCTTTGACAAACAATATTACCTATGTACTTTTTCATTGATAAATACAGGTACACATGCAGTTTTCATTGACAAATACAGGTATCACAATATTTGTTTGTCTACGGATTTACGCATTGGGTGGTTATAGCCTTCTGACGGAGGGGTCAATTACTACTAACAAACGGCTTTATCTACATGTATATCACAGCTTCCGATAATAATTTCTCAGTAGAGTCTGAGAACTTAAATACTTATCTTATGAGATAGAATGAAAAAGAGTATTAATGCTCTGCATGCTGGGTAAATTTCAGCAGACAACATTTTGAAATATTTTTCTTATTTTTCCAGAATTCATTGATTGATTATGTTTGGGTTTGATGACATGTCAATTATTGTGCGTCACTTTGCGCCCTCTCCCAGAGAAAGGGAGAAGAGAGACAGACAAGATAGTACAGGAGATGAAAGAGAAAATGGTAGATCCAGTATTGTGTCTTTAGATTGTTTTCAACCTTTCTTCTCACTCACTTTTAAAAATTTATCTTCTCATCTCATTATGCCATCTTGCACTTTATCTATTTTTTTTATATTTTTTTTCTGCACAGACGGCGCACACTTGTCAGGAATGCCTGCGAGGGCGAGTGACAGATATACATATACAGGGATAGATAAACAGCATATTCGGAATCCGGTAAAATTCGACCACGTTTTATGCCTCGTAATTAGCCACCTATACAAAATAATGAAACCTGGTGTCGTGAACTTACATTTTAACAATAAGCTGGACCATGATCTCTTATCAATATTAAACTATCAGCGGATACGCAGATAAAATACACAGAAATACCCGCTTTACCGCCAAATTTTCAACCAAGACAGCGACATTTGAAGAGTTTTCAAGGGAAGTAATGATTTTAGCTCTGATACTATTCGCACAACAGACGTGCCGAAAACGCGCAGTGTGTGGACGAGCCCAAGGCCAGCTGTCAGCAGTTCAAAATCAATCGCGAATGAAACGGGAATGTAAGAGCCTAAGCAAGCAATGTGTGTCAGAGATATGTTTATGTACATTCCTTTGATTAAGGTCTTTAAGGAGTTGAGACTGTGCCAACAAAATAAAATAAACCAACATAATAAAATATAAAATAAACGGACTCTATACTTTTTTTTACTCAATTCATGTTTGGTACACGTATGAATACATAAATACTGACCCGCCCCCCCCCCTCTCTCTCTCTCTCTCTCTCTCTCTCTCTCTCTCTCTCTCTCTCTCTCTCATACACACACTTCAAAATTTTGTTCTGTCTACAAATAATATAAAACGGAGGTGAGTGATGGGGAGCGGTGTCCGCTTCGTAAAAATCGTGAAAAGGATTTTGAGCGGGTGATTAAATTGAGCTAGAGGGCTTATGACCGAAGTGGATTTTGTCCGTTTCTCGTGTTTTGTTGTTGTTGATGATGTGCATATGTTTAAGGATTCCATGCACCTGCTGTACACGGAAACCACTTCGAATACATTTTAAGGCCTTGCTTTCATGGACTGCCTATAAGTGATGCTTGGTGCCACCATTCCATACTCCGTCACCACATAGTATTACTTATCTGTCCGCTTTCATCTAACCCAGGGCACGTCAAGCTTGAACTAGATCATCGTTACTGACAGCGTCAAAATGTATCGACGTCATCATGGAAAATATAGAGGATATTTACTCTTTTGCTGTGAATACCATAAATATTGTCATCGAGTGTAATGAAAACATCAGTATTTTCACGAGTGCGATGCACGAGTGAAAATTTGAATGTTTTCATTACACGAGATGAAAATTTTTATGGTATTCACTGAAAAAGAGTAAATTTTCTTTTTATTTTATTGTTCACACGTCAATGCGCATTTCTGACGTCATAAGTAACGTCACCAAACAAAACATGAACGTCATGGCGTCGATGCTCAGTGCTTAACATGTGAACCGCTGGAAAGACAAAAAACAAAAAGTTTCGGCGAATCAAAATAATTTTGATACCATAATGTTCCTTACATTCTAACTAAGAAAATGCATACCAACACTTGATAGTTTAGTTCAGAAACAAAGAAGTTAGAGGTGTTCAAAAATCTGAAGTGCAGGTAACATCCACTTCTGAAACAGTGAAGAAAACCGAAGTCGTCCAAAGCGAAGAGAGAAAATATAAATCGTATCATTCACTATAGTGAAATGATACGATATCAATTCACTAGTGATTGATACCACTTTTATTTTCATCAGATATACACTGATTTCACCGCTGACAATAAAATAAATGTACATAAAAACGGTGAAATATTATCCAGCGAATTATAGATCGGTGTCGCTCACATGCATCTACTGCAAAACCCTGGACCATATTATTGTCAGCACTTCGGAGAGCATTCTTGCCGACTGTCAGCATGGTTTCCGTGGCCAGAATTCTTGCAAAACCCAACTGATCCAGATTTTTACATTACATTATTAGTAACCCGGGTGGAGCTATAAATCCCGGGTGGCGCTATAATAGTGGGCACAAACAAACAGATTTGATCGTGGGTTGGGTGGCCTAGTGGTTAGCGCATTCGACTTTCAAGCGGGATATCGTGGGTTCGAATCCCGCTCGGGTCGAGACAATTTTCAGACCATTAGTACGTCCAGCTCATACTCGACGTGCCCTAGTTTGAGTATAAAATGGACAGAGCGGCGTTTGGTGACAGACAGCGGCACCAAATGTGCATGGTGATCCATGAAAGCAAGGCTGTACAAATACGTGTACATAACAATTGCCGCTGTCTCTATTTGCCTCGGGTGCCTGGTAGCGTTAAAAATCCGCACAACAACAACAATAGATTTGATCATTATGGAAATAGCGACCCTTCATAAGCTACCACTCAGGAGACAATTGTACAACTCGGAGTATTATGGGATTAGAGGATCTGCTTATGTTGACTGGCTCATGGCTCTGAGCACTCTCAACATGTAGTTTTGAATAGTAATTAAGATCCCGTCCAGGTTTTATCTAGAAACCCCGACTCAGAGATCAGCCCTGTTCCAAATTTGTTAAAATGTTACTCCGGATAATATACCAGGTCTTCCGTTCGCCTGTTCGCACAAGGCTGTGTCCTTTATAGAAGCATCCACTCAGTACAGGATTGCTACACCTCGCAAGAAGACTTTATCAGTTTAAAACATTGGGAAGCCGATTGCCAGATGAAATTGTCAGATGGTCTTAAACATCCATTCTAAGAGAATGATGTCTAAAGCATCTCTCACACACACAAATAAAATTGTATTATACACTACATAACTAACTTAGGACCAAGTTGTGTCTGCAGAATACCTTAGTATCATACTTAAGGCTAGATTACCTTGACTGGGATCAGCAGGTGTCAGAAATTACATCGAAGTCAGGAAGAACTCTTGGTTTTCTTTGCCGGAACTTGGCTCTGGCGCCGAAAGAAACAACCTCTGCTAGGACCTATATATACAAAATATTGGTTTAAACATTTATTTGTCTTTCAACATTAATGACACATACAGTGTAACAAGTATATACAAAATATTGGTGCGTCCCCCGTTGGAGTACGCAGCACCCGTTTGGCATCCCCATTCAAAATTCAGTCTCATCAAATAGAGACGATGCAGAAGTCTGCAGCTCGATGGACTTGCAGACGTTGATAAAACACAAGCCGTGTTGGAGAGATGCTGAATGAATTGCAATGGCCAACACAACACTAGAAGCCCGCAGGGAGCTTGCCTCTCTGTCCGTCTTTCATAAAATTCATATTGGTGCTGTATTGTACTGAAATGTAGACTGTGCAGAATTGTATTTGTTTCGTTTCTTTTTTTATTTTTTTTTTTTTTTATTTTTTATGTTAATTGTTCTAATATATTTGAAATAAAATTTAGCAACGATATTTCTTTGTCTCTCTCTTCTTCGTATGCTTTTTAGTAACACTGTAGTAATAGTGTAATGATAATGATTCTTTAGAATTGTAAAAATAATCATGTACCCAGATATCCTGGATAAGATACCACGATTTTGAACGGTCCCTTGTTACGCCTAACTAAAGCCATCAGCAGATCCGTGACAAATAAAAACACACCTTATCGCAACACCCGAAAACCTTTTTCTAATGATGCGACTATAAAAATTTTCGGGAACTCATTATGAAAACACGCCTATTCAAATAAACTGAAAATTTCACCACCAAAAACTGAACTGAAAGTTTTCAGATAAAAATTATGATATTTTTCAATATTCTGCTCAAAACATAGATTGTGGGTACTCGTTAGAACCGCATCACAGAGGCGGTTCTAACGAGCACCCAAAATCTATGTTCTCAGCAAATACGTATAAGAAAAATAATGTATACCCCTGTAAACCCCAGTTTTACTATATAAAAGTGGGGTTTAAGGGGGTTAAAATTATATAGGTATGTTTTCGTGATGTGTGCGAATAGCCACCCGTTCTGGCATGACATTTAGGGTCTTCAATAAATCAAACGATAAACAAAGATTCTGAAAGCTGATATCTATGCGACCCTGATCAAAATGTGCGAATACATAATCTGATCTGGGCCCTTGTTGTCCGCATATGTCTTTGTGAGTACTTTTTTCTCACAGCGCGGCTAATAAACCGTAACAACAGACAGTGTAGACCCAGGTGTTGGAACAGACAGTGTAGACCCAGGTCAGATGTTGCAGATCATGGCATAGACCCAGAGCAGACGCCGCGTTCTGGGTCTACATCTAGCTACTTTTAGACACGCTGACAGGTACTCAATATACATTTGATGCATTCTGTTGATTGAGGTTAATATCAGGATTTGTCAACCCGAGAAAGTGATTCACCGAGGCGATTGTTTTGTTATATATAACTATATTTAACTGTCTGGCAGCAGTGACAAAAGTGATGATCAGTCCTTGACCATAGCCAGGCTATTTGTTAAATAACTATTTTTAGTTGTTTAGTAAAAGTGTGATAAAAGTGATGTCGACCGGACCTTGACCTTGATTGTGCTATTTTCAACAAGCAGCAGCAAATTTTAGCAAACAACTAGTTCCACCAATCAGGGAAGGCATTTGCAGGCAGTCATATAACGAATTTAGTTAAGCCGGCCTCGGTAGCTTTGGCATAGCCCCTATGTGACTCTGTTGCCCGGCTGCGTTAAAAATCTAATTACAGTCGAACCTCGTTATCTGGAACTCGCTTATTTCGAATTACCGCTTATCTCGAAGAGAAATTCTGGTCCCTGTTTTAACATGAAACTATGACAACAGGTAACAAAATAATGTGGAAAAGAGGAGAAATTGCTCCTAAGGAGCAATTTCTCCTCTTTTCCACATTATATTATATATATATTTCTAACTTCAGGAGTCAAATTACATATTCATTTGTTAAATGTGGTTGTTCAATTTATTGTTTTCCTCACTCTCTCATCTCTGATATGTCGAAGTACGGATATCTCGAAGTGTTTCAGTGAGTCCCTTGGAATTCGAGATAACGAGGGTCGACTGTAATTGATTGACTGATCGGTGGCTCAGTTTGATGCGCGCCGACTGGTGAACGGCAGGTTGCGGGTTCGACACCCCGCCGGATCGGCAACATTCTTTCGTGGAGATTTGATCGTGATCGGGAGGTTGCGGGTTCGACTCCCTTGCCGGGTCGGCAACATTCTTTTGTGGAGATTTGATCATGAAATATTTTCTACGGTCATTCTCTCCCTTCCGCTGATTCAAGAAGTGCAGTTGTCAGTTTCTGGTGAAGAATGTGCACAACACTGCATGATTAACCGCTCTGAGGACTAAGCCTGTCCAGTAAACGTGTGTTTAGGTAAACTGACCGCGCTCGACATCTCACCATTGGGTTGACTGGGCCGTCAAACCTCTCAACACAAACAAACAAACAAACAGACAAACAAATATAATTGTTCAAATTTCAGAAGCGTGCCATATTATTTAGAATGCGATACCAAATAAACAGACGCTGATCAGCTTCGCTTTTCAATCACCGAACCTTGAAAATTTTACGAACTGTGTCGATCATGATCATTTACGCATGTTGAGCTGGGTCTACACTTTTTCACATACTCCTGTGTATGCAGAGTGGTACGGATATTTACCCGTCAGGACATTTATCCACCCGGACATTTACCCAGCCCCCTTAAAGACATAGGCAAAATGAGGCAAAGGTGATACGGTCAACCCTCTTTATACCGACACTCGATACAACGATAACATTCGTTATAATGACAATTTAAATGTCACGAAACCTTCGCTTAGGAGTTGACAGTAAATGAGAAATTATGCAAGAATATTGCATTAAAACTTCAAGCAACATATGATTTGGATATTTGTTAGATTCTAACAAATATCCAAAACATACATTCTATGAGGAAATAAGTAAAAGAGGGTCTTTCTTACATAAGATTCTTTACAACAGCAAATTCATTTTATTGGCAACATCTTTTGGAACAAATGCTGTCGGTGTAACGAGGGTTCACTGTACCACTCTCTAATTGTTTTATTGTCCCTACTTAGGGGCTATGCAAGTTAGATCAAAGACATGTCCTAAAGAGATGATTATGAATTACCACGAGGGTAGTAAAGAGGCCTCCTGAAGGGTAATCAATATTTTTAAGGCAATAACAGATTGTTTGCAAAATTGACTTATTTGGAGAGCAGAGTTGAACGGTTTGTTTATTTACTATTTTACTTATAATATTTATTTATTTATTTATTTATTCAAGAACTTTCTGAAGGTAAAAATATTTTGAAGGAATAAAACATACGTAGTTTGGAATATTGATTAATTTGAATTTTGGAGAATACTGCAAAGTTTTTTTTTATTTATGCATTTATTTCTTTCATTATTAAAATGTTTTTCATATTTCTTTTTTCATGTATTTAAGGTATTATAAAAAATTTTCAGGATAACAAATATTTTGAAGAAAAAAAATAAATATATATATATTCAACGGTTTGAGTATTTATTTATTTTTTTTTTTTTTTGTTTTCATTTATGTCTCTAGTGGCCTTCTAAAGGGTTATAAATATTTTTAGGGGTATCAAATATTTTGCAATAATAATAATAATAATAATAATAATAATAATAAAACAAAACAAGTAGATTTATTTGGATGGTAGATTGGGCTTGTTTATTTAATTTGTATTAATTTAATTTGTATTAACTTATTTCTTCTTTCTTTAAAGTATTTTATTATTATTATCATTTCTTGTCTATTAATCAAATATTGCTTAATAATTTGTTTGTATGTATTTATTTACATACGTGCCAATTGAAGACTAAAATCAGCCTGCGCAGGTTCTTTAGGTTGATCTGAGTCTTCACTGGGTGCACATGCCATTTTGTAGAAATTGCTGTGCTCCAGGTTTTATGTTATTCATTTGTGCAAAAATTGCCTCAATAAATGGAATTGTGCATATTTCAGTTTGAATTTATTCCACAATGGATTATAAAACTATAAGGAAAGTGATCAATATTTACTTAGCATTATTATCAAAATTCTAAAAAGTCTACTGGACAGTTCATGTTTCGGGTTCAATAATGAAGGATAATAATGCAAAAATGAGCAGAGGGGATTTTGTCCGGAGGGGATATTGTCCGGATACCAAAGGTGCCTATTGCAGACTCAACCAGTCTGCACATCCATAGTCTGCATAGTCTTCTGATCAGATGTGCAGACTGGTGTGACTCTCCGCTCAGCCCACATGTAATAATTTTGTAGGACAATTGCTGTGTGCTTGCTTGTATGATATTACCTATGGAACAGATAAATAAGTCAGAACTAAAGTCCCTAATATTATTTCCCCCTACGGAGCCTCTACCTGCTTATCTTTCATTGACAGAATACCAGATTTTATAACACCCTGTCCCTTATCAGAGATAAGACTAATGACCCAGATTCATCAGATTTTTATGTCTTTCACCTAAAAGAGGACATTTACCCACCTCAAAATATTTTGGTAACACTGTCCGGAAATACAAAAGATATGTTTAAGCAGTGATCTTTAATTTGGTATATATTATTTTCCATTCGTTTATTTCTTTTTTATTGTCAATCATTTCTTTCTCTGATCTGTTGAATGGCTTACATCCAAAGAAAGAGAATTTCTGCATTTGTACCAACAGTCAAGTCATGTACCATGAGACCATCGAAATTAACCCATGTAATACTTCACAAGACATTTCAGGAGTCGTCTGCTTTATTATCATCAGGCAGATAAGATGGAAAATGCTAAAAAAAATGTTATTTTCTTACTGTAATTAAGTTGCAAAAACATTGCAATAAAATGTGAAAAGCAATTTCACCTTCAATTTCAATATTTTCTAACATGTCTGCAATAGCAGACTTCAAATGTCATCTGCATGGCCTAATGGATTAATTAGAATGTTTATATCTTCGCGTCATCCAAATTCACTCATTAAGAAATCAGAAATACAATTCGAACTTAGAAAAACAAAAAAAACAAACAAACAAACAAACAAACAAAAAAAAAAAAAAAAAAAAAAACTCGAACACCCAGGGGTAGACTGGCTCCAGTCTCCAGTGACTATATATATAGTTTTATTTCAGTGGATTATCAGACTGCATTACATGTATAAGAATGAATATTTAGTCAATGGAGACTGAATAAAGCCATTCTAACCCAGAAGATCCGATAATGGGTAGTTCGAGCCACAGATTTTTAAAGTTCAGCCATACCAAAGACTTTTAATTTGTGAAATATAAAATACTGTAAAGACCTAGCAACTTCTTCCTTCAAAAAAAAAAAAAAAAAAATACGTTTACAATATTACGGATATATTTAACGTATAAAACAAAATTATTGAAAAGATTTAAGGTTTCATATAACTGATTAATTTACTACAAATTTATATCATAATCCAAAAATGTTAATTAATGCTTATGATTAACTTAATAAACATATGAAAACTAAAAAAACAAAAATATTGGAAAATATGAGTAAATGTCCGAGTGGGTAAATATCCGTTGGGTAAATGCCCGGGTGGGTAAGTGTCCTACACTCATATGCAGTGTGGTCCCTTTCTGTTTGTCACGGACTACCTTGAGCGAAGCCATGTGTACAGTAGGATAAGAATTCTAAATACATAAATGCTGTGAAAACACATGGCATCCATACGCGACGTTTGTTTATTCTACTGTCATTTTTATAGCTTTATT
This sequence comes from Anodontia alba, assembly GCA_964016985.1. Classification (NCBI taxonomy): domain Eukaryota; kingdom Metazoa; phylum Mollusca; class Bivalvia; order Lucinida; family Lucinidae; genus Anodontia; species Anodontia alba. The sequence goes on from OZ024827.1 coordinate 29,733,558, forward strand.
GCTGTATGAACTGCGAAAATATTCTGGTTTCAAAATTTGCTGTCATGCATGACGCGTGTTAACGCCCTTCATACTCCATTACCGTATATTCATTTATAAAAGCGCTTAAGTATCGTGTGTACAAGAAAAGCATGGAAAAGACGGAATAGAAACGATGTTTGAAGTCTAAATATCAGAATATAGCTCAAATGCACAGCCAGAGAGAGTGAGAGAGAGAGAGAGAGAGAGAGAGAGAGAGAGAGAGAGAGAGGGGGATTTCAGTTCCCAGTAATTAACATTTCAGAATCCCAAATGGATAATATGAAGATTTTCAGTTTCTTCAGTCAAACGTGGCGTCTGATTAGTATCTGCACGGTGTACCATAAGATTTGGTGGCCATCTAATTCGGCATTCTAATATTTTATTAGCATTATTTTTAAAGAAAGTACTTGGCATTTCATTTGAATCGTCTTTTAGACAGACGATTCACATGTTATCAAAGCAATAGTTACTCTGAAAAAGTACCAAAAAATCAAACTGCCGCCAGCTGCATAAGCTATAAGGGTTATAATAACAAAGAAATGTTCCTTACAACAATTTTCATATTCGATTTTAAATACAGTTGACTCTCGCTATCTCGAACTCGCTTATCTCGAATAACCGCTTATCTCGAAGTGAAAATCTGGTCCCTGCCTAAACATGAAAATCTAACAACAAGTAAACAATATTGTGGAAAAGAGGAGAAATTGCTCCTAAGGAGCAATTTCTCCTCTTTTCCACAATATTTTCAATATATCTCTAACTTCAGGAGTCAAATTACACATATATTCGTTAAATGTGGTTAATCGAATTCGCTTTTCCTCAATTCTGCAAATCTGATATGTCGAAGTACGGATATCTCGAAGTATTTCAGACAGTCCCTTGGAATTCGAGATAACGAGAGTCGACTGTATATAAATACATATTTAACGTCTGAGCAAAGAAATTCCCGCTCCCCTCCGCCCCAACCTCTATTTAGTAAAAACAACAATAACAACAACTACCAAAATAATAATAATAATAATGAGAAGGAGAAGAAGAAGAACTATAATTATAAAAACAAAACATTTGATTATAGTAACGCGAAGAGCGAAAGTTCAGATTAACGTGCGCATCCGTGCAGTCTGATCTGGACATTGTCTGTTTGTCAACATATACTACACTATCCCTTGATTCTGTAAGCGGGCAACAAAGGCCCGGATCAGCCTGTGTGAATCAGGCCTGCGTTGTCCGCAAATTGCATAAGCGACCTTTTCGTGCGTCGAGCTTCATCTGTCAAATGAGTCATTATACTGATAACTACGGTATTGGATTAAAGATTAATAAAATCTCTGCCCAGTGTTTATCCAAGCGACGCTTCTTTCGTCATTACCTGGGAACAGTGGTCCAATCAGTCAGTCTGCATGAGTCGTCACACCTACCCAGCCGCTGTAGTTTCTTTACCTAGGTTAGTTTAGTGGAGAGCAGTACTTCATTATCTGTTCACACTCAGCGTTCAGTTTTCATTAGAACTTTGTGGAAATTATCGGGAGTTTTCTATTATTCTGGGGAGATTATTTCGGCTAAAGCTGAAAGAAGGAAAAAGTTGTGCGAAAGTTCATGGAATGCGAAAAGCGTGTTCTTTGATGAAGCTGTTAATTATTTGATCGCCGGATTAAAAACATTCCAGAATATTATTTGCGGTCGTAACTTTACTGTGCTAAACAAAGGAGTCTTTCAAGATGGAACGTTTGGATTTACTGTGCTACATTTTGATGTCTGTCTATCTGTGCGTGCGCGCCAATTCTGGTGACTGCGATATCTATAAGGATTGTGTGGAGTGTAAAGCTTTCTCAACAGGGGCGTTTGGAATTATGGACTGCGTCCATCATTGTGACATTGCCACCTACATCCCGGTCGACGATGACGGATTTGAGGAGCGTAGTGGCCTAACGTTGTGCAGCTATAAGAACGCTGAAAATTGTAGGTTTTCTTTTCGAATTGGAAAAGAGACAGAATACGGACCAGACCTGTATGTTAAGGAAGAGCTGGACTGTCTAACGTATGAGCCAACATACGCACCTGTTGTTACGATTGACGTCACATTAGAACCAACGACGTCAATGACGACGTCAGCTACCGTTAAGCAAGAGAAAGATACGGATACAGATTCCAAGACAGACGGCATGCAATCGGACGCTGAAATTACAGAGGATGCAGAAGCTGTATCTGGCTCAAAGAAAGATTCGAACTTGGGATCAAAAGAAGGACACTCGGACACAAACAATTTGAACAAATCTGCGATTGTTACAACTTCTATGTTAACATTGACATTGTGTTTTTTCGCGTCATTATGTAAACTGTTGTAGTTTGAATGCAACTTTCCATATAGTACGACATTCTTGCAAATATACAAAATGTAGCATTAGGCCGTGACAAACAAAAATGTGCCTTACAGAACAGTTGAAAAGAATACCATACCTCCAGATAAGCAGGGTATCTAGATAAACATATTTTTTCTTATTTCTCCATGAAATTATATATATTGTTGATATTTCTTTAGTAGTGTTGTGCCGATTAATCGAAATAATCGAAAACTAATCGGATGAGCCCACTATCGGCAACTGTCGATTTTTTTTTTCACGATCGATTATTTGAAATTCTTTCTTTAGAAACGTGGGCCAAAGGTCACGTAATGAGAGCTACAAATTAAGCGTATTATGAAAGACTCATTGACTAGTAACATGGCTTCAAAATCTGCTTTGTCTTGAAACAACCTATATCTTAAATCGCCTTAGTTATGCTATTATATGCTGTTGCATTTTAAGTTATATAGAAATATAAGGTGCATATGCTAAAATGATTTATCATTTGACGCAAATTATGGAATATCCCATTGTATAATCGATAATCAATCGGTTTTATTTCCCGATAATCGATTGTGATTTTCCTCTCCGGTTCCCAACACTACTCATTAGAAGCGCCTCGGCGATGCGCTTCTAATGAGTATCATCAACATATATTTTCATGGAGAAATAAATCCTTTTTGGCTGAAAACAGCTCCTTAAATTATTTGTCCGATCGCCCAGCAAACACACAATGTCCCAAGACAAGGCGGCGACGTGGGAAGGGTGTAGTTACGACCTTGTGCTTTCGTTGGGTTGTGTCTTTTTACAAGGCATTCGTAATGTATAATTTGCAGGGCCTAGGGATTGAACATGCGAAAAGTGCAGATCCATATCTGACTGCGCATGCACAGCCTGATCTGGATCAGTGCATCTTGCACATGAAATGAGGTATCCTTTTGTTTGCTTTGTATTATATGTTAATTAGTTTCGAAATATATAAGCTGCTACATCAGAAAACGTACCTTCTGACATGTGTGCCCATCGAAGATTCAAATTAGTCTGCGTATCCACACAGTCTGATCAGAGTTCGTTGCCCACAAGAAGACACTTTGAATCATGGCTATCCAAAATGCGCCCAGTGAAGGTTCTGATCGGAAGCGCATGTACCACTCTCTGGGCTCGTACAGGAATGCTACCTCCTGGAGCAAATTCTTTACTTTGATAGTAACATCTGTGTTTGAAAGACTTTTGATACAAGGGATGCAACTTCCTGCTTGCAAAATTTGCCCCCCTTTGCAAAATAGTGTCAGACTCTTTCAGGTGTATCTGTTCGCTTGTAAAGGAGTTAACGCTTAGCACTCTGGGTAAAATTTTCAGCAGACGACATTTTGAAATATTTTTTTTTTCTTATTTTTCCCAGAAAACAGGATATGACATTTCATGCAAATTGTCTCCTAATGAAATGTCATATCCTGTTCTTTTTGGAAAAATAAGAAAATATCATCAATTTGTCGTCTGCTGAAAATGCCCAGAGAGTGGTAAATGTTAACTCTTTCGTCCCTGCAGACCATAATGAATATACTTGCAAACAGTGTAGATCTAGATGAGACGGCTCTTAAACCGTCTCATCAGGATCAACACTGTTTGCCATTCTATTCTTGATTCATGACATTCTTATTTGTTATAGTGGATATGTCTAAAGTCAAAGACAGAAGGCAGTGGCTACTCGTACGGCCCCGTACGAATAGCCTACATTGGCTACTCGTACGGCAATGAAGGTTGACAGTCATGGTTGAAAATGTTTATGTGAGTGGATTTCTCATGGCATGTATCATGATCAAAATAAATCTGGCAGCGAGATAATAATAATAATATTGTCGGCAATAAGTTCTACAATGGGAATATATGAACAAGATGTTGCAGACTTCAGAAACTGTTAATAATTATGTATAATTGCGGGCAACTGTATCATACAAGTGTTATAAAAGCAACTGTGGGTAGTGTCAAGCGAAAAAGTGCCTTTGAGCATGTGCAAAATGTGCGGATTCACATCATCCTGCACCTGCACAGTCTCATCCGGGCATTTGCTTTCCACTGTAACATTTTATAGTATCCAATTATTCTGTCTGTGGACAGGGAAGGCCCTGATCAGACTGCGCGGATACCCAGATTTATCTGGGCTTTCGCTGTCCCAATATGTCCAAAGATACGCTTTCGCCTGGCGCGTCTCATATGGTCCGTGTCGTGAGAAACTCTACCTTTTGACGTGTACACAATGAAGGTTCGGACAAGCCTGCGCATTTCCACGCATTCCTATCACGATTTTTTCCAGTCATTTTTGTCTACTATATCCAATAGTGTCTCATCTGAAGACTCTGATAAGACTGCGCAGATGCACAGTAATATATTGTTTGCACATGTGTTAACGGTCCTTTTCTTCTGGTATGGTAAATATATGTATGTTTGTGTTGGCTGGAGAGAAAGGTTTTGCAAGACGACCACCACATAGTGAACCCTCATTATGCATTGTATTGGGTTTCCAGAAAAGAGATTTGACTTTTCATGCAAATTGTCTCCATATGATCAAATTCTATTTTCTGGTAAAAATAACTACATATTAAAAATGTCTTACAAAATGGAAAAATTCAGCATACACCATTTCAACAGATTTTGTTCTTATTTTCCCTAGAAAATAGATTTTGATATTTCATGAAAATTGTCTCCGTTGTAGTTAGCATGAATTGTCAAAGCCTATTTTCTGGTAAAAATGATAATACTATCAGTTTGTCGTCTGCTGAATACACTTAGCTCAGAGTGGTAAAGTTAAAGAGATAGATAATGTGTGTGTGTGTGTGTGTGTGTGTGTGTGTGTGTGTGTGTGTGTGTGTGTGTGTGAGAGAGAGAGAGAGAGAGAGAGAGATGATTTAAATGTTAAACTTGAATTTTATATGTATATGTGTACATATATTCAATGTAAAATAGCTTATTTGTAGATCTTATAGATTTCTTGTATCTGTATATTAGTTCTATCAGGTCATATATTCCGGTAACCTGGGCTTGGAATATGCCTTTGGCTATCTACATTTGACAGATGTCAGTTTTATGGCATTAGATCGAGAAGTGACCACATATGGAGACTGCCACACGTGCGTCTGATAAAGTGTCAATTTCATTTTATAAGCCTGTTATTTTTACGATCATCTGGCACCGAAACAGATTAGCAGGCAATATCAGCATCCGGTTCTGTTTTATCTGTTTTATGCACTTTGTACACAAATTCATAAGACCACATGCTGTGCTCAACTGAAACGAATTTGCGCATGTCTTTCACTCGCCCTTTATTGGATATGTGTGCCAGGCAAAAGGGAGTCTTATCGCACATAACTTCGCAACAATATCGTTTCAACGTCGCCGCAACGATGTTGCGGCGGCGTTGAAACGACGTTGTTGCGACCTTGTGTGACGGTGGCCAGGCTTTCTCTAAGTCAGTGGCGGAAACGCTGAAGTAAAGAGATTGCTCGGACGCACGCCGAGACGCACGCATTTTCACTAAGCCCTATTTAATGTGATGTTCGTAGAAACGCATTAAATTTTCCAACTGGATAGTGCAGTCAGTTTAAACTCATCATCGTTCGCAAATTTCACGTACGCAGAGAACACGGAAGGGTTCGCTTAGCTTATGTTTGCTAGTCTTCTTCATCCCCAAATGTTTGAAATATTGTTATTGGTACGTTAAAGCGTCTATCTGGCAAACAAAGAAAACGAGGGCGAATGCGTTGCGGGCACAAATATTTGTCATATATTAAAGTAGACCGAGCTCAATTTTCACTTATTATATTGCAAAGAATTTCCAAACTGCCGTTTAAATTTAGCAATGATAACGGTCACAAAATGCTCAAAGCCTTACTTTAAATACAGTGAAATTTAAGTCAGAATTAAGACTTGAAAAGTGTGATTGTTTGATTCACAGACAGGAGTCTCTCGATTTTATTTATCACGCTACATTGCAGAGCGTTTCAGCGAAATTTGTTTTGCGACAAATTGTTTGTTTTGAAAAATTGATTTACTTTGCTGAATGACTGAGAAAATAAAGAAATGTGATGCTGCATTGAAATGCGACACGCCACGTTTCAGATGTTGAGAAACAAGAAGTACTTCAATGAAGTTTTAAACTGTATGTGATCTCTCGAAGTTATTTTTTAATCTTATATAGTTTGGCTGCAGGTCATACGGAAGTCTTTCAATTATTTTGCACATCTGAGCTGCACGTGCAAGGGAATTGGAAAGGGACCAGCCGCCATTGTTATGAGCTAATAGCTATGGTACAGATCCGACTGCACCAATGTGTATTCTGACCAGGCATTCGCTGTTAGCTTTCAGAAACATTGGATACTACACAGTATATTGATCAGCGGACATTTTGATCACACTACACAAATTAGGCAGGCTGATTTGTGATGTGTTGCATTACGAAAACATATACTGAAAGTTTCACCACCAAAAACTGAAAGTTTTCAGATAAAAATTCTAATATTTTTTTTATATTTCTGCTCAGAACATAGATTGTGGGTACTCATTGTAACCGCCTCGGCGTGGCGGTTCTCACGAGTGCCCACAATCTATGTTTGTGAGCAGAAATAAGAAAAATAATGTATACCCCTGTAAACCCCAGTTTTACTATATAAAAGTGGGGTTTAAGGGGTCAAAATTATATAGGTATGTTTTCGTGATGGCTGGAGTACACATCACGAAAACATACCTATATAATTTTGACCCCCTTAAACCCTACTGTTATATAGTAAAACTGGGGTTTACAGGGGTATACATTATTTTTCTTATTTTTGCTCAAAAACATAGATTGTGGATACGCGATAGAACAACCTCGCCGAGGCGGTTCTAACGAGTACCTTGTGGATACGCGTTAAAACAGCCTCACCGAGGCGGTTCTAACGAGTACCCAAATCTATGTTTTGAGCCGAAATATGAAAAAAATATCAGTTTTGTTTTAATCTGAAAATTTTCAGTTTTTGGAGGTGAAATTTTCTGTGTATTTGAATAGGCTGGAAACTAGTGCAAACAGTGTAGATTCAGATGAGACGTATTGTGACAAACCGCCTCATCAAGATCTGCACTTTTTGCTATTCGGTTCTAGGTTTTTTACTGATATCCCTATTTGCAACAATGAACGTGTCCAAATTCATAGACGGAATAGTCCATTGCAGAAACTAAGAGATGAAAGGGTAACCATCACATGTACAACTCTCTGGCCAAACTCAGGAAACATATTGGTGATTTTTTGTTTTATTTGTTTTCAGAAAATAGGATTTGACATTTCATTTAAATTGTTTCAACAATTTCATAAATTGTAAACAATTTCATAAAAGGTCAAATCCTATTTTTCTGCGAAAAATTGGAAAACAAAATCAAAATGTCGTCTGCTGAAATGTTTACCCAGCATGCTAAGCGTTCAAGCCACCTGCAATGTTTGTGTTTTAAATTTGGAATGATTGATTATACAGATCAATACTGACCTGAGCAGTGTCACTCAAGAAGGGTTCTGAGCGAGGGCTCAGATCAGACTGTCCACCCGGGTTAGCCTGGCAATGACCTTCGTGTTTTGTCTGTTGAATTTCAACATTATAATAGGGTATCAGAGTAGACAAACAATGAAAGGTCTGACCGGAGCGATTGCTTGGGCTCATCCAGGCATTCGCTGTTCGATTACAAATTCTTCCTTTTCTGATTGGACTCGGTTTTCATAGTAATATTTATAAGGTTGGCCTGGCGCGTGTGCAGGGTCTGTGACAGGATTCCCACCTGAATATTATTTGATTGTTTTCATTGATTTTGTATACAGGTAAATTACCTTAATGATTTTTTCACAGAATCGTGATAGGCAATAAATGTTTCTATAAAATACCCTGAAAGCGCCAATCAAATCTGCAGCAAGGGACCCGTTGAAATACATGTATATGTTTTGCATTTCAGAGAAAAAGCTATGACATTTCATGTGAATCGTCTGCTGAGCAGCCGATTCACATAAAATGTCAACCCTTGTTTTCTCTGACTCAAACAGCATAAACAGATAAATAAGAAAACAGATAATTAATAAGCATAATGACGTCTGATAATTTTGCTTGGCGCTTTAAGGGTTAGGCGATAAAAAAAAAAACGGATTTGTTTTTGTTTCTATCATGTTTTATTAGACAAAAACTCATAATATGTTTTTTATGTTTCAGACTGAGACGTTTGAACGATAATGATCGTAGGTTTCATTTGTTTTTCTTTTGGTAAAATGGACCTGTTGCAGAGTATGTAGAACTTAAGCAGGAAGTTTTTATACATCCGATAAGTGGAGAAAGCCTTTTGCTTTCACATATGTCTACCGTAGACTGGCTCCAGTCACCAGTGACTATATTTTTCTCATAATCCTGTTTGATAATCCATCAAAATAAAACAAAAAAAAAAAAAAAATATATATATATATATATATATATATATATATATATATCATAACTGTAAAGGCTGGTCACTCTAGTGACCAGCCTTTATAGTTATGATATCACTTTGATTTTATTTTAGTGGATTATAAGAAAAAAAAAGTATTTTGTCACTAGAGACTGGTGCCAGTCTAATGTCTACCGGTAACATAGTTCCTGATAACATGGATAAGGCACCTTTTCAACCAAAAAGTATTGATAGCTTTATTTATACAATGATATATTAATCATAGCATGGCTTATTCGAAAATAAAGCGGCGCTCGAAAAGGGTGCTTAATGCATACGCGAACATTGACGAGAGGAGAGGGTATTATGCCATATGCGGGAAACCATGCACCTGATCGGAAGGCGCATGTTCGCATTTTGATCAGGTTCAAGTTTTACCGCATATAGAATCATTTGATACGACTATATAGGAGTATTTCATGATGTTAATACTGGAATGTGTTTTCTTATTTTTTTTTTTCTATAAAGCCATGTGTTTGGGTACAAATCATTAAAAACACCTCTGCGAGGCGTTTCTAATGAGCACTCACAACATACGTTTTTTATGGAGAATGGAATGAGAAAATTATCTTAGAATATTATCATTAAATACTCTTGAGATCCTCTGTATCGGCGGATATAGACGGCACAGATAAAACTGCGCGAATGCATACGTTGATCTGGAACTTCGCTGCTCGCAAATGCCATAATGCACCCTTTTCTGACATCGCGGATATGTATAGCTTTATTGATATAACTGATTTTCGAAAATATTTTTTTAACGATGTCAAAAATATTGTTCCTGATTCCAAAGGCAGGTTTACTGGCATAGGATCAAAGCTTTTAGCTTTTGCCAGAATCTGCTTTAATATAACATATTTTGAAAATGCGCGTCGTACTTCTTTCAATAACGGCCCCAGTGGAGGATTGGTGAGTTAGGTCACAAAGTCGACCCTTCAACATTGCTTTTTTTTTTCTTTTTTTTTTCTTTGTTTGTGTATCCACACAGAGAATTTTTTTCACTACTATAGGCATAATTCAGTAGCACAGTGTGACTAAGTTATTTGTTTTATTGAAACTGAACTTCCTCTCATCCGATTTTCAGTGCGGAAACTTATTGTGTGATCGTAGAGTGTGTGTTGCCAAATGGGGGGAGGCAGGGCGAGATTGAGGTGTGGGGGTAGAGAGGGGATACTGCGGAGGCGGGGGGGGGGGGGGATGAAATGAGAGATGCATGGAGGACGTAAATCTGTATGTATTATCACTCTCGAAATGGTTTCACGTATGTATATTTAATGTTAAATTACTTTACGTTAACAAGCCAATGCGAAATGTATACTTCTAAGCCACTATGTATATGTAAAATGGAATTTCATAACGTTAACCTTTTCAGCCCTGGAGACCAAAACAAATTTTTGCAAACAATGTAGGTCGTGATGAGACGGCTCATCAGGATCTACCTTGTGTGCCATTTTGTTTTGATTTTTTGACTGAGATCCATATTTGGAACAATGGTTCTGACCTGATTCGGCGGGCCCCCGTAGCCTAGTGGATAAGAGAGTTGACTCTTAATCCATTAGGTTTCTCACCGCTGTGGTTCGAGCCTCGCTCGGGTCATATGTGGGAAAGCCAAGTTCTGCTTACGGATGGTCAGGTGGTTTTTCTCCGGGTTCTCCGGTTTTCGCCCACCTTCGATGAACGATCGGCTCGATATAAGTGAAATATTCTTGAAAGGGCCGTAAAACCCAAATTTGACCTGATTCAAAGATGGAAGAGTCCACCAGAAACCCAATGATGAAATGGTTAACAAGCCCATGTGAAATGTAAACTTGACACTAGATCAGGCATTTTAACCAAAAAATTGATACTTTTCTTATTTCTCCAAATAAAAAAAAAAAAAAAAACACACACACACACACAAAAAAACATATGCTTAGTGTATGCATTACAAGCGCCTCTCTGTTTTTGTTTGTGGAGAAATAAGAAAATTATTTATCATGATATCCTCTTGTCTAGAGCTATGTGAGATATATAAACTGACGTAACTGACATTGACTCCTCCGCAGATCTGGCTGACAACCATTGAAAGCGAAGTCGCCTACGAAACTCTAACGGTAACGACCAGACAAACATTTCAAATTGAGTTTACCTGTATGTTTTAAAGGTATTTTATCATGTCTAATTTAAACTGACCGTTATCCATATGGCCGTGCTTAATGCACGCTCTGCGGTGCATTCAATTATTTCTGTTTTTGTGAAATGCTGGTATCAGAGTTTTGTGGCGTCTGAGGTAGGTCTATAGTGTATGGAAAACCCAATCAAAGTTTGAGTGTATTGAACGAAACGATTGTGTTAACAAACATTTACAATTTTTTGCTCTTCAGTATAGCAGATCTCAGGATACTTGATCATTATTAATTCGCAGAAACATCACATATTTCCCATGCTTTTTTATACTTTATGTATGTTTTTCATGTAAAATAAAGATGTGATCATAAACTTGCCTCCTGTTGCTTTGTAATGAATAGCAAAACAGATATAGGCCGGACCACAACACAACCAACCACGCTGCATGTGCGAATAGTCCGGAGCGAGCACGAAGACTCAGATGACAGTCAGATCAGTCTTGCCTTTTCGCTCTGCGGACTCCTTATGATTGTTCATGTAAAGAATGGAGATTCTTATCGGACAGCGCAGACGTGAAGTCCATAGCTCCAGACAAGAAGGATATCAAGTAAAAATATTTTCTTATTTCTCCGAAAGCATATGTTGTGGCTACTCATTAGAAGCGCCTCAGCGAGGCGCTTCTAATGAGTACCACAACATATGTTTTCGTGGAGAAATAAACAAAAATATAATTACTTTTTATTTGAATAAAAACGTCCTATCTGGAGCTTTCTGAAGGCTGAACCTTATACGCCAGATTTTGTTATACCGTGATCCGATTTAACGTATTAATTCTAACTATTTGGACATCTTACGGCCAGGTCAACACTGTTAAGGTCATATCGAGCCGGTTCATTATAATTGAACAAGTCCACTTTACTACTTGTTAATGTGTCTAAACAATTGCTGGATGAGTTGCAAGCAGCGAGTGGAGAACCTGATCAGGCGTCTGATCTGGGTTTACATTGTTTGCTCAGGCCTGTCTGTCCCAACATTTAGGATAAGTACGCATATCTAGTCCAAGTAAAAGGGACCTGTATGCATAAAAAGAATGTAGACACAGGTAAAACCTTTGAAGCGGCATTCGAAATAGTAGCATACATTTTTTTTCAGTCCAAGAAAATAGGGCTTGATATTTTCACGAAAAAAGTTGTGTTTATGTAACATAAAATGCCAAGTTTTATTTTCGCTGAAAAATACTTCAGTCAAATTTAGAATGTCGTCTGGTACAATGTTGCTAAACGCGTAAGTTTAAAGGCTCCATATTCCTCAAAAATAGACATTTTATTATCCAAGAAAGGTTTTATAAATTGATATATGGTATTAGTACTATCATAAAATGTGGCACCTGACAGCCTGTAAAATTTCAGTTTGTCTCTCGTTCTTGAGAATTAATGTTGCCAACATTAAATCAGAGATACGATAAAAAATCATTTCATTTTTGATCCAGTTCAAAAACGAGAGACTAACTGAAATTTTACAGGCTGTCAGATGCCACATTTAATGATCATATTAATACTATATATCAATTTATGTAACCTTTCCTGGACAAAAAAAAAAAAAAAAAAAAAAAAAAAAATATATATATATATATATATATATATATATATATATATATATATATATATATATATATATATATATATATATTTGAGGAATAGGGAGCCTTTAAGAGTTAACGGACAGTCCATATTGTCAATACTACAGTTTTGTAGTTGTGCTGTGTAAACAGAGCCCAAGATGTTCAAACAGCGAGACAGAAGTATGTTTTGCACCACAGAATGATTTTTTTTTGCGGAATTTCCCCAAGTTTGTACCTACGGTAGAACCTCCACTAACGGCTACCTTTCAACAACAGCTACCTCCCTATAACTACTTTTTTGATATCCGAAAGAGCAGTTTTGATAAACAGTATTTCCGCTATTAAAACCACTTTTGGGACTGTCTAAAAGTGGTCTTATAAGAGGGGTGGTCTTAATCCATTGTATATTGAATAAACTCTCCCACACAATATATTGGAAGAGTCCAATTTCATTTTTAGGTACTTCCGGCTATGTTCCTAGAGAAAAATGGCTAAACTATTTGCAAACAGTGGAGACCCTGATCAGACGCCGCGGTCTGCGGTGTCTGATCTGGGTCTGCACTGTTTGCAATTTATCTTTTTAGGGGTTTCCAGACTACAAAGGGTTAATATTAAATATAGAATTCGGTAAATGTTCTAAAATTTCGAACACTTTATTCCATACTTTTTTTTTTTTTTTTTGGCGAAAAAAATTTGGCCAAAAATTTGCTTTTATGCAGTTGTTACTTAAAATACTTAGTGGAATAGTAAACAATGTAGAAGCAGTCTGATCTGGGTCTTGAAGGAGCAGTCTGATCTGGGTCTACAGTGTTTGCATATGCTATTTTGTCAGAAACTTTGGTGTACGAAATTTTAGGACATACATGTACCGTAATAAAAAAGCAAACATTTGGGACTGGCAAAAGGTGGTCTTAATAGTGGAGTGATCTTTATTTCGAGTGGCCTTAATAGAGGGAATTGTGCTGTAAATTTTACCTTTCTACAACAGCCAGTTCTATTCCTTCCTAAGGATGGCTGTTGTAGGAAGGTTGTACTGTAAAGAGCATACGAATAGCACTGTTAACCCATTAATGTAGAGTGGACTCTTCTGCCATAACGCTTTGGACCGGTTCATTTCAATATAAAGAGTGTCTGGTTAGTTTTTATTGTTACAATCTCTTATGTAAATTCATGTATTTAATGCAAGCAGGGTAAACCCTGATCAGACGCCGCATTATGCGGCGTTTGATCCGGATCTACTCAGTTTGCCAATGTCTATTTTATGGGGCGCTAGGCAAAAATGGTTAATGGACAATATATGAATTGTTTGCCAGGCGTGGTTAATGTTTGATATTAAGCAATAGGATATTTTTTTTTCTGAAAAGAAAAAAAAAAATGTGGAAAGAAAATCATTTAAACCATGTCATGAGAAAAAGGTCTTTGTTGCCTATAGGTGCAGACTGATCCGAGTGTGTGCAATTCACATTCCGCTCCAATTCATTTTTTTTTTCGCATGTCGCAGCCTAATTCCCATCTGGAATCCCAGAAATGACATGGTTAAGCTCAAACGAAAATGTAAGGATTGGAAATTGTGATTGTTATTTGTCAATCAGTTCATCGTGATGGCCTCCACACACCTCAGTAACCGTTATGCAGAATTTGACGCGGAATAAATCTTTTCAGATTGAAATGGAACCTCTGAAACATAATGTCTTTTGTACACTATACCCTTTGGACAGTTCCGCCCATCCGTATTCGTAGACTTGCAAATATTTGTAACAGACCATTATGTAGGACAGTAATAACCCTAAGTAAGCCTATTGGCACATATAGGCATGAGCAAACAGTGTAGACCCAGATCAATCGCCGCAGAATGCGGCGGTTGATCATGGTCTACACTGTTTGCCGCTCAGTCCATCAATTCTCGGTAGTAAACGTTCAAATTTCAGGACAAGTATGGTAAGGAATTAATGAGGTGTCCCAATATTAGCTGTTAATATGATAACAAAACAAACAGGTCCGAGCAAACAATGTAGACCCAGACAAGACACCACAGAACGTGGCGCATGATCAGGGTCTACACAGTTTGCCACTTAGTCCATAGTTTTTATACAAATCAACAGGCAGGTAATTGATATTAACTCTTGTCCTGCTAATTAATTAAGGTGCCACCCCATTTATAATTTTCTGCCAATCAGATTACTTGATCCAGATTATTGATATAAAATTCACATTCTTAATGGCAAATAGTGCAGATCCAGATCAGTTGGCTTCTCAAGCCACCTGATCTGGATCTACACTGTTTGCTAAGGCAGGACATATCCGAGTTCAGCAGGACTAGGATTAAATTTTAGAACAAGTATGGTAAGGCGTTAAGGTGTCCCAATATATAAAGTTGATACGTAATGTTGTCTTTACATTCGGTAAAAAAATTAGAGATATGATTATATACTTGAGTGGGAGAGGCGTCGCCAATCTGCATTAATCCCGCTGCTCATGCAAACACTTCAAAGACTAGAATTATCTGATAAGCCGCATATCCGGGGACGCTGTGTACCACAGAAAAAATCACCATTTTTCCAAACACGAACGGCAACAGTTAGAATAGCCTGTGAGTCAGGACACTGACTTATACCGTATACTACATTTGTCATAAATACAGTCAAACCTTTCTTTACGACCACCTTCATTACCCATTTATGCCGAATGAACTCTTCTACCTCAGCTCTTTGGACGGGTTCATTTCAAGCTGAAAGAATGTGAAGTTTTAGTCTTAGTTATACCATGGTTTGTGCGCATGTACGATGCGATAATGCACGAGCGTGAGCAGTGCATTATCGCACGTATATGCGCAGAACCATGGTATAACTGATTTATCACCTTTGCATGTACATGTATGTAGATCGCCTGCATCGCGAGATATTTCATGCTGAATGTTGGGAATTTAGGCTACTCTGTGATCATTTTTTTATTATTATCACCATGTTTTATAGAAATTTCTGTATTAAATTGCAAACAGTGTAGACCCTAATCAGACGCCGCGTCTGCGGCGCGGCGTCTGATCTGGGTCTGTACTGTTTGCCAATGTACCTTTATGGGACGCTAGGCATAAATGTGTTAAGAAATCACCTATCCATCTTAAACGTCAACCATTTCATATCCCATTAAAGATAAATAAGTGTTGAGTCACCTGTATTAAACAAGTACCTGTCTTAAGTAATCAACCTCACGAAAACACGCCTATATATTTTGACCCCCTTAAACCCTACTTTTATATAGTAAAACTGGGGTTTACAGGGGTATACATTATTTTTCTTATTTCTGTTCAAAAACATAGATTGTGGGTACTCGTTAGCACCACCTTGCCGAGGCGGTTCTAAAGAGTACCTACAATCTATGTTTTGAGCAGAAATATGAAAAAATATCAGAATATTTTTATCTGAAAATGTACCTTTTTGATTGTAAAATTTTCAATATATTTGAATAGGCGTGTTTTCGTAATGGTTATGTTTTTTCCCCATAGGAATTTGTTTGACATAGGTTTGACAGTGTTCGGACAGACATTCCTGCGTAGTCAAATAGATCCAGGTCAAATTGCTCCTAAGGAGTATATTATATAGATAGTTCCATATATATGGGGTCCGAACATTTAGAATAAATACTATCTTTTCCTGAAGATCACTGGATTGTGCCGGGCTGCATAGCACAGTCGGTATCGCGTCTGTATTCAGACCCAGCTCAGACAAATATTCATAACTTTCGTAGAAACTGATCATGATCTGTCATTCTCCCCTTTACCTACTGATTCAAGAAGGGCAGTTTTCAGTTCGATTGAGCCGCAGCAGAGGCTTATAATTCTAAGTACAGTCGAACCTCGTTATCTCGAACTCGCTTATTTCGAACTACCGCTTATCTCGAAGTGAAAATCTGGTCCCTGTTTTAACATGAAACTATGACAACAGGTAACAAAATAATGTGGAAAAGAGGAGAAATTGCTCCTAAGGAGCAATTTCTCCTCTTTTCCACATTATTTTATATATATATTTCTAACTTCAGGAGTCAAATTACATATTCATTTGTTAAATGTGGTTGTTCAATTTATTGTTTTACTCACTCTCTCAACTCTGATATGTCGAAGTACGGATATCTCAAAGTGTTTCAGTGAGTCCCTTGGAATTCGAGATAACGAGAGTCGACTGTAGTTAGTAGAATTATAAGCCTCTGGCTCCAGCTCATAAGAACATGTCTTTAAATAAGCACATGCATACGAAGCGGTACCGTATATATACTAAATATTCGGGCAGACAGGCCTGCATGAGAAAACAGTGAAGACCCAGATAAGACTGATCAGGGTTTACACGGTTTGCCACTCAGTCCAGCAGTTTAAGATACATCAACAAGCAGGCAGTAAAATGGACTTATTCAAATTTTAGGACAATTATAATAAGGCGTTAATCATTGTCATGCTGAATAAATTAAGATGCCACGCCCACTTCTAATTTCCAGCCAATCAGATTACTTGATCCGCGTTTTTGATACAAATCCACATATTTAATGACAAACAGTGCAGATACAGATCAGTTGGCTTCTTCAGAAGCCAACTGATCTGGATCTACACTATTTGCTAAGACAGGGCATATCCGTGTTCAGCAAGAGAAGGGTAAAAAATACAGTACTACTTGACAAATCCTAACAGCTTCGAGATCTG
The DNA here is from genome assembly GCA_964016985.1 of Anodontia alba. Lineage (NCBI taxonomy): Eukaryota > Metazoa > Mollusca > Bivalvia > Lucinida > Lucinidae > Anodontia > Anodontia alba. Next base: position 29,750,824 of record OZ024827.1, read on the forward strand.
CGTCTATGAAGATTGGTCAAGGTCTACATGCTTGTTATATAAACTCTTCAGCTTATGTAGAACCGAAATGCAAGCCGACAGAAAATCATTACCAGACCGCATTCAGATGCAAGGCTAGTCTAAATCTTTGCTGCTCATCAATACAGGTGCTGATATGGTCTGCGAATAGCAAAGTCCCGGATCAACACGTGTAGTTTGATCAGGTGGTGCGCAATCTGATCAGTGTCGTATCTGTTCGCTAATGTAGTCTGCAGTATACGAAGATTCTGTAATTGGACAGCGAAGGTCGTGATCAGGCTACGCTACGATGAACATTATCTCATGATATGCTTGATTTTGCCAACATATCTCAGCACACAAAGCATACCGACTACTCCCAAGTGATTATACGTAGATTCAGAGATTACTACATGCATTCCAGAAATGCATACCACTTTAACCCATTAATTCCTTATACCCACAGCATATGTTTTTTTTTTATGGAGAAATAAGAAAATATAAAATATGAAAAGAAGTATACCAGCATTATCACCAAATACTTCTCCTTAACAAGTCTTCTGAATTATAAGCTCTGTGAGTGTGCGTATATCACGTACAAATGCGTAACAGATGTGTAACGTATGCGAACAGTTGTACGCATACGTAACAGATTGTTACGTATACGTGCAACTGTACGTAAACGTAACGTGTGGACAACTTAGTGTGAAGCTTTCGTACGCATACGTAACAGATTGTTACGTATACGTGCAACTGTACGTAAACGTAACGTGTGGACAACTTAGTGTGAAGCTTTCGTATGATACGTACTGTACGAACCATACACATATGTAACACCTGTTCAATACATGAAGTACAGGTCACTTTTTCAGGAACGACTACTGTGACCGATTTGTTCTTTAGTATGCATGTTTTATCTGACATACGACCTACTTACAAGACCAAAGTTTTGGCATCTATTCATGCAGAATAAACTGTTAGGTTTAATATGTAACCTGTATTATTATAAAAGCTTCTAGTTGCTCGTGTTTTTTTTTTTTTAAGTTATACAGTAGAACTTCAATGGCTCGAACCCCGATGGCTCATTTACCATGGATGAGTCGAACACTTTCTTGAGTCCGCAGGGATTTCCTCCAAGTACGATATACGTATAATTTAGGGAGATTTTCTTCTTTTATCTTGCAAATGTATGCTGTGTGCACTCATTAGAATCGCCTCGATGAGGCGATTCTAATGAGTACACACAACATACATTAATAATATAGAACACCGGAAAGATATCCCATAATTATCTCCAGTATGCCTCCTGGTATGGCACTAATAGTAACCACCCGTGGCTCGAACTACCGCTGTCTCGAACAAATTTTCACGGTCCCAAAGGGGTTCGAGCCATCGAAGTTCGACTGTATATTGAGCATTTTTAGATATATAATAAGCATGTATGCAAATATATTTGCAACCAGATATTGCAACCAGTTGATATGCATGGTTTCCAAGGGAGATAACGTCTACGTTTTAAAATCACCTTTGAAGTGTGGTTATGTTCTTTTTACCTCGCGTAAGGCTATAAATAATAGGGCCTTCATACGAAATGCAGCTGAAACATCCAAGGATCAGTGTTTGAGTGCCCCTTTTCGCATGACGAGACTTATACATAATGATTGAAAACGTTTTTCACTAGAACGGCATCCCAACGATGGTGGGTCATCGCATGTCCCTGCAGTCGCAAACTTAGACCATAACGGCCCCTGCTTTGACCCTACGTAAGCTTTGTTAAATGTATAACGGTCTACCCATCATACCGGTCGCTCTGATATGTTACAAGACCATGTTCAGAAAAAAAGTAGGAAAATTATTTTCCTCATGACCCCCGAACTTACCGCACTGACCTCTATGACCAGTGCCATGACTAGAGATCTAATATGTTATTATAAAATGGTGTAGTTATCATTCAAGCCACTTTGATATGCGTTTTCTTTTTATCACCCGGGTAGCTTTTCAATGTTTGACAGTCTAAGGCTGGCACGATTAATCGGATAACCGAGTAATTGATCGATAAATTCCACAAATCATTACAGATTTGCTAATAAGCGATCATTTGATTTCTGTGTCTGTTACTTTAATATATTAACCCTTAGTATTCAGACACCTCAGTTCCTTACCATACTTTATCTAAAATTTGAATAAGTACAATTAACTATCCACTGTTGTGTCTAAAATAGCTGTGTGAGTGGCAAACAGTGTATACCCTGATGAGACGCCGCGTTTGCGGCGTCTCATCTGGGTCTACACTGTTTGCTCAGTATAACATATGAACGGGTCATGCTCAAATAGGTAAAATTAAGATAAAATCTTCAGCGATTACTAATCGATTATCGGTCACAATGGCAGGACTGATAATCGATTGTCTTTTCAGCTCTGATTAGCCAGCCATATAAATTGACATCAGTTTGTGACTCAGATGGGATATTAAATTATGTATAGAAATGACAACTGCTTGCATTTTGCACAGGCTTATCAATCCGAATGACAAACAGCCTGGAGCCTGAAACTGTCTCCAAACAGTTTGCCCAAGGTCATAGAGTAAAAGGACTAACGCATTATTTGGGAGGGAATAGCGTTCCTACCATTTTACATGTATAACTTCTATTCTGTATCAAAACACTCAATCCAACGGCATCGACTTTTCTTCGCAAATATATAAGATGTGAAGATTTCGTATTGTTTGCACACGTGTAAAATTCGACATGTAACACTCATACACATATGTAACTGTTACGTACATGTATAACTGTACCGCATATGTAACACATCTGTTACGTATTCGTATCTGTGATATGCACACTCGCAAAGCTCTCAGCCGGCCTCGGTGGCTCAGTCAGATGTGCGTGCGTCGACTGGTGATCAGAAGGTTGCAGAATCGATCCCCGCTGGGTCCGGCAACATTCTTTCGTGCAGATTGATCATGAAAATATTTTCTACTGTCATTCTTTCCCTTCCGCTGGTTAAAGAAGGGCACTTGTCAGTTACTGGCGAAAGAATGTTCATAAGTATACTGGTTAACCCATTGTAGTCTGGAGACCCCTAAAAGGGTAGTTGACAAACAGTGCAGACCCAGATCAGACGCCGCAGAACGCGGCGTCTGATCAGGATCTCCACTGTTTGCAAATAGTTTAGCCAATTTTCTTTAGGAATATCTAAATCACATAGACCGACATACCTAAAACTGATATTCAACTCTTCCAATATATAGTGTGGGGGAGTTCATTCAGTATACAATGGGTAAACCGCCTAGAGAACTAAGCCTGTCCAGGAAAAGCGTAGTTAGGTAAACTGATCGGCTCGACATGACCTCAATAATGTTGACTGGACCGTTAAACTCAAAACAAACCAACAGATATAAGCCTTACAATAGATGCATTATGTAAATGTGAGCAGAATAAATATCCTGAATAGACTGCAGATCCAGATGCACAGGCTGGTTGGATCTTTACTGCTCGCCAAAGCTAACTCTATCTTTCTGCATGCACGTACTTATATGATATGAAATTTGAAGCAAAGGCGAAGATGAAAAAGCAGAGACTGATCTGGGCTTCACCCCTCACCCCCTGGGTGGGGTTAACTTGGAGATAATTGTGGTACGTGTGTGCGGCTCAGCATTTCGAAATCTATTCCATTCATATATCGGGCATCTGAAAAAAAAATAACAAAAATAAAAACACGGGCCATTTTATACACTTGATCATCTGAAATGCTGACCTATTCTTAAACAGCCCTTTTTCCAGAGATAACACTTTTAATACAAGCACTTAGATTTAGGTGACTTGTAATACTAGTTAGACAAAAACTTGCCATACACTGAGTAACAGGCAGCCTCTTGAGAGTACAGTGAACCCTGTTACAACGATGGGTTCTCAAAGGTATTGTCAGCAAAATCAATTTGCTGTTGTAAAGAATCCTTAATGAGCAGAATGATATGTAAGAAAGGCCCTGTTTTATTCTTATTTCCTCATAGAATGAATGGTTTGGATATTTGTTAGACTCGCCTAAGTGAGGCGATTCTAACACATATCCAATCTATATATTTCTTGAAGTATTAAATACAATGTTCTTGCATAATTTTTAATAAGCTGTCATCTCTTGAGCGAAGGCTTCGGGCCAGTCAAATTATCATCACAACGAATATTGTCGTTGCATCGAGTGTCGGTATTAAGAGGGTTGACTATGTGCATATAAACCTGGATGCAAGAAAAGTGGGACCTTTCATATACTAAGCAAGAAAAATCGGATCAGTCACTTTGTTGAAAAAAAAGAGGGCCAATCATATAAATACGTGGGAGAGGTGAAAAAGGGGGCTATTCAACCTACAGATCCGTACTAAACCATTTAAATGAAGTGACCATCCCGAAGGCTACACAGTCTGATAAGGTATTTTTTTCTTTTCGTCGCTAAAATGCGCAGTATTCCGAAGATTCTGAAAGCAGACAATGAAAGTGGTAATCTGGCTGTGAGATGATGAGCATTATATATTATCACGATATGGTTCTTTTTCCTAACATACCGCCTAATTCATATAAAGCTTACTGGCTGCACTCCTAGACATTATTCGTTGATTCAAAGATTATCAGGATATACGAACGTGCACAGAAATGCATCTCTGAGACATTTTTAAGCTTCGCGTACTTTATAGTCTACACCAGACAATCTTAATGTTTGCCGCTGCTCCGGAAGCACTTTGTGAAAGGCCATGGGCTGATCCAATGCTATTTTCCATTTGCTGCTCAATATTTATCTATAACCAAGTATTAGCTTTCACAAAAAGCTTGGTTTATGCTCAGCACATTTTGTGTCCAACCGTAAACCAAGCTTTTTGGGAAAGATTACTTATTGAATAACGAACAGGCACCTTTTCACTTACGCACAGCAAGACTTTGAGAGGAACGCCCTTGTAGAAAATCCATGTGGTTTTGTAGGTTTCTAGGCTTTTCATACCAATGTAATTTCCTATGCAAGATGTAGCAGTAAACAAAGTTATCAACAATATCATATTGTTTTCCATTCTGGCACAAACCGATCTTGGAACAGATAAATTTAATGGTTTCAGCAAACTCCATCTCAATGTGTTTTCAAAGTAGCAAGATAATTTTATTGAAGAACCATGTATACGTAAAAGCTATAGCCTTCCACTGATTGTCCTTACATATTTTATACAGTTTTGTAAATCATCTACAGCCACATTTCTTTTACGTCCAAATGGCTGGCTTGCCTGACAGACAGCAGTCCCTCTAGTTTTCTAAACAAGATAATGTAGGCCTAATCACATCACGAAAACATGCCTATATAATATTGACCCCCTTAAACGCCACTTTTATATAGTAAAACTGGGGTTTACAGGGGTATACATTATTTTTCTTAGTTCTGCTCAAAAACATAATTGTGGGTACTCGTTAGAGCCGCCTCGCCGAGGCGGTTCTAACGAGTACCCACAATCAATGTTTTGAGCAGAAGTAAGAAAAATATCAGAGTTTTTTATCTGAAAATTTTCAGTTTTTGGACGTGAAATTTTCAATATATTTGAATAGGCGTGTTTTCGTAATGGCTTTCGCCTCTTTGAAGACGTCAAGGCAGATTAGACGTTAAGGCAGATCATGTATGAGAACACGACGGCTGTAAGGGTTATTTGTACCACAGATGATTTTCTTCTTTCATATTCAAAGCAAACACCCAAAATACACAATTCTGCTGACATCTACTGCAGATTTGTCTGAATTATACATTTCGACCAATTTGGGCGTCAAAGCATGCGTAAACACTTCAGATATGGGTAAAACGCTTTGAACTAGTTTATAGGAACTGTATTCGGTGCTCTGTAATTCTTTTGCAGTTCGTGACCTAAAGGCATAGCAGCCATATTGGATGGCGGATCGATCCCCAACTGGAGTGTGTTGATGTGGCAGTTCATCTAGGTTTTTTACTGTTCTTCATACCCAGTGTACATCGAAGGTGCTGCCACTCACAGCTCATTTCATTTAGTAAAGAAATCGATTTCGACAGATCTAATTGGGTCTAATCAAACGAAAAGGTGCCTTTGAACACATAATCCATAGATTAAGAGCATCTAGCGCATGTGCACAGCCTCGTAAATGCCTTTCTTGTCAGGTAACCGTTGAAAAACAACAACATAAAATATTAAAATAAATAAATAAATAAACAAACAAATAAATAAATAAATAAATAGATAAATAAATAAATAAATAAATAAATAAATAAATAAATAAATAAACAAACAAACAAACAAACAAACAAACAAACAAATAAATAAATAAATAAATAAATAAATAAATAAACAAACAAACAAACAAATAAATAAATAAATAAATAAATAAATAAATAAATGATTTAGCAAGCGGACAGCAAATGCTTTGACATGATAGCACACAGACTGAACAGAATAACCATTTTATGCCACAAAAGCGCCTTTTCCTGTGGTAGCGAATACTGACAATAATCAGTTGATTTATTTTGATAAAAAATGTATTAAAATCATTTGATGAAAAAACACAAGATAACAAACTTTATGCCATATGCGGGCAGTGAAGATCCAGATCAGACTGCGCATTCGCGCAGTCTGATCTGGACCTTCGCTGCGCGCTCACTTAATCAATTGATACTGTAGAATACATCGAAATCTAAGGTCCTTGCAAGACTGTGCAGGTGTACAGGCTAATCTTTAAATTTGCTGATCACGTATGGCATCAGGGCCCTTTTCCTGTGTTGAGCATCATACCATGTCAGCTGCTGTGCATTCTTGCTGTATTCTGGCTAGCAAATTAAGACGTACTAAGGGTTTTTAATGAGTTTGGCGAGTTTTGCTGAGATAGTACAAGTGCTAAATGACATTGATAGAATGGCAGCGATCATTAGACTACTTTCGACCTATTCTATTAATCATATTAACATTTCTATGTACTACTTTCGACATATTAACATTTCTACAGTATTATGCCGTGGCCATTTGGCAGACAGCCGACACTAGTTTTGTTTGGAAGAAGTATTCATGTCTTTGCTTTTTGATCCTCCCATTCCTCAAGTGCCAGTAGAAGTTAATATTATTGGGCATTGTGCATTGCTGTCAAAGTTAGTTCTAGCAATTGCAGCAATTCTAAACCATTTTAGACGGAACAAACTCCCCAACACTATATATTGAAAGAGTCGAATTTCAATTTTAGATGTCAGGCTATGTGATTTAGATATTCTTAGAGACAAATGGCTAAATATTTTGCAAATAGTGGAGATCTTGACAAGACATTTTCGGCGTCTGATCTGGGTCTGCACTGATTGCCATTTACCCGTTTGAGAGTCTTAGACTAAAATAGCTTAAAGAAAAATACATTTTATTTTCATAATTGACAGTCGATTTGCAATACAGCAGTTGTGATACTGCATTAAAACGTCTGGTATCAACGTCAATCTATGTTCACGATGATGTTTCAACGCTGTATGTAACAGGATACTTTATACCTTATGTATTGATATCTTGTGAAAAACAGGTAGTTTTCACTTCTCCCGTCAAACCTCTCTCCTAACTTAACACTTCTGATATCTGACTTCTAACATCTTACTCCGGGCCTATCACTTTTTATTCCTACCACTTCACATTTCTTACATTGGACTTCTCATTTCACACTTCTGAGTTCCTACAGCTGACCTTTTCATTCTCACTTCAAAGGCACAAATCCTACACGCTCGACTACGTACAGGCTGTAGTTCTTTGAATTTAGATTTATTCTATAAAAATATAACAGACTCGCCTTTATGTCTTTGTGGCAGTGTTGAAGATCCACAACATTTTTTCTTTCATTGCAGATTTTATCAAGCACACCGTAATATCCTCCTAAATGCCATAACTGGTTATTACACTCCTTCCTTAAGATTGTTGTTATATGGTGATCCGTCTTTATCCCAGGAAATAAACAGAGATATTTTTGATCATGTTCATAAATTTATCATTGACACAAAGCGTTTCTAACCTTATATAATTAGCTATAAGTATGCGACGATATAATGAAAGCTGCTGCTTAGATCATCCAGTATGCCTGCTCCCCACTTTTATTCTCTTTTCCCCTTAGTTTATTTCCGTTGTTCTTTGTTGTTGTTTTTTTTTTTTTTTTTTTTTTGTTAGTCAGTTAGTATATTATTCATCTGTTGTTATTCAAATTGATTCATATCAGTCTGCCTGAACCATTACTTAATATTAACTTATATCAGTAGTAATCCGCCACAAACATTACAACTGTATATTTACTGGGAGAGGGACTTTATAAGCATTTGCTTTCGTTCTAATCCTTTATATGTTTTCAGCTTTCGTCTGTTTGTGTTATATTGTAAACTATTTGAATAAAATATGTTTATACTAAACTTCTTTTACACTTTTAGGAACTATGAAATGAACTGCAAGTGAGAAGTACGCAGTTAGAAGTATGGTCTTTTCTGATATCCGAAATATCTGTGTTGTATTCAGGCTTTATACAGTAAAACCCCAATAGCTCGAACATCCTTTGGACCATGGAAATTTATTCGAGACATGGGTAATTCGAGCCACTGAGGGTTAATCATGGCGCCAGGTCAGGAAGCAAATGGTGATAATTCAAGGATGTCTTTTATATCTTCTATCAAATGGCCACTTGCTTCTATTCAATAATGGTATGTTAAGTGTACTCATTAGAATCGCCTCGATGAGGCGATTCTAATGAGTACACAATATACAATTTCATGATAAAATAAGAACATTCCCCTAAGTATTTATTTTCTTGAGCTATCGGAAGAATTTCGTAGGGACTCAAAAACGAGTTCGAATTAGAGCTATCTCTCTATCATCTTCAGGTTCGACTGGAGTTATGCCTTCTTACTTCATATTTGATTTCTGACTTCGTACTTCAAACGCATGACTGAACACTTCACACGTCCTATTTCACACGTAAATAATTGGACGAACAGGCCTGGGTAAACAGAGTAGACTCAGATCAGCGTCTGATCAGGATCTACACTGCAAATGCGGCCTCTGCTCAGGATCTACACTGTTTGCCACTCATTCAGTCATTAGTTAGTAGGTAGAAAAATGAATTTGATCAAAAGTTAATGTAATTATGATAGGCAGTTAAAGCTTATCACGCTGGGTAAAATTTACAGCAGACAACATATTGAAATAATTTTATTATTTTTTCCAGAAAACTGGTTTAGACATTTCATGCAAATTGTTTCCAGTGGAGACAATTTGCATAAAATGTCAAACCATGTTTTCTAGGAAAAGTAAGAGGAAAATATCATCAGTTTGTCGTCTGCTGAATTAACCCAGAGAGTGGTAAAGGTAAAGCACTTAAATTGTCAGAATATTTGGTGAAAAATTGTCAGATTATCTGGAGAAAAATTGTCAGATTATTTGGAGAAAAATTGTCAGAATATTAAATTGTCAGATTATTTAGCGAAAAATTGTCAGAATATTTGGTGAAAAATTGTCAGAATATTTGGAGAAAAATTGTCAGAATATTTGGTGAAAAAATGTCAGATTATTTGGAGAAATTATCAGAATATTTGGAGAAAAATTGTCAGAATATTTGGAGAAAAATTGTCAGATTATTTGGAGAAAAATTGTCAGATTATTTGGAGAGCAATTGTTAGAATATTTGGAGAAAAATTGTCAGATTATTTGGAGAAAAATTGTCAGAATATTTGGTGAAAAATTGTCAGATTATTTGGAGAAAATTGTCAGAATATTTGGAGAAAAATTGTCAGAATATTTGGAGAAAAATTGTCAGATTATTTGTAGAAAATTGTCAGATTATTTGGAGAACAATTGCCAGAATATTCGGTGAAAATATTTTAGATTATTTGGAGAAATATGGTATAGAAGAACAATGTGCTGCTGTTTTTATCAAGATAAAACACAAGGATAATGAATGGGATTGTTGTTTTTTCAAAAGAAAGAATCCAGAAATAAAAGATATTTTCAAGTGGTGTATACTGACCTTAGCTCCAGATAAAAGGGATATATCCACGCAATATTTTTATTATATCTCCATGAAAACATATGTTGTGGGTTCTCATTAGAAGCGCCTCGGCGAGGCGCTTCTAATGAGTACCCATAACATATTCTTAAGAAAAATGTCAGTACATTTCGACTGAAGAAAGGTGATTTATCTGGAACCTGCTAAAGTATAAAAAAAAAGTACCTATATGCTTTACTCCCCCGTTTTTTTTTTTTTCTTAACTTTCATTAATCACAACTTTAAGCCATTTTCGTGCTTGAGGAAAACCGGTTTGATGCCCCATATGAACATGCTTAGCTGGAATTTTACGGCCATCAAACACTGCTTATGTCATGTCGACCAGGACAATTATCCAGCACATTCTTTTTCCTGGGAAGGTTTAACCCTCTAAGCGGTTAACCCCTTTCACATCTGCAGACCAATACATATACCTTTGTAAACAGTGCTGGGTCTGCATTGTTCGCCATTCTATTTTATTTTTTACTGAAACCCCTATTTTGCAACAATGGATGTGACAAAATTCGTAGATGGAAGTGTCCATTTCATAAACTCAGGAGTGATACATAATTTCGCCAGTAACTGACAACTGTCGTTCTTGATTCAGCCGAAGGGGGAGAATGTGCCGAGCTGGGATCAAACTTGCGATCCTCGGATCTGCAGTCAGACGCGCTACCGTCTGCGCTATGGAGTTCGGCACCATATGAACATTTGATTCTTGATTGAGTTGAGGTTTTACGGCCCAGTCAACCCATTTGAGCAATGTCGAGCGCGGTCAGTTTACACTTTTCCTGAACAGGCTTAGTCATCCATGCGGTTAACCAGTACTTGTACAGAAACTGACAAATGCCCTTCTTGAATCAGCGGAAGGGAGTGAATGACTATAGTAAATATTTCATGATCAATCTCCTCTAAAGAATGTTGCCGGTCCCGGCGGGGATCGAACCCGCGACATCCTGATCACCAGTCTGACGCGTATCCGACTGAGCCAGCGAGGCAGGCGCTGGCAGACGGAGCGTCGCGCAGTGTGATCTGTGCCTTGGGAAATGTGCCTAAAATGTACTCAGGGTACTGGTTGAATGAGAAGGAAGTGTAGTCTAGATCAGACTGCTCAGTGAACAGTTCGAGCTTTAGTGTATCCTGTTCTCCCTGACATGACTCTGAATGTTAAGGTGACTTGGTACACTTGGTGGAATTTCTACCATTTTATACAAGGGAGATAATGTTTGTGACTTCCTGTTTGCTTCCCTGCATCCCAAGCTTCATCTGAAAAGGGGTCTACTCTAAAAGGAAAGAATTAATTCTTTCCTTTTAGAGTAGACTCCTTTTCAGATGGAAGCCAAAACAATTAAGACAGAGTTACTTTCCTTGAAAGTTAATCCATTTTCGTAAATATGAAGATTGTTAAAGTAGACCTCTTTTCAGAAGGGGAACCAAAACAATTTTGACAGAGTTGCTTCCCCTGAAAGAGTATCAACTCCCCTTAAGAGAAGTTACGGTGAGAAATTATTAAAGCGAACATTTGGATTATGATATGCAAATGTGAAGTTTAATAAAATAAAAAAAAAAAAAAAAATAACTTCACGATTCATATTTTGGATGATTTTTTTTTCATCCTGCTTCTTAAATATTATTGCGATTACCAGTGCTATTAGGTAAAGAATGCTTCATCTCACTGGAAACCATTTTCTTTTCAAACATCGCACAGTGTTGGGATAGTCTGTTTTTACTTGCTTACGTATGTATTTACATAATATTTCCAGAAATAAAATTATCCTTAGCGTCAGAAAAGGTACCTTCGAACATGTGCACCCAGCGAATATTCAGATCAATCTGTGCATTCGCGCAGTCTGATCAGAATCTTCACTGGGCTCATTTTGATTAAGGTATTTTGGCATTAGGCCAAGGATGCAAAGTTTCTTCATGCGTACAAAGAAGACTCTGATAAGAGTATGCGGATGCGCAGGCTAATTTGAGTCTTTCTTGGACGCACATGTTAGAAGTCATGTTTTCCCACGTTTCTCACTTAACTATTCCACAATGCATTTTACAGGAACAATATGCCTTGCTTCTGTAAGCGGAGAAGGCCTTGATCGGACTACGCGGTTGAGAATTTCAACCGCGGCCTGCACTATTCCACAATGTATTTTACAGGAACAATAATCCTTGGTTCTGTAAGCGGAGAAGGCCTTGATCGGACTACGCGGTTGAGAATTTCAACCGCGGCCTTCACTATTCGATAATGCATTTTACAGGAACAATATGCCTTGATTCTGTAAGCGGAGAAGGTCTTGATCGGACTACGCGGTTGAGAATTTCAAACACGGCCTTCACTATTCCTCAATGCATTTTACAGGAACAACGTCCCTTGAATCTGTAAGCGGAGAAGGCCTTGATCAGACTACGCGGATGAGACTTTCAACCAGGGCCTTCACTATTCCACAATGCATTTTACAGGAACAGTATGCCTTGATTCTATAAGCGGAGAAGGCCTTGATAGGACTACGCGGTTGAGAATTTCACCCACGGCCTTCATTATTCCACAATGCATTTTACAGGCACAATATACCTTGATTCTGTAAGCGGAGAAGACCTTGATCGGACTACGCGGATGAGAAGTTCAAACAGCCTTCACTATTGGACAGTGCATTTTAGGGACAATATGCCTTGATTCTGTAAGCGGAGAAGGCATTGATCAGAGGCTACGCGGATGAGAATTTCAACCACGGCCTTCACTATTCCAAAATGCATTTTACAGGCACAATATGCCTTGATTCTGTAAGCGGAGAAGGCCTTGATCGGGCTACGCGGGTGAGAATTTCAAACACGGCCGTCACGATTCCACAATGCATTTTACAGTAACAGTATGCCTTGATTCTGTAGGCGGAGAAGACCTTGATCAGAGGCTACGCGGATGAGAATTTCAACCACGGCCTTCACTATTCCACAATGCATTTTACAGGAACAATATGCCTTGATTTTGTAAGCGGAGAAGGCCTTGATCAGACTACGCGGATGAGCATTTCAACCATGCCCTTCACTATTCCACAATGCAATCTATAAGAACAATTTGCCTTGCTTCTGTAAGCGAAAAGGGCCTTGATCAGACTACGCGGGTGAGAATTTCAACCACGCCCTTCCCTTCATTATTCCACAATGCAGTTTACAGGAACAACATCCCTTGAATCTGTAAGCGAAGAAGGCCTTGATCAGACTACGCGGATGAGACTTTCAACCAGGGCCTTCACTATTCCACAATGCATTTTACAGGAACAGTATGCCCTGATTCTGTCAGTGGAGAAGGCCTTGATCAGAGGCTACGCGGATGAGAATTTCAACCACGGCCTTCACTATTCCACAATGCATTTTACAGGAACAGTATGCCTTGACTCTGTAAGTAGAGAAGGCCTTGATCAGACTACGCGGGTAAGAATTTCAACCAGGGCCTTCACCATTCCACAATGCATTTTACAGGAAAATATGCCTTGATTCTGTAAGCGGAGAAGGCCTTGATCAGAAACGCGGATGAGACTTTCAACCAGGGCCCTTACTATTCCACAATGCATTCACCTTTACCAGACTGTGCAGATGCGAGTTTCAACCATGGCAGTCACTGTTCCACAGCTCACCACACTGTTCCCTCATGCGGACAGCGAAAGCCTTAATCAGCCTGTGTGAATGCAAGTCTCAACCAGCGCCATCACCATTCCACATCTCACTGCACAATATTTCTCTAGACTGGCTCCAGTCTCTAGTGACAAAATAATTTTTCTTATAATCTGTTTAATAATCCACTAAAATAAAACCAAAGTAATATCATGACTATAAAGGCTGGTCTTTATAGTCATGATAGTTTTTTGGCTTTATTTTAGTGGATTATGAGAAAACAGGATTATGAGAAAAATATTTAGTCACTGGAGACTGGAGCCAGTCTAAATATTTCTCAAGCGGACAGCGAAAACCTTCATCAGATTACACAGATGTTTTGTAAAGCTCTTTGCTGTTGAGATGATCTGAGCGATTTCGAATATTGATGAATTTTGGCAAAGATAATACAGATTGTCTGGCAGGTTGGAGGTATCCATTAGCAGTTATTTAATTTACCTAGACAAATTAGAATGCAATTTTAGAAGCTCTGAGTCATTTTAATTGTAGAAAGAAGAAAACTATACGAGTGCGCCATGCAGAATGGGACCTTAGGGCATATGCGAAAAACAAAGGCCCTTATCAGACTGCGCATTCGCGCAGTCTAATCAGGGCCTTTGTTTTTCTCCTAAAGAATATACTGTAGAATATACTGATGAAAAGTAGATACCTTGATCAAACTGCGGGGTCAACTTTTGTGCGTAGCGCAGCTTATGTTAGTTACTGTTTGTGAAGGTTTCGGCGTCGAATACATGCGCCACAAGTTAAAACAAGAGGCACAAAAGTGTCCGAATCGCTCACCTGTTGTGCATTTCCTTTACCTGAAACTGAAATGTTGCCTAACCATTTAACCCCTGAGTTTCTGAAATGGACTCTTCCATCTATATATGAATCTGGTTAGAATCATTATTGCAAAGAGGGGTCTCAGTCACAAAATTAAAACAAAATTCTGGCAAAAAGTGTAGATCCTGATGAGACGGCTCAACACGAATCTACGCTATTTGCAAAGATAAATGTGTTGGTCTCCAGGGCTGAAAGAGTTAGAGACATATCACGAAAACACGCTTATGTAATTTTGACCCCCCCCCCCCTTAAACCCAACTTTTATGTAGTAAAACTGGGGTTTACAGGGGTATACATTATTTTTCTTATTTCTGCTCAAAAACATAGATTGTGTGTATTCGTTAGAACCGCCTCGCCGAGGCGGTTCTAACGAATACCCACAATCTATGTTTTAAGCAGAAATATGAAAAAAAAAAAAAAAAAAAAAAAAAAAAAATCAGAGTTTTTTTATATCTGAAAATTTTCATTTATTGGCGGTGAAATTTTTTATATATTTGAAAAGGCGTGTTTTAGTAATGGCGTCAACTCTTGTGGGCCATTTTGTGTCATCTCTCATTGTCATCTCTCATAGAAAGGGAGAAAATGGACAGTAAAGCTAGTAGACAAGAGGAAAAATGAAATGGAGGATGAGAAAAAAAAGCGAATGACAGTGCAGAAACAGAAGAAATCCTCGCGCCCACCCCCTTACCCCATCTGCTGCAAATACAACAGGTCTTTACCACCATCCTACCACCCAGAAACAGGTTTCGGAATCATGTTTAAGTTTTGTGATGTATTATTAAATTGGATCACAAACATGATTTCGAAACAAGTAAAACATTAATGACTTATGATTCAAAGTGAATCTGACAGGTCCAAGATGACTACATTTTCCAGAACCGTTTTGATGACCTAAGTTTTAGTGCAGGTCTGCTCAAAAACAACACAGGAGCCAAACTTTGACAAAATACACATGTACCCTGCGGGCACATGACGTTTATACAAGATTGCATTAACGTCGACCCAAAGTCATCAACGAAATGCGGCGTTGTATAAACGTCATATGCCTGCTGGTTATGCTTATGCAGACAGCATCAGATTGTCCTGCACTGCAAGACCAGAAATATTGTCTTATAGGAGCTGGGCAATAAAATTGACTTACTTTTATTACTGCAAAAGGGTCTTAGTTGACAGTCGACTGTAAAAGATTGTGATCAGATTGCACAAATGTACAAGAAGCAATGAACATATTACGGTAAATGTCCTAAAATTTCGAACATCAAAGTTTCTGACAAAATGGCAAATACAAACAGTGCAGACCCAGATCAGACTGCTTCTTCAGGAGCAATCTGATCAAGGTCTACACTTTTTGTCATTCCACTTAGTAGTTTAAGAAACAACTGCATAAAAAGCAAAATTTAAGCAAAAATAGTATGATATAAAGTGTTCGAAATTTTAGGACATTTCCTGCATGATTACAAAGCATACGTTTGAAGCATAATCACAAAATCACCTCAGTAAGCACACAGCGTTAAATAACGTCGTATTAACGTAGGTGTAACGCCATGATGTTTATACGACGTTGTTGTTACGCCCTGAATGGTGTTGCATCGACGTTAATACAACGTTGTTTTAATGTTGTGTACCGGCTGGGATGCTTCCAAAGCCTCCAGTTTCAGGTAAAATGCAATGCACTCATGATTAGTCAGCATTATTTGGAAAATGTCTCTCGCTATTCATAGTCATTTGGAGCCACCGTATATGCCAGGGCAACATATTTTAATCCTCTTAGCCCTCGTCCACATTTTAAGGTAAATATAGTTAAGGAGTTGAGGCATTCGAGAACAAATTTATATATTAAATTATCCTGTAAATAGCCATTTTAACGTTTAAAGGCGATTGACATTTGACTGTAAATAGCCAATTTAAAGCTTTCTTTTAGCTATCTGCAGTTGATTGCAAATAGCCAGTTTGATGGGTTTTTTACGCGCAGTCTGATAAGAATCTTGACTGGGTGCATTTTGGATAGCCAAGGATGCCAAGTTTCTCCATGGGGCCAAAGAAGACTGAAATCAGACTACTCCAGAGGCTTATTAGAATTATAAGCCTAATAAGCCTCTGACTACTCTGATTTGAGTCCACATCACGAAAATATGCCTACATAATTTTGACCCCCTTAAACCTCACTTTTATATAGTAAAACTGGGGTTTACAGGGGTATAAATTATTTTTCTTATTTCTGCTCAAAACGTAGATTGTGGGTACTCGTTAGAACCGCCTCGTCGAGGCGGTTCTAACGAGTACCCACAATATATGTTCTGCTCAAAACATAGATTGTGGGTACTCGTTAGAACCGCATCGTCGAGGCAGTTCTAACAGGTACCCACAATCTATGTTTTGAGCCAGAAATATGAAAAATATCAGATATTTTTATCTGAAAATTTTCATTTTTTGGTGATGAAATTTTCAGTATATTTGAATGGGCGTTTTTTCGTAATGACATTGGGCGCACATGTCAGCACTTCCTAGCGTTGCAGCTCAAATGATCAGTGCCTCTCTCAGGCGAGCTAAAATCCTGAACATTCATTCATTGGCAAAACACGCACAAATTAATATTTTAATAACGCGTATTTTCTCACTCAACAAATGAAAATCT
Organism: Anodontia alba; assembly: GCA_964016985.1. Taxonomy (NCBI): domain Eukaryota; kingdom Metazoa; phylum Mollusca; class Bivalvia; order Lucinida; family Lucinidae; genus Anodontia; species Anodontia alba. The sequence goes on from OZ024827.1 coordinate 29,767,987, forward strand.
GATTCAGTTTCTCCGACGGGAAGACTAAAATGGATCTACAATGTCAGATAACGTACCTTCGGACATATGCGCCCGGTGAAGATTCAGATCAGCCTGACCATCCGCGCAGTCTGATCAGAATCTTCACCGGGCGCATTTGGAATAGCCAATGATGCAAAATTTCTTCATGCGGTCAACGAAGAGTGCGCGGATGCGCAGGCTGATCTGAGTCTTCATAGGGCGCACATTTCAGAAGGTACGTTTTCTGACGTTGCGGCTGAATTGTTATGGATGGCAGATGATAGTATGCCAGCTGGCAACACGGAATCACACGCATACATGCACAGATATTTGTTACATTAAGTAATTAGTGAAACTGACAACATTTGCATGTGAAACCAAATTCTTCTTATTGTTGTTTCTGTTTTTTGAATTTGAGTATTAAATGTATACCAGATTTTTGTAATTTTAAGAGAAAATTAAAATTGTCCTTCAATAATCACACTCAATCAATCAATCAATCAATCAATCAATCAATCAATTGATCAATTGATCGTCTGATCGATCGACCAGCTGACCGAGCAGTAGATCCATCAGCTGACTGGTCAGTCGGTTGATGGATGGATTGATCGATCGGTCGGTCAGTCGGTCGGTCGGTCTATGGATCTTCAGTCGATCGACTATCGATCAAGGCCATTTTAAATTTGATAATGAGCCAGGACACATCAATTCCTATAAGACTGCATGTGCGCCCAGCGAAAACTCAGATTAGCCTGCGCGTATGTGCAAGCTGATCAGAGACTTCGCCGTCCGCCCGAGGACGCATTCTGCAGCATCTGATCAGGGTCTACGCTTTTTGCCCAGGCCTGTCTATCTAAATACCTTGGATAAATACGGTATGATGCTTTGTCTTATTTCTCTTAAAATTTGACCATATGACTACTTTTTGATGTATCTAAATGAAGACTGGCTGAATGACCAACACTGCAGACCCTGATCAAACGCCGCAGAACGCGGTGTCTGATAATAGTCTACACAGTTTGCGACTCATGCAGCAATTTTGCACACTTCAACAGACAGTAAAATGGATTTGTTCAAACTTAAGGGCAAGTATGGTAAGGAGTTAAGGTGTCCGAATATTTGGGATCATATGGTAGTGTCCGAAATACAGGATCATTTGTACTATGGCAAAAACATTCCAATACCACTTGAGCAGCGCCATGCAAAAATGTGCCTTCGGAACCTATGCGGACAGCGAAGGCCCAGATCAGACTGCGCATCCGCGCAGTCTGATCTGGGCCTTCACTGTTCGCGTTACAGGGTCATTAGACACTGCAGAATATATTGATGTATAACAAAGGTCCTTATCTGGTTGTGCTGCTTCGTTGGCTGGTCTAGACCTTGACTTTTACCATATGCCCTGAAGCCACAATTTTTTCTTTGCGAGGCTCATTTGTTCTGCGGCTTCTGATCTGGGTCTGGATTGCTTACTCAGGCATAAAAGTCCGAATACAGGGCTAATCTCGTGGGGGTGGGGAAGGGGGGAGGGGCGGTAACTTGGGGGTAAATGTGGTACGGGTATGCGAGCCTGTATTTCAAAACCCACCCCATTCATATACCTGGTCTTTGGAAAAAACGGACCCATTCATATATTTGATTGTCCGAAATGTTAACCTATTCATATGCTGCCCTTTGATTTTTATACCCACTTATTGCTGGTAATTAGACGAATATAGCAGTCAATTCATTGACCACCAAGAGAAATAGCAGCCTTGACAAATCTCTGAGCGAAAAAAATATACGCATTTACCGGGATGTCTGAAAAGTGGGGTCTTTCACATACGAATCAAGAAAAATCGGGTCAGTCATATACTTTTATTGAAAAAAAAGGGGGCTAATCATATACCTGGCAGCGCTGAAAAAGGGGGTCATTGGGCACGCACATCCGCACTATGCCATATATAGGAAGTTCCCCCCTCGAGGGGTTAATAAAATATACAAGTTCATTGCTATTTTGAGCTTCTTTTATAATGACATTATTTTAGCTTGTGTGCGCGCAAAATCTTTGTGTGTCATCATTTGCTCTAGTTCAACGTCTTAGAGGTGTCTTGCCGCGTTTTTGTGGGGTTTAGGTAATGGAAATGTAATTAAAAGAAATTATTCCTTTAGCTAACAGAATCTGATTTACGTTCATGGGAACTTTCACAAGTTCTGGGTCTCTGAAAGCGAAAACGTACCTTTTTGCAGTTTTCAAAAGCACCAACCAAGACCGACCTGAGCTTTCGAGTTTTCAGACCAGACTCTACGCAGTTATTTTAGTAACACAGATTTTACAATACGTTTGCGTAGAACATAATCAAACTTTTGTAGATGCACATTCTCTGATTAGCATTTAGAATAGGGTTCATTTCCGGGGTTTGTTTCCGCTAGCTTTCTCCGCAGATCCCTTCAAGAGCACAGCTCATTAAACTTCAAATGGCTGTTTACTCTTCAAGGATTTTTCATCATTTTGCACTCCGGTTAACCGCGGAAATAACATTATGAGGAAATGAAATCTTAAACCTCTGATATGATTAACGCTTATGATCTAAATAATGCTGATTCTTTTAAAAGATCAGCATTTCTGAAAAAAATACCAACGCATGTGCACATGCGAAATGAATTGTGTATGACAAATATTTGAAACACGTGCAATTATGATGTAAATTAGCTCAATTTTTGTAGAGATAAATGCCTTTTAATACTCACAATGGCAGGTAACCCCCGGAGAAATATATATATATATATATATATATATATATATATATATATATATATATATATATATATATATATATATATATATATATATATATATATATATATATATATATATTTTTTTTTTTTTTTTTTTTTTTTTTTATAAAGGCTGAATGGTCTTACTAGTTCGATCATTCGGTTCTATTCTGGGTCCACTCTTGAAAACCTGCATCTGAAAATGTCGCCTGTTTATGTCATCTGCTGAATTTCAAACCTATTTTTGCATACAGGCAAACAGTGTGGACCCTGTTCAGACTGCTCCTACAGGAGCAGTCTGATCAGGGTCCACACTGTTTGCAAAATGACTTTTAAAATCACCAGCAGATGACAAAGCAGACGACAATTGTTGTGACTGGCAGTTTAAGGGTTAAAGTATTTATCAATGATATCTTTTATTTTATTCAAAGACGTGCATTATACAATTATGCAGATGACAACACCCTTTCGTTTCACTCCAAATTACAATTATCTGGTTAGTACCCTCCAATCTGAAAGTGAAATTTTAATTGACTGGTTTCGTTTAATTGCATGAAAGCAAATCCAGATAAATTTCAAACCATTGCTATAGGGGAAAACAAAAAAAAAAAAAAAAAAAAAAAAAAAAAAAAAGAAAGAAACTAATGACAAGTCTCCTGATTATAATGTTGCAAATAAACTAATGACAAGTCTCCTGATTATAATGTTGCAAATTCTTCCGTAGCATGTAAGGATATTGTGAAACTACTAGGTGTTGACATTGACTTTAAACTGTCCTTTGATTCGCATATGCAAAATATTTGTAAAAACCCTGGTCAGCAGCTCAACATTCTAAAAAGATTGGGGAAAAACCTTTGTAAACTTAGTAAAATGACAATATTCCATACTTCTGTTCTGCCAACTTTTAATTTTTGCCCTCTATCTTGGCACTTTTGTACCAAAACGAATATTGTTGACAAGATTGAGAAAATTCATGAAAAGGCTTTGCGCTTTGTTTACGAGGATTATTTCAGGACATACGATGAGCTACTAATCTGCCTGCCTTGCTTTAAAGACGCTTAAGGACCATGGCCATTGAAACTTTTAAGATTTTAAATAATTTAGCCCCACCTGTTCTAACTGATCATTTAGTTAAAAGGGATAATATTTATAATTTTAGATATTCAAGTATATTACAGGTCCCTCAGGTAAAGTCTTCAAGGCACGGTAAGAATTCTTTTCGCTATGCTGCTCCCGTACTGTGGAATTCTTTACCTGATTCTCTTAGAACTATAACTGATTTTAGTAAATTCAAATCTTTTATCTCCCACTAGAATGGTAAAGATTGTAAATACTCGGCCTGTAATATTAACTTTTAGTTTAAAAGTTCTCACAGTCTGGACTGCATATAACCTGTGTTTTGCGTTTTTACAGTTAGTTGTGTTATTATTGTGCATACCATTAGTGTCTCATATCGATCTCCTATGAGTGTGGACTGTTCGTACAGCTGGGGATCGACATGTTCTCTGTCATCCATTGTGACCGCTCTTCGTTTTATATCTTAGTGTATATCTCTGTGCTCTGCATTACATGTGCTCTTATATTGTGTGTTTTTATGCTTTAATCCTTTGTTTACTTTATTGCTTATCCTATCCTCTACCTTGTCTGCTTGTCGTTGTCAGTGCCTGTCAGTATGTTTTAATATATGTGCATGGTATTTGTACTGAATTTAAATTTGTTTATTTTATATAGCTTTTCTGTTTCTGGATGGTGTGCATTTCAATGTGGAATGAACACTCCAGAACAGCTTTGATTTGATTTAATATTGTCTTTGTAATTCTAACAAAAATTGTTTTATCATATAGCTGACTTTCACAATGTTAACTATACGCTATTGTTACAGCAGTCGGTTCAAAAGCTCACTCAGAGCTTATGTTTGTATTGTTTATAACTTGCCGACTTTTAACAAATCTTATCTTGAAAACAAATAAGTTTTCAACAGTTTCCCCATACGAAACGGCCTTACCTATAGATGTTCTTCTCCAGAGCAAAGCACGCTTTGAGGCTGAGTCTTGGTGTAGAGCATTGTGTATGGGAAGTCTACTCATATTTTATGCCCCCGCTCCCCCACCCCCTCTCTGCCATTCGAAGAATGGTGGAAAGGGCACATAGTGTTATCCCTGTCCGTTCGTCCGTCTCCGTCCGCGACCGAGATGTCGTCAGCAATTTGCATTTAAATTTTTCAGATTTGTGTTTAAGTTTTCCTTTGGACACAGTTTTAAAAGCAATACTAGAATATGTGTGTGGGGGGGAGGGGTGGGTTGGAAGTATGTATGTATCAACGTAGGTTCGTACGTATGTATGTATGTATGTGAAATTTTGGATGCAAATTTAGTCCTTGATGCTCCTAGCGTTGCTTCTGGCCTGTCTTAAGTGCTGAGGTAGGCGATACAGGACGATCTTGGTCCTCTTGTGTTTGTTTATATATATCGCTGTTTGATCAGCTGTTCCAGCATCACCAATTCTTGCTTTCACTATTTCATGTGGACCGCGCCATGTGAAAACGGTCAGCGAAGGCCCAGATCAGCATGTGCACCCGCGCAGTCTGATCGGGCCTACCCTGTCCGCTAACAGAATCAGCGGATACTATAAAATGTATGACTGGAGAACAAAGGTCCGGATCATAATTTGCGCATGCGCAGGATGATCTGAATCTGCACATGTTCGGAGGCACTTTTTCGCTTCACGCGACCCGTATAAGTTGCTCAGATATGAGTTCCAGAAGTGTAAGTAAAAGGCCAGACGAGGTTCTTGATTTACAAGATAAACTATCCAAACACTGAACAGACATCTTAATACCAGAATGATTAATGTTCTGTAAATAACATTAAATACTGGACCATGTTTCATGCCACTAGCTTCTGTCTGAACTCATGAACTCAGGTTTGAAGAAAGAATCAGCTTATTTTTGGTACACATATTTTTGGCATATAAAATGAATGGGCAATATTTGTTCAGTTAACCCATTAAAAACTGAATAAAGTCTCCCGCACTATATATTTGAAGAGTCCATTTTAGGTATGTCAGGCTATATGATGTAGATACTCCTAAAGAAAAATGGTTCAACTGTTTGCAGTGGAGACCCTGATCAGACGCCGCGTTCTGCGGCGTCTGATCTGGGTCTGCACTGTTTGCTAGTTACCCGTTTAGAAGTCTATAGTCTTCAATGGGTTAAGTCAGGAGCCCCCTAATGGTGCCGTTTGTATAAGTTTAACACATTTATGTCTTACGTCTCAAAATGGGGACCTAAGCAGTGTAGATCTGTTACTATATATAATTTCCTTTATAATAATCTGCTTGAATATTGAATATAGAATAGTGCATCTGACTAATTGCATGAAAAACAATTTTGCTTTCAAATTCTTAACCAAGCTGTCCCGCAAACGGGTATTTGTTTCCAGTTTTCGTGGCTGTCCAACAGGCAACCTTAGGTCCTGATTTTCTTTGATGGTTTGAGTTATGGGTCACTAAGCCTTAAGGAACCATAGTTTAAGATGGCCTGTATTAACAGGAATTATGATTTGTTGCTCAAAGTGTTTGTACTGGTACTTTCACCCTATGTAGTTGCTGTTCCATATGGTTCCTGGTGTAGTTGTCTCTGCGGGAATGCATCTGGGAATGGGGAATCGCTGAATACCTAAAATTGTACCGATAAGTACTTTGACCATTTCCATACGTGGTTTAGTCAAGTGGTATTACATTATAGTAAAAGAAAATCAACATAATGCTCGAAACATGTTATTTGATGCTACAATGCCCTTGCCCACTTCGCTCCTTTCTCTCTGTCTGTCTGCCTCGCTGTCTGTCTGTCTGTCTCTCTCTCCTTCTGTCGCTCGCTATGCATCTCTCTGCCTATCTGTCTGTCTGTCTGTCTCTCTCTATCTCTCAACAAGTTCATATTTCGGTCGGGGCCATTCAATGTAATTAAATACAGTAATTGATTACTGTTTCTTTCCGTTTCTGGTCAGATGGACCCTAATCAGCACTTACGGTTGGACAAAGAAGGAGTAAGACCAATATGCGCGTAGCCAGGCGGAAGCTATGAAGCCCGGGTTTCAACATAAATTTGGCAATTTAACCTTATTTTTACCTCAAGCTTGTTCAGGTGACATGAAATGGGCCGGGCCACAGCATTTCCTACAAGACCACATGTCCGCTAAGCAATGACTCAGACCAGCCTGCGCAAGTGCGCAGGCTGATCAGTCATTGTTTAGCGCTAATTAGCCAAACAGCCAAGCTTTCCTAAGACGGACGCTGGGCGCACATGCAATCTTATAGGAAATTCTGTGTCTCGGCTGAAATTTCAGATTCTATTAGTAGACATCATCTTCATAAAGTTTCTGGCTGCGCCCCTGACCAAAGTATTACAATGGCTTCAATGCGAATGGACAGACAAGCAGTTGCGATTCTACCAGTCATATTCGTGAGTGTTTCATTTAAATCTTGTATGATATGCTCGTAAAGGGTTGTGGTTGTAGCCGTCACATTTCCCTTGTAAGTAAAAGAATCTATTATTAATAAGACTGAACTGAAAATGCGGACGATTTGATTGGCTGCATTCGTTTTTGAACTTGACTTTTTATACCTTCATTTTATCAATTCCTGTAGCGTCCCATTAAAGGAACATTAATAAACAGTGCAGACCCTGACCAGAGGCCGTATCATGCAGCGTATGATCAAGGTCTACATTGTTGGTGATTAAAAACAGGAATTTCTATAAAACATGGTAATGATAAAACTAACCAGACACCTCTTCCACTGGAAATGGACAGGTCTTAAGAGTAGAATCCTCTCGGAATAAATGGGCTAATCACTATTCAGCGTTTTGCTATCTTTTAGCGATAAGGAACATACCTAGTAAGAATATTGCAAACCACACCAGACTGAAATGACAATCAGATATTAAAGAAGAGTCTGGAGACAGACCAGATTAATTGGTTGAACTCCAACAGTAATTTTTATCAGTTCGAATATTGCCCTTAGTGGAAATCATACCAACGGCAGCAACACTGGCTAGGGCACAGCCGTAAAAGACAACACTGCCAGCAGTTGCGTTACCAGATACCAGAACGGAAACCTTTTACGCACATTCTGGAAATAAAAAATGTTCTAGTATCGCCTCCAAAATGTGTGTGTGTGTGTGTGTGTGTGTGTGTGTGTGTGTGTGTGTGTGTGTGTGTGTGTGTGTGTGTGTGTGGAGGGGGGGGGGGTACTCTTAAAATCAAAGAATTTGCTCACATAGGAAGCAAATTCTTTTCTTTAAAAGTAGCCCCTATAATAAAGGAAGAAACTATTTTATGTTGGGCAATCTCGCTATTGCAATTACATTTCATTATGCATGTGCCTGGTGTGTGTAATGGGCGCTATACGACTATTACCGGACACAGTCTAGATTCAACTTCCTCTGCAGCACTATGAAAGTGAATAAACATTGAGTATATACATCACGAAAATATACCTATATAATGTTGACCCCCTTAAACCCCACTTTTATATAGTAAAACTGGGATTTACAGGGATATACATTATTTTTCTTATTTCTTCTCAAAAACATAGCTTGTGGGTACGCGTTAGAACCGCCTCGGCGAGGTGGTTCTTAGTACCCACAATCTATGTTTTGAGCAGAAATATGAAAAATATCAGACTTTTTATCTGAAAACTTTCAGTTTTTGGTGGTGAAATTTTCAATATATTTAACGGCCTATATTTAAATAGGTGTGTTTTCGAAATGAACGGTAAAGGTTACACAAATACTTCACACTGATTTTACCTGCATATTTCAAAGGTATTTTGTTATGTTTGTCTAAGGTAAATTAACCGTTGTCCATATGGTCGCGGTTTGTCACTCTTTGCAGAGGACTCAATTATAGGTTTTGCACTAATATGTAGACATGCATACCAAAATCAGACTTTGTCGCAATAAGCCATAAACTGATATCCATGATTAAATACCTGATCGGTGTACACTGTGGTAAGTCTCATTATGGCATCTGTGAGATAGGGTCCTAAATGATTATTGCGACAAAGCGCGGTCATTGCGTGTCTAAAATTTCTCGCCTGATGGCTCGAAATTTAAAACTATGCAATAACCTATCCATAAATCCAGCTCCTGGCACAGCAGTAGTGACGTGATCATAGCAGGAATGCACAGAATCACGAATCTTGTCATTAGAATAATTCATGATGCATCAAATTACATTCATTTTGAGATGCCCAGCTTCTTTCAAAATAAATTTTAGGCTTGGGATAGGATAAACTACTCTTGATTGTTTGCCTTGATAAATGGACCGGTGCTTGAAAAAATGGTTTCGATCAGTTGTACATTCAATGCCAAATAGTAATAGAAAAGGCTCAGAACAGACTATTCACCCGCATTGTTCGAATTGATAAAGCATGTGCATTTGTACATTGCAGAATGTATTGGTAGGCATCGATCAACGAATGCCTTTAGACTGCGCAGGTGCGAAGGGTGGGCTTTCTCTGTCCGTATAATGTATAGGGCATTTTCGCCGGCGCCAGCCGTAAATATTAGAACCGAAGCATGATACAAGGTACCTTCGGACATGTGCGCCCAGCGAAGACTTAGATCAGCCTGCGCACCTGCGCAGGCCGATCAAAGTCTTCGATGGTCGCTTATTGGTAAGCCAGGGATCCAAATTTTCTTCAGGCGGACAGCGAAGACTCAGATCAGACTGCACGGATGCGCAGGCTGATCTGAGTCTTCGCTGGACGCACGTGAAAAAGGTACAGTGCGGTTCATTTGAACAGCTGCAGAATTAATAGAGACGGTTCTTTATAGCATGTTTTGACACACGCTGTACAAAAACATACTTGTTGAAACTAAATCATGGTAGGACTGATAATCATGCGAATAAAACTGATGTGCACATTTTAGTTTTCAAGAAGATTATTCCTTTCGCCATGCAAAAAGGGTGTTATATACGAAAACCGAAAATCCAGATCACTCCATCCGGGCAGCCTGAGGGCCTTCGCTCGGGCCTTCACTAACATCTTACAGAATACCTTATCATGGTTGTGTAGAAAGTGCTTGCGTCCAGTTTTCGACTCTGGGCACAGGTTGATCTTGATCAAGTTAAGACAGTAGAGTTGTTTATACAAAACACGCTTTTCTCTCGGTAGGATCCATTGTAATTGATGTGTGCATCTGCAAGGCGCCGCGATGAAACCAAAGGGAGGTATTGCACATTATTAAACTTTCGAAGCTGTTTTTGCAATACAAAGTTTGGCCGCCGTGTCAAGCAAAAAGGTGTCTTCGAACAGTGCAAAATACACATATTTTAGATCATCATGTGCATCTACGCAGTCCCATCAGAGTCTTCGATGTCTGCTAACGCTAGATTTATAGAGGACATTTTGAAACATTTTTCTTATTTTTTTTTCCAGAAAACAAGTTTGGCATTTCTTGCAAATTGTCTCCACTGGAGACAATTTGCATGAAATGTCAAATCCTGTTTCTTGAGAAAAATGAGAAAAATATCCTCAATTTGTCTTCTGCTGAATTCTCCCTGAGAGTGGTAAAAGTTAGCTAGCAGCTAATGATTAGTTTAAGCATTTATTTCTTTGTATAACATACAACTAATGATTCTGTTAGGAGAAAATGATGGCCCTTATCAGAATGCGTAAATGGGAAGGCTGATCTGAGACGTCGCTATTCGCATTTGTTACTACTGCAGCGGAAGGAAAATAAGCCTTAGAATTTCATTTTAATCGTCAGTATCCTAAAAGGAACGAGGTGGGTGGGGGGTGGGGTGGGGTGGGGGGGGGGCAATTTGGACAGAATTGTCCGCCTTGAAAGTGTATTTATTCCCCTTTAATATACTGAAATTTTTATGAAAATATTTGGGTCACATAATTTGAAAACATGTCTTCGGGGCGTATGTAAATAGCGTGTTCATCTCTCCATGCTGATCAGATCTTTTGATGCTTACTATATGACCTTCAGTAGCAAAAGATCTGTAAGCGGACAACGAAGGCCCTGCTCAGAGTGCGCGAATGCGCAGTCTGATTTGGGCCTCGCTGTCCGCCTATGTCCCAAAGGTAAATGTTCAAATGCGCGGCTTGTGTGAAGGGCTAATCGCTTTTGTTTTTCACCAAAAATGTGTCTATAATTTTTTTAAGTAAAATATAATTGTCAAATTGGCATAAGAAATTAGTTACGCTAACGATGCCTTGGAACAGCTTGGTCCAGAAACACCTAAACGCATAAGTTTCTGAGTTTCTGAAGTGGACTCTTTCATCTTTGATTCTGGTCAGACCCATTGTTTACAAATAGGGATTGCAGTCAAAAATCAAAACAGAATTGCAAACAGTGTAGATCCTGATGAGATGGCTCGTTATGAGCCGTCTCATCTGGATCTACACTGTTTGCATAGATATCTGTACTAGTCTACAGGGTTGCATTACGAAAACATGCCTATTCATCTATATTGAAAATTTCACCTCCAAAATCCGAACATTTTTTGATAAAAAACCCTGATATTTTTCACATTTCTGCTCAAAACATAGATTGCGGGTACTCGTTAGAACCGCCTCGGCGAGGCGGTTCTAACGAGTACCACAATCTATGTTTTTGAGTAGAAATAAGCAAATAATGTATACCCCTGTAAACCCCAGTTTTCTATATAAAAGTGGGGTTTAAGGGGGTCAAAATTATATAGGCGTGTTTTCGTGATGGAAAGGATTAATTCAAATGATGTTCAAGCCAAATTAACTTGATTGTAGTAAAGAATAGGTCGGATTCTTGTATCACAGGATTTCATGTGACTCGCAATAAGCGCTATTAATGCTAAGACTTTTCTGCCAGATTATTTCACATTATGACAACCTGTCAAGCCAAGTTAATCAGGAGAACAAGAGGCCACAGGTGGGCCTGAATAGCTCATCTGAGGACAGGTTGACAGAATTTTGACTCCCGTCCCAACGTTTCTAATGTTTTCTGTTGTTGTTTGTTTGTTTTTAACCAGTCATGAAGTTTCTGAGGGGAATCACACGTCGGACGCAAGTGATCACAACAGCTCATCAAGTGTCTTTGGCTCAAGTGAAGGGGTGGTTGGGTGGTGCGAAGGTGTCGTGTACCTTACGTCACCGGGACGTCCATCTGATATTGGTTTACAGTTGGGCAAGGCCTGCTATGCTTGCAGCAGGTAAAGGTAGAGAGGGAATGTTTTTATTTCTTCTGTTTCTTCGCTTTCTTTCATTTTCCTTTCTCCCCTGTGCCTCTCTTACATCTCCTCTGCTATCTCTTCTATCTCTCTTCTCCCTTTCTCTGGGAGACGACATAAAATGACCCACAAGGGTTGATGTGTCGTTAAACCCCAACTCATACAGTCAGTTGGCTCAGGTGAGGAAAATGCATCACTGCTTTGATTATGCTCACAATTTAAAAAAAAAAAAGTTTAGGTTTAGGGGATCGGCCGTAATGCTTTTGCTTTGTTCGTCCGTCCGTCATCCTGTACCTTTTGTACAAGCTATCTCAGAAAGATTTTTAAGCTGGGATTTTGATCTTACTGGGGCTGAGGAGTAAATGCATGTAATTTCATTAACTTTTGAAAAACCAAAAGGATTAATTTTGTGCGAGTTACGCGGCCCATTTTCAAGTTTGACATTCTGCAGGGACAAGCATGTAGTTGGGGGTAAAGTGTTTTACAAACACACAGTTCTAATTTTCATATGAAATGCTGAAGTTTTCTGCGTCAAGATCAGGATAAAGGTATTAACATTTACCACTCTCTGGGCTAATTAAGCAGACGACAAATTGATAATATGTTTTCTTATCCCCCACCCCACACCCCTAACCCCCCCCCCCCCACCCCCCCACCAAAAACAGGATTTGACATTGCATGCAAAATGTCTCCAGTGGAGACAATTTGCATAAAATGTCAAAACCCGTTTTCTGGGAAAAATAAGAAAAAAACAAATTTCAATATGTCGTCTGCTGAAAATTTTACCCAGAGTGCTAAGCCTTAAAGATTTCATGATTTACACCCGTTGATGGATACCTTTTTAGAGGCCGTGAAACAACTCCGAGCAACTCCCTCTCTTTAATTACATTCTCTTTCTGATAAAGAGAAGATTTCGGTAGCAGAAAATTTTATCTGAGAGTTGAGGTCAACAAAAGTTCATTAAATCAACAGCACCACACAAAAAGGGCCCCATCATATGGGCCGCATCAATCGAAAAAATGCTTTCGAACATGCGCAAAATGCGCAGATGCAGATCATCCTGCGCATGCGGAAAGTATCATTAGGGCCTTTGTTCTCCATTCATACATTCTTTAGTATCCAGTGATTCCGTTAGTGGACAGTGAAAGCTTTGATCATACTGCGCAGGTTGACCTAGGCCTACGCTGTCCGCATATGCCCATACATGTTTTCGCATAGTACGGCCCGTAAAATTGTGCGAAACTAATGCAATAACACTTAAAATTGTGGGAGACAGGCGGACTGAGCAAACAGTGTTGATCCTGATCAGACGCCGCAGAACGCAGTGTTGATCCTGATCAGACGCTTCAGAACGCGGCGTATGATCAGGATCAACACTGTTTGCCACACATACAGCACCAACTAGTAAACAGACAGACCTCTTCAAGTTTTTAGGGAAATTTTTTAAGGAGTAAAATTATTATGCCTAGTGTCAGGTCAGATCAAACCTGTGTCTGCACCCCAGTTGGGGTGGTGTGTGTGTGTGTGTGTGTGTGTGTGTGTGTGTGTGTGTGTGTGTGTGTGTGTGAGGGGGCAGGGGGTGAGTACTGTGAATTTTGTCAGATACATAGGCCGGGCACCAGCATCTAGTTTTACCCGCAAAAATATACGGTATATCAGACATACCCAAAACATATCTGCTCAAAAAAAAAAAAAAAAAAAAAATAGTCAGTTTGGAAAGTGACCCAAAATACCTGCAAATGGCCAATATAATAAAAATAGCCACTTTTCCCCCTCCACTCCCCGCCCCCCGCCACACACACACACACACAAAAGGAAAATTAGTACCCACCCTGAGGTCTGCACATGCGTGTTTTTCTTTTTGTTTTTTTTTGCACGGAAGTGAGTAAGTGTGCTTACATATATCATCTATAATTATTAACTGAATTTTACTCAGTGAGATGTATTTCCCTTGTATCATCAGGTACATGAAGTTATTTAATGTTCCACCCTTACCCCAATATTGGACGAAAACGAAATCTATACAAACAGTCAGACTATTGATCTATATTTAGACGGGAATAGCCCCAAATTCATTTTCAGTGTAGATTATAAAATGGAAATCCAAGTAACAATATTATTTCCCTTGGAGAGTTTCCACACTGTAAGCATGCGCAATCCTGAACTATGCTAAATTTAGCGCACATCTAAAAATATCCCATCCGCACGTTACCGTGCTAAAAGACTCAACTAGACCCGAATAGCTCTGCACATTTCTTGACAATTTAAGTGACTTTAAGTCTATATGTAGTCAACAGCATTTCGGTCATTTCGGGACGATACTATGGTGACCTAGTATGATAAAGACTGTTCAAAGGAACGCCGTTCACTCAAGAGACGAAATTCGCCAGATCCTGAACCTAATCCGCGCCTGTTAGGTCAGCATTCAGTCACTAAAAGGGTAATTGGCAAACAGTGTTGATCCTGATCAGACGCCGCAGAACGCGGCGTCTGATCAGGATCAACACTATTTGCCACACATCTAGCACCAGCAAGTATACAAATTGAATTTTTCAAGTTTTAGGGCAATTACTTAAGGAGTTAACTTATTTATGTCTAGCGTCCAATAAACGGGACATTGGCAAACGGTGTGAAGGCCCAGATCAGATGCCACAGAAGGCGGTGTCCGATCAGGGCCTACACAGTTTTGCATTAAGTACAGAAATTTCTGTTATAAATGATAAACTAAATCAAAGCACAGAGAGCACTGGTGGGTCGATTGTCTCTGAGTATAGGCTGGGAACTTGGTCCTGAACGGAGACAAGACTGTTCCATTTAACCCTTAACTTCCTGAAATTAAAGCAAACATCGCAGACCCTGATCAGACGCCGCGTTCTGCGGCATCTGATCAGGGTCTGCGCTATTAGCCAATGTCCCAAACGTCCCACTCCAGGTTTTACAGATAACCCTCTATTAACAGCACTCTGACGTCATAGCGACAAGAATAGCGCGGCTATAAATAACCGTTACCTGCATTTCGTCTTACGGAGGGCGACCCTCAGTTGACCTTTGACCTCTGAAGTGTCAGCATCGTCTGCAGAATAACTAAAGAACAACCATGTCTGAGTCTGTTATACCTGCAGTAGTACTCAGGGCCCTGAGTGAGTACAAGTTTGTTGGTCATCCTCTCTGAAGGATGACTGACGGGAAGGATCATGTTCGAGTGAACTGACCTTCCATAAGACGTTACCAACGCTACCAGTCTACAAGAGGAGGGCCGAAAGCAGGAGGCAGCCTGCACCCTCTGCTGGCGAGTGGCCTCGCCAGCCCACAGCTGCTAGATTACCACCACCTACGACCAGATCGACGTCTACAGCACGCCGAGAACCGACAGCACCGGAGAAGGAGACATCACCGCCAGCACCACAGACACTGGAGATCAACGCACCAGATACCATCACAGTAACAAGGCCACTAAAGACAGCACAGCTCACGCCATCTCCATACATCCAGAAACCAGCTACACCGGCTCCTTCTCCAGAGACTTCACGTGCCAAGAGACCTAGAACAAAGTCGCAGAAGTACACGACTAAACAGCCGACACAGTATTACCATGTCAATATAGAGAACGAATATCCTCTACACGAGAAATACTACGCCACCACCTACAAGGTCATCATTAAAGCCACGAGACAGCCCAGGGAAGACGAAGAACTCAACATAGACCTTCTAGTTCCAGTTCCAGCATTCTTCGTCTACCACAAAGAAAACAAGCACTTGCTACAGATCAAGGGACCTACTAGCAAGTTTTATGATGGCCCGTGGTATACCAACATCGAGATGCTGATTGGGGCGACCGGCGTACAACAGACCAACACTGCGCATTGGTACTACGTCCTGGAAAAATCCTGTCGAGATCCCTTAGGGGAAGGTGGAGGACCACCGCTACTTCGGCTCGTGCCGCAAAGTTACCTTGGCATGACTTACTCTAAGTAGGTCAACTGGCGGCACGTGGACGGGTGAGGACACCCAATCACCCAATAGGTCCTAGGGTGCGGACACCCTCTCGGCTCCTGAGTGAGGACACTCTCTCTGCTCCTGGGTGAGGACATCCAATCCTCGGCTTTTGGGTGAGGACACCCACTCGGCTCCTGGGTGAGGACACCCACCTTGCACCCTTTCCGGCACCCGATCAACTGACATGTGGCTAGTGTCCGAAACTTTCGCACGACTAGAGCTGAGTGCCTACTGCATTATGCAGTCGGAATTGACACGCATTAGGTACAAGATTAAAAGCTCAAACTTTTCGGCTGACAGTCAAACTTCTGCAACACAGGCTGGACTACTACTCTCGCACGAGGTCTGGACACGCCCGCACCGTGTCTGGTTAAATGTGGTCCATATTGTGGATAAATACGGAAATAAATAGCGATTAACATTGTCAGTCGGCAGTTGCGTAGTCTGATCAGGGTATTCACTTTTCGGCATCTGGTTCTAGATACAATGCTTCATTAAGGGGGTAATTGCCCTTTCGTGGGGGACAACTCTATCAAAATTGTTTGTGTTCCTTCTGCAAAGGGGCCTACTGTAAAAGAAAAGAATTTTTTTCCTCTCAAAATTGTTTCTCTTGGAAAGGGGTCTAGAATTGGAGCAGTTTTTTTTTCCTTTTGTACAGTAGACCCCTTTTCAGAAAGGGCGTGGGGTTCAGAAGAGCAAACAGGAAGTCTCAAAAGTTGTCTCCCTTGTAAAAATGGTGGAAAATCTACCAAATGTATGGAGTCCCCTCAAGACGAACATTGCCCCGGGAATAGTGAAGATCCTGATCACACTGCGCGGATGTGAAGACTTATCAAGCGCTTTGCTTTTCGCAAATAAATGTTCCGCAAATATATGTGCAAAACCTCTTTTCTATGATAAGGCCAAATGAAAAAAATAAGTGTGTTTAGGGTAAGCCTACCCTACTTAATTTTCCTGGTGAAACCTAGCGATTTTTTCATGTTTTCTCAAAAACAAATACTTATGCTAAACATTCGGACAAGGAGGGCTGAGCAAACATTGTAGACCCAGATCAAACTGCTCCTAAAGGAGCAGTTTGATCAGGGTCTACACTGTTTGCCATTCTATCAGTACTTTTAGAAACATTTAAGGATAACAAATGGTAAAATTTTATGTGAATTATGTGCGAAGTCCTAATATATTTGGTAATTGTGGTATTATTCTTCATAAAAAATGTTAAAAAGAAAACAAAACAAAAAAAAAAAAAAAAAAAAAAAAAAACAGAATCAGTACCTACCCTTCCTATTTTTTTTCTAACATGTTACCCTAAACAGATATAATTTTTATTTGGCCTAAGGCAAATATGGGGCGCTTTTTGAAATAATGTACTTATGTACATCTGCATCGAGCGAAAACTTGGACCAGCCTGCTCTTCCACGCGCTGCGATTAGTCTTCGCTTTGAGCTTTTTGGATAGCCAAGGGTCTTGTGGGGGCACATCCGTACAGTCCGGTCAGTATTCGCTGGGAACTGTTTGGATAACCAAGGATCATGCCGCGGACAGCGAAGACTGATCAGACTGCGCGAAGTCGATGGGCGCACATGTCATACATATAAGGTACATTTTCTGACGCTGTGACTGAAATCCTTGGCAAAATCACGCCTACCCCTGGGAAATGAAGAGGATAAATTAAAACAGGTGTAACCTTGTAAATTTCTGAGCAACAGAACCAATTACAAAACATAACATACAGAAAAGTGTAAACATTCTGTTCGTGTCAAGAATAAAGGGTAAAGCGAATTTGCTGTCTGCGTTCATCACTCTAAGGGCCAAACTTTTCAAGAACTATTTACCTTCACTTCAGCTGGTGTTAACTCTTGTCATGCTGAATAAATTAAGATGCCACATCCACTTCTACTTTTTAGCCAATCAGATTGCTTACTCCAGGTTGTGGATACTTTGCATTCTTAACGCAAACATTGCAGATCCAGATCAGTTGGCTTCTTCAGAAGCCAACTGACCTGGATCTATAATGTATGCAAAGACAGGGCATATCCGGGTTCAGCAGGACAAGGGTTAAGTGCTGTATGACGGTAATATCAAAGCACTCACAGCACTGGTGGGTCGATTGTCTCTGAGTGTAGGCTGGAAAATGGTCCTGAAAGGGGACTTAAGACTGTTTCACTTAACCCTTAACTTCCTGTAATTTAAGCTAACAGTGCAGAACCTTATCAGACGCCGCATTCTGCACTGCTTGCAAATGTCCCAGTACTAAGTCCATTCCAGGTTTTACAGATAACCTTCATTCCTCAGCACTCTGACGTCACAGCGACAATAGCGCGGCTATGAATAGCCTTTATCTGGATTTCGTACAGACGCTATTATTGGTCAGCGATAGTCACGTAGACAACAGCAATATAACTCAGAACCCACAAAAGGTTTTGAAAAAATGCACAGTTCGGGAATAGAGATCGGTTGTGAGTTTCATATCGTCAACAACTGGTTGGTCCATCTAACGCGCGGCTTGATTTCGTTGGTCATTGGTCAATGATAACCACGTGGCCAACAACCTTAAGGAAATTATGATGTATGGATTCTTTCGTTCCATTGTAAACAGTCGACCCAAAAGTGGGCCGCGCAATGCGAAAACATGTCTTCGAGCATACACGCAGTCTAATCAGGGCCTTCACTGTCCGCTAACAGACTCATTGGATACTACAGAATGAATGGAGAGCAAAGGCCCGGTGATACTTTGCTCATGCGCAGGTCCTCATTACGAAAACACGCCTATTCAAATACTCTGAAAATTTTACCACCCAAAAATTGCAATTTTTCAGATGAAAAATTCTGATATTTTTCATATTTCTGCTCAAAACATTGATTGTGGGTACTCGTTAGAACCGCCTCGTCGAGGCGGTTCTAACGAGTACCCACAATCTATTGTTTGAGCAGAAATAAGAAAAATAATGTATACCCCTGTAAACCCCAATTTTACTATATAAAAGTGGGGTTTGAGGGGGTCAAAATTATATAGGCATGTTTTCGTGATGTGAGTCAAGCAAAAAAGTGCCTTCGGCCTGCGCAAATTCAGATAATCCTGCGCATGCGCAAAGTATCATCCGCGCATTAACACTCCATTCATACATTCTACAGTACCAAATGATTCTGTAAGCGCACAGTGAAAGCCCTGCATGTACACAATCACAAGGTGCACTAGAGCTATAAAGTCTATTAAATAACCAACAAAACTGTCTGAATGTTTTCTTTCACCAAAGAAAATAAAACGTGAAACGAAATTCCCGCTACTATCGTGTGGCAGGCAAATAACAAAAAATGGCGAAATTTGCCCATTAGCAATGCAAAACCAGATCTTAAGGACATAAATGCACACACCAAGTTTGGTGAAAATCGATTGACATTTACTGAAATGTGGCGGTCAGATAACTGTCAAAAATTGACAAAATTTGCCTATCTAACCCGTGGGTCGTGGGGGAGGGAAAACTTATTATATAAACATAAGTAGTGATGTGCTGACAAAATGAAGTCTTATTTTGAGAGTTTGTCTGGAACGGGGTGTGTTTTATTGAAAAACAAATCTGGGTAGGGAGTCAAATATACCAGACTGGAAAGGGGTTCATGTCTGTCTGGAAAGGGGGTGGTAAACTACCTCAGCCTGGAATTTTACTTCCGATGATATGTAGTATGTCTAAAAATGGCCCCATAAACAAAGAAACAGTTACAATTTTTTTTAAATAAAGAGAACGGGACTGAAAGATGGCACTGTTAACGAGTAAAAAGCCATGCAAACGGACTTAGAAAGCCGTTAAAAGACTCTTATGACGCAAATTGGGGGCATATTTAAATGACTTCCCATAAAGGTTGTTTGAAAATACCTTAGTTAAACTTGATATTGTGTGATTCTTGTCGTGCTTAATATTGATAATATGTAAGTAAATCCTTGTTAAGTTAACTGACTAAGCAAATTAGCAAATATTGTTTGTCAGGTATATGTTCGTCTTACTTTTGTCTGGGAAGGGGTTCAATCGTGTCTAGAAAGGGGTAGGGGTTCTGGTCTCCTGGCAACTCCTACCCCTTTTGATAGTAAGTGTGATAGTAAGTGTCCCCTCCCCCCACCCCGGGCCATTTACAATCCCAAACCACTCACCCCTGATGTACATGTGTATGCAAAATCAACAACGATGCAAGTTAGAGAGCGGAAATCGAACAGGCGGACGGACAGACAGACACTCGGAGAGGAAAACATAATACCAACCACTATCGTGTGGCGGGGTAAAAAATGTCTAATTCGGCAAGAAAGAAACCATCAACACCTTGAGACAAAAAGTGTATAAACTCTGACGAAGTCTCTTTCATTAAATATTTTAACCCTTGTTCTGCTGAGTAAATTAAGATGCCACGCCCATTTCTAATTTTCAGCCAGTCAGATTATTTGATATAGATTGTTGATATAAATTCACAAACTTAAAAGCAAACAGTGCAGATCCAGATCAGTTGGCTTCTTCAGAAGCCAACTGATCTGGATCTACACTGTTTGCAAAGGCAGGACATATCCGGGTTCAGCAGGACTAGGGTTAACCATGGCCCTGCTGAACCCGAATAGGGTAGTTCTAGACCAGTTTTGGATCGGCACTGTTTGTCATTAAGTATGTGAATTTGTATCAACAACGTGGATCAAGTAATCTGAGAGGCTGAAAGTTAAAAGTGGGGTGGCATCTTAATTTATTCAGCTCGGCAAGGGATAAGTTAGTATTACCGTCAAACTTCATTCACTAAAGAATTCTCAAGCTGGAAATATATACTATTTGATCTCATGAAGTTTGACAAGCACTTGTTCCAGTTTTAGGCAAGATGTACAGAATTGGACAGGAAGTTGCGTTTGAAGTTTTTCAATGTATAACAATTCAAAATGAAACTGTAACAAAGCACATAAAAAGTTTGTACATGTATAGTTGCTGTCTGTCGAGGCCTCCATTGCCTGCATCAGCATAATTGTAAAATTGACTGATGGGCAAGGTGCTGAAAATCATACAGTTTATTTTATTCAAATGATCACCTTCTGAGGCTATAAATACAAGTATTGGCTGTCACAAAAAAGCTTGGTCTTCGTTTAGCACACAATGTGTGCTATGCGTAGACCAAGTTTGTTTGTGAAAGCTTATACTTGGTTATAAGTCCATGGAAAATAGCACTGGACCAGTCTATGACCTTTCATAAAGTTCTTCCGGAGCAAAATCAAACTCTATGACTCTCTACGCCCATCATTCATTGAATTATACATGTTCTGAGGAACAAAAAAGTCATTTATTTTGTCAATTGCTTGGAATTCAAGACACATTCAGTTTTCTAAACGAAGCTTGTGGTTCATCGTCCTTAGGTTTCTTTGCAAGGTCCACACCATATTTGCTGCTACTCATCATTAGGATTTCATTCCTCACCTCAGGCTTCTTTATTTCATTCTGCATATAGGCTGAAAAATACAACAGTAAATATTGGTCATTATTTGCATTCTTTAGGGTGTATGAATTAACGAATTTTTACTGAACATAACATACCATGGGATTCCCATGTTTTATATTGAAACAATTTCGGTATTCCGAGTGTGATGTAATGGTCAGTAAACATTAATTCTTTTATAACTAATGGAATCGCACGTACAAAACCTCATCGATTGGTCAGCCCTAAAAAAACGCCACCTTCGTGTAACAGCCACTTTTCTGATTTCCCAAAGTTCCGTTTTAGTATGTATTTACCTCTCGACAACAGCCATCTCCCATTCAACAGCCACTTATCTGATTTCCCAGTTCTGTTTTTAGTGTATCTAAACCGGTATTTGGGAATACCGAAATCCAATATTTACCGGAATCTACCGGAATCCAATATTAATTACCGAAATCCAACTATATTGTCAAGTTTACCATGATTTGTGTAAATTTAGACATATCACTGTTAAATAACATATAATCAAACAATATGGCCAAGTTTAGAAGAATATTTTGGAATAATAACGATTTTATTAACGTTTTTTACAATTTCGGAATCTACCGAAATCCAATATTAATTACCGAAATCCAACTATATTATCAAATTTACCATGATTTGTGTAAATGTAAACATATACACTGTTAAATAATATATAAACAGATAATATGTCCAAATTTGGAAGAAGTTTTTGGAATAATAACGATTTTATTAACGTTTATATAATTTTCATAGGTGGAGTTACTTCCCTTCGTAGCTTAGCTCTGTGACTGGTACATAGAAGTATGGGGGAACACAGCGAAACATTTTTCATATTTTTCCAATAAATAAAGCTTTGATTTTTCCTGCAAATTGTCTCCACTGGAGACGATATCAAGCATGAGATGTCAAGATATGAAGCATAGTATTGGTTTTGTTTTGCATTTTACTGCATGCAAATCGGTAGCCTAACGATTGTAAAAACTCTCCCACAAATACTTCATTTAAATGGATTTGTCCAAATTTAATTTTTACCACTTTAATTTCTGGGCTAATTCAGCAGATGACACCGAATACAGCGTCTGATAATTTGATATTTCTTATTTTTCCCTGAAAAGGTTTGATCCGGGTCTACACCTTTTTGTGCGCACATAAGGCATTGACCAGTAATAACCTTACGCGGCGTTCAGCCGATCCCGGTTAGGGAGGGTTGTTACAGATTCTGTGCGTTATATAGCTATGTCTGGAAGATAGTTATTTAAGACTGGTGAACTCAAATAGTGTAGTCCTAGATCAGACGCCGCGCTCCGTGGCATTTGATCTGGAACTACAGTATTTGCTTATGTCCTTTTATAAATGAGTTAATATATTTCAGCTATTGTATATAATTATATAATGTGTTTGCAGATATCAATTTACTTTTGTGCCATTTTCTAATTTGGTTAACATATATTTTAAATATTTTAAAAATCTATCAAGTTAACAATTTCAGAATTCTCTATATAGACATTCGCTTTTTTATGCATTAAAAGTTGCATTAATTATTTTATTTCTGGAGTTGAGTTTACTGCTTTAAAATATGTTTACTATTATTCTATTTCATATGGCATTGTTAAATTTATGACACGGGCGTCAAGCTAAAAAAGTGCCCTTGAACATGCGCAAAATGTACGGATTCACCCCAACGGGCAAACGACGTCTTAGGAACGTCGCATCCACGTTGTGTGCCCGCTGGGACATCTTTCAGTTGCCCTGCATGCAGTCTTATCCGGGCTTTTGATCTCGATTCATACATTTTGCAGTACCAATGAGTCTGTTAGCAGACAGTGAAGACCCTGATCAGGCTGTACATCCGCACAGTCTGCCATCTGGGCCTTCGCTGTCCACATATGTCTGAGGACACGTTTTCGTATGGCATGGCAGATATATGGTTGATTCTTCAAATTGTTTAGTTTAATAAGTTGATATTTGAATATACAGTGTGTTTTTATATACTTTATGCTGTTGAGAGAGGAGAGAGAGAGAGAGAGAGAGAGAGAGAGAGAGAGAGAGAGCTTTTATTACATTGAATTGATTACTTAATTGTGGAAAAAACAGTGCAAGTATAAAACATATCTTGCTATATTTTATTCTGGTTGCCCTCTTACATTATCTGCCCAGGCTTAAAGTAATGTTTCGCTGTGTTTCCACGTATTTCTATATACTCGTCACAGAGCAAAGCTACGAAGGGAAGTAACTCCACCTATGAAAATTATAAAAACGTTAATAAAATCATTATTATTCCAAAAAAATCGTCCAAACTTGGCCATACTGTTTAATTATACATTATTTAACAGAGTATATGTCTACATTTACACAAATCATGGTAAACTTGTAATATAATTGGATTTCGGTAATTTATATTGGATTTCGGTAGATTCCGAAATTGAAAAAAACGTTAATGAAATCGTTATTATTCCAAAAAATTCTTCCTAACTTGGCCATATTATCCGTTTACATATTATCTAACATTATATATGTCTAAATTTACACAAATCATGATAAACTTGATAATATAATTGGATTTCGGTAATTAATATTGGATTCCGGTAGATTCCGGTAAACATTGGATTTCGGTAATCCCAAATACCCTATCTAAACCTCTCGACAATAACCACCTCCATTTATCATCCAATTTCTCTGATTTCCCAGTTCCATTTTTAGTATGTATCCACTTTCTCTGATTTCTCAGTTCCGATCGTTTTTAGTATGTTTAACCTCTTGTTAACAGCCACCTCCCTATCACAGCTACTTTTCTGATTTCCCAAAGTTCTGTTTTTAGTATATATAGACCTCTCGACAACAGCCACATTCCTATAACAGCCACTTTTCTGAATTCCTAATGTTACAGTTTAAGTATTTGTTTGCACTGAGGATTTCGGCTCAGGCAACCCAATGGGGTCATGTCAAGCGTGGTCAGATTTACTAACCACACTTTTACTGGGCAGGCTTAGTCCTCTTTGCGGTTAACCAGTGTTGTGCACATTCTTTCGCCAGAAACTAACAACTGCCCTTCTTGAATCAGCGGAGGGAGAGGATGACCGTAGAAAATATTTCATGATCAATCTCCACGAAAGAATGGTGCCGACCCGGCGGGGGTTGAACCCACAACCTCCTGATCACCAGTCGGACGCGTACCCAACTGAGCAACTGAGGCTGGCCCGGTTTTAATATGTATTAACCTCTCGACAACAGCAACCTCCCTATAACAGCCACTTTTCTAATGTCCAAAGTTCTGTTTTAGTATGTATAAACCTCTCGACAACAGCCACATTCCTATAACAGCCACTTCTGATTTCCCAAAGCTACGGTTTAGTACCTATAAACATCTCGACAACAGCCACATTCCTATAACAGCCACTTTTCTGATTTCCCAAAATTCTGTTTTAGTTTGTAGAAAGCTCTCAACAACAGCCATCTCCATATAACAACCACTTTTTCTGATTTCCCAAAGTTCTTTTAGTATGTATAAACCCCTCAACAACAGCCATCTCCATATAACAGCCACTTTCCTGATTTCCCAGTTATTTTAGTATGCATAAACCTCTCGACAACAGCCAAATTCCTATAACAGCCACTTCTGATTCTCCGGTTTCAATATGTATAAACCGCTCGACAACAACCACATTCCTATAACAGTTACTTCTGATTTCTCAAAGCTCATGTTTTAGTATATATAAACCTCTCGACAACAGCCTCATTCGTTTAACAGCCACTTCTCTAATTTCCCAAAGTTTTGATTTTAGTATGTATAAATCTCTCTATAACAGCCTCATTCCTATAACTGCCACTTTTTTGATTTCCCAAAATTTTGTTTTAAGTATGTATAAATCTCTCGATAACAGCCACCTCCCTATGAAAGCTCTTTTCTGATTTCCAAAATTTCCGTTTTTAGTTATGTATAAATCTCTTGACAACAGACACGTTCCTATAACAGCCATTTTTTGATTTCCCAAAGTTCTGTTTTAGTATCTATAAACCTATCGACAACAGCAACCACCCTATAACAACAACTTTTCTGATTTCCCAAAGTTTTGAGTTTAGTATGTATGAATCTCTCGATAACAGCCATCTCCCTACAGTAGCCACTTTTCATGTTTTCCAAGTTCCGTTTTTAGTATATATACTCGTATATACCTCTCGACACAGCCTCATTCCTATAACAGCCATTTTTCTGATCTCATAAAGTTTTGATTATAGTATGTAAAAATCTCTCGATAGCAACCTACTCCCTATAACAGCCACTTTTCTGATTTCCCAAAGTTCCGTTTTTAGTATGTATAAACCTCTCGACAATAGCCACATTCCTATAATAGCCACTTTTCTGACTTCCCAATGGTCTTTATTAGTATCTATAAACCTCTCGACAACAGCCACCTCTCTTTAACAGCCACTTTTCTGTTTTCCAAATATTCCGTTTTTAGTATATATAAACCTCTCGACAACAGCCACATTCCTATAACAGCCACTTTTCTGATTTCCCAAAGTTCCATTTTTAGTATGTATAAATCTCTCGACAACAGCCACATTCTTATAACAGCCACTTCTGGTTTCCCAATTTTCCCGTTTTAGAATGTATAAACCTCTCGACAACAGCCACATTTCTATAACAGCATTTTTGCTGATTTCCTAGTTCCGTTTTTAGTATATATAAATCTTTGATTACAGTCACTTCCTCATAACAGCCACTTTTCTGATTTCCCAATGTTCTGATTTTAGTATGTATTAAACTCGCGACAACGGCCACCTTCTACAAGTCTTGACGTGGTTGTTGTAGAGAAGTTGCACTGTATGTGTTTTCTTAAGCTTAGCCTAGTTTTTTTTAAACATTATATCAAACGGGAAAAGCAAGGTTGACAAAAAAATACATCTGAAATGAAAGATATTGAAGCATAATGCATTTTCATACAAATCTGATCAAAATCGGAGACAAATATGGAAGTTATTGAACTGTGAAGCTGTCAAAATTGCTTTTATTGGCTCTGCCATTTTGAACATTTAATGACGCTTTATAACATCTTAAAGCCCTAATCAACCCATTTAAGCCCAGTGTCCCATAAAAGGGACACTGACAAACAGTGTAGGCCCAGATCAGACGCCGCAGAACGCGGCGTCTGATCAGGGCCTGCACTGTTTGCATTAACTACAGGTTAACTACTGGCATTTCAATAAAACATGATAATTATCAAAACTGACCAGACACACCTTAAACTGGAAATGGACTGGTCCAAAGAGTTCAGATAGATGAGTCCACTCGGCATAAATGGTTTAAATATATAAAACCTAAATAAACAATATTTGCAACAATATTGTAGCTCTCTATTTGTGTATATAGTTTTTTTTTTCTAGACATTTCATGATTTTGTTGAAAACCATTTTCTGTCAGAAAGAAGACTTTATTTAATATTTTGAAATGTTTAGAACCTCATTAAATATTAAAAATGGCGGCACCATTGACAAAAGGTAGGAATTCTTTAAACTTCATTTATTTAACTTTCTTAATCTTTATCCGATTTTGATCAAGTTTGCATTAAAATGCATGTTTTTTCAAAAATCTGTCGTTTAAGACCCACACCTTTTCAGCCTTTCTTTCCCCTTTGACAGAGCTGTTATGTGTTCGGTCCCATCGAAGTATGTTGTTTAGAGAGGCACACATATGTTTCGGCTTTTAGTTACCGTAAGGCTCTACTAATACCAACAGCCTGAAGCTATGTAAATATCAATCATAATCGACTGGTCTTACAGATAGAAATGTACCTGTATTCAACAAATATTTTGTACACCTGGAGGAGCTGAAGTTTCAAGTAGCCGCGGAAAGAAATGCACACTCCATGGAATTTGCTCCCATTTTCGGGTGGGGACCAGTGCGCAGGAAATCAAGCAGGGAGTCAAAACAGTTGTCTGCCTTGTATAGAGTTCCCTTGAGTTAAACTATGTTAAATCAACGACCCAGTAAGCATTCTATATAAATCTATAGCGGGCCGTTATCGGCCCGTCAGGGTAGCTGACGGGCCGGGAGCGGCCCGCTGTAGATTTATATAGAATGCTAGCTGGGGAATAACTAGTCACCAAACTTTCATACTTTTGGATTTTACTATCTTACCTATGACGTCGTTAGCGGATCCCACTTTTGAGCCTGTATAGTCGTCTGGCAAGTATTCTGTAGGTAACATGTCCATGTCAACTTTTTCATATAAGCTAGTCAGATTCCTACCAATCATGTGAATCTGTAATATACATCAAACAATTTACATGAAACTATTGTCATCTATTTTTTCTTTGAAAATAACAAAATCAATTTCAGAATGTCGCCTACTACAAATTTGCATAGCGTTTTAAGGGCTGATATTCGAACAGGGATGTTTGAGCAAAACTGCCTATATACTCTGATCAGATTATGTCTGCAATGCTTGACACTCCGCTAACGCATTTATTATTTATTTATTTGATGATGATGATGCAGAGGAATTGTTAAAAAGGAATATTTGCTGATAATTATGGGATAATTTTCGCAAGTTCTCCTTAAAAACATATATTGTGGGTACAATTCCAGGCGCTTCTAATGAGTACCCACACTATATATATACGTTTTTACGGAGAAATAAGAAATAATATCCTAGAATTATCACCAAATACTCCTCCTTAACAATTCCTCTGTCAGATGATGTTTACATGTATGTTTAATGACGTGTCAACTTATGACGGTCATTTGCGTCAAAATGGGGGCTTTTTTTATTCTGAAAGGTAGAAGGGTAGATTATCCATGCGAGGAAATGACGCATCATAAAGACAGTGCCATGTAAAAATCTCTCACAGATTGATCAAAGATTTTGCTGTACACCGGGAAATTCTAGGGTATCTGAGCCCTAACGTCAGAAAACGTACCTTTGGACAGGTGCGCCCAGTGATGATTCAGATTAGCCTGCGTGAATGCGCAGGCTGATCTGAATCTTCACTGGGCCCATTTTAGATAGCCTAGGATGCAAAGTTTCTTCATGCGAAGAACAAAGGCTCTGATCAGACTGTACGGATGCGCAAGCTGATTTGAGTCTTCGTTGGGCGCACATGTCAGATGGTACATTTTCTCATGCAGCGACTCATCCAATGATTCTGCAAGCGACCTTGACCTTCGCCGTCTCTGCATGCCCCGAAAACACATTTTTATGGCGACTGATCATGATCTAAACCTGTATTTTCTTCTGCCTTCCGCTGATTCAAGACGGGCATTTGTCAATTTCAGGGGGATGAATGTGCACAAGTAATGGTTAACCGCTTAGAGGACTATGCAGAGTGGTATACATTATTAAAAGTGTGGTTTGGTAAATTGACCGACTCGACATGACCTTAATAGTGTTGACTGGGTCGTTAAACTCCAATCTAACCAATACATTTTCTCATAGCAGGGTTACCCTCCTAGTAGGAGATTTCTTACCCTGTCTCGCAGCTTCTTCTTAAGGAATGTCTTCACAAGCACCACGAATGGATCGAAGATGGGTGGTTCATTATAAATGTGCATGGCTTTCGTTCTACAAGGTATCCCATCCTGCAAGAAGAAGATTATTCCCGCCAAGGAACATCACTTTTATTAGAAACAGTTGCTTCCCCTCTCGAAACGGACTACTCAAAAAAGAAACCTCTTTCCCTAGGAACAAAATAACAACAAATAAGCAAGCGCACGACAAAACCTACAATAAGGCTTGTGCGACCAGCGAAGACTCTGATCAGACTGCGCATCCGCGCAGTCTGATCAGAGTCTTCGTTGATCGCATGTATCTTCTACAACATCCGGGCTATCCAAAGTGGGATGAACGAGATCCCTTGCCATACTGAATGATCTGTGTCTTTGCTGGTCACACAGGTCTTATTGTAAGTTTTGTCGCGCGCTGCATCAAATAATTTCCCTCAGGAGCAACCTTTCTTGAGACGGGGTTCGTATACCAGTGAAGCAAACTTTTTTCTTCTAAAGTGGTTTCCCTTTGTAAACGGAGACCACATACTTTCAAATAAGCCGCGTCAAGCAAAAAAGTCCCTTTGACCATTTCATTCGAACAGTCTCCTTTCTAAAATATCAATGGCATGTCCAAAGGCCGCAACACAGACCGCCACTTTATCAAAAGACTATAAGTCTATGTAATGAATACCGCCCGCACCCCCACCCATGACATAGTGTTAATAGGGGTACAGAGAGGTTTACATTATTGAAAGATTTTCTTTTAATTTTTCAGCTTTTAAATCTGATTTCAATTTATTCAGTCTGTTATCCCTGTCAATCTATTATACTGCATAAACATCTTATGTACATCTTTTATACTGCATAAATCTATCTTATGTATATCTTATACTGCATAAATATATCTTATGTATAGCTTTTATACTGCCTAAACATATCTGATGAACATCTTTTATACTGCATCAATATGTTTTATGTACAGCTTTTATACTGCATAAATATATCTTATGTACATCTTTTATATTGCATAAATATATCTTATGTATATCTTTTATACTGCATAAATATATCTTATGCACATCTTTTGTACTGCATAAATATATCTTATATACATCTTTTATACTGCATAAATATATCTTACGTACATCTTTTATACTGCATAAATATATCTTATGTACATCTTTTATATTGCATAAATATATCTTATGTATATCTTTTATACTGCATAAATATATCTTATGCACATCTTTTATACTGCATAAATATATCTTATATACATCTTTTATACTGCATAAATATATCTTATGCACATCTTTTATACTGCATAAATATATCTTATGCACATCTTTTATACTGCATAAATATATCTTATATACATCTTTTATACTGCATAAATATATCTTATGTACATTTTCTATACTGCATAATATTTTATGTACACCTTTTATACTGCATAGATATATCTTACGTACATATTTCATACTTATGTACATATTTAATAATGCATAAACATATCTAATATACATATTTTGTACAGCATAAATATATTTTATATACAGCTTTTATACTGCATAACATTTATGTACATCTTCTACTCTGCATAAATATATATATCTTATGTACTTAGTATCCAAGTTTTTCTCCTCCATTTTATAATAGAGAAAAGTAGCGATAAAGTAGATAAGAAGGATGTACAGATAAATATTTTTCTATTTCTTCACGAAAACATATGTTATGTATGGGTACTCAATTGAAGCGCTTCCTCAGTGCTTAACCCATTTACGCCTAGTGTCCCGTAAAATGGACACTGGCAAACAGTGCAGACCCAGATCAGACGCCGCAGAACGCGGCGTCTGATCACGGTCTACACTGTTTGCATTAAATACAAGAATTTCTTTGAACCATGGTAATAATAAAAACTAACCAGACACTCCTTGTACAGGAAATCCATCGATCCAAAAACGTAAGGTAGAGGAGACTCCTAGACATAAATGGGTTAAAAGTACACATTTCACGTATATGTGTAAAATATAATGAATATCAGTCCTACTGCCAATGGCGACAAGATGAGCCGAATTGTCAGAAAACGAATCGTCGGACATGTGCGCCTGATCGGAATCTTCATTGGGTGCATTTACGACAGCCAAGGATGTAAATTTTCTTCATGCGGACATGGAAGACTCTGATCAGACTGCGTGGATGCGCAGGCTGAATAGTGTCTTCACTGGGCGCACACCAGGGGCGGATCCAGGAGGATTTCTGAGGGAATTCGTTTTAATCACATTACCGTACTTACTCTACGTATTCGACAGACAGATCTAAGAAAACAGTGCAGACCCAGATCAGACGCCGCAGAACGCGGCGTCTGATCAGGGTCTACACTGTTTGCCACTTACCCGACAATATTTTACACACATTCACAGGTTGTAAAATGGACTTGGTGAAGAAAAGTATAAGGAAAAGTATCCCAAATGTATCCAATTTATTCAAAATTTCCCATGAAGATTTTGGGTCAAAGTGGGGTTCGACTAAACCGCCAAACTGCCCTCTGGATCCGCCCCTGCACACGACAAGGTCTGTTTCCTCACGTTCGGCTCATGTGAATAAATGTCTCTGTCCAGAACTACCTGGAATAGGGACATCATTTTCTTTGTATTTTCTGTGTTATATATGGTCATGGAGTGTTTAAGGTTGAAGCCTGTCATGTCTTCTATAAATATTATTCCATTGATCTGGACGTTAGGATCCATCAGAAGCCAGTCGAACAATGCCATCATACCCTTGAAAAGTTTACCCATTCCAAACTTCTTTAAAGCCCAGTCAACATCCAGCTGTTCTAGAAAATGTAATATAAGTGTTTCAACCTTTTTATGCCGTGTAGACTCTTCTACTCCAACTCATTGGACAAGTCTATTTCTAATAGAAGGGATGCCTGGTTTGCTTTTATTATAACCATGTATTAAGGAAATTACTATATTAAAGGCATAGATTGTAGATCCTGACAGACACCGGTTGAGGCGGCGTCTGATCTGGGTCTACATTGTTTGCCAATCTCGCTTTTTTGAGACACAAGGCATACACGACTTACTGTCTGTTTGTGTTGAGGTTTTACGGCCCAGTCAATCCAATGGGGTCATGTCAAGCGTGGTCAGTTTACCTAACCACACTTTTACCGGACAGGTTTAGTCCTGTAAGTACGGTTAACACGTATTGTGCACATTCTTTCGCAACAAACTGACAACTGCCCTTCTTGCATCAGCGGAAGTGAGAGAATGACCGTAGAAAATATTTCATGATCAATCTCCACGAAAGAATGTTGCTGACCCGGCGGAAGTCGAACCCGCAACCTCCTGATCATCAATCTGATGCGCATCCAACTGAGCCACCGAGGCCTGCCTCATAAACGAGTTAATAGATTATAAAAGGAATAACCCTTGAGAGCAATGAACACGCCCAGAGACTGAAAACAGCTGACGTTTCAAGTTTTAGGCAGTACAGAATAATTTAGAAAATCAGTAAAACTTTTATTTGCAGCTACAAAGACACATTATTTCCCTTAGTCCAGTCTAGCGAATCATAATTGTTTCGCAGACCAAATAACACTATGTAACGTAGGTAAACATACACATGCACTCAACTAGTCACTTAATGCTGGATCTAGTTTGGCAGAAAATGGCACAGATCCCATGCATATAATATAATATAAGCTACCTTAAATTCCTTACCTCGGTTGTAAACCGTTCTCTCATTTGCAATACTGGTTTAGAAACCAGCCTTTGAATTGGCTACCCTGTACTAATAGATATCTCACTCAAAACGGTATGTTACTGACATCGGTAAATCACATTCAGAATCTGAAGAGGCTAGATTGCTATAGCCCAAGCCAATGGCGCTGTTTTATGTACAAAACAACAACAACAACAACAGCAGCAACAACAACAAAAAAATATAGCTGTTAGTAAGGAAACTCACATGTCTTCGGCCATAGCTATCAGAAGTATGTTGAACGAATTTTGTAGATACAAATTTCCCCTTTGTATTGCATGGGAGTGATGGATAAAAGCACCTTGGTTTTCTCTTACACAACATGTGTCACCACTGTCAGGGTTATACAAAATTTTAACTATGGCTTTAATAACAGGTGAACTATCTGTGATTGATTTTTATGAGAAAGAAAGATAAATGGACAAATAAAGAGAATGACAAAAAAAGGATGCTTATTCTCTCCTACACAATACAGCTAGTCATATCCAATGTTTGTACGAAATTTCAAAATCCTAGTTCCTGAGAAATCTGTGACGAAAACTTTTATTGGAGAAAAAGACAAATGTGAAAATAAAGAGAACGATAAGCATGAGGATGCTGATTCTCTCTTACACGAAACAAGTAGTCGTTGAAAACCCTAGGTGCATTAGTTCCTGAGAAATCTTTGACAAAAATTTCCCTCTGCATTACATTGGAGTGAGAGATAGAAAAAGGGAAAAACTTTAAGGTAAAAGAAGGCAAACTAAATTTCAGCATCGTGTTTTTTTTATTACACAATATACATCAACCCTCTGTATGTGTATACAAAATGTGAAGACTCTGGCTGAAAAATCTGTGACGAAAATTATTTTTAAGAAAAAGAAAAATGGACAAATAAATGGAATGATAGACTCCCTCTTACAACAATACAACATGTCATACCCAATGTTTGTACCAAATTTCAAAATCCTAAATGCAGTAGTTCATGAGAAGTCTTTTACGGAAAAAAGTTTACACACTAACACACAGACAAACATTGTTACGGAAAAGACGAAAACTATATACCCATTTTTATTTCTGATGCCGTGGGTATAAACATAAGTAGCACGGAAGTGAGTACTCATCGCCATTACGAGTAGTTTCCAAACAGACACAAACAACACAGAACCCATCATTAATAACAGCAGGGCTCAAACCATGCATAAAAAGCACTCAATCGAGTCATCTTTGTTCGTGATAGCACATCAAAACTGACCAAGAACCGGACATTGAAACACTCTCGTTAATAGAAAAGACTGATTAATGAAACAAACCTGGCCTTTCAAAGCATATCTTTCGTCCCTGTTTATCTGTACCTGGTAAAATCAGGAACATCCTGAAAGAAAACACAAATGACGTCAAAAAAGCAAAAAAAAAAAAAAAAAAAAAAAAAACCAAAAAAACCCCCCCAAAAAACACCAAAAAAAACAAAACAAAAAAAAAAAACAAAAAAAAAAAAAGTCATTTAGACATGTGCGCCCAACGAAGTTTCAGATCAGCCTGCGCATTCGAGCAGGCTGATCAGAAACTTCATTTGGCGTATTTTGGATAGCCAATGATGCAATGTATCAGCATGCAGACAACGAAGACTCTGATCAGACTGCATGGATGCGCTGATTGACCTGAGTCTTCAATGGGCGCATTTTGGATAACCATGGATGGAAAGTATCAGCATGCGGACAACGAAGACTCTGTTCAGACTGCATGGATGCGCTGATTGACCCGAGTCTTCACTGGATGCACGTCAGAAGGTATGTAGCTCAAACGAGCTCTGATGCAAGAAAAGACCCTAATGTCATAAGCGGACTGCGAAGGCCCATACCTGCTCCGGAGTTTTAAAATAAAAGCATTTACAAACAACCAAAATTTCCAGAAAACTTCTAAATCTGTATATATACTGTATAAAACGAACAAAAACATTAAACTTGAATAGCTTAAACACAATCACATGGGAGTCCACAATTGCAGCTATTCTCATCTAGTCACGCTAGTAAGTATCGATACTTGGTACTACATGTAGCTTTACGTCCCAACAAGCTCTAGATAGAATATTTTTTCCAACAGAAACGTTTTGGTATTTTCTTGTTTCTTCTCGAAAACATATGAGCAACAACTTGAGAAACAGTAACTTCTGAAATACATGTATGTGCCAAACGAAGTCTCAAATCAGCCTGCGCATCGGAATAGAATGTTTTAAATTCAGCATGAAATTCAAAGAAACACTTTTCCATTGGCGACAATTGGGACGTCGTCGAATATGTGACATTATAAATTAAAGTCAGTAGAGACACTGATAAATTATAGGTAAGTTTCTGTTGCTAGTGGTAATATGGTCAAAATGTGACATAAATGGCATGTAAGTATCAGTTATCAGTAGTGACATTGTCAAATATGTGACATATGTGACATAAGGGATAGATAAGCTTCACCTGTCAGAGTTGACATCGTCAAATATGTCACATAAATGACAGATAAGTGTCAGCTGTCAGTGGTGACATCGTCAAACATAAGGCATAAAAAGTAGGTAAGTTTCTCCTGTCAGTGGTGACATTGTCAAAAATGTGATACAAATGATAGGTAAGCTTTACCTGTCTGTGAGGACATCGTCAAACTGTACCATAAATGATAGGTAAACTTGTCAGTTGTGCCATCGTCAAACATAAGACATAAAAATTAGGTAAGCTTCACTTGTCAGTGGTGACACTGTGAATCAAAGCACTGAGAGTGCTGAAGGGGGCGGATGTCTGAACTCTTGAACTGATTGGGATTTGAAATAAAAAAAGAAGCAATACATAAACGGTACTCAATAATGGCAACCCGTTTGGGGTTTTACCCATTTATGCCGTAATCTGTATTTCAAATGCAAATATCTCTTTTAATAATTACAGATATCTGTAATTTTCGGAATTACAGATATCTTTAACAGAAAGGCAGACATCTGTAATTAAAATACAGATACGTCTAACTGAAATGTGGATATTGGTATTTGACATATTTTCAATCATGATATAGATATCTGCATTTCAATTAGAGATAGCTACATGTCAAATACAAACATCTGCATTTCAATTACAGATATCTCTAATTAAGCTGAATTCTGGTATTTGCATTTAAAATACAGGCATCTCTAACTGAAAAACGTATTTCTGTATTTGAAATGAGATATCTGCATTTCTAAATTAAATACATATCTGTATTTCAATTAGAGATATCTGCATTTCAATGAGATATTCGCATTTATGATTGAATTAGAGATCTCCCTATTCACTCTACTTATGGGAAACAGATACCTCCCTCGCTGACTTTTACATGCACCCCGTTCACCGGTACCAAATACCAAATGTGACGAACGGCGCAGCGCCCCCTTAAAGACTATACATAGAAACTAATTAAAGATGCTCAAAATTTTCACATCATCATCTCTTTACAGTCAAACCCGTCGCTATAAACATTCCCATATTTTTTGGTTACAAACAAGCATCCATAAACATTATTCGCATAGGCCGCCATCTTTGTTGTGCCAAACGACAGCTTGAGAATAGGCCCTCTGTGGTTAGTAGAATCGCAGCTAGGGTAACTTTTTTTTCAGAGATTACTACAGAGCGCGGGATTTGCACCGATTTCTGGTGGCCTCTACTGGGGGCGTGCTTCAGTACAAAAAAAAAAAAACAAAAAAAAAAAACGAAGATTCCCGCAATTTTCTACGCGATTTTCATTTTTTTCGAACCTAAAAGTATTTAAGAAGTTGTTTTTTTTTTTGTTCATTTTTCTCTGACGTGAAAGCAAGGTATCAAATATTGATAAAAATTCAATGACATCACCCATCTTATCAGCGGACGTTACACGTTACAAAGGAAAACAACTTTGCTTATACTTTACCGAGGCGATACAAGGGAAACAACTCAATAACCCAGACAGCGGTATACCAATCATGCTCTTTAACCTTTACTAATCTCTGGGCATTTTCAGCAGACGGCAAAATGATGTTATTTTTCTTATTTTTCCCAGAAAACAGGATTTGAAATTTCATGCAAATTGTCTCCTAAGGAGACAATTTGCATGAAATGTCAAATCCTGTTTTCTGGGAAAAATAAGAAAAATATTTCAAAATGTCGTCTGCTGAAAATTTTACCCAGAGTGCTAAGCGTTAAATATATTTTGTTTCTGATAATAATCGTAGAAAGTAAGTATATTAAGAACTATTTTGTTACTGTTTGCACATTCTATAGCAGAATTTAGGCTAACTGTTATTACGGTACGAAATGATCTGCTACGGAACGTCTTTGGATAAAACTGAAAAAAAAAAGTCAACGAGTGCCAGCGTAAGAATATTTAACATGTCAGCAAAGGTTCTAACCATCAAACCGAGATCTGACATATGTGAATTGCATGAGGTCAAAGTACTGAGACATGCTGATCCCGAATCTCCAGAAAACAAAACAAAACAAGAAAAAAAGTAAAACAACACATCGCGGAAGAGGATACTGAGGATATTCAAAACAAAACTAATTTGCCGGAAGGAACAGATCTTGGCGGCTCAAATTTAACTACAAATCAGAAAGAACAGCTTCAACATTTTTGTTTAAATGGAAGGATAATATTTGGAAAGGAATAACATATCTGGAAATTGCGATCTGGTCAAACATATTATAAAATTAAGGGACGAGACAACTTTTAAAGAATCGCATCGGAGAATACCACAAGCGCTTTCTCAAGAAGTCAGGGTACGCTTAAGAGAAATGGTAGAAGCAGGAACTATAAGACCTAGGAACAGCCCATATTCGTCCAATGTAGTAATAGCAAGAAAAAGATGGGACCATACGCTTCTGCATAGATTTGCCGCTTGCATAACAATCGAGCACTCTACCACGAAGCAAAAAAACGGCTTGTACCGCAAGGTAGTTCAAGTGTCGTATATACCTAACCCGGCGACACATAAATAATTGGTAAGCTTCACTTGTCAGTGGTGACACTGTCAATGATGTGACATCAATGATAGAGGTAAGCTTCACCTGTCAGTGGTGACATTGTCAAAAATGTGCCATAAATAATAGGTAAGCTTCACTGGTCAGATGTGACATCGTCAAATATGTGACATGCATGATAGGTAAGCTTCACCTGTCAGTGACGACATCGTCAAACATGTGACATAACTGATAGGTAAGCTGCACCTGTCAGAAGTGACATCGTCAAACTTGACCTGGCATAAATGATAGGAAAGCTTAATCTGTCAGTGGTGACATCGTCACAAATGTGACATGAATGATAGGTAAGCTTTGCCCTGATGCTTTTTAAATGTTATTGAGATAATGAAACAATTTTGGTACATATATGGCAATGGTTGTTCAGGGTTTCAACAATATAGTTTTCCTTATTGTTAGTTGTGTAGATGAAAGGAACGTTTCCTTGCACCTTAAAATACAAATAAGTCTACCGGAAATTCTGTTTTGCTCATTAAGATAGCATACAGATGTATCCATGGTTAAAAGTCAGAAAGAAGCTTTGACTGCAAAGATGTGACCATTGTAATTTTTTGCAATTATTATGCAGCCTTTTCATTAACCTAGAAACTAGGAGGCTAAAATCGGTAAGCAGAGGCCAGGCGCTATTTTGTCAGGCTTAAGGGAATGAATGAAATATCAAGGGAGCCATTGTTTCTTTCAAAATGGATGGATTCGTCTCCCTTCTGAAAACGGTTCTACGCACAGAGGCACTCCTAATGAGTACCCGATATATATATATATATATATATATATATATATATATATATATATATATATATATATATATATATATATATATATATCTTGATCTACACTGTTTGCACAAGCATTGGTTGGTCTGACGGACTGAAAGGGTTAAAACCGCTGTAAGTAGTAAACTGGTTGCTAGAAGTAATCAACAAATTGAAAAGCTGGTTTAAAAAACGCCCTAATGATGTAGACCCCTACATACCAGCTATCACTATATTTTGAGAGCAACACGGGGTTTACAGACAACCCTTTTTTATATCGACAAAATTAGTTATAATGACTACTTGACTGTCACGAAACCTTCGCTTGAGGAAACAATCAGTCGCAAATTATGCAATAATTTTGTATTTAATACTTTAAAGAAACACATATTTTGGATATTTGTTAGAATCGCCTCAATGAGGCGATCCTAAGAAATATCAAGAAGTGTTCTATGAGGAAATAAGAACAAAAATGGGTAAAAGAAAAGTACAGGGAATGCCACAATCACAAAACAAGACCTTTCTTACATATCATTCTGCTGCGTTTAAGGATTCTTTACAACATAAAATTCATTTTCATGGCAACATCTTTGAGAACAAATCGAGGGTTGAGCGCAAGACTAGCATAACTCAGATGGTTGTTTTTCCCCAAACCTAATCTCCTCACCACGAAGGCATTATGAAGATTACAACATTTCTTTCTGTAAACAATGAAAATTTAGGTGCCATTGCTCGTATGAGCAATGGCACCTAAATTTGCATTGTTTACAAAGGGGTCCAAGTTGCCCCTAAACAAGGGTTTCAAAAATATGTTTGAGTTACAATAGTCTTGCGCTCAACCCTCGAAATGTTGTCATTGTAACGAGGAGTTAACGTGATATTTTCCGTTCTTACCCAGTTCCGACAATTTCTTGGACTTCAGGATCATAGGTATCAATGTCTCTGAACCAGTCCGGTGATTTACTTCGTTCCGTCCAGTAGTGCTCTAACGTCTTTCTGGCTCCCAGCTGACTAAACTTCCGCACGCGAAGAAAACGCAACAGAAAACCAATATCTGAAAACGGAAAATGGCTGAACATTTTCAGGATTACCAACATCTAACTAGCATTTTATCGGACAGTTGAAAATATTTTACTCTTTCAACCCCGTAGACCAAAACAGACATATAACAGCGAAGATCCAAATGAGATGGCTCATAATGAGCAATCTCATCAGGAGCTGCACTGTTTGCCATTTATTGCTTGATACTTCACCCAGACCCCTATTTGGAACAGCGGTTTAGTCAAAATTCGCAGACAGAATAGTCCAATTTCAATTAAGAAACCCAGGGGTAAACAGATGAAAGAATCTGTGTTTACAAAACTGATGAAACGACTATAACAGTCATCAGCTGCGCTGATACCGTTATGAGTTTTATCCTTTCTTTAGTTTTTTTTTTTCTAATATCTACAACCGAACTTCAATAGTTCAAACATAGTTAGGACCATGGAAATTTGTTCCAAACAGGGGTACTTCGAGCCACTGAGGGTTAGCGTAAGGGGACCAGTCGTCGATCAAGAAATCATAAACATGGCCTTGTTCCCTGTTCCCTAAAATCCTGGGAGGGCCTCATATGGCTGAGGAAAGTATCTATAAAATCGAATAATGTTTTGTTTATGTATATGTATTGACCATTTGATTTGAATTGCTGATTATCTGGTTGTAATTAGTCGAGGCACACCACGTAAGGGACACAAACATGAGGTCTTCCCATGGGTTTGTGGGAAAAAGGGAACATGTCCATTTATTTTCAGGAACACGGGAACATTGGCAAATATTTTCAGGGAACGAAATTTATTTTAGGGAACAACAAATAAAAGTATCTTGTACTATATATCTACATGCTCAAATTTAACTTCTGATCGATGACTATTCCCCGATCGACGACTGGTACCCTGACGCTAATAACAGCGCCTATCCGGCGGCAAATTGGAATGATTCGTGGATGACTTTTTGGATCTTCTGTAAAATAATTATATGTTGAGTGTACTCACTGAATGTCCTCGAGGAGGCGATTCTATTGCGTACACACAACATACATTTTCATCACAGAATAAGGAAATTTCCTTAAAACATTAAATTCCTAAACATTAAATTTTGTTTTCTTGAGCTATTGGAAGAATTTCCTCGGGACTCAAAAACGAGTTCGAATTATCAGTGTTCTAGTTATTGAGGTTTACTGTATTAACCCTAGTCCTGCTGAACCCGTATATACCCTGACTTTGCAAACAGTGTAGATCCAGATCATGAAGAAGCCCACTAATTTGGATCTGCACTGTCTATCATTTAGTATGTGAATTTGTATGAAAAACGGTGATCAAGTAATCTGATTGGCTGAAAATTATAAGTGGGTGTGGCATTTTAATCTATTCAGCAGGACAAGAGTTAAAAGAATTCTGGATAGCTGGTTTGCCAGCTCAAATTTGTATAAAGCAAACGTGTACTGATTTGCGGAACAAATCGGCTTTTTTAGCGACGTGGTAGAGTTCAGGAATTTCAGTCCAGCAGGCCGGGTTTAATTCCCGGCTCGAATAAAATGGTGCTTAGCATTTTCGTTTCACCTGTAACACACGCAAAAAAGTAAGCAAGGCAATTTTAACCCTTTCATCCCTAAGTTTCTGAAATGACATCTTTTAGCTTTGAATTTGAAATGTCCACTGTTGCAAATGGGATGCGAGTCAAAAACCAAATACAGATAGGCAAACAGTGTGGATCCTGATGAGACGGCTCGTGACGAGCCGTCTCATCTGGATCTACGCTGTTTGCGACAGTATCTGTACTGGTCTGCAGGGCTGAACGGGTTAAGGAACACGGGCAAATATAGCAAATAGGATTTGTTAGCAAACAACGGTCGCTAACGGTCTAAAACTGGTTGTCGCCGAGAAAAATAAAATGTTAACAAGTGTATCTTTTTACTTGTGTAACCGGGCCAAGAAAAACAGCCTTCCAGTACATGAGAAACACGAATGTTGAGGCCTACTTCCTGTTGCATCCGTGCAGAGAAATCAGAGACAGCCTATCCATCATACACAATCTGCGGTATCCAATATTTATGTCAGTGGACAGCGAAGGTCCTGATCAGACTGCGCATGCGCGCAGTCTGATCTGGGCCTTCGCTTTCCGCTCATTTTCGCTTGTCTCATCCCAATTGTAACGGCGATTTTTTTTATCAAAATCAGTACATGCAGTTATCTCATTCTTATGCAGTTAACGCATGTGGTTGACGTGATATTTTCTCATGCCTACAGATCTAGACAAATTAAATATTTACTTCCGTATTTAATCAAAGTAAATGATGATGGTTTTTATTGTTTTACGTCCCTTTCAATATCATTTAAGTCGTGTCGAGATAAAGACAGGCTCTGTGTAATGAAGCGCTGTTCATGAGGTGAATTCCACCTGCAGCAGGATTCTCATGATCCAAAGTCAGAATAGGTATCCACCGAGGTAACCACTCGGCCACCCGAACCCTCCTCTAAGTATTACGAGAGACAGATTTAAGCAGTGTCGGTCCAGATCAGACGCAACACAAGGCGACGTCTGATTAGGGTATACACTGCTACTCATCTATTAGGTGTTAAGACATATAAATAGGAAATGAAATGGACTTGTT
The DNA here is from genome assembly GCA_964016985.1 of Anodontia alba. Classification (NCBI taxonomy): domain Eukaryota; kingdom Metazoa; phylum Mollusca; class Bivalvia; order Lucinida; family Lucinidae; genus Anodontia; species Anodontia alba. Next base: position 29,810,073 of record OZ024827.1, read on the forward strand.
CTAGACTTCTTCAAATTTAAGGACAAGCTAGTATGGTATGATAATATTCTTTAGCTCGGGACGTTAACTGGAGCCACCCAAATAATTGTACATGTTATGCCAATTTGATACTTACCTACAGGTGTTTTTAACCAGTCTTGTCTCTGAAGAGCCCACTCACGCAGGGCCCTGACAGAGCCAACTCTTTCTTCATCTGTTTCATTCAATTCCTTCTTTGCCTTTTCCCTACAGGTAGCATCCAATGGGAATTTGTAGTTTAAATCTTGAAACAAACAAACAAACAAACAAACAAACAATGAGCCATCGAATTAGAAAAAAAAATGTTCACAAATTAAAGAATATGCGGACAGTAAAAGCCCAGATCAGACTGCGCATCGGCGCAGTCTGATCAGGGTCTTTTCTGTCCGACTACATACTAGGTGACAGAAAATTTGTTAACCTTGACTGGATTAACCATTACATAAGGACTGTCCTATAACAGCTACATTATATCCTATTTCGTCTACATTATATCCTATCTTTTTTGCATATATTAATAAAAACTGGAATTTGGTAACCTTGACTGGATTAACCATTACATGCAGACTGTCGCATAACACCTACAGTATATCCTAGTTTTTTACATAGGTTCATTAACACTGGATGCTATACGATATACCACGCATCATTATATAGCAAAGACCTAATCATATTGCATGAATGCACATGCTGATCTTGGAGTATCCGCCTTAATGGCAAAACATAGTTCTCAGAATTAACATGAAAATGCACACGGGTAGGAAACTTCATAATCGGAGCCAGCGGCTCTGATAAGCAAATGTTGTGCGTGTCTTCCGGGGCACGTGCGGCTCTGATTATAGCGGCTGAAAAAAGTAAACAAAAGAGGTAGGTCAGTCACTCGTCGAAAGAATCTGTTTTTGTGGGGTAGTTTTTCTCAAAAAGGAGAATTACATGCTGTTCTCAAGCCTTTTAACAGTTTTCTCACCTAATAGATAGTTTGTAAATGTGTACGATCTCGTCTGAATTACTTGTGGCGTGGGCTGATCGATGCTGGATAAAACTGATCGTCGAAATTATTGTTTGACCTGTCTCACTTACCGAAAAATAAAAATTGACAAAAAACTAATGGAAATGGAGGGCAAATGAACAATGGCTCCGATGGTGTAGGGCGGCTCTGAATATATCGGTCAGCTCTGATAGCTGAGGGCTAATGTTTGCAGAACTATTATTATAAAAGACAGCATCTGTCCAGTTGCGAGTACTGAAGCCTTGCATCAACGTTTGTCTCTTCTGATCTTTGGACATCTATTAGTTTAAACATTTATTTCATGTATAATATTAACATATTTGAACATATACAAGACATGTGTTTACTACATTACAATATTATACAATGGGATTCGGAAGAAAGTCAACTGACTTATGAAGTCCGTCTCCCATTTGGACATCTATTCTGTGCTGTAAGAGTTGATTTTTGCTCTAAAATGTCTTGACGGGGGCGTACAACCTTATCAAAACAAGCACAGAAACTGATTATGGCCTCTGGTAGTGAATTTACGTGGATTTTTCTGTTTCAAGATATGCGATGAAATCGATCACGTCACAGGTGCAATTTTTGTGGTCTCGTTTTAGTGGTAGGAAATCTCTGAACAAGCGATGTAGACGTAGACACTTTTCTTCTATAAACACTCAGAATGAAATCTAAGGTGATAACCAAGCACCATAAATAATTACAAGAATGGCGTTTGGAAGAAGTTTTAGCGTATCATATCGACCAATTCATGTTTCAGGATTTTTTGTCTCACAAATTTATTTTTGTTTTAGATTTCTAAGGAATTGTTCTTGCTAGAAGTATACCATACGGGTTATTTCTTCACCTTGCAAATTTCCATCTATTGATACATTCAAAATATGAATTTGACCTAATTTCACCGTAAAAAAGAATGTAAAGACAAAGGGATGGACATTGTGATTACATGTCCAGACGGAGTGTTTTTGTCATTAATTGTTCACGACAAAAATGGGAATCCATTGACATTGCTTCAGTTAAGCAAACAGTTGTGGACAGCCGTCGGTAAGCTTCAGAAAAGTGAAACAGTGAAGGAGCTTGGGAAACTAAATACATTTTTATAATCCTGAAAATATGATTTCCGGACAAAACATAAAATTTTAAGTCAAGACTTACCATGCAAATATTATTTTGAAACTGTTTAGCTTAATCCTGTTTTGCATGACTTCGTACAGAAAGCTACTTTTTGAGATACAAGTACATGTATATAAAAGTGGGTGGGTCACTATGTAATATGAGGAGTAGAGACATATTTAAATACAAAATGATGTCTAAGGTGATAACTTAGCACCTTTCCAATTTCAAAAATGGCTTTTTGAAGTAGTTCTAGTGCATAGCTTTCAATAAGAATGTAAGCTGCCTAATTTCAAAACCCATGTTCAGAAGACCATGAAAAGTAGGTCAGTGTCATTAATTTAAAAAAAATGACCTGTCCAAGAGATGCTACTCTGGTTCAAGTTTCTTAACTTAAAATCAAAATGGACCAAAACTATGAAATATACCTGTTTTCCAATTATATATGTGTGTTCATTGGCGTGTGAAATTAGGTCAAATTCATATTTTGAATGTTTCAATAGATGGAAATTTGCAAGATGAAGAAATAACCCATATGGCATACTTCTAGCAAGAACAATTCCTAAGAAAGCTAAAACAAAAATAAATTTGTGAGACAAAAAATCTTGAAACATGAATTGGTCGATATGATACTCTAAAACGTTTTCCAAATGCCATTCTTGTAATTATTTATGGTGCTTGGTTATCACCTTATTCATTCTGAGTGTTTATGGAAGAAAAGTGTCTACGTCCAGATCGCTTGTTCAGAGAATCCACTACCAGAGGCCGTGCTTGTTTTGATAAGGTTGTACGACCCCGTCAAGACATTTTAGAGCAAAAATCAACTGTTACAGCACAAAATAGATGTCCAAAGATCAGAAGAGACAAACGTTGCTGCAAGGCTTCAATACTCGCAACTGGGCAGAGGCCGTCTTTTATAATAATAGTTCTGCAAACATTAGCCCTCAGCTATCAGAGCCGACCAATATATTCAGAGCCGCCCTACACCATCGGAGCCATTGCTTATTTGCCCTCCATTTCCATTAGTTTGTTGTTAATTTTTACTTTTGGTAAGCGAGACAGGTCAAACAATAACTTCACACATAAAAAATGCCAAACAGTCCAGGCGCATATGCATTTTATGAAAACATAACCGGGAATAGCGTCGCTGAACCTTCGACGATCAGTTTATTCAGCATCGATCAGCCCACGCCACAAGTAATTCAGACGAGATTGTACACATTTACAAACTATCTACAAGGTAAAAAAAAACTGTTAAAAGACTTGAGAGCAGCATGTAATTCTCCTTTTTGAGAAAAACAGATTCTTTCGACGAGTGACTGACCTACCTCTTTTGTTTACTTTTTTTCAGCCGCTATATTCAGAGCCGCACGTGCTCCGGAAGACGCACACAACATTTGCTTATCAGAGCCACTGGCTCCGATTATGAAGTTTCCTATCCGTGATGCACCCCTCTGTCCATTTCCTTTAAAGCATACCTGCACCATAACGTGAGATGATAAGACTCTTATACGGGTATGCATTCGATACAAGCGTTTCCAACCCGAGGGATGCCCGGGCCGAGGCTTATCCTTTCGAGCGTCCAGAATTCGGTCAGCAAAGCGCATCTGCCGAGTCTGATTCCAATGTTAAACTTCCCATAGATTTTACGGTAAATATTGGCTGCCAGCGCCTTTACCATAAATTTTTATGGGAGTCCGTAGAACTTTTGCAGGAATTTCCTCGTAGGATCGGGTAAGGATGTGTAAGCTTAAGATACGGTGCTGTGCTATGTCCTAGACGTTACCCTCCTTGCCTTACACTGCCCTACTATGCGTAGTTATTACAGTAACTGTAAATACAGGCTCCCGTAAAATTTAGGGTACATGTACTGGCAACCACTTGCCAGTATTTACCATAAAATCTACGAGATCTTTTTACAGTATAGACTTCACTATGTGCTCTGTGCTTAGCCGATGACCCAAGGTTTCTACAAGGGTACGTACACGGTGAAAACTCTGATCAGACTATACAGAGGCGCAGGCTGATCTGAGTCCTCTTTTAAGGGTCAGTTTCCAAACTCACGGCTAAAATTCCCATGGCACAGAATATTAAATAATTTCAGGGGCGGATCCAGGTTGATATCTGAGGAAGTTCGGTTTGATCAGATTACCGTACTTACTCTTCGTATTCGGACAGATAGACCTGGGCAAACAGCGCAGACCCAGATCTGACGCCGCAGAACGCGGCGTCTGGGGTCTACACTGTTCGCCACTCACCCAACAATTTCACACACACATTAACAGGCAGTAAAAGTATGAGATAAGTGGCAAAGGGTGTGACTATTTAGGGTAAATACGACATCCAAAATTTACCCAAATGAAATTGAAATTTTGAGTCAGGAGTTCAACTGAATAACACCCCCCCCCCCCCCCCCACACACACACACACACCCGCTGCAGAAAAGTAGGTGATATAGATGCAATAGTTGCCCTAAATACTGAGATTACTTTTAAAAAGTCGTATATAGGCCTGAATATGAACAATTTTACAAGCCAAAATTAATGCGACTGAAGCCTGCTGGAAGCGTGGCAAACAGTGTAGAACCCGATCAGACGCCGCGTTCTGTGGCGTCTGATCTGGGTCTGCACTGTTTGCTCAGGAGCTGTCTTTCTCAAAACTCAGGGTGATACGGGCCATATCTTCCTGATATCGCCACCAAAAGTACTGTTTTCCAGCAACCTGATAAGCCCCATCAGCAAGGAGCCTTACTAAAGTCGTGTTCGTGTCAACAGCGATGATCATGCTCAGAATGTACATCCACACTTCAGAACGAAATGTGTCATAGATTCTAAAACGAATGACACGTAAGAGCAATGAACACATATCCAAAAATAAATATAGCTTAAACCGATTTGATTCGCAACATGAGAAAACGGACCTGCTGACATGGGCACCCAACGAAGACTCAAATCAGCCTGCGCATCCGCGCAGTCTGATCAGAGTCTTCGTTATCCGCAAGGACCTTTGCATCCTTGGCTATCCAAAAAGCGCCCATTGAAGATTCTGATCAGGCTGTGAGTGCGCAGGCTGATCAGAACTTTCACTGGGTGCACGTCCAAAGGTACGTTGGCGCACGTCCGAAAGTATGTGTTCTGACCTTTCTGATCATTTATTTTTCTCTGTAGTATCTTGGAAAATGGATTGATTTTTTCACGTATATTTCGCAACCCTTCACCCGTAACATTCATGACACACAAATGAGCCAGCGAATGACAAAACACAATGAGACTTAAGCGACCAGCGAAGACTCAGATCAGACTGCGCATCCGCGCAGTCTGATCAGAGTCTTCGCTGATCGCATGTGCCTTCTACAGCCTCAAGGTTACCCAAACATGGATAAATGAGAACCATTGCAATACTGGGTGGATGTGCAAGCTGATCTGAATATTTGCTGGTCACACGGGTCATATTGTAGGTTTTATCGTGCGCTGGGGCAAATGATTACACGGATTAATATTGCATTGATCCTTTCTAGGTCAAAAAACAATTTTAGTTATAAGCACCTGCCAAAACCGAAACAAAAGAGAAAGAAATAAGTTACCTTCTTTTTCTATTTCATCCATTGCTGTCTTGTGTATAGATTATCTTTAACCTGTTATAGTACACGTATAGTGTATCGATAGTGTATGTAATCGTACATACACGTAAAGATCTAGTTTCGGGGTGTTCAGGTAAATATCCGGTCTTTTCCGTAAAGAATCCGAACATAGAATCGGAACCCACGGTATTTTCCGTGACAAAAAAAAAAAAAAAAAAAAAAAAAAAAAAACAAATCCAAAAACTACGGTATACTCTTAGGGTCATTCTGTCGTCATCTGGATTCCTATATGAAAGGCCCCATTTTTCTGGCATCCTGGTATATGCACATATTTTTTCGCTCAGAGATTTTTCGAGGCTGCTTATCCTCTTGGTATTATATGAATTGACTGTGATATTTGTGTAATAAGCAGCAAAAAGTGGGTACAAAAAATCAAAGGGCAGTATATGAATAGGTCAACATTTTGGATGATCACGTATATGAATGGGTCTGTTTTTTCGAAGGCCAGGTATATGAATGGGGTAGGTTTTGAAATACTGGCTCGCACACCCGTACCAAAATTACCCCTAAGTTACCTTCCCCCCCCCCCACCCCACCCCCGCCCCCCCCGGACCCCCCCCCGTAATTTATGATTCAGGTTAATGTTTCAGCTGTGCGTTTGTATATGACGAGAGGCGTCAACTATTAATGACCACGCGTCGGCTGACATGGTATTTTATAGTTAGTAATAGCATATGGGAGAAAAATAAATCTAAACTACAAGTACTAGCTTTTCATAACAGTTTGTTTCAGAATTCACGAGAAAGAGGGCATATATGTACATTTAATGTACATATAACCTGGTCCATATCAGTCTGTGCCCAGAGGACGCAAGTAGTTGCTTTTTCTGAAGTAATATGGGAAACGTGTCTATATAGCATCATCTGAGTTTCAATATATGTCCCTGCTTCAACGTTGATTCTGCGTCATTCAGTCAAGACGTTGAAACCACATTGTTTCAACGTCGTGTGCCTTGACCCTGATTCTTACACAGCTCGCCTGTATAGTCAATGATATGTAACTATTATTTTGCAACAAAGTCACTGGGCCGAAGATCGTGACACAAAGGACTGCCTTCCTATGACGTTTCATTAGGTCATTTGTCGTTTCCTTGACGTTAGACTGTGTAACATCGTCGTCTCGCATCAGATACGTTATAAAGCAAGTACAGTCAACTTTCTTTATACCGACACTCGATACAACGACAAAATTCGTTATAGTGATAATTTGACTGGCACGAAACCTTCGCTCAAGATGTTTTACTGTTCCGGGATGATGACGAGTTGGTATTCTACGTTTCTTTCAACATATATTTGAGTAACGAGACGGTGGAAGGGTGATAATGAAAGTTTGTGCAATTAAGCGCCGTACAGTCATGAGCTGCATTTCGCCACCAGCAGGATTCGATTCCAGGACCTCGTAATCCGAAGTCGAGAACGTTAACCACTCGGTAGCCCGAAACCAATGCGTATAGTCACGATATGGTGCGCTACATTTTTGTTCAAATTGTTGTTACTAATCATTTTAAGAAAGGATCTCAGTTTAAAATGCAATAAGAAACGTATGTCTTAAGCAATCTGGTCCTTGTGATAAGACTTATGACCGTACCTCGACATCCAATCTATTTTATTTTTTTTGCGGTGTCAGTGCATACAGTTAACAAAATGCAACACAAGGGACTTTGAATTTACAACTCCCCTCACAGAGATATATCCCTGTGCTGTTTGATAAATGACTGTGAATGATAAAACTTAACCATAGCATATTTGGAGTTCAAACTGAACTAAAATGCGTTGCTAACAGAAGATGTGAGCGGATCAAAATGAAGAGGTGTCTTAGAGATATGGGGAGAGCAAAGACCAAGATCAGCAGTGATAATAAAAGTCTGTGCAATTTAGCGCCGTACAGTCACGAGCTGAATTCTGCAACCAGCGGGATTCGAACCCAGGACCTCGTAATCCGAAGTCGAGAACGTTAACCACTCGGTAACCCGGAACCAATGCGTAGCCACGATATGGTGCCATAGATTTTTGTTCGAATTGTTGATTGTTGTTACTAATTATTTCAGGATAAAGTCTCAGTTTAAAATGCATTATGAAACGCATGTCTTAAGTCCTTGTGATGAGAATTATGACCGTACCTCGACATCCAATCTGTGTTTGAGTTGTCAGTGCATACAGTCAACAAGATGCAACACAAGGAGCTTTGAATTTACCACTCCCCTGTACTGTTTGATAGATCACTGTGAAGGACAAAACTTAATCACATCATATTTGCAGTTCAAACTAAATTAAAATGTGGTCCCAGCAGGCACACGCCGGTGAAACAACGTCGATTTAACGTTGATTCAACGTCAAGACGTTGAATCAACGTTGAATCGACGTTGTTTTAATCTTGTCTGCCAGCTAGGGTCGGATCCAAATGAAAATGTGACTTAGAGAATATGCGGAGAGCAAAGGTCAAGATCAGCAGGCATGTCCGCGCAGTCTGAGTAGGGCATTTCAGCTAACCGCTTCCAGACTGGATGGATTCTGTCAAGGGCTATATTTCAGTGAATAAAAGCTTTACTCTGACTGGACAATAATTGATGATACTGTTTGAATTTGTGTCAGCTTTACACAAATATATATATAGTTGATTTATTTGCGTACCAAATTTAAATTTGTCTGGTAATTTTGTTTGGATATTGTTGAAAAAAGTCATACCTGGTTAAATTTCTTTTTTTTTTTTTTTTCATTTTGTATACTTTCCACCAAAATGAGGGTACATTTGTTCAAGGGCAAAAAACTACCAAAACATGCTGAGAGATCGAGATCAGTTCTTTTTTATGATGTATTTTGTCAGTCTAACCTTCAATTTTAGACCAAATCTGGAAGTCAGTAAATATTGTGAGGGTCAGAACTTAGCCAAATGCTATAACGGAAGCCTGTGGAAAAGTAATTAGGTTCCATGTCCCTGTAGAACAGATCAACAGAAGGCAAACTCCCGGAAAAGACTATGCGTATGCAGATGTAGTCCTTTCAACCGTAACTTTCTGCAATAGAGTTTTCCGTCTTTGAATTTGGACACATCCATTATTTCAGATAGGGATATCAGCCAAAAATCTAGAACTGAATAGCAAATAGTGTAGATCCAGATGAGATGGCTCATTATGAGCCGCCTCATCTGGATCTACACTGCTTATATAAGTATTTGTTTTCTTCTACCGACATGGTTCAGGGGAATATTCACTGCGACTTATGGTACTATGGTGGCGTAGACTGGCTCCAGTCTCAAGTCTCACGATGATGTGAATCCGCACATTTTGCGCATGCTTGAAAGCACTTTTTCGCTTGACTCGGTCCATATACAGGTTATATTCTAGCAATACTAAATATATACATCCTATTTAACTTATGCCGTATACAAAACATATATGCTATTTTACGAGTCGTATAGTGTTATTTGCTTTAAAAAATTGGACAGGATTTATCTCAAGTGTGCATTTCCAGAGAGAAATGCACACTTGCGATGAATCCTGTCCAAGTTTTGTTGACGATGCATGCAGCTTTTTAAGACAATTTATACAGCATAAGGAAAAGGATCGGCAGAATAATTCAGTTTTTTTTTTATAGTTCAGACCATGAAGGTGAAAATAGCATCAGAAAAATATCATTATATGATTGTGAAGAAAGATGTTGTACTTTAAGGTCATAGACTACTAAATATCACAGAACACCGGTTACGGTTATATAAAAATATAGTTACATAATAAAATGTACAGGAATTTTTGTCTCTTTCTAAGGCTTCTTTTACCGGTTTTAATGCCAGAATTGGTCAAAATACATAATTCAGTAGATACTATTTGAGAGGTTACTTTCAAAATGAATTTTTAATATATTGCCTTTACACCGGCTGAAACCTGGGCTGCGTTCAGTAAAGGGAAACACAAGCGAGTGGTTTTAAAAACCTGAACAATTATTGTAAATCCGTCATACGTAACCACCAATTAGAGATGACCGGTTATTCTCGTAGACGAGACTTGTGTTAAGCCAAATAAACTATATCAATAATTATCAATTTTATATAGAAACAAATAAATAATATCAACGCTTAAACATTCCCATATTATTGTTTACAAACAAGCATACATAAACTTTATTTGTGTAGGCCATCATGTCTGTTAAGCCAAAGACAGCTTGAGTCCGTTTTGGGGATGTTCGCTACCGTTCGCTATCCTCCGCCGAAAACTGTCGCAACTGAACGGAAAGTGTGCTTTTGTTTTTGTGAGTAGCCGCGAACGTTTCGGTTAAGTGAACGCAGCAAGAAGTTCAAGTTACTCGCGAACGTTTTAACCGGGATCACTGCTCCTGTAGGCGCTCATTATTGGGTACAGTGATTCAGGGTAAAACGTTTGAGATCACTTTGATCACTTGAACGCAGCCCTTGCAAACAAATGGTGTCAGTTATTTGAGAGATATGGAAGCTTCTTATATGTTACATAACCTACCACACTCTTTCTGGCCCCAAGGTTATAAAACGTTTTTCATGCTCAACTCAGCTGAGCATGAAATTTGTCCTTCTAATAAATATCAAATGACTAACAACTGAAAAGTCTTTCTTGCTAAATATTGCTGAGCTTGACATTTTCTCTGCTAATAAATATGAAAATACCAAATATTGTTGGCATTTTCATATTTATTAGCAGAGAAAATTTCATGCTCAGCTGAGTTCAGCATGAAAAAAGTTTTATAACCTTAGGGCTTGGTTTTGGACGTTTCAGAGGGACTGCTGGAAATACGAGTGTTTGCCATTTGAATTTAAAACAAACAAAACGTATACTGGCTCCAGACAATTTGCAGAAATGTATGTCATATATAAGGAAAAATCAATGTTAGTCTCTATCCTAACCCCTTTTAATTTAAAAGTGCTAATCACAGCTACAACAGATATTTTTTTATATATTTTTTGTTATTTTCAAGAGAAAATAAGACTTGCCATTTCATGTGAATCGTCTGCTTCACATGAAATGGCAAGTCTTATTTCCTCTGAAAAAATAGCAGACGATCCACATGAAATACAAAGTCTTATTTTCTCTGAAAAATTGTGAAAACAATTAGTGTGTCATCTGTTCCAATTTTGCTAAGCACTTAAAGGTTAAATTCCGTTTGAACAGTAGACACTTGGCATAAACAATGATAACAGTAAACAGTTCGAACAAATTTCTGCCAAGCAAACATTACCATTAGCGTAACTTCTTAGTCGTGCATTGTTCTTTCACAATAGGAGTCATTATAACGGGTATGTGAAAGAAAAGGGAGCTTGTGACATATGTTATTGCATAGAACAGCTTGCGCCCCTTCTGAAACTGACCAGGGATTTCTGAATCCTCTTTGAGATATATTCAGTGTAAACAGGTAACGCCTTGTCACATCCTACACAGACAGGCAAGCCCCACCCAAACTGGCAAGTCCCGCCCAAACAGGCAAGCCCCGCTAAAACAGGCAGGCTCTGCACAAACACGCAAGCCCCGCACAAACAGGTAAGCTGGCCCATGCTGTCTGTCATCATATGTAAGGTACAATTGTGTTGCGAGATGGCTGTAACACTTTGTTCAAAGAGTGTTGTTCATGCCAAATGTGTTTGTAAGCCCGCGCTTATTGGGGGATGTGTATAGATAAAAAAAAGTAATAAAAATGGCATACGCATACAACGGTGTACATGTGCGTGGTATCGTCAATATCTTCAGTTAGCGCGCACGCAAATTGCCAGTTTTTTTTTTTTTTTTTTTTTATTCTTACCGCTTAGCAGGCTGTGTAAACATTTCAGCAGACGACATTTTGAAATATTTTTCTTATTGCTTCCTATGATTTCCATAGGAGACAATTTGCATGAAATGTCAAAGTCAATGGCTCATTATAAAGTTGACCACTTCACAAAAGCTGGACGGGAATGGGGCGCAAAATCAGTTTTGATAGAGTTGCTTACCCTGAAATTCACCCATTCATCTTTAGGGGAACTGATGCACTTTCAGGGGTAACTCTGACAAAATTACTTTACTTCCCTTTGAAAAAGGATCTGCTCTAAAAGGAAAGAATTTGCTCCCCTTGGGAGCAAATTCTTTCCTTTTAGAGTAGATTCCTTTTCAGAAGGGACTTGGTGCAAAGGAAAGTAAACAAGCTGAGAGAAAATTATTTCCTTTTATCCTTTTAGAGTAGATCATTTTTTTTTTTTTTTCAAAACAGGACTTGGTGCACAGGAATGAAAACCTGAAGTCTCACAAGTTATCAAACATGGCAGAAAGCCTACCAGATTATCCAATTCTCCTACGTAACAGCAGACGGCATTTTAAAAATAGGTTTCTTATTTTTTTTTTTTTTTTTTTGTCAAGAAAGTAGGGCTTGATACTTTATGTGAGTTGACTTCTTAGGTCTTTAGTAGATGATTTACATATATATGAAGTCCTATATTTTGGAGAAAAAAATTTCGTCTGCTGATTTTGCCTACAGAATGCTTAACTTGACTAATCGCTCAGATTAATGGCGGATGAATATAGTGAAAAAGTTAACGTTTAGCATGCTGGGAAAAAATCAGCAGACAGCATTTTGAAATATTTTATTCATTTTTCAAAAAATCGTAAATTTTGGCATTTAAAGCAAACTGTCAACTAACAATTCGCTTGAAATGTCATAGCCTATTTTCTGGGAAAAAATATCATCAATTTGTCGTCTGCTTAATTTTTCAGATTAGTAAAGGTTCAATAACGTAATGTACAGAATCCGGTCCAGTAGAAAACTAAATATTTTGAAATTTTATTTCACCTTGACAATAATGCTGACGTCTATTTCATTACCGGAAATTAATGCAAACTCACCAGTCGAGTTGAATACATACTTCGATGGTTTTCAGTTCTGGTCACTTCCGGTGACCGATACATATGCTTGCGCAACACTTTGTATGAGACTGCCGTTGTGCGTGTCCTTCAACTTTGATCTTTACAACCGTAACTGTGAGCTTAACAGAGATCTTCTGGAGAACCATACCGGTCAGCGAGTGAGCAGAGATAGTTCAGTGTATTCCAGAATAAAAGACTGGTTTACAGAGGTATGCTAAACTATTATATCTAACTTGGAAAGATGTTTTTATTTTAAATGAAAAGCATATTAGTTGTGACTGACACTATCTAATCAAAAACCATTTGTTATCTCTTTTTCTGTGATATATATATATATATATATATATATATATATATATATATATATATATATATATATATATATATATATATATATATATATATATAGGCCTATCCTGAAATTGAATTTACAGTTATGACTGATGTAAAGTGAGATTTACATGTAAGTATTCTTTGACCTAACTGAAGCTGACCCTTCAGAGCAATGAACATACAAGAATGAATATAGCTGAAGTGTCCAAATATTCCGGGCCAGACTGGCTAATTTCGGTCAGTTAGGCTTCGTCAGCGACCCTTATATAAATATTGAAAAATCCCGGAACGGGCTCAGTGATCACCAAGGACAAGAATATATGAACTGAATTATAGTGAAATATTGGCACAAGTATGGAAATATAGCTTCAGGTAAGAGGGGGTATCCACACAGTAATTTTCTTATTTCTCCATGAAAATCTATATTGTGGGTACTCATTAGAAGCGCCTCGGCGAGGCGCTTCTAATGAGTACCCACAACATAGGTTTACATGAAGAAATAAGAAAACAATCAATACTTTTTAGTTGAAAAAGTTCCTTACTTGGAGCTATGTGAAAAGGAATTAAGGTGTATAAATAGTTAGGATAATTACGCTTAATATTTTCCAGAGGGGTTGTTGTAGCTGCACGTGCAAGTTGGACGAGCTTTGTGTTCCCAACCAGTTAGCCAGTCTCATCTCAATATCATCAACATGTATGCAAATCCCAAGTAAGTTGAAATGTGTTTAACTCTTTTATGTCTAGCGTCCCGTAAAAGGGACATTGGCAAACAGTGTAGATAAGTAATACATTAAACCCAGTTAAATAATAAACACTTTATTTTTCATAGTTAAAATCAGTCAAAACTAAATACAGTTTTGTTTCCGTGGGAATGCAAATTTTTATTTAGTGATGATTTGTTTTCTTTCTACATTAATTGTTATCGAGTAATTGACAATAAAAATGATGAATACATAGAATTGCATTGTAAACATAATATAGTAACTAACACTATGTGCTTTTATGGGATAAATTCGACATATTTGTTACCATGGTAACGTAAATTTCTGCGTAAAGTTTGGCCAATCATTAATTTGTGTTTCAGTATTTGACAACTATGAAAACTTACAAGTGGATATGCTTTTAATTACATTGCCCAGTTGTTCAAAACTAACAATGTCGTTAGTTAACGATTCGTTAAAATTTATATGGAGTGATACGCAAATATGCTGATTTTCTTTTGCTGAAAAATGTGACTAGCTTTTGCAGTGCAAAAGCTACTCACATTTTTTCAGCAAAAAAAAAAACAAAAAAAAAACATCAGAATATTGTATATTGAATCCGCTAAAACAGTTAATGAAATGACCCTTAACGAGCTCGTTAAGCTAACGACGCTTTGAACAACTGGGCCCAGATTGCGGTCATGAACTTGATCAAAAACAGACAATTTGACAGTACAACATGTAGTGTATTATTGTTGCCACAGCAACCATAACGGTTGTGAAACTTACTGTTATTGTTTTTGAAGATATCTTGTTATTATTTTTGAAGAAGTTTAGTTGTAGGAGTTTTCATCAATATATTAAACACGGCAGACTTTTTTTCATTCGTGAACCAAGCCCTTTAGATATATGTTGCATCCTAAAGCTTTTTGGCTCATAGGTGAACTTATTGTATAGGCAGGCGCCGCCGTCCACACGGCATTGAGCAACAAACATTTGTTAAAATGACCCAAGGCATGTCATCCAGATATCCACATGCTCACATACACTCTTGTATTTAGATGAGACTAAGGGCCGTTTCTCCACCTAAAATCATGAATAGGACAAGGGGCCATGATGACCCTCAAAATTAAGTAGTGTTGCTAATATGTAACGTAAAAGAATCCCATAAAATAGCTGATGGCACTTTAACAATGTTATGGGAGCCAAAAACGGAGCCCTCACTTTGGTCCTGGCGAAATCAACAAAATGCCATGCGCATCGAGCGCAAATCAGCCTGGGCATCTGCCCAGTCTGATCACTTCATTGTCCGCACGTAGAAATCTTGGGTCCTTAGCAACCTATTGAGTGTACAATGAAGATTGATTAGACTAGATGCATACCCATGCTGATCTGACTCTTCCCTGGGCACCCAATCATTTTGTTGGTTTTGTTATGCGCTAGCTCATATGGTAAAACCCGTCCAAAATCAGCAGGCCCATTACCCACCGGCGCAGTGGATCAGTTGTTAAAGCGTCCGCTGTGCATCCGGGAAGTTGTGGGTTCGATTCCTGGCCGAGTCGTAGCAAAGACTTTACTAATGGTACCGGCTGCTTTTTCGCTTGGCGCTCAGCATTGAGAAAGCGGAACTGGTCAGCCCGGTGTTGACCAATATAATGTAACTGGGTGGAATGTCACGTCATACATCTGGGGAGTGATGAGGCAGCACTCAAAAGTGAGCAATGAGTTCCCTGTCCCATAAAGACACCGTTTATAAGATTTTTGAAAGCGACCTTAAACTCGAATAAAATAAGAACAAACCGTCGAACATTTTTATTTCTTGAGGTTAAAATCTGTCCGATCGATTAAATTTTAATGTTACACACGCGCTTCCGCGGGTCCTTTTCGAGTCAATACTAACGGAGTCTTCAGTCAGAAAGAAATTGAAATGCTTCGTTGTATGTGCCTCAAGATTCGCCACGCAGAGGCTATATTTTGATGGACAAAATTATTGTCCAACAAGGGTTATATGAAAATTCTCACTATTTATTAGATGACCCTCGTAATATCTTCTTTCCTGACTAGCACCTCCTCTCATTTCCGTAGCTTTTATTCAATTGGCTATAACATTTATTCTGATTTATTCCACTGGATTGCCCGCCGTCAAAATGGGGTATAATTCTTAACTCATTTATTCCTTCTGCCCCATAAAAGGGACATTGGCAAATCAGAACGCGGTTGATCAGGGTTTACACTATTTGCATTAAATAACGAAATTTTTATAATACATGGTAATTATAAAAAGTAACCGGACACATCTTCTCTTGAAAATGGACCTGTCCAAGTATTTGAGGTAGAAGAGTCCGTTCGGCATATATGGGTTAATCATAAACTGGCCTCTAACGGCAAAAGCAACGAAGACTAATATCTCATTATTGTAAAACTGGTCTTGAGTGTAAACTGTGCATGTACATCAAAACAATTTAAGATATACTTGAATTGTTTATTCCTCGTGGTCTAACATGTATGTATAAATGTTTATTGCAACAGAAAAAAAAAGGTTTTATCTTACATTTCTTTGGAGTTCAGAAGTGTTGCGTTTCTTTTGAGGATAAGTATATATATATATATTAATACCTCAGGGTGCATTAACCTCTAAATAATCAACAGGTTTAAGATCAACATCAACTTCAGCACCAACGGCGACGACGGCTTTCCAGTCATCAGCGACAACAAGAAAGATAACTACACCACAGACGACGACACCAAGTAATGTATATTCTATGTGTCATGTGGTCACACATGAACAAGCCGTTTCGGTCGTTTCAGGCCACGTTGTTTTTCTCTTAGGTTTACGTAAGAAGAGCTTACCCTATGATTTTAGCCCATCCCGAAAAGTAAAGTTTGCGTTTCAAATATTGTTTTTTAAGTACCAACGCTTCAAATTTGGGGCTGAAATATTGCATTTTTACATGTATTTTTGTTTAAAATTGATTTTATTTGATCAACCCAAGCTTTCACATATTTTAATACCCCACCCAACTCCCGCAAAACGAAGTTTTAGGTTGGGGTATACAGTTTTCAGCATTTCAGTGATTCTGTGATTCTTTGATTCTGTTATTCCATCATCAATTAAGGGTTTGCTCTATAACTTCACTAGCCTTTGTTCGATTTTGTTCATTTTCACCACACCTTGACCATCAGACAATGCACATGTGATAGGAAACTAGGGTAAGAAGGGTCAATATTACAAGAGTTATGCTTCTTTGTAATTCTCTAAATAAGATGTTTGTATTATGACTGATATTGCATACTTTATGAAATCAACTCATCCTACAACTTTCGTTGGATTTTTTCAAAGCCTTGTGTACTCAGCATGTCCGTGATTCTGTCATTTCATCAAGAATTAAGGTTTTTTGCTCCATGATTTCATTAACCTTTGTCCGATTTTGTTCAAATTTTCACCAAACCTGGGTCATCAAGCAATGCACATGTGATAGGAAAATAGGGGAAGAGGGGTCAGTATTACAAGTGTTATGCAAGGGTCATATGAGCAGGCTTCTCTGAATCTTTGCTGGGCGCACATGTCCGAAGGTACGTTTTCTGACGTTACGGCTCATTTCATAATAGAACACAGTGACGTAGCCGAATATTCTTAAGTCTTGGGCAAATTCAGCAGACATTTTGAAATACAATCGACTCTCGTTATCTCGAAGTCCAAGGGACTCTCTAAAATACTTTGCGATATCCGTACTTTGACATCAGATTTGCAGAACTGAGGAAAAAATACATCGAGCAACCAAATTTCACAAATGAATATGTAATTTGACTCTTGAAGTTTGAGATACATTAAAAATATTGTGGAAAAGAGGAGAAATTGCTCCTGTAGAGCAATTTCTCCTCTTTTCCACAATATTTTGTTACCTGTTGTTAGAATTCCATGTAGAAAACAGGGACCATATTTTTACTTCGAGATATGCGATTATTCAAGATAAGCGAGTTCGAGATAACGAGTGTCGACTGTATTTTTCTTATTTTTCATAGAAAGTAGCATCTGAAATTTCAAATCGAGTTTTCTAGGAAAAAATAAGAAAAAAAAAAAAAAAAAAAAAAAAAAAATCAAAATGCCATCTGTTGATACTAGGGGTAACCCCAGCCTGATAAGCGTTAACATGCCATTAGCAATATCAACAGCCAATAAAATGTGTCGTTTCACAGTCAAGCCACGTCTAATAATTCCGTGGATTAGTATAATAATCAGCAGACGGCATGTTTTATTTGACAGCTGGGCTTGACATTTAGAAGTAGGCGCGGCATCTTAATTTATTTAGCATGACGATTCTTAAAGTTCTTAAAGGACTCTTCTCGCATCTAAAAAATGTTTTTTTTCCTTCAAGGACAGCGCGTATATTAGAACTTTTCAAATAAAAGGGAGAACTTCCTCTATCTACAAGTTGTCTCCCAGTGCAAAACTTTGAGGTGTGTTCAACTTGTCTTAAAGTCGGCCATATTCTAAATAAATGGCTACTATACCAATTTACTCTAAGTATTCCCATAGACAGACCTGAACAATGTAGAACCAGATCAGACGCTGCCTTTGCGGCGTCTGGTCTGGGTATTCGACTGTTTCTCACTCATCCAGCAGTTTCAAGACACATAAAAAGGTCAAATGGACTTGCTTAAATTTTAGGAGAAGTATGGTAAGGAGTTAATGTGTCCGATAGCTAAGGGTAAATACGATAACATGTACAATAGAACAAGAAGTTATTCGGCTGATGTGAATTGATTTGTCATAATGTAAACGAGGGCGAATCAATAAGCGACCAACAAACCTTATCTAAGTCTACTTTTGTTTAAACATGTTTCATTCAGAACTATCAATAAACATCAAATATTGTGAACAATAAAATACAGGATTAGAAAGAAAGCATACAAGCTTATATAATTCTTCTCCATACAAATCAGCATTGTAAGCATATAGCGAGTTTTTAGTTAAAACAAAGTTAACGTGTTCCATTATCTAATTTTGAAGTATTCATTTTCCTGGCAAATCAAATACAGTCAGCTCGCATTATATCAAACACTGATAACTCAAACCAACACATAAGCAAAACCAATCAAAAGACAACATAAGTTTAGTTTGCCACATGTTCTTACACTTCAGCTACTCTTATTCTAAAAACTGGGTCTACCCTGTTTGCCACTCTTCCGGAAGTTTTTAAACACATCAAGAATTGATAAAATAAAGTTGTTCAAAGATAAAGACAATTATGGTAAGAAGCTGAGGTGTCCGAATATTTAGGGTGAATACGGTAAATAATATAGGAATGGGAATACCCAGGAAACGTCACAAACACGGGAAAAGTTCCTCCCAAGGCACCGAGAAGGCTTGAGTGCCACGAGACGATAAAACGATATCACAAAACTCTAACGAAAGCAGGAGTAGGTAAAACTGTCGCCTTGGAACGTTCAATAGTAAACTATTGCGGGCACGGTGAGGGTTGGGGAGCTTAAACCTGGTTTAATGAGCGTTTTTTTTTTTTTTTTTTTTTTTTGTTTAACGGTTTTACGAGTGGCAAACAGTGTAGACCCTAATCAGACGCCGCGTTCTGCGGCGTCTGATTTGGGTCTACACTGTTTGCTCAGGCCTTTTTGCTGGAATACTGTGTGTTTTACGGTAAACAACATTGTTTCTTTTTAGAATCCCATGTAAGCATTTCCTCATTTGCGTCATCGACAAAAAATGGACCAACAACAACAACAACTGGTACAACATCAGCTACAACGACGATATCATTGAAACCAACGACGACATCGAAACCCACGACGTCGTCGACAATAACGTCGACGACGTCGAAAACAAGAACGACGACCATGACAACAACGACGATGGCCTCAACAACAACATCGACACCCGCGCCAACAACAACCACTACAACGGAAATAATCACTTGCCCGATTGACTACATTCAGTACCTGCCATTAAACCTTTGTTGGAAACTGCACTCAACCATAGAGAGCTGGGATACAGCACGTACTGTTTGTTTTACCGAAGGTGCCGATCTAATGGTTCTGGATACCGAATCTATAGTCAGTTACATAAAGGCTCAGCTCGCAGCAGGTAACCAATTCTCTCGATCTGCGAAACAGAGACAATAACTGAACAGTCAACCTTCTTTATACCGACACTCGATACATCGACGACTTTCTTTATAATGATAATTTGACTGGCACAAAACCTTCGCTCAAGAGGTGACAACTGATCAGAAATTATGCAAAACACTGCATTTAATACTTCAAGAACATATATTTTGGATATATGTTAGTATCGCCTCGCTGAGGGAAGTCTACTAAAACAAGGCATTTCTTACGCATCGTTCTGCTCATTAAGGATTCTTTACAACAGCAAATTCATTTTAACGGCAACATCTTTGGGAACAAATGTTGTCGTTTTATCGAGGGTTCACTGTAGTTTATAATATTGTCTGAAGCTGTTGGGATTGGTGAAAAGGGTGAATGATACATTTTCAAGAGAGACAAATTTGTCGAATTGATTTTTGCTCCCTTCTGAAAAGTAATCAACTGTGAATTAAATAGAATGGAGCAATTTCTTCCACCACGAAAACATGCCTATATAATTTTGACCCCCTTAAACCCCACTTTTATATAGTAAAATAGGGGTTTACAAGGGTATACATTTTTTCTTATTTCTGCTCAAAAATATAGTTTGTGGGTGATCGTTAGAACCGCCTCGCCAAGGCGGTTCTAACGACTACCCACAATCTATGTATTGAGCAGAAATATGAAAAATATTAGAATTTTTCATCGGAGAATTTTCACTTTTTTTGGTCGTAAAATTTTCAATATATTTGAACAGGCGTGTTTTCGTAGAAAAGCGTTTCCAGAAGGGGACTGACGCATTCGTTTATAATACAGGTGCGACACCGCCTTCAGCGGAACTGATGTATTTTAGTCATTGAACGGTCCATCAAAAGTTGGTGAAATCGCCTATTTTGTCAGTGCATTTTCTTACCCACTCTCGTTGTCTTCTCGTGTAGAAAGATTTTGATAGGTCGATGGTGTGTATACAGAGATTTTCATTGGTATGTGCTTCAAATTGCGCGATCAGTGAACTTCCGAGCTTTTGATTGGTCAATATTGATATGACGTATAACTTCCGAACTTTTGATTAGTCAATATGGTATGACGTAGTAATGAAACATGACATACCAGTTTTTCAGGAGTGAAAAGCATGCCGCCATTTAGGAAACTGTTGAGAAGCAAGAGGATGAATATCGTATGAGCCGGGCACAGCATTTCCTATAAGATTGCATGTGGGCCCAACGAAGACTCGGATCAGCCTGCGCATTCAAGCAGTATACAGTCGAACCTCGTTATCTCGAACTCGCTTATTTCGAATTACAGCTTATCTCGAAGTGAAAATCTGGTCCCTGTTTTAACATGAAACTATGACAACAAGTAACAAAATAATGTGGAAAAGAGGAGAAATTGCTCCTAAGGAGGAGAATTTCTCATCTTTTCCACATTATTTTATTAATATATTTCTAACTTCAGGAGTCAAATTACATATTCATTTGTTAAATGTGGTTGTTCAAATTATTGTTTTCCTTACTCTCTCAACTCTGATATGTCGAGGTATGGATATCTCGAAGTGTTTCAGTGAGTTCTTTCGAATTCGAGATAACGAGAGTCGACTGTAATTAGAGCTTTTGCTATCCGCATGAAGATGCTTTGTCACATGAAAACTGAGCAGCCTAAGCGGATGCGCCGGCTGATCTGAGTGTTCGCTGGGCACACATGCAGTCTTGTAGGAAATGCTGTGCCGCGGCTCAGGTACATTTTTCTGTTGCACAGTCCGAACTTAGGAAAGCATTATTCTCCAATCGGTTCTCGTTGTGTTTTAATGTAGATAGATTTTGAAAGGGCCTCTATTATCATGTGAGAATACGACGTTTTCTCAGCACCCAGTCAGACGACGACCAGGTAAAGGACACATATTCAATTTATTCACATTAAGTTTCAATATATACTGAACAAAAAAAAAAAAAAAAAAAGATCTGATTGATTCAGATTAATATGATTCCACAGGCTGATCTCAGTTTCAGTAATAGGAAAGCATAATTTGAATGTCAAAGAAGTTGAGGCGGAAGCATAGTCCAGATAAGGTGCTTTTTTTGCCCTCAACTTCGAAGAGGTCGGAAAGGAAGGGCATATTGTTTTAGGCTTGTCCGTCCGTCCGTTCGTCCGTACGTCGCCCTTTCTTGTAAGCAAGGTATCTTGAAAAGAAATTGAGCTAGGGCCTTGAAACATGGTGAGCTTATTGGGGATGATAAGTAGATCACCTAATTAACATTTGAAAGGAATCAGATTAATGTTGTCAGAGTTATGCCCCTTTCTATCTTTGGCATTTTGTATGGACACGCATATTGTTTGGGGCATAGTGTTTTACAAATACATTTCTAGTTCATCTGAAAAAGACTAATATTTTTCTTATTTCTGTATAAAAACATATGTTGTGGTACTCATTAGAAGCGCCTCGTCGAGGCGCTTCTAATGAGTACCACAACATATGTATGTTTTCCTGGAGAAATAAGAAAAATATGTTAGTACCCCTTGTCATTTGTTGCTATGGGGACGTAATCTTATTGTTGCATCTATCATCAGTTTGTTGTAATGTCCTTGAAATGCATATCTAAGATAACTGACCGTGCACAGCTGTAATTGTCGGTAAATGAATTGAATTTCCTCTAAAATATTGACAACACGATTCCACCCCACTAATTTACATTGGATTCGACTACCCAGTTTATGCCTTTCGATACAATAACAGTCGAAACAGCTAAGGAGTAAAGATTTCTTAAAATTACTATGGGTACAATTTTCAGCAGACAACATTTTGAAATATTTTTCTTATTCTTTTTTCCAGAAAACAGGGTTTCAAAAATGTTGCCAATTTTAAGCATACGAGAAATTTACTTGAAATGTCAAATGCTGTTTTTTGGAAAAAAAAAAAAATCACGAAAAAAACAACATCAATTGTCGTCCGTTGAATCTATCCATAGCGTGCTCTGTGTTAAATTTGTCATCCGTTGAATCTATCTATAGTGTGCTATGTGTTAAATGTGTCATCCGTTGAATCTATCCATAGCGTGCTATGTGTTAAATTTGTCATCCGTTCAATCTATCCATAGTGTGCTAAGTGTTAAATATTTTTTTGTTATAGAAATAACAAAATATTATAGAACAGCATCTTCTTAAAAGCTTATGTGTGTTTTTAATATTTGCAGCTTACGTACGGTTCTCCTGGGTTGGAGAGAACGACAGAGCAGTGGAAGGCGACTATGAATGGATGGACGGGACTCCTTTTGCTGGCACATGGGGTTCAGGCACTCCGATCAGTTGGAATGACTACGACTGCGTAACAATGGAGAAAGAATACAACTTTGACTTCAATAACAAGCTATGTGACAACAGATGTGAGTTTTTATGTCAGATTCGTATCCCATAGCGTTGCGAAAGAATTTGCAGTTGTTAGTTATTTGAGATTTATTAGCAGTACAAATTTCATGCTCAGCTGATTTACGAAAAAAGTTTTATAAGTTCGGGGCCTGAAGAAGAGCCCAAGGTGGCAGACCTCATCGAAGGCAACAATGAAAACCAGCATCCATCCGCCATCATACCATGCAAGGTCTTTCATCAAATGAACCAGCTTAGCCCCACAAGATCCCATCTCACAAATTCTGCACCGAAGAACACACATAACCCTGGTCTGGGCTAATTTCACTTCAGGACCAGAAGCAACAATACACCCAACGGTACCGCAAAAAAGGCAAACCAACTAATCTGGCCAGTAGCCCACCGGATTTTATCCACTACCCCTTCAACAAGAGAGTAGACGCTGACCCTCTGTCAATCTGACAGAACAAATTCGCATCCAGCTATCTGGAAAACAGTGAAGTACACCTTCCGACCCAGCTCCTCGAAGACCAAAGGCCAAATAGGAACCATTGTGAATCCGCACTTAACATGTCGTGGCAACATGCCAAGTAAGGAATACCTACCACACAGACAGCGCGAAAAGATCCGATTGAAAAAAAAAACAAAAAAACAACAGAATAGAACCATGATCAAAGCACACCCGTCCGCTTGACTGTCCCTGCACAGGTTGACTAATCTGTTCCCCTCCGCTGGTTCAAAACGGGAAGTACTGGCGAAATTATGCATGCAAGTACCCGTTAACCGTTAAGAGGACTAAGCTTGCCCAGGAACAGTGTGAGTGGGTTAAGTGACCGCACTCGACATGGCCCTAATGGGTGGACTGGGCGGTAAAACCTCAACTCAAACAAACACATGCATGATACGGATTGATGAACGATTGGATAGAGAGATACCTAGTAAGCATTCTTTATAAATCTATAGCGGGCCGTTATCGGCCCGTCAGGGTAGCTGACGGGCTGATAATGGCCCGCTATAGATTTATAAAGAATGCTAGAGAGAGAGAGAGAGAGAGAGAGAGAGAGAGAGAGAGAGAGAGAGAGAGAGAGAGAGAGAGAGAGAGGGAGACTATGTGAACCTGAAACAAAAGGAAATGTACTGATTGTACAGACAGTCCTTAAATATAACGGTGCTTCGAGAATGTCTGTTAGGCTGGCTCCCGTCAATTAAACTGATCTTTAATAAGTATAAAAATAATTTATATTCTACAAAAAACCTATCTTTCAAAATGTCTTTCTTTGATTTAGCTGATATGGGTTTCTGACAGCATTTCCAACAAGAATGCATACGCGCCCTGCGACGATTCAAATCCTCAACACTTTTGCTGTGTCCCAATACTTAAGGTTATTATGGTAATTACTTTCTCACCTCAAACGCTCCTTGAAATTGAGTAAAACCTGTCTGATTCTCTAATTTTATACGCATTGCTTGATGAACATACAACAGACAATCTTGAGATTTCTTGCTACGCTTCTTTTTTCCTTATTTCTTTGCAAATGGAAAATTACGGACTGAGAGGGTAACTGCGTGCTTCAAGTGTCCTCTTCCTTAGAAGCGTATTCATTTTCCTTCCCTAGAATTCCGGGATCCACTTTTGAAGTGTTTTGTACTCTTGTCATTTCTTTTAGATTCTTTGTTTGATTTGGTTTTACGGTCCAGTCAATACTATTAAGGTCATGTCGGACGTGTCGGGTAATCTACTCATTATACCATATAAGCACATCAAGTCTCAAGGTGCTACATTAGCTCATATAGTTTTCGAGATATCTTGCTGAACAACAAATTTTCATAATCATTATATTACAAGAGGCAGTAATTTGTAAATCTCAGTTAAAGGCTCCATATTCCTAAAAAAAAAGACATTTTATTATCCAAGAAAAGTTTAAAAAAATATTAATACAATCATAAATCCTGACAGCCTGTAAAATTTCACTTAGTCTCGTGTTCTTGAACTGGACCACGAACTAACATGGTTTATCGTGTCTCTGAATTAATGTTGGGCAACATTAATTCAGAGATACGATAAAAAATCGCTTCATTTTTTTTATCCAGTTCGAAAACGCGAGACCAACTGATTTTTTACAGGCTGTCAGATGCCACATTTTATGATCGTATTAATGCCATATGCCAATTTATTAAACCTTTCTTGGATAAAAAAAAATGCCTCATCACGAAAACACGCCTATATAATTTTGACCCCCTTAAACCCCACTTTTATATAGTAAAACTGGGGTTCACAGGGGTATACATTATTTTTCTTATTTCTGCTCAAAAACATAGATTGTGGGTACTCGTTAGAACCGCCTCAACGAGGTGGTTCTAACGAGTACACACAATCTATGTTTCGAGCCCAAATATGAAAAATATCAGATTTTTTTATTTGAAAATTTTCCTTTTTTGGTTGTAAAATTTTCAGTATAATATATGAATAAGCATGTTTTCGTAATGATTTTGAGGAATATGGAGCCTATATATTATAATCGATTCATCAGTCCTAATAAGCCTACCAAGTTTCAAAATTCTACATCAACAGGTTTCGAGATATCTTGCTTACTAGAGGCTATTATGTCCGTCAAAAATGGGCATAATTCTGGAACTACAAGTCCGACGGAAACATAGGGGTCCAGTTATTTTTATTCTAATTCTACACATACAATTTCAAGTTCACATCTTTATGTATGCAAAGTGTGTCGAACGAAACGGACGAAGAAATTGCCCAAACGCAATATACACCTCCGATTTCTTGCCATTTCTTCTTTCTCTCGTTCCTTTATTTATTATGATGTTTGATTGTGTAATTCATAGTTTTGATGTCTTATTCGGAATCGAGTTGTCCTGAGTCCGTGTTCTGCGACAGGTGCTGACAAAGGACCTTTAAAGCTTGATCACATGAAATAAGGTGTTTCTGCCAAAAAAAAAATAAATAAATAAAAAAAATAAAAAAAAAAAATAAAAAAAAAAATAAAATACAGACACCCCTAAAATCAGAAATGAACCTGTTCAATCTATAAGTAAGAAAAAAATATTTGTATAAGGGGTAAAGCTATTTGGTCGAGGTTGACGATGAAAAATGCCGGACACAGCACCTGTGACAAATGCCTATACAAAATTTACAACCAGGGCCCAGTTGTTCAAAGCGTCGTTAGCTTAACGAGCTCGTTAAGGGTCATTTCGTTAACTGTTTAGCGGATTCAATATACAATATTTTGATATTTTTTGCTGAAAAAATGTGAGTAGCTTTTGCAGTGCAAAAGCTACTCACATTTTTTCAGCAAAAAATTGCAGCATATTTGCGTATCACTCGATGTAAATTTTAACGAATCGTTAACTAACGACGTCGTTAGCTTTGAACAACTGGGCCCAGCTGTCTACCAGGCGTTGTCATTCATTTCGAATATAATAACAGTGAGAGTGCCAACATAATAGAAACGCTGTTCAACCAAATTTATGAATAGACTGAGCCATTTTGACAGCGATAGGCAAATATCATTTGCTCATATTTAGGCCACGCCGGATCTCGTACTTGTAACCGGAGTATAATAATAAACAAGAATTGAGTAACAAGGATCAAAGAACAAGTAACAATGAAGAAGTAACAAGGAACAAGAAATAAAGAATAAGTAACAAGGAATAAGAAGCAAACAAGGAACCAGGAATAAATAACAAGAACAAGGAATAAGAAACAAGGAATAGGTAACAAGGAACAAGTAACAAGGAATAACTTAAAAGACGTTACAAGGAACAAGGAATAAGCAAACAAAAGGAGCAAGAAATAAAAAAAACAAACAAACAAGGAACAAGGAATCAGTTACAAGGAATAAGTAACAGGGAACAAATAACAAGGTATAAGTAATAAGGAACAAGTAACAAGGAATAAGAAACAAGGAACGAGGATAAGTAACAAGGAACAAGTAACAAGGAATATGTAACAAGGAACAAGTAACAAGGATCAAGGAATAAGGAATAAGGAACAAGGAACTATCTTCACTCAAGTAGTTTTTTTTCTACTAATATTTTCTTTAAGCTCTCAAGACACTTTTATCTATTATATGTAGACATCTTGTGGTTAAAATTATATGCTGGCATTTCCAGAGGGGTGATCTATTTTAGCTCCTCCAATACTCAACCGGACACTCTAATGCGTAATCAACCAAATGGGACATAATCGCACTTCTTCAAAGAAATTCTCAAAACATGTTAAATTATGTTTTAGGCAATGGCAGGGCCAAATAAACGGTTGGACATCTTAATACTTACGTAATGTCCTTATACACTATGATTAGGAGGATTTCAGTTGTTTTCATCAAAATCACTATTAGCCAATTGCATTACTCATAAGGCAGGTTAAGAAAGGATACCGTTGAACAAGCTGGGTGTGTTCATAGAGCCGTGGAGGTGAAATGAGAACTGCTTGACAGTTGCCATTTTTTTTTTATTTATACAGGCCTGATGCGCAACCAAACATTTTCTATGCTTCCCTTCATGATGTCTCGGTTATGCTGCATTGGTAACCAAAATGTCCATAACACTTATAACCACATATGTCTATTGTCTAGGAAAGCACGAACTTATACACCACTATTTCCACCTGTTCTGGAGGGCCTTCGGCACACCTTCAGCACGCGAAAATAAATTCAGACAACCCGCGCGAAGTAGGCGGTCTCAGATTTATTCAACCAATGTGGATATTCATTGGCTCCTGAATAACATTCTCTGCTTTTTTTGTTTGTTTTTTTTTTTTTTTTTTTTGCTTTTTTTTTAATTATTCTCTCAACAAATTGATATCGCTCATAAAAGACAGAAAATGCAAATTATATTGACTTTTGTCTTATCCTAACCCAATGTCGCGCTAATTGTTTCGCGTTCTTAACCGACGGTAAAGCATTCTTTTGTTTGGTAGACGTGAGAAGGTAGGGCTTGGCATTTCATGTGATTCAGCTGTGAACGATTCGATTCGTATGTAATATATATAAAACCCTATTTTCTGGAAAAAAAAGAAGACAAATGTCTGCTGATATTTAAATTCAGTGTTTTAAGGGTTCAAATATAGAAAGCACACTTATTTAAGGTAAACGGATACACTTTCTGAGGAGACCATTGTCTTAAACTTGTCTTAAACTTATTTTGCCCCTCCCCCCCCCGGCCCCCCCTCCACCCCCCCCCCCCCCCGCTCTGAAGAGGGGTCTACTCTAATAGGAAATAATTTGCTCTTGCGCGGCTCTACTCTAAAAGGAAAGAATTTGCTCCCCTTGAGAACCCTTTACAGAAAGTTGCACAAGAAAGTCAACAGGAAGTCACAAAAGTTATCTGCCTTGTAAAACATGGTGGAAAGCTAACGAGTATATCTAGTCCCCTTAAAGTCATGGAAATAACGGACGAAATTTATTTATTTGTTTATTTTTTTAAACAATATTTAAGGAGGCTACACAATTAGCTTCAAAAGCTAATCTATACTGTGGTCCCCTGTAACATACTGTATACAAATGTAAATAGTTCGTCTGTCATTACTGACAATGACCAATCCTAATCAACTGTGTGATGTGTTATTATTTGTGTGTTCTAAGATGGCTGGTGAGACCAATCTTAGCGCTAAACTGCCTGTTGCAGATAGAACAAGAGAGGTCTAAGGAAGAAAGCTTCGTTGGTGATGCCTTAGCTCTGGCTTTCCGCTGTGCACGTTTCTGCTCGGCTTCGCTGATTCTTTTTGCTTCGTATTCACCAGCTCCCCTTCTTATGAGGCCATGCCACTTTGTACGATATTGTGCAATCTGTTCCCACGACGCTGTTGGCATGTTGAAATCTTTAAGGGAGGCTTTGAGGGTGTCCTTGTATCGCTTCTTCTGACCACCATGGGAGCGTTTTCCAACTTGTAGTTCTCCATAGAGGATTGTTTTGGCAAACGTTCATCAGGCATTCTGGTAACATGGCCTGTCCATCTTAACTGTGCCAATTTCAGAAGAGTATATACACTCTGCATCCCTGCCCTTTTCAGGACTTCTGTTAGACTGGCTCCAGTCTCTAGTGACAAAATATTATTTTCTTATAATCTGTTTAATAATCCACTAAAATAAAACCAAAGTAATATCATTACTATAAAGGCTGGTCACTAGTGACCAGCCTTTATAGTCATGATAGTATTTTTTTGGTTTTATTTTAGTAGATTATCAAACAGGATTATGAGAAAAATATTTAGTCACTGGAGACTGGAGCCAGTTTAGACTTCTGTGTCTGATATCCTGTCTTGCCACTTGATCTCTAGAAGTTTTCTAAGACAGCTTGTATGGAAGTGGTTCAGCCTTTTGGCATACCGTTGGTAAACTGCCCAAGTTTCGCATGCGTATAATAGTGTTGGCAGCATCACCGATCTGTATACTTTCAGCTTTGTGTCAAGTCTGATTCAACTGTACACAAATATATACATATTGTAACACAAGAATGGTACAAATAGGCAAATAAATGTTTTACATTTATACCTGACTATCAGTAGAGTGACAGGATTTTAGCATATATTAGATAATGTGTCATATCAAAATGAAACAAGACAAAATATTTAGACGTAAACGTCTAAGTACCGGCGCAAATATTGTTCATGTTTACTTAGAAATATGGGACATGGGTATACTAAAGTTTGATAAATTTTCAATGTAATAGATAAAAAAGAACAACAATGTGATTCTTTAATGTATGCTTTTATTAAGCTGTATGAATTTTCTTGATCAAGCAATATGCGAATCCTAGTCATATTGGGATCTCCACGAGATTTAGTTTGTACATTATTATTAAAAAAAAAAAAAAAAAAAAAAAAAAAATAATAATGATGATAATAATAATAATAAATGCAAATTCTAGTCATATTGGGATCTCCACGAGATTTAGTTTGTACATTATTATTAAAAAAAAAAAAAAAAAAAAAAAATATGCAAAAACTTAAATAAGTTACCAGATCTTATCTAGAAGCCTATTTTAGCATAATTATTTTAAGCATGGATCACAGGTCATAGTTAAACTTACCAAAGATGGACTGCAGATCATATTCAAAGTACCAAACTGTGCTCTGCGCTAATCGAACACTTCTCCATACATAAAGTCCAAAGTTATATTAAGAGACCGGCGCGCGCCGGTCAGTGAAGCCCATCAAAGTTTGTACAGTTTTGTGTCCACAGGTCCAGTTAAACTTGAGATTGTGTGATTCTTGTTGTACGTTAATATTTATATTGATTAATATGCAAGTAAATTCTTTTAAGTTAATTAACTGAGCAAATGAACTTTTATTGTCTACAATGGGGTACATGTACATGTTAGTCTTATTGGTCTCAATCTTGTCTGGAAAGGGTAGGGTCCCAGGCTTCTGGCAGCAAACCCCAAAGTGCCCCCTCCCCGTTAGTCTTATTTGTTTCAATCGTGTCTGGAAAGGGTAGGGGTCCCAGGCTCCTGGCAGCAAACCCCAAAGTGCCCCCCCACCCCGCCACCCCGCGTGATGTAATGGTAATTAGAATATCCATAGTCAGATGCGTAAAATTTATGCTCTTGGTCCGATCGAGGGTCCGATTTCTGCAGTGTTTTGAGGCTATAGTATGTCTAGACAAGTGGCCTTGATCATTTTCAGCGCTTGACCTAGATATAGGATGAAATCTTGTTTAGTATAAGCAGATGATAAATATGGATATTTTCTTATTTGCTTCTATAGAAAATAGAGCTCGACATTTCATACTAATCAACTTAAAATTTGTGATCAGATCCTATTTTTCTGGGAAGAAGAAGAAGAAGAAGAAAACAAAAACAAAAACACACAAAAAGAAAAAAGAAAAAAACAACAAAAAAAAAAGCATTTCGACTGCTGATATTTAAACTTGGTGATTTTAGGGGGTTAAAATTTAGGACGCAAAACTATTTACAGATATCTAAGCATGTTCGTTAAAATACATACAATTATTTCAATACATGTTGCATATGATCTAAAATCACTTAAAATCTCTGCATGATAATAAATAAAACGAATTCATTACAGACTATGGAATAGAATAATAGATAGGGTGCACAAGGCGAGGCTATAGGATTTAGTGAATGAAAAGAAAAAGAAAAAAACAAACAAAACCGCTGAAGTAATCTTTACATGTACATTTGAAGAGGATAGAAACTATGTCAGAACACATAAAACTTGAAGTTTCAGAGGATAAAATCGCCATAGCGACTATGGTGAATGGGGAGAATAGATTTAGAACGTCGTTTGTGAAGGAATGGATGTATGTGTTGGATAAAGTCGAAAGGTACACATTAATGTTTTCACCTAAGATGTGGATTGTGGCGGCCCAGATCAGCAGGCGCAGTCTGATCAGAGTTTTCATTGTACGCTTGAAGAAACTTTACATTCTATGATTTCTAAAATGCGATTCTGATCAGACTGTGTGAATGCGCAGGCTGATCTGAATCTTTCCTGAGCTCACATGTCCAAAGGTACGTTTTAAGATAATGCGGCTTATTTTACGACATCCGCCTGTGTCTAAAATTGCTAGATGAGTGGCAAACAGATGAGTGGCAAACAGTGTAGACCCTGATCGGACGCCGCGTACCGCGGCGTCTGATCTGGGTCTACATTGTTTGCCCAGGCCTGTCTCGGAATAATTAGTGTAAATATGGCAACATTACGTTTCTTATATTTCGCCGAAAATAAATCTGATAAGTCAGACATAAAACTGTGTCACATATATGCTGATAAGTCAGACATAAAACTGTGTCACATATATGTTTAACACAGTGGTTTAACATGCCTCAGTAAACTTGTGAGATACATTTTTCCTTAAGCCTACAATAAAAAAAAAATGTGTGTTTGAGGTTACCCAGTCGTGCATAATTTTTCGCCATCGACCCTTAAGTTTTTAAAAGGTTTTGTGGGGATTTCCCCGTTCGGTCATTTTGTTTTCCTATTAACCCTTATCAAAATAAAAATATTTTCCAACCTACCGTCCCTATTTTAAAATTCCATGTAACCCGTTTTTTTTTTTTTTTTTTTGCCTTACAAATAGACACTTATATAAGGTATAGAGGAACACAGTGAAATACAACTTGAAGTCATTTGCAGACTATATAGTACTTTTGAACTGATTGTGACATCAAGCGAATGTATTGTTTTAAATTTTCTGAGTCTATTCATTCCACATAAGGGTCAGCTGTGCCTGTTTTAACGGGAATTACCACAACTCCTTTATTTCAGGGACATTACAGTTAAAGCGTTAATTATCCAAGGTGAAGGCAAATACTTCAGCCTGGGTCTAGATTTGGAATTCCTAAACAAACAGAGAGACGAATACTGGGAAACGCTTCGTAATGCCGCAACCCAGCTGTATTGGAGATTATTTATTTTTCCCGTTCCTACTGTTGCCATCATTAACGGTAAGTTGGGTATTTGAACGCTTAGCCTGCTGGGTAAAACTTTCAGCTGATGACGATTTCAAATATTTATTCTTCTTATTTCTCCAAGAAAATAGGCTTTGACATTTCATGCAAATTGTCTCCTTAGGAGACAATTTGCATGCAATGTCAAAGCCTATTCTCTGGGAGAAATAAGAGAAAAATATTTCAAATACCTGTTTACCCAGCACGCAAGTGTAAAGATTCTCAGAGTTCAGTCTGCGATGTTTTTCATATTATGCTTTTATTGATAGCAACCGTGAGTCTTTGGAAATAAAATGTGCATTGTTTGCTTCTTCTTTTTCATCTTACATTGGTAATAAATCTCACTGTCGCCAGAATATAGAGGAACTTACCCTTTCACCAATCATCCCAGTAAACATTCTACATACATCTATAGCGGGCCGTTATCGGTCCGTCAGGGTAGCTGACGGGCCGATAACGGCCCGCTATAGATTTATAAAGAATGCTAGCTGGGAAATAGCTTCAACAATATAAAATTTCAGCAGATGATAATTTTTAATTTTTTTTTTTCATATTTTCCCCAGAAAATAGGCTTTGGTATTTTATGCAAATTGTCTCTCAAGGGAAAATATGAAGAAAATGAAAAAAATTATATATTTCAGATGTTGTAAGAAGTTGGCTTGGAGTTTGAAGTATGAAATTTGGTATTCGATTTATTCCGTAGTAGTAAAGTATAGTAGTAACGGTTATGGTTTGGCAAATCGATATTCCAACCCAGCTAGCATTCTACGTAAATCTACATCGAGCCGTCATCGGCCCGTCAGCTACCCTGACGGGCCGATGACGGCTCGATATAGATTTACGTAGAATGCTGATTAGGAAGTTGCGAATCCCAAGCCAACTTCACACTCGCTTGATGTTTCTTATTTGGTTTCGTTTTGTGCTTTAGGCGATATCATTCGCGAGTCTCCGAAAACAAAATGTTCACAGTACAGTAGAACCGCAATAGCTTGAACACCGATGGCTCATTTACCACGGCTAATTCGAACTTGTTTTTGAGCCACTAGGAAACTCTTAAATAGCTCAAGGAAACAAATATTAGAAGAACTGTTCTTATTTTATTATGAAATTGTATGTTGAGTGTACTCATTAGAATCGCCTCATCGAGGCGATTCTAACACTCAACATACCATTAGTGTGTAGAGGATCGAAAAGGTTCCCTACATTATCGCCATTTGCTGTCTGACCTGGCGCCATGATTAACCATAAGTAGCTCGAATTACTCATATCTCGAACAAATTTCCGTCGTCCCACAGATGTTTGGGCCGTTGAAGTTCAACTGTATGTTTCCTATTGCACGGCCCGTCAGTGTTGGGCGATAAGGCCAATTTTGGTTAGTGCTCTATAATCAAGCCGACTTTGTCATCAGTTAACATCTATTGTTTGGTCAATTCTTTCGGTCTCGTTTTTGATTGGTCGAAATTATTCATTGGTGTTTCGTTAAAGTGGTTGGCTTTTTCATAAAGTTATGCAACGGAGATCGCGATTAGTAGCTGGATGAGTGACCGCGGTGCTTGACTTCGTGGAAGACCCGACAAACGCGTAGGCACTCGATGGAATATTTGAGTGTTTTTTTTTTTATTTTTATTTTTTTATTATTATTTTCTTTTTTTTTACAGATTATAAGATCTGGATATATCCTCTAGCTCACAGTCAAGTTTTAATTCGTCTGGTTGCGAAATAACAAAGACGTAAAACGTCATATACCTATAGTGTTTTGTTGTCTATGGGAGTGACATTTTGCAAATAACTTATTTCATAACCGATCGACTTGAAATTTAATAGATAAGTAATGATAGGCTAATATTTTATAATATGTAAAAAAAAATCACAAATATACAGTCGTGTGCCTGTGGACAAACGCTACAGAAAGACTATACGGGCCGTGCATAGCTGCAAAAGCTGGTTATAGTCTTATTGTACTATATGTACAACTCTAGACTGGCTCCAGTCGTTTTTGTTTTATATCTATTTCTCTCTTTTCTCATTATTTTTTTTATCATGATCCTCTTTAATCCAACTTCAAGTTACCTATGGCTGAACAAAAACCTTTCTTTCTAGCCAAGGGACTGAAGTAAACAAAAATTATACAAGCTATACAAGTGTTGTGTCCCCTCAAAAAAAAAAAGAAGAAAAATAAAGAAAAGAAAAATAAAGAAAGGGTCTGGGGCCAGACTAGTACAACACTTTAATTGCTACACTTTTCCCAATCATATTACTTGTCATGCATTCTTATTTACCGCAAGGCAAAACAATATTAGATAACGTTTGTCAACTGAAGTCCTTCTTGCCATAAAGATTAAACCATTTTAGACTGGAGACCTGCAAAAGGGTAATTTGCAAACAGTGCAGACCCAGATCAGACGCCGCAGGGCCTCCACTGTTTGCAAATAGTTTATCTATTTTATCTAGGAATACGAGATCACGTAGCCTGACGTACCTAAAACTGCGGGTGCGGTCGGGGCAATTTTTATGCTTTGTCCTGTTTGCTGTCTTATTGTTGTGTTTTGTGGGTTTTATCCGGCGTTGTGATCACCTCGTTGGGGAAGCGGAAACTGGTTTTTGTTGGTTTGTAAATTGTGAACTCATCACAAAAACATGCCTATATAATTTGACCCCCTTAAACCCCACTTTTAATAAATAAAACTGGGGTTTACAGGGTTAAACATTATTTTTCTTATTTCTGCTCAAAAACATAGATTGTGAGTACTCGTTAGAACCGCCTCGCCGAGGCGGTTCTAACGAGTACCCCACAAATTATGTTTTGAACAGAAATATGAAAAATATCAGAATTTTTTTATCTGAAAATTTTCATTTTTTGGTGGTAAAATTTTCATTATATCTAAATAGGCATGTTTTCGTAATGTGTCTGTCGTTGTTTATTTACCCTTCCTTTTGCTGTCATCTCATCTGGATCCACACTGTTTTCAAAGGTACCTGCTTCGGTCTGAAAGGGTTAAATAATGTGTGACCCGTCAATAGGATGTTATGGCAACTTTTAGCTTTAAATACAATTATTTACCAATGAGGAAGTACGCAAGCAAATCCGAGATGAGATGCCACTGGTGCCCATGATGACCTCATTATCATATTGATTCACTGTCACTAATGTTTATGTATGGTTTAATCCTTAACCCTTGACCTGCTGAACCCGGATATACCTTGCCTTTGCAAACAGTGTAGATCCAGATCAGTTGGCTTCTGAAGAAGCCAACTGATCTGGATCTGCACTGTTTGCCTTTAAGTATGTGACTTTGTAACAAACATCCGAATCTAGTAATCTGATTGGCTGAAAATAATAAGTGGGCGTGACATCTTAATATATTCAGCGTGACAAGGGTTAATATGGGGCAAAACTAGCAGATGACATATTGATCTTAGTTGTTCCGTTTTCTCAATAAAATAGGGTTTTATGCTTTATGTGAATTGTTGTCTTAAAATGTCAGTTCCTGTTTTCTGTATGAAATACATGAACGAAGAATATTTGAGAGTGTAGTCTGTATTTTTGACCCCGTTTGTAGAACGTTAGAGCTCAGCATTTTAAATTACGGGCGGGATCGGAAGTACCTTAGTGAAGAATGGATACACTTTCAAGGTAGGCAACTCTGTAAGAATGTTTTCCTCCCTTCTGAAAAGGGTCTACATATGTACTCTAAAAGGAAACAAATTGCTCCCTTCTTTCCTTTTTGAGTAGACCTTTTTATCAGAAGGGTATTTGTATGCAAGATAGCAAACACGAATCACAAAAGTTCCTCCATAGTAATAAAAGGTAGAAAATCTACCAAATGTATGGTCACTTACGAGATTTCATACATAAAACCCTAATTTTTTTTTTGCATCTGTTGCAGGACATGCGTTTGGCGCAGGCGCATTTCTTGCTTTGTCATGTGACTTCCGCGTAATGAGGCCGGATCGAGGCTGGCTCTGTTGGCCGGAAACAGCACTAGGGATGCAGATTCGACCAGTATCCATGGCATTTTTGAGGTATCTATAATATAAAAAGCGACTGATTGTATTGATTGTAATGAAAGAACCTACACGTGTGTATCTGTAGAAGGGAAGGGAATCAACACTGGCATGTCTGCCAAATAACTCAAATGTTTACACATAAACCGCGTGGCGTCTGTGCGATTTTGGGTGCATAATATATGACAAGACATATGCACAAGCATGAATATGTTATTTCTATATTTGTACACTTCAAACAACACAAATATGGAAATAACAGGGAGGCTATCTTATTGTAAGAGAGAGAGAGAGAGAGAGAGAGAGAGAGAGAGAAGGGGGGGGGGGTCCACGGGCCACAACTCGCTCACCTGCAGATATGCAGATGGCATGCAACATTTTTCCAATACTCTTATGACAAGGCAATGGCTTAAACAGGTTTTGAGATATCTTGCTTACAAGGTTAAAATGCTGAAATTTTCAAAACGCCATAAGTAAAAAAAAAAAGTTCAGATATTTTTCAGAAGTCATTTGGTTCATCTACTTATCCTGTCCTTTAAGGGTTTTTTTTTCTCTATTTTTAGCTCTGGCAACTATTTTGTTCAGCAGAGCAGAACCATTTTAGTAATTTTGGCAGAGGGGCATAAGAGGAACATTAATGTGAAATTATTTTGAAATCTTGCCACTGGCCGCGGAGATGTCGTTTAAAGGTTTTTTTCTATTTTTAGCTCTGATGACCATTTTTTTTTTCAGCAGAGCAGAACCATTTTGGCAGTTTTGGTAAAAGGGGATAAGAGGAACATTTCTGTGAAATCATTCTGAAATCAGGCCACTGGCCAAGGAGGAAATGTCTAAAGTTTGTTGTTTTTTTTTTTCTATTTTTAGCTCTTGTGCTCATTTTGTTCAGCCGAGCAGATTTTTTTTTTAGCGATTTTGGTAAAGGGTCATAAGAGGAACACTTCTGTGAAATTGCTTTGAAATCAGGACACTGGCTACGGAGGAGATGTCTTTTAAGGGTTTTTCTATTTTTAGCTCTGGCCGTCATTTTGTTCAGCCAAGCCGAGCCATTTTAGTAATTTTGGTTGAAGGCCATTGGTGGAATACTTCTATGCAAAAATTTTTGAAATCAGGCCATTGGCCAAGGACTAGATGTCGTTTGAAGATTTTCTATTTGTAGTTCTGGCGGCCATCTTGTTCAGTGGAGCAGAACCATTGCGGCCATCTTGAATTTTGATCGACACAAATTTAGCTTGTTTCGATCCAGAAGTCATCCTGTTGCTAAAGAGCAAGTTTCGGCTCAAAGCGATCTAAGGTTTGGAGAAGAGATGTCGAAAATTAATTTTCAAAATGGCGGCTGTGGTGGCCATCTTGGATTTTCTATCAGCTCATTTAGCTACGTTTCGTCTCATAAGCGCCCTAATGCTCATCATCAAGTTTCGATTCAACTGGATTATAGAGGAGATGCCCAAAATATGAATTCTCAACAACATTTTTCCCATATAAATGTATAGGGCCCATACAAATGCATGGGAAGCAAGTTTGACCTTGCCGTAAAAAGGTCAAATGTCAACGTAGGACCATCATTTTAGCAATTTTGGTAGATCTCCTGTCCCCGAGGATTTGTGCAAAAAGGCCCCAGGGCTTATTTGGTTCTGGAGAAGAAGATTTTTAAAGGTTTTTACCATATAAGGGCATTGCAGCCATCTTGGTCAATGGACCGCGACCATTTTAGCAATCTTTCGTTCCCCCAACCTATGGAGGCTCTACATGAAATTTGAGCAACATTGGCCCAGAGGCTTCAGAGCAGGTCGTTTGAAATTCTCAACATTTTTCCCATACAAATGTATGGGGCCCATACAAATGCATACGGAAGCAAAATTGACCTCGCCGTAAAAAAGGTCAAACGATAATGTACGACCAGCATTTTAGCAACTTTGGTAGATCTCCCGTCCCTGATGATTTATGCAAAGATTCAGCCCCAAGGCATCCTCTGTTCTGGAGAAGAAGATTTTTAAACGTTTTTACCATATATGGGCATGGCGGCCATCTTGGTCAATGGACCGCGACCATTTTAGGAATTTTTCGTTCCCCTAATCTAAGGAGGCTCTACATGAAATTTGAGCAACATTGGTCCAGAGGCTTCAGAGGAGAAGTCGTTTGAAATTCTCAACATTTTTCCCATACAAATGTATGGTGCCCATACAAATGCATAGGGAAGCAAACTTGACCTCGCCGTAAAAAGGTCAAACGTCAATGTACAACAATTATTTTAGCAACTTTGGTAGACCTCTCATCCCCGATGATTTGTGCAAAGATACAGCCCCAAGGCATCCTCTGTTCCGGTAAAGAAGATTTTTGGAGGTTTTTACCATATATGGGCATGGCGGCCATCTTGGTCAACCCATTTAACCCTTGTCCTGCTGAATAAATTAAGATGCCACGCCCACTTCTAATTTTCATCCAATCAGATTACTTGATTCTGGATTTTGATACAAACTCACATACTTAATGACAAACAGTGCAGATCCAGATCAGTTGGCTTCTGAAGAAGCCAACTGATCTGGATCCACACTGTTTGCAAAGGCAGGGTATATCCGGGTTCAGCAGGACAAGGGTTAAGCCTGACGTCCAATAAAAAGGACATTCGAAAACAGTGTAGACCCAGATCAGACGCCTCAGAACGTGGCGTCTGATCAAGATCTACACTGTTTGCGTTTTCAGAAATTTCTACAAAACATGATAATAATAAAAACTAACCAGTCACCCTTTATATAGGAAATGGACCTGTCCAAATAGTAAAGGTAGAAGTCCATTCGGCATAAATGTGTTAATGGTACTGGGTACAATTGATACATCATTTTTCCCAAGAGGGAGCTATTTGTTTTCCTTTAGAAATACAGTCGAACCACAATGGCTGGAACATCTTTGAGACCATAGAAAATTGTTCGAGGCATGAGTAGTTCGAGCCACTGACGGTTAATCATGGTGCAGGTCAGGAAGCAAAAAGCGATAATTTTGGGAGTTTTTTTTTTTTTTTCGATTTCCTAGACAATAATTGTATGTTCAACCGACTCATTAGAATCGCTTCGATGAGGCTATTCTAATGAGTACACTACACATACAGTTTCATGATAAAATAAAAAAAATTCCCTAAATATTTGTTTTCTTGAGTTGTCGGAAGAATTTCGTAAGGACTCAAAAACGAGTTTGAATTAGTCATGGTAAACGAGCCATCGGTGTTCGAGCTATTGAGGCGTGACTGTATAACCTTTTTTATAAGAAAAGCAAAAACATTTTGTCAGAGTTGCCTCCGCTGAAGGCGTATTCATTTCCCTTAATTTTAGCCCACCTGAGCGTATACTCGTCAATTTCCTTTCGCCGTCCGTCCTTGCGGGAATACGTGCGTCCGTCTGTTAAACTGTTAAACGACTGTTTCACTGAAGCTACTGGGACACTTTGAATCAAATTTCATATGGGGTCTCATTGGGATGGCGGAACGAAAACATGTTCAAATAGTCGCGATTCGTCGACCAAGATGGCCATATATGGTGAAAAAATAAAACCCTGAAATCGTATTCTTCACAAACACGAAACGCTTTGAAGCTAAGCCTTAGTATAGAGCACATGCCTACCAGGGCCCAGTTGTTCAAAGCGTCGTTAGCTTAACGAGCTCGTTAAGGGTCATTTCGTTAACTGTTTTAGCGGATTCAATATACAATATTCTGATATTTTTTGCTGAAAAAATGTGAGTAGCTTTTGCACTGCAAAAGCTACTCAGATTTTTTCAGCAAAAAATTTCAGCATATTTGCGTATCGCTCAATGAAAATTTAAAGAATCGTTAACTAACGATGTCGTTAGCTTTGAACAACTAGGCCCAGGTTTGTTAAAATGATGATCATGGGTTGGCTGACCTTTGACCTTTTCACGGCAAGATCAAACCAGCTTCCTTACACATTGATATGGAAAAAATTGTTGAAAAGTCATTTTCTAAATATTTATTTAAGGCTTATGGAAGAAACTTGCGTCATTTGATCGAAGAAGAACAAATCTTTAGTTTGAATACAGTTTTATACCCACACGGAGTTAATACAATTATGGTCAAAATAAAGAAAACAAATCCAGAGATAATCAGAAGTGATTTTTGAAACTTACAACAAATGATCGTAGTTGCATTAGTATTATAATCTTAAATTCATAAAGTTAATTACTTAATTCATTACTGTGAGATTGTATACCATGTATAATGGTCCATGACTGGTTAATAAATGTCTTATCTTAGTGACAAATGTTTTCTGTTGTTATCAAATTTGTATCCCAGGGGTGGTACCTGCTTCTATCCCGTTGCTATGTACACTTAGGAAATCATGAACAAAATTCACACAAAATCAGAATTCTGTGTGATTTTTTTCTGCAACATACAACAAATGATGGCAATGCAAAAACTTTGTTAACTGACAAAAGTTTCAAAATCTTTTGTCCCTCTGGTGCTATCTGTCTCTGTTCCTATAAAACAAGATTCAAAGACATTGTTTGCATACATGTATAACATCATGAAAAATCACTGTAGAATCCAAATGTAACATGCTTTTCTGAAATTTACAACAAATGATCATATTGCGAAATAAAAAGCCTTCTGTTACTGTCAAAGTTGCGCTTTCAGTATTAAAGTTATGAAGGCTTATATTCTTTTTTAGGGCAAAAATACCTAATGGTTGTGCACAGAGAGATGCCATTATTTTCGCACAGAAGCTTACAGCACAAGACGCCAAAACCCTTCAGCTAGTCGATGTAATTTCTTCGGAGGACAAGCTCCACGATTCTGCTTTTGCACTGATCAAGAATGCTTTAGGGCCAAGAGGCCTAGACAGAAAGTCGCTCTCAAGAATGAAAAGAGACATTTATGGAAATGACACTTTCTCTAAATTATAGTTCATTTTCACCAGCTGTTGATCAAAAGATATCCGCATCAATACTCCATGTTTCATCATCTTCATCATCATCATCATCAACAACAACAACAACAACAACAACAACAATAACAACAGGAACAATAATAAGGTACAGACTATTTGATTGGATGCGAAACGCAAGAAATGAATGAAGGTCCAGCTGAATGATGAAGGCCCAGATCGGCATGTGAATGATATGCAAAACGACCTAGGGCCTTCTCGTTTCATCATTACTGATTCTATAAGACTGCATGAAGTCTGTGCGCATATTTGAGGTCGTGTCAAATTTGAATGACGTGGCAAGTCCTATTTTCTGACAAAAAAAGTTAGCTAAAAAGAAAAAATTTTATAAAATGTTTTAATCGCGATTTGAATTTATTGCGTTAAAAATTACGTAAATAACATCTCACATGTATGTACACGCTGTTTTATACGTAAATCAACGCTATTGAAAGTTATGTTCGTTACTAAGAGAACAACGTTACCGACATTTCTACACTGATGAGCCGTTTGGCGAAATACCTTTGTTGCAGTGACTGGATTTATAAAAGAATTTCTTATCTGGAACAACTTTAATTAAAACTATGTATGACATATGAAGTCGATTTTCAAATGTTAGATTTTATCCTTTTTTTTTTGTTCCTGCAGTAAAAATCGTAACACTTTCCACACAGGTAAGTATACATGTAAATCAAATGCAACAATTATTTTATCGGTATGCACAATCCTCCCAAGGTTTACATTAAGAAAGAAAACGAGGATAACAATCCAGCGGGCACATGACGTTTATAAAACGTCACCTCAACGTCGATGCCATTTTGTAGGTCTTGTTCAATTAATATAATAATTATCGCTATAGATTTGATCTATTTCTTTGTTCTTTTGAAAAAAGTTCCGTGTATATGTCTTCTTTCATCGTTTTAAGGAGCACTGGCGAAAACTGGTTTTTGCCGAGCGCTGTTTTAATAGTGTCTTTTGCTTCTTTCAATAAGCCTTCCGCTGATGTTATTTTGTCTACTAGTCCTAGTGATTTGGCTGTCTTCGCATCGAAACGCTTTCCAAACACAAAAGCTTCTCTTTGCGTCACCCCTGGTGGTACTTTGGCCCTGCAAAATATTGTGAG
The DNA here is from genome assembly GCA_964016985.1 of Anodontia alba. Classification (NCBI taxonomy): domain Eukaryota; kingdom Metazoa; phylum Mollusca; class Bivalvia; order Lucinida; family Lucinidae; genus Anodontia; species Anodontia alba. Next base: position 29,852,688 of record OZ024827.1, read on the forward strand.
GAGAGGGGACACACTTTCAAGAGTGACAACTCAGTAAAACTTGTTTTGTTTCCTTTCTGAAAAGGGGTCTACTCTTAAAGGAATTATTTTGCTCTTTCAGGAGTATCACTAATTTTCAACGGATTATTTGGCTTACAATGTGCTGGAGCTTAAACCATTTATGCCTGGCGTCCCATAAAAGGGACATTGGCAAACAATGTAGACCCAGATCAGACGCAGAACGCGGCGTCTGATAAGGGTCTCCACTGTTTGCATTAAATACAGGAATTTCTATAAAATATGGTTATACTAAAAATAACCGGACATCCCTTCTATTGGAAATGGACCGGTCCAACGAGTTAATGTAGAAGAGTCCACTCGACATAAATGGGTTAAGATGTACGTGTACATGGTATATGAGATGGAACATATAATATAATTGCCTTTGGAAACAAAGAACACACAAATAACGAAAATCGGAGACTCGGTTTGACTGAGTCTCTTTATATGCAACACTGTAGTTTGCTAGGCTGCATACGCCCTCCCCCAACCCTCCTCCCCCCCCCCCCCCCCCCCCACGCCTGCGCCGGCTTAAGCGGTATTCGATTTTCAAAATAACCAGGATGGGCTCAATGAACCCAAAGGAAATATTTACCAGGATGGGCTCAATGAACCCAAAGGAAATAAAATATAACCTGCACTATGATGATGTACGGTGAAGCTTTTTACGGCCGCCACACGGCACAACACCAGCTACAGTGCCCGAGTTACAGTGTTACATATGAAGAGATTCAATCAAACCGAGTCTCCGATTTTCGTGATTTTGTGTGTTCTTTGTTACCAAAGGCAATCCTTTTTTACTTTTATTGACCTGACAAACATTTTAGAGGAAACTAATACAGTCGATTCTCGTTATCTCGACTTAGCTTATTTCGAAGTGAAAATCTCGTCCCTGCTTTAGCATGGAAATTTAACAGGTAAAAAACAATTGTGGAATAGAGGAGAAATTTCCCTCGTTTCACAATATTTTCAATATATCACTAATTTCAGGAGTCAAATTACATAATCATTTGTGAAATGGGGTCGTTCGATTTATTTTTACCTCAATTCTGCAAATCTGATATATCGAGGTACGGATATCACGAAGTATTTCAGAGAGTTCCTTGGACTTCGAAATAACGAGAGTCGAGCGTAGTTTACATATTCTCGAATATATATATATAAATATGTAATATAATATGTATATATTTAAACATTTTTGAGCCTCCAATTTTCGAATCCGTAGTGTGTTCTTTGTTTCCAAAGGCGATCTCTTTTACGTTTATTCCATCATAGCATTTGACTAACTTTTTACCCTTACTATATTCCTTGACTTCCAAAATTCGTCTCAGATAAACGGTTAGCCTCAGACTGACAAAATACATCACAAAAAAAAAAAAAAAAAAGAATAGGTGTTTGAGTATGTTTTGGCACTTTTCCGTTTTTGAATATATGTTCCCTCATTTTGGTGGAAAATGGACAAAAGGAAACTACAAGTTTCCTAGGTCTCATTTTTTTTTTACCATAGGACCATTTTTTACCATAGGACACTAAAAATACTATTGACAAATTTTAAATTAGGTCTGGAATTAAATGAAATGTTTTTTTATTATTAAAAACCAGCATAAATTCAACCATATCTATTATTATCGAACTCGAATCGAGCTTTTTATGAAATATAGATTAGCTCATGGCGAAAACCATTTCTTGCTGGTTCCATTCCCCACTTCTTTTTTTTTTTTTTTTTATAATAAGGTCCACTCTAGCTGAGTAACAGCTGTGAAGCAACATGGGAAACCGTTCCTTATCGCATAGTCGAGAAATGAAGTCCAAAAAATACAGTCGACTTTCGTTATCTCGAACCCCAAGGGACTCTCTGAAATCTTCGAGATGTCCGTACCTCGACATATCAGATTTGCAGAATTGAGGAAAAAATAAGTCTAACAACCACATTTCACAAATGAATATGTAATTTGACTCCTGAAGATAGAGATACTTTGAAAATATTGTGGAAAAGAGAGAGCAATTTCTCCTCTTTTTTACAATATTTTGTTACCTGTTATTAGACCATGTTAAATCAGGGACCGGGTTTTCACTTCGAGATAAGCAGTTATTCGAAATAAGCGGTCGAGATAACGAGAGTCAACCGTATGTCTTGTCTGAGAAAATAACACGTGATATATCATGTGTCGTGTCTGCTAGGCAGACGATTGACTTAACATGTCAAGCCTTTTTCCCAGACAAATGAACAAATATTAAAGAATGTCGGCTGCTTCAATTTTACATGGCGCTTTGAAAAGGAAAGGCATATTTAAGTTGATGAAGAGTACATCTGAAATAAAAGCTCTTAAAATACCTTGTTTTTTTATGCAAATTGATCAAACATATCAAAAATAAGAAATCTAAAGGTTCGAAGAATTCAAAATTGCTTTAATGGTCACCGTCATTTTGAATATTCAGTGAGATCTCATGAGGTCATAAAGCCTCGGCTCCACCTCGGGTTAAAATGCAAAACCTAAATAAGTAATATTGCCTCTGTATTTGTGTATACATTTTCTTATCTAGCATCACTAAAACATGCCTATATAATTTTGACCCCCTTAAACCCCACTTTTATATAGTAAATCTGGGGTTTACAGGGGTAAGCATTATTTTTCTTATTTCTGCTCTAAAAATAGATTGTGGGTACCCGTTAGAACCGCCTCGCCGAGGCGGTTCTGACGAGTACCCACAATCTATGTTTTGAGCAGAAATAGGAAAAATATCAGAATTTTTTATCTGAAAATTTTTATTCTTTGGTGGTAAAATTTTCCGTATATTTGAATAGGCATGTTTTCGTAATGACATGTTGATTTTTTTTTTTTTTTTTTTTTTTTTCAAATGGCACTGTTGTCTGTCAAAAAGAAGATTTTATTTCATGCTATGAAATGTTAAGTACCTCATTAAATATTCATCATCACGAATAGTCGTGTTTTCGTTATGTAATGGCGGCGCACGCTGGACAACGATTTTGAATTTTTTAAATGTTACAAACTTTCTTCGGACTTTTTTATCCGATTTTTACCAGATTGCTTCAAATTGTAAAATTTGTCAAGACCTGTTGCATCCAAGTTACAGTTTTACCCTTTGAGAGTATCTTTTATCATCAAATTACCGAATTAAATCCAACATAACATCAGTCAGTGGTAATTTCATATGAACTTCTGGCCACGTGATCCACCCTCTATCACTTCGCATCACCCGGAAATCATGCATTAGCGCTATAAATGCACCTTCTGCAATGGCGTGACCTGTGAATAAGATGGAAGTAATCAACTATCAGCAAAGGCTCAGCAGAGGTGCACGGTCCGCTTTATATGGCATATCGTTTTAGTATAAAATGTCATGTTACTGTGTCATGTTATAACTGTCCGTCGGCACTGAACATTTGGAAGTTGTGACAAATACCTTTTTTTTTTTTTTTTGTTTGTTTGCTCATTCCAATATTCGACACCATTTTATAGTTTTACATTTTTTGGTTAAAGCGTTACGGCCATTTTTAGTTTTTTGACTCGGCAAAGACCGGCAATAAAATCTAGGATTTGGCAAGATATTGTACATACATGGATCAATCAGTATGTGAAAATTATTAAGATATTCGGAACAGTTTAAGCGTTATGCACAAAAGTATCAAAATATTCAGGACTGTTTAAGCATTATGGCCATTTATACACTTTCACTTTTTGCCACGGCTCAGCCTCGGGTTGATAAAATCAAGTTTCTTTTTTTTATCCCCGGCTCAGCTTAAGTCGATAAAATCAAATATTTGAAAAAATTCATCGGCTAAATCTTGTCGGTATCAGTCAGTATGTGAAAAATTATCAAAATATTCCACACGGCTCAAGGGCTACGGCCATTTCCATATTTTCACATTTTTGCCTCGGCTTAGCCTCAGTAAATTAAAAACTAACATTTGGCAAGTTCGTTCGCTAGATCTTGTCAGTATCTACCAGTATGGCAAAAATATCAAAACATACCGGACGCTTTAAGCGCTACGGCCATTTTCGCAAACTGACCTCGGACGGACAGACGGACTCACAAGTTGATTATAGGACATTCTTCGAAAGTCAGCCTTCTAATCGCTCGACCTTTCTGCGGGTCGTGTAGTCTGCACGAGAAAATGTACCTTAATACGTGTGCGCCCTGAGAAAAATCCGATCAGTCTATGCATCCGCGCAGTTTGTTCAGTCTTCGTTGGACGTATTGTGGATAGGCAAAGACCCAAGGATTCTTCAAAAGGACAGAGAAAACGCTGATCAGAAAGCTCCAGGTAAGACTTTTTTTAACCCATTTATGCAGAGTGGAATCTTCTACTTTAAGTCTTTGGACAGGTTCATTTCCTATAATGCAAACAGGGTAGACCCTGATCAGACGCCGCAGCGTCTGATCTGGGTCTACACTGTTTGTCAGTGTCCCCTTTATGGGACGCTAGGCTGATATGGGTTAAACGAAAAGTACTATACTTTTCTAACTGGGTACTCATTAAAAGCGTATCCATCACAAAAACATGCCTATATAATTTTAATCCCCTTAAACCCCACTTTTATATAGTAAAACTGGGGTTTATAGGGGTATACATTATTCTTCTTATTTCTGCTCAGAAACATAGAGTGTGGGTATTCGTTAGAACCGCCCTCGGCGAGGCGGTTCTAACGAGTACCCACAATCTATGTTTTGAGCAGAAATATGATAAATATCAAAATTTTTCATCTGAAAATGTTCATTTTTTGATGGTAAAGTTTTCAATATATTTGAATAGGTGTGTTTTCGTAATGGTTTCGTGGACAATTAAGAAAACTGTTACGTAGATACCAACCCTTTCTTGTCTAATGCTATGTCATCAGATGGCGCGGATGCGCAGGCTGATTTGAGTCTTCCTTGACACATGTCATAAGGTACAAGCAAGCGCGCGTTATAATGTACATGAATACCCACATACTATAATAGTTTTGACTCTCTAGCACAAGTGTTGCTTAATTGCTTCGGCCTTGGGCAATAGTATAACCGGCCTCGGCAACTCGGGTCAACAGTTTGTTATATTCGCCAAACAGCCATGAAATAACCGTATATTGTCTCAAGTTACGGTTTAATGTGAAATCATTATTTTAGACTTGGGTATAAATCTGCTTATTGAACATCTAAAACACATGAGCCGGAGAAATGCCATTCAATTACGGAATTTGAATCATGTAAGCCGAGTGTGTGTGTGTGTGTGAGTGTGTGTGTGTGTGTGTGTGTGTGTGTGTGTGTTGTTTTTGTTTTTTTTTTCATCTGCTTATTGAACATCTAAAACACATACGAGCCGGCGATATGCTGTTATATCATGGGAGTTGTATCATGTAAGCCGAATCGCATTTTCAAATCCATTTTGTATGCAAAATACTTATACCAATGCGACATGCATTTTACATGTTATACAAATAAATGACAGTTTAAATCAAGGCGCCAATGGACCACATGATGAATACAAAATGGACAGAAATAGTTACAAACATTGTCATTGGTGATAAAAAAGACAATTAAGTGAAGTGACATTGTATACACTTGACCTAAACAGAATTGTAATGAAGTAAAATAAAGTGAAGCTTTACCTTACCTGAATTGTACTGAAGTGAATTGAAGTGAAGCTTACATACAATTGATCTGACCTGAATTGTACTGAAGTGAAGTGAAGCTTACATACACTTGACCTGACCTGAAATGTACTGAAGTGAAGTGAAGCTTACATACGCTTGACATGACCTGAATTGTACTGAAGTGAAGTGAAGCTTGCATACACTTGACCTGACCTGAATTGTACTGGAGTGAAGTGATGTGAAGATAACATATACTTGACCTTGACCTGACCTGAATTGTGTATATACCCAGAGAACTTTACCGTTTATGACAGCCACGCTAGTAACCCCAATATTCAATATCCGGATGTACAATCTGTGTAGGTTGTCATGGTAACGATCTAGTATCTCCGGACTACTTCGCTTTAACCAGTCGACGTCCATGCCCGTGCTGAAGAATTTATCCTCGCCTGCGGTGATGAGACCTCGGACATCTGCCTTTCTGAAACAGAGAAATGTGCACATAACTGTTGTTTGCGAGAATTTGTTTTCACTTATGGTTCTTTATCCAAAGGGACAATATCATATATACAACTTGGTAAAGTGTTCTGCTTTTTATTCACCAAATTTTGGGAGACACCCTCCTTCCTCAGAGTAAATAAAAAACAACTACAGTCGATACACTCGCTTATCTCGAATAACCGCTCATCTCGAAGTAAAAATCTGGCCTCTGTTTTAACATGGAAATCTAACAACAGGTTACAAAATATTGTTGATTGTGTTGGGGTTTAACGACACGTCAACCCTTGAGGGTCATTTTGTGTCGTCTCCCAGAGAAAGGGAGAAAAGAGATAGAAGAGAGAGTAGAGGAGATGAAAGAGAGGGACAGGGAAGAAAGAGGAACAGGAATGAAAGTGAAGAAACAGAAGAAATAAAAACATTCCCCCTCTACCCTTACCCACTACAAGGATAGCAGGCCTTGCCCAACTGTAAGCCAATATCAGTTGGACGCCCCGGTGATGTAAGATACATAGCACCTTCGCACCACCCGACCACCCCTTACAAAATATTGTGGAAAAGAGGAGAAATTGCTCCTAAGGAGCAATTTCTCCTCTTTTCCACAATATTTTTATATATCTCTAACTTCAGGCTTCAAATTACATATTTATTTGTAAAATGTGGTTGTTCGATTTATTTTTTCCTCAATTCTGCAAATCTGATACGTCGAGCTACGGATATCTCGAAGTATTTCAGAGAGTCCCTTGGACTTCGAGATAACGAGAGTCGACTGTAGTTCTATCACATTTACATGGCTGTTACATTACTGTACAAAATGGCTTTACATAACTTGGGCATTTTTTTATAAATGTATAGTCCCCTTTCAGAAGTGGTTTGGCGTGCAAGAAAGCAAACAGGAAGTCACAATTGTTGTTTCTCTTGTTAAAATGGCGGTAAAAGCTAATACGTGTACACAGTCCACTTCGTGTATGGGAGGTTTTGGGTTCGATCCCCAGCAGAGCCAAAACAAAGACTAAACATGGTTCATGCACTAAAGCGTTACTAGTGTCGTTTGTACTCAGCAATTGGGAAAGTGCTCACTCAAAAGTTGTTGAGCCAGGGGTATCAAAAAACCAAACTGGTAGCAACACTTAAGAAGTTCTATGGGAGACATCATGATCTAGTCAATCCCTACAATGTGGCAGTTTCCAGAATTGTTTCTGATGTTTTTGCCAGTGACGCGCCATAAGTAGACTTCCCAAATCCCGGACATACGCTTCTACCGATATTTCCTTCGTTCAGGCCCATGGGCATGGTGGGCGAAGCTTGCTTACCAAGTAATGCTTACTATCCGCGGACGCCTGATTACACCCTTTGTTCTGGGGTCCATGTCTGTTGGTCTGAACATTCTGATTTGTCATTCGTTTATGGATTTATGATTTTGGATTACGGCTTTGGTACCATGACCGCAACTACTTATGCGGTATCAGGCTGATACATGTCAAATGATTGGGCGGGATTTTTCAGTGGAACAGCATTGTAAAAGAGAAAATTTAGCTCACTGCCAAATTCAGATAATATGTTATCTTGTTATATGCTTGAGTTTTTGTTTTAACTACACGTCAGTTCTTGAGAGTCGTTTTGTGGCGTCTCCCTCAGAAAGGAAGAAGAGAGAAAGAATAGCTGGTAAATGAACTGAAAGAAAGAAACAGAGGGTGAGGGGGAAAAGCAAATTCCAGTGCAGAAACAGATGAAAGACTAACTTACCCGTCTTCCCCTAACCTGTTGCAATACAACAAGCGTTTATTCCACCACCCTACCATCCAGGACTGAAAGCCCAGCGGGCATATGACGTTTATACAACGTCACCTCAATGTCGATGCAACGTCATGACGTTGTATCGACGTTGAGGCGACGTTGTATAAACGTCATTTGCCCGCTGGGAAGATTGTTGAAAACGACCAATGTTGAGTGCCCGGTCGAGTCTAGTTACGTAGGAGTAGACGAAAGAAGCGTAAATTACCTTTCAATTGTGTCCATTATTTCGTGCCATCTTTGAACCCTGTTTGGGTTAAACTTGTTTTCTCCATTGCACATCGTAACCATAGCTATTCCATCATCTGTGAAGCTTAGTTTTATACCTCCGTCTGTCATGTTGCTGTCTTGATAGATCTACACACTTGCAGACCCTGAACAAACAATGAGCAGGCACTGTTTCTAGGTCATCGATAATGATTTCGCAGCAACACACAACGTCGTAATAACGATTTGTTGACTTCGGCCGTCGCGGAGAAGTCGAAAGGACGATGCTGCGATTTTTTAACTGGGTAATTGTTTACTGAGTTATTTACGATCTATCAAATTACTACGATTTATTCCAGCCCAACAGGGTTACACTAATTTAACGCAATGTGATTGATCGAGAGCAAATTCGGTATAGTGGGCACGGCACGTATGGAGTTTCTAATGTCTGAAATGGCCAAAAAATCAAAGTAGGCTTGATAGACAGTCTTCATTCAATAAGACTTCTTTATTCAATAAGACAGTGTCTATCAAGCCTACTTTGACTTTTTGGCCATTTTAGACATTAGAAACCCCATACGTGCCCCCCACCGAAAATGATTCAGTTCGCCATTTACGCTTCGCTAAATCCACTGAGTTAGAAGTACAAGAAATGTGAGTGTGTGAAGTTGGCTTGGGATTCGCAAATTGGACTATCGATTTTGCCCAACCATATGCATAACCAGTACTTACATCTACGGAATAAATCGAATACCAAAATCCATACTTCACTCCAAGCCAACTTCATACTCTAGTAGTGTTTCATTTCGGAGTGTGTGAAGTTGGCTTGGGATTTTCATCGATTTTGCCCAACCATATTAAACCAGTACTTTACTATACTTTACTACTCCGGAATAAATCGAATACCCAAATCCATACTTCAAACTCCAAGCCAACTCCATACACTTTTCATTTCGTGTGTATTTTATCAATGAGGTCACATTGTTCATTGACTTCTTGCCGAGTGATTCGCCGATGCTTACACATGGATAAAAAAAAAAAAAAAAAAAAATGAAATTAAATCCTATAATATATTCATCACGAGTTTCGAAAGAATTGAATGACCAGTAAAATATTTGGATGCGAATATATCAAATTCTGGTGTAAACGAAAATAAGAAAAATAACACTGTGCTAAAGTTGTCTTGAGAGCTCCAGAGGAAACTACGGAGATCCATTCAAGCCATACATCTTTACAGTTTTTGATAAGTGGCTATTTTTCCCTTGGTAGCCGTTGATGTTCAACGCACGAAAAGGGTCCTTATGCAATTTGCAGGCAACGCAGGCCCAGATCAGGCTGATCAGGGCCTTCGTTGTCAGTTTACAATCAACTGATACTGTAGAACAAGTCGACGAACAGAGAAAGCTGAGATCAGACTGCACGGATGCGCATGCTTATCTAGACCGCAGTTCGCATATGACATAAGAGCCATTTTCCCACGTTGTGCATTAGTTGCCATCCCTATTGATGACCATTTAGCTGAATGAACATCTCTTGTAAACTGTCCGCCATTTTTGACAAGGGAGACAAGGTTTATCACTTCCTGATTGATTTCCTGTAAACTGACGCCATTCTGAAAATAGGTCAACTCTAAAAGGAGAGAATTTGCTCGCAAATGGAGCAGATACTTCCCTATCAGCTGGGTTATGGAATTATCAAATTTTGTTACTTGTCCACAGACAAATAAATGGTCAAAATCCACTTGTCCAACCAATATTTACTTGCCTGAAAATTGATTTTTTTTCTTATTTCTCGAAGAAACATGTGGTGGGAACCCATAGAAGCGTATCGGTAAGACGCTTCTAATGATATCCACAGCATGTTTCTAAAACAGAAAAAAAAACATATACAAATCTCATAATTTGAATAGTCTTCTTTGCTAGAGCTATGAAGTCCTTGTCCCAGGACATGTAAATTAAAATTTCACTTGTCCTTCGGGAAATGGGACAAGTTGGACAAGTCGGGAAGGCTAGCTCCACAGCCCTGTTATAAGAGTAGAACTCTTTTTCAGAAAAGGATTTTTGCACAAGAAAGCAAACAATAAGTCACAAAAGCTGTCACCATTATACATGGCGGAAACTCAACCAGGCGTATCAAGTTATTCTGCTGACTGCTCAACTTAGTCCATTTGTTGCATCACCAGGGAAGCAAATTCTTCCCTTTTAAAGTAAACCTTTTCAGAAGGGATTGCAAAGCAAATTTGACAGAGTTGCCTCCTTTGCACGTGTATCCATACCTCTTAATGTCGAATGGATTCTTCCATTTTTAAACTTGGGTTGATTCATTTCCATGTGTTTTATAATGTTGCAATTTTCTATATAGTTCAGAAAAAAGAGAGCACTTTGCAGAGCATTAGTCATTAACGCATTTATGCATAGCTCCCCATAAAAGGGACATTCGCAAACAGTGTAGACCCTGATAAGACGCCACAGAACGTGGTGTCTGATCAGGGTCTACACTGTTTTCATTAAAGATAGGAATTTCTATAAAACAATTAAAATAAAAATAGTCAGACAACGCTTCCGTTAGAAATGGGCCCGTCCAAAGGGATGATACAAAAGATTCCATTCGGCATAAATGGGTTAATGGTTTTATTCATCTGAGCGTTGATTCTTTGCACACTAAAGACGAAAAATGAGTGAAGAAAAATGAGTGACTTTTTTACTTTAGGTTTGACGTCTAATGCAGATGCCCACATTAGTTTATCATGTAAATAAGCACACAAAAATACATCTCATATCAACAGGTATTTTATGTTTCAAAACGTCGTTTTCTAATGTGTTTTAAGAGACCTGGATACAAACGTTGATTTTCCGCCATTCTTTTAAAAAGAAGACAACTTATATGGCTTTATGTTTGCTTCCTATATACCAAACTCCTCCCCCTCCCCGCCCCACCTCTTCTCTGTAAGGAAAGAATTTGTCCCTAGGGCAAAATTATTTTTTTCCCTTCAGAGTAGACCCCATTTTTAGAAGGAATGAAAAAATCAAAACCCCTGTCCTGAAAGCATATTTATTCCTCTTAAATATCCTCATGACCAAATGCTAATATGGCTGAACTTGCTCTCCGTATTCACAAAGCTACTGCGTTCTAAAATACAACCTCATTTTAGATAAAACTAGACAATAGATTAATCCGATCATACAAGTTGTTATCTACCGCGGTTAAGGGACTGCCGAATTTATACTTAATGCTCATATAATAGTATATAAACCAGACCCCCCCACACCCCCTCCCCCCCCCCCCGCACACACACACACACACGCACGCGCGCGCGCGCGCGCACACACAGAGAAAAAATAGTCAATGATGACAATAATATTATGATAATACTAATAATCATGATACATTTAAACATTGCCACATACGTAATGTGATTCTTACTTTAATCATCGTTGTTGTTATAGTCAGTAGTAGTTGTAGAAGTAGTAGTAGTAGTATGATTATAATCTTCAGTATAGTCAACACCATTATTATCACGGTTAGTAGTAGTTGTAGTAGTATAAATATAATAATTGTTGTTTTGATAATTATAATCATCATAATTACTAATTTAATCATTACTATTTTCTATTTTTACTGTTACTTTTGTCATGTATTACCATATTACAGTAAAAGCTCGATGGCTCGAACACCGATGGCTTGTTCACCATGGCTAATTCGAACTGTTTTTGAGTCCCTGGGAAATTCTCTTCATATCCCAAGAAAGCAAATATTTATGAATATTTTAGGGAAATTTTCTTATTTTATCAAGAAATGTATGTTGTGTTTACTCATTAGAATCGCCTAATTGAGGCGATTTTAATGAGTACACACAATATACCATTATTGTATAGAGGATTTAAAAGACATCCCTTTGTGGAAGAAAAGAAAAGTATAGAAAAGTATATAAAAGTACAGAATCATAATAGCAAGCTTTATCTTGTATTACTGTAGACTATGTATAGTTATAAGGTTTATCGTTTTGTTATAGACAGCTTTTCGAAAGTGGTCCCATGGTAGAGGGCTCCATGGTTTACTACTGACTACGTCCTCTGATCAGTCAGATGGAGTCAGAAAACCTAAAGTAATGCATCCCATTAATATGAGCTATTAACAGAGGAAAGTGATAAGTGCGAGCCATAAGGCTAGCAGAGAAAAGTTGATCATAATGAGACATAAGGCTAACAAAATATTATTAACAATAAAAGTAATAAATAAGAATATTAATATTCGGAATTCCAAGTGCACAGCGCAACGGGTCCAGATAACTATATGTGATTAATAGGTGTTGAGGGGGAAGCGCATTCTTTTCGTAATCGGCACGGTAGAGTTTTGCAGGTGTCTTATTGTGATTGTATGTGTAAATGGTACATGTTTGTTTGTGTTGAGGTTTTACGGCCCAGTCAACCCAATGGGGTCATGTCGAGCGCGGTCAGTTTACCTATCCACACGTTTACTGGGCAGACTTAGTCCTCTAAGTGGTTAACCAGTATTGTGCACATTCTTTCGCCAGAAACTGACAACTGCCCTTCTTGAATCAGCGGAAGGGAGAGAATGACCGTAGAAAATATTTCATGATCAATCTCCACGAAAGAATGTTGCCGACCTCGGCGGGGGTTGAACCCGCGACCTCCTGGTCTCCAGTCGGACGGCGCATCCAACTGAGCCACCGAGGCCGGCAAATGGTACATGTAAAAGAACGATTGTAAAAAAATTCTAACGTAGCATCACGAAAACATACCTATATAATGTTGACCCCCTCATACCACTTTTATAGAGTAAAATTGGGTTTACAGGGGTACACATTATTTTTCTTATATCTGCTCAAAAACATAGATTGGGGGTACTCGATAGAACCGCCTCGGTGAGGCGGTTCTATCGAGTACCCACAATCTATGCTTTGAGCAGAAATATGAAAACTATCAGAGTTTTTTATCTGAAAATTTTCAGATTTTTGGAGGTGAAATTTTCTACATATTTGAAAAGGCGTATTTTTGTAATGGTTAGAGTCTCTGTGTAGTAGCACCGTTAGGTATCGTCCAGCCTGGAGCTTAATCAAATATAGGAAGTCATCCTCGATGCGTCTTATAACGTCGTATCAACGTCGATTCGATGTACTTCGTTTGTGCCCAGAGGGTTAAAACATTGATAAAATTAATAAAAAAAATGAGTTGACATTGACAAAATTCAGAAGTGAATCTCTGCCTTCAGAAAACTGGCTTTATACTAACTACAAAAGCAAAGATCAGCTTGCGCATCCATGCAGAGTGATCAGCGTCTTTCTTGTTCGCTGCTTGGATAGTATGATTATTAAAGCTGCTATATACAAAATTCATACCTCTGATTAGGTTTTCTGAATAGGCTTCTGAAGCTGATTTTGTAATACCTGGTCGAATACTCACGAAGACGTTTTTCACAATACGCCTCATACAATCACTGCAATTCCTACAATTTACATGTACGTCCAGCGAAGACTCAGATCAGCCTGTGTATCTGTCAAGTCTGATATGAGTCTTCCCTGTGCGCTCTAAGGATAGCTAGGGGTTCATAGGGACCCATGGCGCGGCATGTGACGACTGATTAGACTCTACGGATGCACAGGCTCATCTGAGTCTTCACTGGACGCACATGTAAACTGTAGGAATTAGTGTGCCGCGGTTCATTTATTATTCAAGTATCTGATTATTATCTGCATAATATATATTGATTTTAGTTTATTTTCATTTACCATGACATATAATAGGAATCTCAACCCAATGGGCACACAACGTTAAAATGACGTCATATCAACGTCGATGCGACGTCATTTTGATGTTATTTGCCTGCTGGGAAGGGACCCGTAACCTTTACGTTTGATGACCCGTAACTTTTTTTGCATACGCGTAACTAGCTCCACAGAGCTTAATTTATGTTAACCGTTTAAAAAAGTAACTATAAATAAATTTTATCTCCTCTCAGCGGGCACGTGGCGTTTATACAACGTCGGACTAACGTTGATGCACGTTATGACGTCAATACAACCTTGTACTAAAGGCGATTCCATATAACGGCGCGACGTTGTTTATATGTTATGTGCCCCTGATGTGTTGGAGGGGAGCTATATGAACATAATCAGAAAAATGTCGAATTTGGAGGAGGGGAGGGGACGTATGTGTGTGTGTGTGTGTGTGTGTGTGTGTGTGTGTGTGTGTGTGTGTGTGTGTGTGTGTGTGTGTGTGTGTGTGTTACATCTAGCCTACTCAAAAGGAATTTTAGGGGACATTTGAAGTTTAAAAAATGGGGTGCAAATCTAGTGTTATTGAGATACAAGGAAAATCCTAATCGCATGTTATAACATGTACTTAATAGATTGTCTGTTGATAAATGATATTTTTGCCTAATTTTAGGGTCGTTTAGGCCCTTTCCGAGGTTTAGGCACCCCTTTTTGGTCTATTCAGTAATAAGTCTTACCCTTGTCACGAAGACGGGAGCCAGTAACAAAACATGCCAGGAAAGATGGCCGCACGTGTGTCTTGCGGTAGAGATTTTCATTGTTGCCCCGACATTAACACAGCTCTTGATACAGCCTGTAAAGCTGGGTAATCTAAACTATATGATACTTCCATTGAAACGATCGATGTTTTTTTTTTCTAAGTTTTTGTGCGTATCCATTTAGAGTCGGACTAATGGCACCTGTGACCGTGTTGTCCCGTTTACCGTGCACTTGTTGTTTCAACAAGCTTGTTTTTGTTGTTTTCGTAACTTGTTAATTAGGTGTGGTAGAATCAGATAAGCATAGAATCAAATAATGTATACATGTGATAACTTGATGATGACCATGAGGGAGATTTGCCATTCAGTTGAGGGAAATTTTTTATGACATAGGAAATGACGGGTCCATAGAAACACCCAAACCACCCCAGACTACCCCAAAACACTCCAAACCACCATTAAAAACCTCAAAACCAGTCTTATATGATAGGGTATGGTCAGATTAGGTTGCGCAGAGATATATCTAGTAAGTAAGAAGGGCCGGGGTTATGTACAGCACCCCACACTGCCAAGGTAACCACCCCAAACCTCATTATAGTGTGTTTATTATTGATTAAAGCACCCCAAACTGCCTTATTTCACCCCTATATGACAGTGTAGAGATTGATAGTAACTTGCATTTCGCCCTGTCACATTAGACCTAAGGATAAAATTTTATCCTTAGTTTCCAGCTGGTACTGCACAAGATTATTACTATCCATAATAATGTACAAGTGACACGTGGAGGTGTGACTAGGACTTGCTGCAGTAGATACTTTTGTATCAGTTATTTCGCTATCTCTTCAAAACCAAACTTTGTTATTAAGTCTATCTTCCCTGAAAAATAAGAAACAAACAAAAAAAATATAAATAAATAAAATTAAAAAATAAAATAAAATAAATAAGGGAAGTCTTGCTATTTGGTTTTATTAACATGTTTGAGGCGGTTTGGAGTGGCTTGCTTGGCAGTTTTGGACATACTTTATTCTACCCAGTTAACCCAAACCCACCAAGGGCCACTTCAACACACCTAACTCATCTCTATCTGACCCTACCCTATCATACAAGAGTGGTTTGGGGGGTTTTGAAGGTGGTTTGGGGTGTTTCTATGGACCGGTCAATGGCACCAGCGGTAAGGGTCCATCGAAACCCCAAACTACCCCAAATCACCATTAATATAATAGAATATACACTATAGACCTTTTTAATGTTATTGTTTTTATCCGGGCTACTGACCACGTGATAACGATATTATGTCATGTAACCAATATTTGTGGATGGCAAAAACACTTCTGGTTCCATTGATATTAATTGAATCAAGCCAAACTTTACTTGGATAATACATTCATTTTGGTCACTATTCACTCGTAAATTTTACCTAGCGTTTAACAACACAGCTTTAAGAAGCAATTTGACTGCTTTCCCTAAGACAAATACAACTGTTTCAACGATATTTTTCCAATATCAGCCGGTATGCGCGCAACCATAATTTTCCTTTATGGTGACCATTTTAACGCATAGTTTTAGTTAGTATATAGTAAAAATATGTGTTAATATTTTTGGTTATGACATTTGACTGATCAATCAATGAGAATCTCTTCGAAAAAAAACTTTTGACGATGGAAATGCTTTATTTTTCTGAAAAGACACGGCAATTTTACGGTCCGATAAACAAAACCAGGGTTCGCACTAGGATTTTTTTTTCTTTCGCCACCATTTTCGCCAATTTGATTTTTTTTGTGCCATTTTCTTTAACTTTGAGCCAGATTTTGAGCCAAATTTTGGCCATTTTTTGCCAAAGAATTATCTTGCCAGAAAAAAAGGTGTTCATTTATTGATTCCTATAATTGCAGCTGTAGATTCAAGAATCAGTATAGTGTGAAATGTGTGGGGGACTTGAAATTAATTCTCACACTGATTTTTTAAAACTTCTGCTGTAATTAATTAATTGCAATGTCGTGAATAAATAAGTCTTGGTTTTGCATATCGAATGTTGAAGACACAAAAATAGAACACTTTACATGGAAACGAAAGTTCTGAAAAGTGCTGTATAAGCCAATAAATATAATGTTATTAATGTATTATACTGTATTTTGTTTTTTTTTAGTTGAGGTTTTACGGTCCAGTCAACCCAGTGGGGTCATGTCGAGCACGGTCAGTTTACCTAACCACATGTTTACTGGGCAGGCTTAGTCCTCTAAGCGGTTAACCAGTATTGTGCACATTCTTTCGCCAGAAACTGACAACTGCCCTTCTTGAATCAGTGGAAGGGAGAGAATGACCGTAGAAAATATTTCATGATCAATCTCCACGAAATAATGTTGCCGACCTCGGCGGGGGTTGAACCCGCAACCTCCTGGTCTCCAGTCGGACGGCGCATCCAACTGAGCCACCGAGGCCGGCGTATTATACTGTAAGAGAATAACATAGTTCATGATATTCATTTATACCCTGATACATGCGGGGTAAGTTTCTTACACTGCAGGTTTTTACTGTTTTAAGGGAGCTAACTGCAACTGACTTAAAAGGGAGTTTACTGCAATTGCTTTACGAGTCGGGTCTATTCGAAATGGAATGGGGAACAGCATTTTTTTTATGACTCACACCAATAAAAAAGAGGGGACATGCATATACAATAAGCGGTTAACCAGTACACTGAACACCCTTCCGCAAGAAACTTGTAACAGCCAATCTTGAAGCAGTGGAAGGAGTGAATGACCGTAGCAAATACATGTGTTAAATCGCTATACAATCTGTGGGGATCAAATGGGCGATCCGGACTATCGGAGACTAATGTGTCCGCCTCCGTGGTATTATTCGTGTTTTTTTTTTTTTCGTGGCCACGTTCGTTGATCGCCAAATAAAAGGCTCATAAGAAGGTACCGAAACATGCTTAGTTAAAGTCGGCACTGTCAAAGTGTACTTACCGCTTTAATTAGCATAATACAAACCGATTAATGACAATAATTATTTCTCGTGTAATCAGTTTGTTTTCCATCTTTGTGTTTTGATAAAGGGTTCCACGTGATTACATTCTGGGTAAATTTCCGTGACGTAGGCAATGCGACTCTTGACATTAATTCCTGATTGGTAGTTTCGGCAGAGCGTCATGAATATTGAGGATGAAAGGCGTGGAAAGTGGGCGGTGCTACTGTCAAACTGCGCATCACGGCACGTGACCTTATATCGCTTTCATCAAATTCAGGTTAATTTGATCAGCTACCGTTTTCTGATCGATAATTGAGTTGTTAATAGGCGAATAATACAATCAAGGAAGGTGCGATAGACACGCGCCGCGCAGGGGCTGACAAATCCATTGCCCGGACGCCTGGGACAAGCTCAGAATCATTACGGGCAGTCACTGTTTCCAACGCTGACGCCCGGCCGGACAAGTGAAAAAAAATCAACATTGTAAATTTTTCAAGAGTTTCTGGTATGCGAGGATTTAAGACAGCAAAGCAGGTGGTTAATTATCAAGATAATCTCCAACTCTTATCCCCAACTTCCATATATTAGTGATGTGTGCCTTAATTGATTGATAATTGTTTGTCAGTTGACCCCCTGTTAATCCTCTGTTACGGTGACTGATTACGTCATCTCCCTGCAGCGCGCGTCGGTAAGATCAAACAGGTAACTGTTTTACCGGGTAACGTTGCCACCGATTGGCTTGCACTAATATCGCGTTTCATTGGACTATAAAAAATACTTTTCCAATTAAATTTGTTTTGTTTTTTTTGTTTTGTTTGTTTTGTTTTTTTTTCAACAGAAAAAAAAAAAAAAGCGATGGCGGATTATCTGCTATTTCAAAATGGTAGCCGCCAGCGAACTTGCAAATTTGTACCAATTTCATAGGCAATTTTAGCGGTGATATCGGTAAAATTAGTTTATTTTCTGGACACAATAAATTAGTGTAGCTAGTATCAAGACTATTTTTTAATAGACATTATAAAAGTTCGGCAGCGAATGTGAAAATGTCCCCGATACCGAAGTAACAAACCGGAAGCTCGGTGGGTGGGGTACGGTGAGGTGATTGCATGAATCGGCACCAATGTAACACAGAATAACTAGCTCAGAATATAGCAGAAATATAATTATTAATATGAATTAAGCAATCGTATCTGGTAAAACTCCCTTTAAATGGAATTATGGTGGCGATAAAAAACAAAAACGGCGCCGATATTAAAGCGACCAACTGGAAGTTTGATTTCAAAGGCAATTTCAGCGTTAATATCAGTGAAAATGGTTTATTTTCCGGACAGAATGAATAAGTATTGACAAAAAATCAAGACTTTTTTTTATGCCATACAGCTTAGATAAAGTGAAAAATAGCACTGACATCGGAGCGACCAACCGGAAGTTCGGTTGGTGGGGTACGACAAAGTGGGCTGATGGTACAAAAAAGGCACCAATACACTGAAAATTAGCACAGAATAGAGCAGAAATATGATAATCAATGTAAACTTTAATATTTTTTTCTGGACGCATATTTAATTTAAAAAAAAAATGGGGCAATATTTAAAATTGAAACACAGGTACATTTTTTTTTCTCCCTATTAATTTTGCTTTCTTGGATATAAATTCATTTTTTAAAATAGATGTTCTGCAGAAGCAGAAGACACTAAAATTGTCTGAGATGAAGCTTTATGGCCTAGTCAGTACTGTTAAAGTCATGTCAAATTGTGCAATTAACCTACTTGTACTTTTTCTGGGCAAGTTTAGTCCCCCTAAATTCCCCTATTTGGCCGAAACACATCTTTTTATGTCTTTAAGGGTCTGTGATTATATACCAAATGTTCTTTGGAAGGATAAATTCATTAATTCCATTCAGTCCGTATCATTCATTCCTTTTGTCAATATTAGTCATCTGTAAGTGCTGTTGGAGCAAAATGCTGGGCAAGCAAGTTTTTCTACCGGGCAAGTGAAAAAATATTTTACTTGCCCAGTGGACAAGTGGATTTTTTTTTTATTTGTCAGCCCCTGCGCGCGACAATTATATGGCTCAGTAGCGGGTAATTCAGACGATATTTTTTTTCGCCACTTGTTTTCGCCAATTTATGATTTTTTGTGCCAAATTTTATTTTTCTGCGCAAATGGCGACAATGGCAATCGGTAACGCGAATCCTGGTAAACAACACCTTTCTGCCATCCAATAGGTACGGGCCTAGAATATACTCTCCGTTAAAAACCGAGATGGTTCCGGATGATTTTTATTGTGTGACATAGTGTTTAAAAAGATCTATCTGTCTATCTGTCTATTTATACATATATTGTATACAAATATACATACAAAATACACATATTGATGTATTTTGGTGTATTCTGTTTGCTCACTTATATTGATGTAGTTTGTTTATAATTATATGACTTAATCCCCACAATGTTTTCTTGCATTTTACAGTATAATAATAGTATGTGTTTGCCCTGTCACCTTAGCCCAAGGATAATATTTTATCCTGGGTTTATGTTGGCACCGCATAATGGAGAGGTTGCTGATGACATCACAGATCAAGAGTTATCTTTCATGCTGAAGACACCCAAGCATATTTTCAATAGAGTTTTAATGTACTTTGAGCATCAATATCTTCCTTATCTCTGTCTCATGGCAAATTCTGATCAAACCATATTTACATGATTCTTATATACCCTCAGCTTTTCCCCCCATACACAGGATTGTCAAAATTAACCGATTGCCGATCGGAATCATTGGTTGAAATTGGCTTTGGATCAGTTGATCTTTGCATAACTTCAAAAATTTGATCTTGTTGTTTACATTTGTATATACCGTATTCGACCTAATTACCGCACTGTGCGCTTAGGTTTTTCAAAATTACTGGGAACACTCAGTGGTGGTAAAATATGTACCTACCTGCTAAGGATACACTATAAAAAAGAAAAGGACTTATTTGGTGATGATTATACGATTTTTTCTGACTTTTTTATAAAGGCATATGTTGTGGGTGCTCGTTTGAATTGCATTGACAAGTCGATGCAATTCAAATGAGTACCCACAACATAATTATGCCTTCATAAAGAAGTAAAGAAAAAGTACACTGGCTATAATCTGAAGACTACAGAATTTCTTGACTGTGCGCTTATAGGGGTATGTGCGGTAATTAGATTGAATACGGTATTTATATTATTTGCATGAGCTGATTTACCTGTACACCATTATCCGCTGGCTCCGCATTTTATCGATAAACTCTTCCCAGTCAGACTGGTATATAAAACATATGTTTATTGGATAATTGATAAGTACAGACCAATCACATTCCGTGATAGATGGTCACTCGGTCTGAAGGGGAAAATGGATGGCAAGAGGAAAAAATACAAGTCTTTTTGACTTAGGCTTTAAGAAAGCCAAACTAGATCGGCGAAACATAGCCTCTAAGTCGTCCTGTTTCATATGTAAACAGTTTTTTTCTTTTTTATTATTATTATTATAAACCAGCATTCTTGATTTGAGAGGCCCAGTTATCGATCTGTGTGTGATTTATTTGATAAAATTGAGGGTGGGCTGGGGGTGGGGCAAGGAGACTTATATGGGAGAGAATACACGGCAGATAAATGGAAGGAAACCACAGTCATTTTCCAAAACTGTCTAGTAATCTGAGGAAGAGTGTTAGCTGAACGTTTCTTTATTCGGGCACTCATTCCACTCTTTCATTCTGGCTCTGCCCAACACTTTAATGACCTGGGATTATATTATTTTGGTGAAAGGATCTGGCCAGCAACTAAGGGGAACTCTGCTCATTTTTTTCTTTTAGTTGCATACTTTTTTTCAGGGATTTTGACAGGTATAGTGCATTGTTTACACTGGTCTGGACACTGAGCATCAAATTTCTCAAAAAACGTAGGGTTAGGAAAACAGTCTTAGCCTTTAATATTTCTTCTTTATATGGGAACTAAAGACAAAGCTAAGTCACTTAGGTTTGTCTTTGGTTTCAGCATAAAGATTACATAGCTACAGATAAGAGTGGGTATCCACATAAAAATTTTCTTATTTCTCGATGAAAACATATGTTGTGAGTACTCATTAGAAGCGCCTCGTCGAGGCGCTTCTAATGAGTACCCACAACATGTTTTCATTGAGAAATAAGAAAGATATCAGCATTTTTCGGATGAAAAAACGCCTTATCTGTTGCTGTGTAAAGAAGCAATATGATCCATATAATGGACATGTTGGTTTTACGTAAGGAATGTTTTGAGAATAAAATTTCAAATTACAAAATTTAGTTTCTGTTTCATTCTCCAGCAAGGCTTGTTTTACATAAAATTAGAAGCACAGAATGGAGGCAATTTCATGCCAGGAGATGGCTTCCAAGGGGTTTGAAATTGTTTAAATTTGTTTAAGGCCGGGGGCTTTGCCCCCCATGGACCCCTTACAAGGCCTTTGCCCTGGACCTACAAGGGACCTAGGCAGCCCCTTGATCCTCAGCCAATCTGTTGGTGGATGTTAATCTGTTGATTAGAAATATTTTGACAACCCTGCTTGCATTGTAGAAACTCCTTATAGCCACCACTTTGAAAAAGTGGGGCTTTACTGGATTTGCCATGTCCTTCCGTGATTCCGTCATTCCATGATTCTGTGACTGCAAAGTTAAAATGCATTTTGCTTAATAACTTTATGTTTGTGGTCCTACTTCAATAAAACTTATGCTACACTTGGTCTCTAAGGTAAGTAAGATGTATTCGCAGAATATTGGCCAAGGGCCCATAACTTTTGGAGTTAAGTCCCTTAGTAGGTCTTCAGAATTTAAAATGCATTTTCAGTGTTCAAGCAAAGCTATGCCATTGCACCAATCAGGCATATTTTAACTTCATAATACATTAACCTATAGATAATGTGCTATTCTATTCTGTTTTCACACCTTCCACAGAAAAAACGACCTTTCAGTCGTTAATTAAAGTCTTAAACCAGAAGGTCCCTTAGGCAGTTACCTGTGTGACGTAACTCTTCCCGCTCAATTGACCACGTGTCAGTTTCTTTTCTGTGGACAAAGAAATTCAACAAGGATTATTTACCTGTGATAGAAATTTGGATTATTTCTTTCCTCACGGATAAATTTATGTATCCTTGTGTTTCTTTTGTTTATTTATCACTCCTTTCACTTTCTGTGTTATTATTTAAAATTTTCAATTTTCGATTTCATGTATTTTTGACTGTTTTTTTTTTCCACATGCGTTTTGGCGACTCTCGCTATTCGGCACAACGCTCGTGCGCGATCGGTTCGATAGTCGTATTTATATATGCAGAATATTTTTGTTCTTTTCGTTCCAGGTTATTCAGCAATTACGATATGTTTTTCCTGGACTTTTGTTTGCAGAGATCTTCAGTTGGCTAAAGATTCTCATGGTGGAGAAGCTGATTGTAAAGAACTTGTCAACCCTTGATGGGTTATAAGACAATTCTTTACTGATGGGAGCCCCACCCCATATGGCTATACTGCCGGGTCAAGACCCATCAAGGTGGCATCTTTGGGTACTTAGTATCCTATAAAGTCTAAGTCCACCAGTCACCAGTCATCCAGTCACCAGTCAACCAGGCACCAGTCAATCAGCTTCACCAGTCACCAGTCAATCAGGTGCCAGTCAACCAGGCACCAGTCACCAGTCATCCAGGTGCCAGTCAACCAGGCACCAGTCACCAGTCACCAGTCACCAGTCACCGATCAACCAGGCACCAGTCAACTAGTCTCCAGTCAATAATTTAATTATTTTCTGGAAAGACTTAGTTTCTGACATATTTCACCGGACAAAATAGTCACGTATACTAACTTCCGGTCATTATGTCTAATTATTAAAAAAAAAAATTTTTCACTGGGCAAAGTATCAGTAATATTTCTGATACTTATACCCGGTCATATTATTATATTATTTCTGATTTTTCACCAGGCAAACTTTTACAGAAAGTGTCTGGTCAATTTTTGCCTAATAATTAATTATCTTCGGGAAAAAGTTTCGAATACTTGTGCCCGCTCAGTTTTCATATATAATCTCCCTTTTTCATCGGACTAGAGTTACGAATACTACTATCCGATCAATTTGTCAAATTACTTGTAACTTTACCGGGCAACAGTTACGAATATTAGTGTCCGGTCATTGTGTCGGGTAACTAGTGTCAAAATAATGATTACTAATTCCCGAACAATCTATTATCGTTCATAGAGCTCCATTCACGTTTAAGTCAATGGATATAGGTTATTAAGTGAAATACATAATAACTTTTTATACAAAAAAAAAATTCTGTACAGTCTTTCCCAAATCAGACTAGAATTTTTAATATTCCATTGACTTATTATAGGTGTGTAATTCCATTAATATTTTAAATTAACTTATGTTTTATCTCTTTTATCCGCTAGAAAGAGTTAAACTTCCGACTATAACAAAATTCTTACCGGGCAGCAGTTCGTAGACTAGTGCCAGGTCATTCAAATGATGTTTTATCTCTTTAATTCGCTAGAAAGCGGTTGAGTAGTGCCAGGTCATTCTAACGAAATTCCACCGGGCAGTAGTTTCGTAGACTTTGTGTCGGATTACTAGTGTGCGAGTAGTAGTCACTAGTACTCGCTCAACATATATTCATTTATAACCACTATAGACATGTATAGTCTTGGATTATAGGTTATTGAATGACAGCGATGGGTTCTAATACCTAGTAGCCATTTATATTGTTGAATTCTGTCCAGTCACTTTTGAACTTGACTTAAATTCTATATATATATTTATTATTGAAAATGAATTAAGAATTATCGGTTACGATCAAATTCGCAATTCATTCACTAAGTGTAGAAGATACTTCCAGCTATAATTATATCTCTTTTATTCGCTACAAAGAGATTAACTTCTTACATATTCACCTTATTCGGCTCTAGGGCAAAGGTGAACTATAAAACTATCGTTATTTATAAGAAGAAAAATATACACGAAATATAAAAAATTTTCTTCTTTCCTCCCCTGTTTTTCTTCTACATGCTCTGATATGTAATCAGCATGTAATCTAAGGAGTAAATTGACAAGAAAGTAGCAATCGATCTTTTCTACTTTCTATTAATTTTTCATTCTTAAGGTATCGGAAATTTACACCAACCAGATAAATAAATTAACAGTTTATTTATTTATTCGCTACCTCTCTAGATTACTACGATTTAAAATTCTAGTTGAGGTACATATTTTCCTTTTGCCTTTTCTACATGGAAAATAGTTGATCCGATAAGCTATTATTCTATTTTATACTATCTTTTGATTGATTAAATTAGAGTCTAGGTCAGTCGTGCTCTGTCTAAACTCTGCTATAAAATAATAAATAAGAAAAAAATCTTATATTTAGGCATAGATATAATTCGATACGTTCTTTACTTTGCCTGTTTTATTTTTTCTTCTGGATCATTTAAGACTACGATAGCAATATACCAGATATTTTTGCCTCAGTAAGAATCTATTACGCTGAAGATTCTTCATATTGGAATAATAATTTTATTATGATTATAATTCTAGACCCAATTAATCCTCGTATATTATAGGTCTACTTTATCTTATTGAGGAATAGTTTTGCTTCGACTAGCTCTATACCTCTAATATTTTATTTATAACTAGAGTCCATGTCAATCAAAATTTTCTTGCACTTTGGTATTGACAATGGATACATATTTAGTAAAGGCATTAATTATTCAGTACGTGACAGATTATTATTGCCTAAATTAGATTTTATATACAATACTTTCCTTTTGATATTTTGTTTTATTGACTTTGTAACTATTCAGAAACTGCCAAAGTCAATCATTTCCTTCCTCTAAACTTACCGAAGCTCTAGATTATGTTGATATATATTTTTGATATATGCTTAGAGGTTAATTAAAGAGAGTTTACCTCATAATAGCAGATATTATTATAATTATATTAATCAATCTATAGTCTAGCCTTAGACAAAAGGGAAAACATCCTTAATTATTAGTATACGAGCCGGTAAAGAATTAAGACACTCTTAATTATCTCTTTACCCCTCCTTTATGTTTACATTCGTTAAAGGGATCATAGTAATTCTCGCTAAGAGTTCAAGTTCAGTTTGCGAATAATGCAAAGATTAATATCTTGATTTCCAGTCCGCATCAAAAATGGTCTATATATATAGATAAATATCTTTCCGAAACTGGATATTTATTTATTTTTCCACACAATAAGTCATTTCAAGATGTCGATGATTTTGAAATGCACTGCTTCAATTTATAATATAAAATATGTTTATATTAACTTCACAACTTAGTAAGTGCTGCACCTACGTTCCTGGTCAGATCTTACTTTTGTGATACGTTTTTGAACATACTGAAAGTTTTCTCCGATTATTCATTCGGTAAATAAACTTTCGAGTAGTATTTATGCTTTTAAACATTCAGATTATTTGATAATTGTTGGAGATAATATATTATTCCGATATTTATATATCTATCTTCATTATTTATCTTTCTCATCTTACTTTTAAATTAGATTGACCTTCTCGCTACGTTCCAGGTTTAAATCTAGCTAACATTGTGGAACAGTCACTTTTTTATTTCCTAAACAATATTTTAACATTTTTCTCAGTATTCAGAGCATAACGACTTCATGAATACTTGAAAATAATTCAATTCTACGCTTGTTAAACTAAGCCTAAAACAAGCCCTAGTTTTTTAGAATGGATATTATCCTTCGATTCAGTTCATGGAGATACATCCTTTTAGATCCCATTATCTCTATTTCAATCATTCAAAATTCTAATGACTAAGTACTCCTTTTCTACGTACGAATACAGAATATCGAGTCACTGTTGCTGCATATTGGTTAAAGATTAAACAAATTTTATCTTAAACCTATATGACGTTAAATTAATTATTATCTCTTTCATATACATGTTTTTACCCTTCCGTCAGGGATCGCGGTAATAATATTATTACTCTCTATGGTTTACACATAGATCTCAAGAGTATATATATGTATTTTCTTCCTGAACTCATTTGCGAGTACGTAATTTGATATTTCAGGAATTACCAATTATGCAGACATAGATTTTATTCTATTAATATTCAATTCTAAAAAAATTTGATTGAATGTTTATCTATAAAATTTCCGGGCAGTAATTTTATAGAGAGTTATATGTTTAATAATTCCTTGCTTAAATAATAGTTACGCTTAACCTATGATTTATAGCGGGAATTTTGTTCAGTAGTATAATTTTTATTTAGTATTAGTATTTTTCTTACTATTCTTAAATATGCGTATAGAATAGTAATACTATCTCTTAACTTTTAAATTAAGTGTTTTTTGAGATTAATAATCAGTATTATTGTATAATCTTTCTTCAGAGATTATCACACTATTACTTTTTCTCTGAGTCCTTCTCTTTTTATGAACATTTTGATTCGTATCAAAGTGCATTTTTAACATTTCTTGATTTCCATGATTATTTACTCAGGAGTACTTTTCATGGCAATCTTCTGGTATAGAAAGATTCTATCCAGCTTATTTATTATTGTTTAATCTTATCAATACGGTAAGATTTAGCCAAACTATGACCGTCATACAGTTTGCTGCGATCAACCTTATTCTTATCTCTCTTATTCTCTGTCAAACTCTTTAGTTATGCTGTTGACAGTTTATTCTTTATTTTTTGTCTGGACATCAAACGCTTTTATATGTCTATGACAAAACTAATTATCAATGGTTTAGGTTGTTTTTTCTTCCCAGCAGTTATATGCAAACTCTGTATTATTTTATTGCTTGACTAAAAATTCGTTATACAATTAGTCTAGCAATAGTTTTAACCATTATGTTTGTCTATACTTTTTTTTTCTTCTGATGGATAACTTAGTTATAGTTAAGTTAACTCCATCTACTTTTATTATCTCCCCTTCTTTAATTTGATCAAGGGAAATAATTACACATTATGGTTATTTTAAGTCTGTGTCTGTTCATCGGAAACTGTCCTGTCGCTCCAATTAACAGAATTTAATTAGTTTATAATTCTAATAGCTTAGACTATTACAATTACATAGCTTCACATATCTAGAATTTTATCCAAAATATCTACATATGTCAGTTATCTATAGGAAACTCCACCGAGTAGACTTTTTCTCATTTATTCAAGATCCTACATAGACTACTTACAGTGTATGGTCTTGGCTTTTTGTTTTACAAATTTTGTTTTCAAAATTTTCTATATTCCTAGCTTACTTTGCGATGGAATATTTATGTTATGTCTCAATGACTCCCTTTTCTTTTTGAAGCCAATTGTTGTTTCCCAAAAAGAAAAAAAGAGGGGGGGGGGGGCCAATGTTAGGTCTCTGAGACTTAAGAACTGGCTTCCTCTAGAGTCTACTAATATATATAAGGTGGTTAGCAGGCCCGGATCCAGGGGTGGGCAAAAGGGGCACATGCCCCCCCGAAGAGACCGCTAGTCATACCTTGCCCCCGGTATTTTTCGAATTACACTCTTGTGCATAAGCTACCCAGATACCTGTGATTTCCAGAAACAGGGAGTTCATAAATGATAATGAAAGCCATTAGTAAATGGCATGCTGTGATTTGTCAATAACTTGTTAATATTGCCCTGCTGATAGGTAGCATATGGTCAGTTACACAGGCTTCTGTCTTATAAATACATGATTTCACACCTTACATCTTTTTATTTAGATAATGTACATAAAAGATGTAAGGTGTGAAATCATGTATTTATAAGAATTAATAGAACACTTCGAACAGCAAAATAAAACCGTTTCTGCTCATACATCTAGATAATGTACATATATGAGTAGAAACCGTTTTATTTTGCTGTTCGAAGTGTTAATTTGTTTAATTTGTTTTCGAGGAGATTTTAATCCTAACCACTCTCTGCTAATTGGTGACATTTGCCTTATTTTGCCCGCTAAACAGGATTTGAGTGAATGTTTTTTTTTTGTTTTTTTTGACGTTCGGTGGGTTGGTTGTGGAGGCGGGGGGGGGGGGGGGGGGGCGGGAGGGGGGGGGGAGGGGAGAATGGGAATTTGCACCCCCACACTTTTTACCCAATCCAATCCATATATATTTGTATGGGTGTGGTGGCTGAAGGGACAGGCAGGTTATCCAGGACTCTGCATATCTAGCACGGATAATTATCAAACTAGCCAGAATTATTTTTGCAGCTTAGAAATTACCTGTATAAAGCTGAAGGTTTTATTTGTTTGTTTTGGAGTTTTACGGCCCAGTCAACACTATTTAGGTTATTTTTGAGCCGGTCAATTTACATAACCGCATTTCCTGGGTAGGCTTATGTATACGTAAGTGATTAACCAGTACAGTGCACATTCTTTCGCCAGAAACTGACAAAGGCCCCTCTTGAATCAGTGGGAGGGAGAGAATGACCCCACAAATGAATGTTGCCCCAGCAGTTTTCGTAAAATTGCCAGAAAAGAAAAAAAAAACAACAGCCTGCAAGATTAATGAAAATGGCTTGAAAATAGCATGGAAATCACTCTCAGGCAATCCAATTTTAAAAATTTTCCGGGGGAGGCCCCCGGACCCCCCTTATGAGGGGAACCCCCCTCTTATACTCTCCCCCTCTTGCGGCTTAGGCCGCTCGATATATGATTTCGGCAGTCAATGCCCCCCCGTCTTCAGACCTTCTGGGTCCAGCCCTGGTTAGATCATAACACCTTAAAGGTATGCTATTTTGTAAATCTAGATCATTCTTTCTATTAAATATAGAATTAGAATGTATCTGATTCCTTTGAGTTTCCTGAGTCTTAACCAGAAGTGGTGAGATATTATTGGTGTTAGAATTAGGAGAGCACCTCCCTCCTATTCTGCAAATTCTAGCACATTATCTATAGGTTAATGTATTATGAAGTTAAAATGAAGTTTTTTAAAAGTAAAACATATTTTAACGAGTAATACTTAACCTATAGATAATCAATTATCTCCCTCCGCCCACCCTCGCTTATCTCTCCTAATTGTGTATATTGTTTTACACATAAAAGAAACTGACACGTGGTCAATTGAGCAGAAAGAGTTACGTCACACAGGTAACTGCCTAAGGGACCTTCTGGTTTAAGACTTTAATTAACGACTGAAAGGTCGTTTTTTCTGTGGAAGGTGTGAAAACAGAATAGAATAGCACATTATCTATAGGTTAAGTATTACTCGTTAAAATATGTTTTACTTTTAAAAAACTTCATTTTCATGTTTTGGCACAGAAAAAATAAGTTTTTGCACCATCTGGGCGCAGAATATTTATTGCAGTAATGGCTGAAAATGCATCATGATCAGTTGCTTTAACTTGTGGTTCAGTTCAATTCACTACAAATAGGCATTTTAAAATGCAAAGGAAATGGTAAAATAATGAAGGTGGGGGGGGGGGTGTGTGTGGTGGGGGCTTGGAAAAAAAAGTGGTACATGCATGAACAGTGGGTTGATGTATCATGTACTCAAGAACCAGGGCCAAGGCCCATAACTCGTGGATTAAAATCCCTTGATAGGTTTTACGATGCCATGGTACCATGTCCTACAGTGGTGTTATCTGGTAAGGATGAAGTCAAAATATTTCAACTATATATTTATTTCTTCTCTGATAGAGTTGCAGCGAGGCTATAGTCAGATCCTCTGACAGATCTTGTTCCACCTAATATTCGTTGCTTTTATTTCAACTAACCTCACCCAGTTCTTAGTATACAGGAGCACCATCTGGTCCTCCTCGGAGGTTAAGATGCACAGGAAGATCGATAAACAATTTTTACAAAGCCAGACTATGTTTTTCCTGTCTAAAAATGCTTTTGAAAAAAAAAAGATATTTGCTGGAAAATTATCACACACAAGATACTACAACTCTGCCTCAGTGAAATCTGAACTCCTACCTTCTATGAACAGTGATATGCTCTCCATTTTCCAAATTACACTACGACTTCTGTATAACATGGTTTTGGATATAATACAGTTCAAAGATGGATCCCAAAAATGTATAGATTATATTGAAAAATGACCATAAATGGTCATTTTTCAATATAATCTATACATTTTTGTTTGGATATTATACTGTTGTTTAACTAATGTTTAACTAACATGGTTTATGCTATGGACCCCAACAATAGTGTTATAAAAAGGTTGTGGTGTACTTATCTCCCTTGATTCTGCAAACATTCACCATCAGGAGGCTGTGCATAACATTCTAATTTTTTTTCTTCTGTTCTAGCATTTGTTTGGATGTACATACAAAATGTAGTATTCTAGAATTCTTTTTAGTTCTTGCGATTTTGGATGAAATCATAAACGATCTTGTTTTCTTCTAGCACAAAATCTTTCATAATTTCCCGCTTATAAATAGATGAAATGCACTTGCTCTTGGCATAGCTGAGCACCACCATCATATCCTGGAACAAAAATTTCAAATCTGTAAACCTTTGGTATTTGCTTGATCTTTTCAGTGCTTGTTTTCAGTATATCACGACGGTGCTCAAAACTGAAAAAAAAAAAAAAAAAAAATGGCATAAATTGTTTTGAATTTTAGGTCTTTTACAGTAAAACCTGTGTAAGAGTGGCCACCTTCAAACCTGACTTTAAATAGTGGTTGATGTGGAAAAAGTTGTCTGTCTTATAAAGGTACATGTCATGTAATTTTGCTAGCAAAATTACATGACATGTACCTTTATAAGACAACCAGCTTTCCACATCAACCACTAAGGTCAGTTTCAAAGGTGGCTGTCTTACACAGGTTTTACTGTATGCAGACATAAATAAAATGCTTATCTAATATTCGGGTGTTCAAATTTTTTTTTTTTCCCTAGGTTTGATTTTGTGTGTTTTCCCATAGTGAATCCTAGATATAAAAGAGAGTTTATTCAAGGGCCAGCAAAGAATCGCCAGGGTGCACTGACACGTTCTGATCTTTGTTTGACCAGTAATGGTAAGTTATAGCTTTAGACAAGAGGCTTTTCTGAACCATAAAGTACTGATATTCTTACTTGTTTCTCCACAAAAACATGATCATAACTTTCTGGGTTCATGTCATACTAGAAGTGGAGTTCAGTTCATGACTGTATGGGGCTTCATTGCACAGAGCCTTTGACTATCACACCATTATGATCTCAGTCTGATTTATACAATGTAAGAGATGTAAAACACAACATCATCATCATCATCATTCCCCCCCCCCCCCCCCCCCCCCCCCCCCACCCCAAAAAAAAAATATTTACAAAATTGTTTAAGAATAAAAACATGACTGCTTTTTATGGTGTGAGGTTTAAAGTCTGAAGCAGTCAGTA
Organism: Anodontia alba; assembly: GCA_964016985.1. Classification (NCBI taxonomy): domain Eukaryota; kingdom Metazoa; phylum Mollusca; class Bivalvia; order Lucinida; family Lucinidae; genus Anodontia; species Anodontia alba. The sequence continues at coordinate 29,884,612 of OZ024827.1, forward strand.
CTGTCACACTGCCAGAGCTGGAGCTGGTTCCAGCATCTTATTGTCTCTGGGATAAATGAATTTGATAGACTTAACATGCGAAGGTATCGTGTATCATGCGTCACTGAGGCGTCCAGCTGATATTGGCTTACATTTGGACAAGGCCTTGTAGCAGGTAAGGGTAGAGGGGGAATGTTTTTATTTCTTCTATTTCTTCACTTTCATTCCTGTTCCTCTTTCTTCCCTGTCCCTCTCTTTCATCTCTTCTACTATCTCTTTTCTCCCTTTCTCTGGGAGACAACACAAAATGACCCACAAGGGTTGAGGTGTCGTTAAGCCCCAACACAATCAAAAACTTAACATCGAACATAAACTACCTTAGATGTTAAGTCTGTCATTGGACACCTTCTTGTACCAATGTTCGATGATAAATTGTAAGATGCCATCAGCTATTTTTATGCCCCCACCTGCCTTGGCAGGAGTGGGGCATATAGTGTTTTGCCATGATGTTATGTCCGTATGTGCGTATGTCACGTTCGTAACCAGGTTCAAGTTTACCGGCAAGTTTACATGTAGGTGCAATTTACGTCCACATTTCTCTTGCATCTAGTAACTTTTATACCTTCTGGGCTAGAAAGTTGAAACTTTGTATGACTTTTACCTACATCAAGACCTATTAATGTATGGTACTGTTGCCCCAAGTTCATGCCCCTGGGCGGGGCTAGGGGTTGGGGTGGGGCATCCGTGTACTGTGGACACATTTCTAGTTTTCTGGGAAAAATGATACGAATATCAATTTTTTGTTCTGCTGTATTTGTTCAGAGAGTGCTTATCATTAAATAGATATAGCCCCAAATTATACTCATCACAAAAACATACATATATAATTTTGACCCCTTAAACCCCAATTTTATACAGTAAGACTAGGGTTTTCAGGAGTATAAATTATTCTCCTTATTTCTGCTGAAAAACATAGATTGTGGCAGTTCTAACAAGTACCCTCAGTCAATCTATGTTTTTAGCAGAAATATGAAAAAAATATCAGAGTTTCTATCTGGAAATTTTCATTGTTTGGTGGTGAAATTTTCATTATATTTGAATAGACTTTTTCGTAATGTAAGATTTTAGCTCACTGGAGCCAAAGGCAAAAGATGAGCTTACATGTATAATATAAGCAAGTCCATGGTGGCTGTTGTCATCTGTCATCCACACTTTTGAACAAATAGATCTCCAAGGCCAGTTGGCCAGTCTTTATCAAATTTTACAGGTTCCATCATCAGGTTGGAGGATTGGCTGTATTAGGTTTTGGGCCAGGTCTGGACAGAAACTTGGTACCCAGGGTAACCAAAAGGTCCCATAGTCATATAATGGGGAAAGTGTTGTCCAGGTAATTGTGACTTTATTTTTTTGATCAGATCTCCCATCAAACTTGCTGATAATGAAGATGGGCATAAAATCTTCATCATGAAAACATGCCTATATAATTTTGACCCCCTTAAACCCCATTTTTATATAGTAAAACTGGGGTTTACAGGGGTATAGATTATTGGTACTCATTAGAACTGCCTCATCGAGGTGGTTCTAACGAGTACCCACAATCTAGGTTTTTTTTAGCAGAAATATGAAAATTATCAGATTTTTTTATCTGAAAATTTTCATTTTTGGGTGATAAAATTTTCAATATATTTGAATAAGCGTGTCTTCATGATGTGGACAAGTTTAATTTTGGACCAGATCGGACTTTTTGCAGGAGAGTTTGCTGCCCTCTCAGGTTTCCATAGACATATAATGGGGAAAATAATTCCTGGCTGCTAGAGACTTAATTTCTGATTGGATCTTCATCAAACTTGCAGATAACATGTATAAAATCAGACAAGTTCGATTTTGGCCCTGTTTGGACTACTGGCATGATAGTTAACTGCCCTTGAGGGTCCAACAGACATCAAAAGGACATGTTTATTTTAAATATGTATGCATAGGATGAAACCTAGGGCAAAAACATCTGTGATGGTCGTTTGGAGTTTCAAATTATATTCATACCTTCATCTACTGTTCCTTGGGTGAGTAAAAATGTTATCTGTCTACCCCCTCTTATCTAGAGCTATGAAGAGGAATAGCAGCAGTTTAGCCCTTACCTTGTTAAATTTTATTTACAAATACATGTAATATAACCAGTAACATTTTCTTGTTTCTGTTTTAATTTTCCAGACTGGGGAACTCTGATAGTTGGGAAAACGTCTCCTTGGTTACAGTTAGACTCATATGTGGATCATATCAGGAAAAACTCTGAAGTGGTAGGTCTTTCGTTTCTTGGTCAGAATGTGGAAAAATTTACAAACATACTTTGATATTTTTTAGTTGATACTCTCGTTATCACAAATCACATTCTATAGAGGACTTGTTAAGGAGGGGTATTCGGTAATACTTCTGGGATAATTTTTCCTATTTCTCTGTAAAAAAATAGGTTATGGGTACTCATTAGAAGTGCCTCAGTGAGGCACTTCTAATAAGTGCCCACAACTTATGTTTTTTATGGAGAACTGGGGAAAATTATCTGAGAATCATCATCAAATACTCCTCCTTAACAAGTCGTCAGCATTCGAACATAGTGCCATATTTACCCTATGGATGACTATTGCAGGTCAAAACAAGTACTGTGATACTAGCATTATTGCCAAAAGCACTATTGCAATACTATTTCTATTGCAGATCCCTATTGCAGTACTACTGGGATAATTATTGGGAACATTATTTGCTTTTAAAAAAGACACTACAACCTCTTTTTAACACAGTTTGTTATAACACGATTTTGGATATAACACAGTTCAAAGATGGCTCCCAAAAATGCATAGATTATATTGAAAAACGACCATAAATGGAATTTGGATATAACACTGTTCAAAGATGGCTCCCAAAAACGCATAGATTATATTGAAAAAGACCATAAATGGTCATTTTTCAATATAATCTATACATGTTTGTTTGGATATAAGACAGTTGTTTAACTAACACGGTTTTGGCTATGGACCCTAACAATAGTGTTATAAAGAGGTTGTGGTGTAATTGCTATTTATTCAATGAAGTAAGAACATGCTGACACCAAAAGTGTTGTACATTTTAGAGTTATGGTATGCAAAATGCAAAATTTATCATGCTCTTTCTTTAATGTGGTTAATGCAGATATTTTCTTTTTATAGACCTATAATTTCTATTTATACATCTAATACTTCTATTTATAGACTTACTAAAACTGTTAGCCGGCCTTGGTGGCTCAGTTGGATGCGCCGTCCGACTGGAGAACAGGAGGTTACGGGTTCAACCCCTGCCAAGGTCGGCAACATTCTTTCGTGGAGATCGATCATGAAATATTTTCTACGGTCATTCTCTCCCTTCCGCTGATTCAAGAAGGGCAGTTGTCAGTTTCTGGCGAAAGAATGTGCGCAATACTAGTTAACCGCTTAGAGGACTAAGCCTGCCCAGTAAACGTGTGGTTAGGTAAGCTGACCACGCTCGACATGGCCCCATTGGGTTGACTGGGCCGTAAAACCTCAACACAACACAATACTGAAACTGTTTTATAATAGTGAAGACACAATTGCAGATACTACTACTACTACTATTGTCACTTTACTATTACGATTGCAATATTGCCAATGTCACTGTTCCGATGCATTGATAGTCTGATGAATAGTTAAATCCGTAATTTACCCTAAGTATTTGGATAGACAGACCTGAACAAACAGTTTAGACTCAAATCAGACCTTGCCAACTTGTCCAAAAAAGTTGAATGGCCATATTGCTGTTCCTATGAACACCAATTACACTTTTTGGTAGGTCTCATAACTGGTGAAGGCTTTATTCTAGGGTCTTGAAATGTTATACATGGGTTCCTCATGGAAAATTAATTGACCCATATTTTTTCTTTTCCAGATGACCTGTATTTATTTTGGAGTTACGCCTGTTTTGAAAAATAAATAAAAAACAAAACAAACTTTGTGCAAAGATATCTCAGTATTTGAGTTAGGACTTTGATGTTTGGCAGACTTATTGGGGCTGAGGAGTAGATCACCTGATTAACTTTTGAGAACAATCAAAATTGTTTTATGTCAGTCATACCACTTTCAAGTTTGGCATTTAAACATCTCTAAGAATACTTGTGAAGGGACAAGCATATAGTTGGAGTCATGGTGTTTTACAAGCACACTCACTATTCTAGTTGTCTGTTTGTCTACAGATACTTGAGAATTCATTCAGAATGCTCTAAGATGTAAGGCTCATGTTACATTAAAGGTTATAATTTTGATGGTAATACAGGATAATACAGGAACCCCTTCCAAGTAAATATTAACTTAAGTTATCCGTATACACTTATACTTTCATTATCAAATCAAGTTAAAATACCCTATTGATGCAAATGACACCATGGGTTTAGATGTCATTAAATCTGAATTCATCATTTATATACCCTGCCACACAATTGTGGAAGGGTATGTTATCCCGGGAGAGTGTGGAGAGTGTCAGCACATCCATCTTTCAGCGTTTTGTTTCCACTATCTAACTTCAATAACAAGTAGCTTTTTGGTACTTTGCATAGGAACTGAGAAAATGGAGGAGTGGTTTGAGGTTGCAAATGGGAAATTTCGTTTTGTCAGCAGAGTTATGGTCATGATCATAATTTTGTTTCCATTCAGTGTCTTGAGAACAAATGAATGGATTTTGATAAAATTTCATACTAGGTATACACATTGATATTGACAAGATCTAGGTTTGGATTGAAAATGGGCTAATTTCATATCTTTCAAGAGAGTTACGGTTTTTGATTGATGGCAGAATTCAGTTTTCGCTTAATATCTTGAGATATTTTCTACGGTCATTCCCTCCCTTCAGCTGATTCAAGAAGGGCAATTGTCAGTTTCTGGTGAAAGAATGTGCACAATACTGGTTAACGACTTAGAGGACTAAGCCTGCCCAGTAAACATGTGGTTAGGTAAATTGACCGCTCTCGACATGACCCCATTGGGTTGACTGGGCCATAAAACCTCAACACAAACAAACAAATTGATGGAATTTGATTAGATTTTATGTATACATAAATATTCAGTAAGTTGAGGTAGAAAATTGGCCAATACCATTGCTTTTAGTGTTCTGTTCCTTGATGTCAAAAAGTGTGATTTTTGCTTCATATCTTGAAAAAGGTTGCATACCATACTTCATTATCATTTTGCAGTGATCCAACTCATTAATTTCCTTTTTATTTCAGGCCCTGAAGCAGGAACTCAACTATGCCACCCATCTGGGACTGCCAGCAGTGATGCTGAATGTCAAAGGTCCTAGGATAATGAACTTGGCAAGATGTCTTAATGAACACCTCCTCTCTGGCTACTTTCAGCAGGTAAAACCTTGAACCGAAATCCACAATTTTACCCTAAATATTTGGACACCTTAACCCTTAAAGCACTTTAACACTTTGCACACTGGATAAAATTTTCAGCAGACGACATATTGAAATATTTTTGAGACAATTTGCATTAAATGAAACACAAAAAACATCACTAAGACAAATATCAGTGCTTTCATAGCTCTAGATAAAAGGGGGCATCAGGAAATTCTTTTTCTTATTTTTCCACAACATATGTTTTCATGGAGATACAAGAAAAATATCATCACTTTTTGTTAAAAAAAAAAAGCCTGATCTAGAGCTACAGTGAAACCTGTGCTAGAGAGTCACCTTTGAGAATGACTTTAAATAGTGGTTGATGTGAAAAAGGTAGCTGTCTTATAAAGATACACGTCATGTAATTTCACTAGCAAATTACATGACATGTACTTTTATAAGATAGCCACCTTGCCACATCAAGCACTAAAGTCAGTCTCAAAGGTGGCTTTCTTACACAGCTTTCTTACACAGGTTTCATTGTATTGCTTTTTGCTATCTGGAGGGCTATGATATGATGGCTTGGAGAGATTTCCATTAGTTTGAAGTTTGAAGAGTAGGGTGGAGGGAGGGGGGAGAATTTTCAGTGCTGATGCATAGCATAGCTCCAGAGAAGGCCCTTTTTTTTCAACCAAAATGTGCTGATATTCATTATGAAAACATGCCTATTCAAAATTATAGAAAATTTCACCTCCAAAAACAGAAAATTTTCAGATAAAAAACTCTGATATTTTTCATATTTTCTGCTCAAAACATAGATTGTGGGTACTCATTAGAACACCTCAGCGAGGCAGTTCTAACAAGTACCCACAATCTATGTTTTTGAGCAGAAATAAGAAAAATAATGTATACCCCTGTAAACCCCAGTTTTACTACATAATAATGGGGTTTAAGGGGGTCAAAATTATATAGGTATGTTTTTGTCATGTTTTTCTTGTTTCTCCACAAAAAACGTATGTTGTGGGTACTTACTAGATGCCTAATAGGTACCCACAACATATGTTTTTGAGTACCCACAACATATGTTTTTGTGGGGAATTAAGAAAAATATTTTATGACACTCCCTTATCTGGAGCTATGGAATAGATTCATTTTTCTGTTACTGTGGTGGTTGTTCTGTTTCTAGCAATACTGGGTCCATGTTCCACTGGTAGCTGAGAAGAACAGAGTAGATGATTTGATTGATGGAGAAGAGACAGATGTTAACATGGAACCAGAAGACACATGGGAATGGTACAGCAAAAGAAATAGTCTTGTTTGTGATTTCCTGACTGATCATTCAAATTTAATTCTTAATTTTTTTCGCCTCTAGGGGAAAAAAGGCACCTGACTCATTGACTGCATGCCAACATTATTTTGTACCTTCCATCAGGCTGTATTTAGGAAAATCAATTTTGGATAGCTTCAGATTTTTTAATTTGCTCAATCATTCCAATATGGGGGCATTCATTTCAAGCAGCCATCCTTTGTTGTGGACTTTATTTTACCATCAAGTTACTTAATGACAATTTATCAAATTGGTCACACATATCTCTTAGTTCTATTTGTCAATGTCTGCTGATTTCTGGCAAAAGAATATGCACATTACAGGTTTAAAGCTTAGAAGACTAAGCCTACCCAGTAAAAGTATGGTTAGGTAAACTGACTTAGCTCAACATGACCCCACTGGGTTGACTGGTCCATAAAACCTCAACACAAACTAAAAACAATCAATATCTGCTGAGGAACTTTTAACACTTAGAACACTGGATAAAGTTTTCAGCAGGTGACATTTTGAAATATTTTTCGTACTTTTCCCAGAAAACAGGATTGGACATTTCATGCAAATTATCTCCAAAGGAGAGAACAGGATTTGACACTCATGCAAAATGAGGAAAATATCAACTGTTTGTCGTCTCTTGAATTAGCCCAGAGATTGGTAAAGTTTAAAAGAGTACTATAACATGATTTAGTGAGAAAATAAGCACAGTATCAGTACTGTTTAATTGAAAGAAAAAAAGTGTCTTATCTAGAATTGTGAATTGTTTGTTTTTAATTGCAGTGTCATAGATTAGGTTTTGCTACAATCAGTATTTTATCCCTGCTCAAGAGCTTATTAGACTTATATGCTACTTGCCCTGCTTTAATGCTTAATGCTGAAATGCCCATTTGCAATGTTTAACTCATAAAGCACCAAGTAAAACTAACTGTAGCATACAACTTTTTTTGTGAAAATAAGGCTTGGCATTTCATGTGAATTGTTTGCTAGCAGACAATTCAGATGAAATACTAAGCCTTATTTTTTTCTGACAAGAAAAAAAAAAAACAGGATGCTGTCTGCCGCATTTGTCATCGGCGCTTTGAGGGTTGAACCCTTTCTGATCTAATGTACTGATACTGCACATAAAAAGAACTAATGCGTGAAAATTGCTTTGTAAAGATATAAAGCTCACTTAAAATGTTTAGCCTCCAGATTGGATTTCAGTGCTGAAATTCCAAATTTCATTGAGCATTTTTTCCCCCCTTCAGCTTGAATTTAAATGCTGATTTCCAAAAAAATCAGTGCTGAAATACTTTTTACTCCCTCTTATGTAGAGCTCTGAATTATTTACTTCAGGTGGAATACATTCCGTACATTATGTGATTCAAACAAACGTATCAGTGTAGCCTTAGAAATAACTGCTGACTTACCATCAGAAGAAGTCCTTCAGAGATGGCTGGCTGAACCTGTGAAAGCTGTGATTCTTTCAACCAGTCTGTTTTTGACAAACAAGAAAGGGTACCCAGTATTATCAAAAATGCACCAGTCTTTCTTGAGAAGTCTGTTTAAGGTAGGTGATTTAAAAAAAGTGTAACTTCTTTATTAATACTTTAATGATGAAATTAATAAATGACAAATAAGAGATGTTTTTTCTCCAGAAAATAGGGACAGAGGCGTTGTTACTAAGAACTAGTTGATGATAACTATGGGTTGAGATGCTTATAATGGGTACCTACAATACATGTTTGATAAAGAATTGTCTAAGATTTATCACAAATTACTCCTTTAGCACATGTTTGCTGAGTAAACATTCAGCAGGCAGCATATTGAAATGCTTTTTTTAGCTCACCTGAGCTATGCTCAGGATTAGCTATTGTGATCACTTTTCATCCGTCCGTGCGTCCGTCTGTCCGTTCATTAACATTTTCAAACGACTTCTTCTCTGAAGCCGATGAGCCAGTTTTGCTCAAATTTCATATGGAGCCTCCTTAGGGTGGGGGAACGAAAGATTGCCAAAATGGTCGCGGTCGGTTGACCAAGATGGCCGCCATGCCCATTTATGGTAAAAACCTTTAAAAATCTTCTCCAGAACCGAGGATGCCTTGGGGCTGAATCTTTGCAGGAATCATCGGGGACTAGAGGTCTACCAAAGTTGCTAAAAGAATTGTTGTACGTTGACATTTGACCTTTTTACGGCAAGGTCAAGTTCGCTTCCCTATGCATTTGTATGAGCCCCATACATTTGAATGGGAAAATTGTGAGAATTTCAAACGACTTCTCCGCTGTATCTTCTGAATCCTCCGCTACGGGGGAACAAAAGATTGCTAAAATGGTCACGGTCCATTGACCAAGATGGCCGCCATGACCATATATGGTAAAAACTTTTAAAAATCCTTCTTTAGAACGGAGAATGCCTTGGGGCTGAATCTTTGCACAAATCATCGGGGACGAGAGGTCTACCAAAGTTGCTAAAAGAATTGTCGTATGTTGACATTTGACCTTTTTAAGGCAAAGTCAAGTTTGCTTCCCTATGCATTTGTATTAGCCCCGTAACATTTGTATGGGAAAATTGTTGAGAATTTCAGACGACTTCTCCTCTGAAGCCACTGAGCAAAATTTGCTCAGATTTTTAGTTTATGAGCATGAAGTGCTCATAGTGAGCTGTTGTGGTCATTCAGTGTCCATCATCCATCATCGGGCATGCATCATGTGGCATGAGTGCCGGCCTTGGTGGCTCAGTTGGATGCGCCGTCCGACTGGAGACCAGGAGGTCGCGGGTTCAACCCCCGCCGAGGTCGGCAACATTCTTTCGTGGAGATTGATCATGAAATATTTTCTACGGTCATTCTCTCCCTTCTGCTGATTCAAGAAGGGCAGTTGTCAGTTTCTGGCGGAAGAATGTGCACAATACTGGTTAACGGCTTAGAGGACTAAGCCGGCCCAGTAAACATGTGGTTAGGTAAACTGACCGCGCTCGACATGACCCCATTGGCTTGACTGGGCCGTAAAACCTCAACACAAACAATCATGTGGCATGAGCAATTGCTTTAAAAGCCTACTCTTCCTTCTCCCCTGGGCCAATTGAATGGATACTTGGTAGGAAGTATCAGGGTGACTTGTTGATCAAAAATAGCTAAAATCCTTCCGATCAGAAATCCAAGATGGCCGCCATGGCCGCCATCTTGAAAATCTATTTTTCGCTTCTTCTCCTGAACCGAAAGGCCAATTGAATCCAGACTTGCTAGGAAGCATCAGGGTGACTTGTCAATCAAATATAGCTAAAATCGTGTCTGTCAGAAATCCAAGATGGTTGCCATGGCAGCCATCTTGAAAATGTATTTTTCGCTTCTACTCCTTAACCCAAAAGCCAATTGACTCCAAACTGGTTAGGAAGCATTGGGGTGACTTATAAATCAAAAATAGCTAAAATCGCGCCAGTTGGATATCCAGGATGGCTGCCATGGCCGCCATCTTGAAAATCTATTTTTCGCTTCTTCTTCTGAACCGAAAGGCCAAGTTGACTCCAAACTTGCTAGGAAGCATCAGGATGACTTTAAGATCAAAAATAGCTAATATCATGCCAATTGGAAATCCAAGATGGCCACCATGACAGCCATCTTGAAAATCTATTTTTCGCTTCTTCTCCTAAACCTAAAAGTCAATTGACTCGAAACTTAGTAGCCAATCAGAAATCCAAGATGGCTGTCATCTTGAAAATCTATTTTTCTCTTCTTCTACTGCACCGAAAAGCCAGTTGCCTCGAAAGTTGGTAGGAGGCTTTGGGGGTGACTTGTTTTATGTGTAATGTTTGAAAATTTCAGCATTTTAACATTGTAAGCAAGATATTTCAAAAACTGTTTTAGCCATTGCCTTGTCATAAGAGTATTGGAAAAATGTTGCATGCCATCTGCATATCTGCAGTGGCAGTTTCACTCAGGTGAGCGAGTTGTGGCCCGTGGGCCTCTTGTTGTTTTTTTTTGTTTTTAGCTCAAGCTATGCTCAGGATGAGCTATAGTGATCACTTTTTGTCTGTCGCCTGTCCATCCGTTAACACTTTCAAATGACAACTCCAAAGCCATTGAAGTGATTTGTCCCTAATTTGGTAAGAATGTTACTTGGGTAGGGGCTTTTAAAAATAGTTAAAATAATGGTGATCTGCCTTTTGGTTTGGTTGCCATGACAACAGAAAGCTCCCATAGATTTATAATGGGAAAATGGTTAAATTGCCTTTTCTCCATAACCAATGAAGAGATATAAACTATATTTGGCAGGTATGATCAATGGATGATTGTCTACCCAGTTCATATGTTTTATGATCAATGACAACTTTGTTTGGTTGCCATGGCAACATTAAATTTAAAAACAAAGAAACTTTTTTAATGACATCTCCTCCAAAACCACTGAAGCCGTATGACTCTAATTTCGTACAAATGTTGCTTGGGTAAGGACAATTCAAAATAGCTAAAAATATGGTGAGCTGCCTTTTGGTTTGGTTGCCATGGCAACAAAAAGTTCCCATAGACTTATAATGGGAAAATGGTTAAATTAGATTTTCTCTATAACCAATGAAGTGATGTGAACCATATTTGGCAGTTATGATCACTGGATGATTGTCTACCCAGTTCATATGTTTTATGACCAGAGGCCATTCTGTTTGGTTGCCACGGCAACTTTAGATTTAAAAAAAAGGACTCTTTTAAATGACATCTCCTCCAAAATCACTGAAGCAGTATGACTCTCATTTTGTACAAATGTTGCTTGGGAAAGGACAATTCAAAATAGCTAAAACTTTGATGATCTGCCTCTTGGTTTGATTGCTATGGCCAGTTTGTGCATTTCATTCTGAAAAATATTTCCTGAGTAATAGCCCTTTGTAAATTTGGGCATTTTTCCCCTGTCAGAGCCGGCTTCGGTGGCTCAGTTGGATGCGATGTCCGACTGGAGACCCGGAGGTCGCGGGTTCAATCCCTCCTGAGGTCGGCAACATTCTTTTATGGAGATTGATCATGAAATATTTTCTACGGTCATTCTCTCCCTTCCGCTGATTCAAGAAGGGCAGTTGTCAGTTTCTGGTGAAAGAATGTGCACAATACTTGTTAACCGCTTAGAGGACTAAGCCTGCCCAGTAAACATGTGGTTATGTAAACTGACCACGCTCGACATGACCCCATTGGTTTGACCGGGCTGTAAAACCTCAACACAAACAAGGGGGTGGTCGGGTGGTGCGAAGGTGCTGTGCATCTTACATCACTGGGGCGTCCAACTGATATTGGCTTACAGTTGGGCAAGGCCTGCTATCCTTGTAGTGGGTAAGGGTAGAGGGGGAATGTTTTTATTTCTTCTGTTTCTTCACTTTCATTCCTGTTCCTCTTTCTTCCCTGTCCCTCTCTTTCATCTCCTCTTCTGTCTCTTCTATCTCTTTTCTCCCTTTCTCTGGGAGAAGACACAAAATGTGATGACCCTCAAGGGTTGACATGTCGTTAAACCTCAACACAATCAATCAACACAAACAAAATTCACCTGTCAGCAAAATACTGTGGGAGCAAGAGCCTCATAACTTGATAAATAGATTGGTAATGATGAGAAGGAAGTTGGAGGGGCCTATTGCTTCTGGGCATAATCTCAAAAACTTTTGGAGATTGATCCTTGAAACCATGAATAGATTCGTATTGATGAACAGATGACCCAATTAACTTTTGAATAAATTCTGAAAAATACTTCATGAGTTATGGCCCTTTGTTATTTTGGGCATTTTTACCTTGTCAGCAAAATGTCTTAAATATTGTTGGAGATAGAGCCTTGAAACTTGGGGAATTGATTTTTAGTGACAAGTAGATGACCTGGTTAACTTTTGAATCAGTTCTGAAAAAGTATTGAATAACTGATGGCCCTTTGTAAATTTGGGCATTTTTCCCTTGTCAGCAAACTACTTTTTGAGCTAGAGCCTCGTAACTTGATAAATATTGGTATTGATGAGAAGGGAGGGCCCTATTGCTTCTGGGCATGAGTAATAGCCCTTTGTAAATTTGGACATTTTTCCCTTGTCAGCAAAAAATCTCAAAAACTGTTGGAGCTAGAGCCTCATAACTTGATGAAATGATTGATAGTGATGAGAAGATGACCTCATTTACTTTTAAATAATTTCTGAAAAATATTTCAGGAGATATGGCCCTTTGTAGATTGGGCCATTTTTACTTTCTTATGGTTGGGTGCATAGTGTTTTACAAACACAATTTCTGGTTCTTTTTTGTCACAGTGAGTGCCCACAACATAGGGAAGTAAGCAGATGCAATTTTGGAGATATAAGAGAAAACATTAGTACTTTATGATTGGGGGTGGGGTGGGGGGGGGGGAGGGGGGGGGGGAAACAAAACAACAAAAAAAAAAAAAAAAAAGAAACAAATAAAAAACATAGATTAAGAAAGTATAACCAGATAACATTTTACTTATTTCTCCATGGAACATATGCTTAGCACTTCTAATCAATACCCACAGCATATTTTTGGTGGCAAAATGAATGTCCACAACATATAATCTAATGCATATCCACAACATATATTTGGTGGAGAAATTAATTCCCACAACATATAATCTAATGAATACCCACTACATATGTTCCTTGGAGAAATAAGAGAAATATGAGAACTTTTCCTTTGAAAAAAGTATATTTTTTTCCAAAATAAGTACCCTGTCTAGAGCTTTGAAATGGCCTTCAGTAGGTAGAGTAATCATACTAATGTATTTTCTGTTTGTTTCAGTTGGAAGTACAGTTAATATTGACAGGAGTGGACAGACATCCAGACAAGGGCATTCACTCTTACCAGCAGTATCTTGACCATATCTGGCAGGTAAGGTTAATATTTCCAGATGGCATTTACTGGCAGCACCAGATAAATGGAGAATTCAGATAAATATTATTCTCCAAGAAAAACAAATGTTGTGGTACTCATAAGAAGTGCCTCAGGGAGGCACTTCTTATGAGTACCACAACATTTGTTTTTATGTAGAAATAAAAAAAAATATCAGTCTATTTTGATAGAAAAACACACCTTATATTGAACTATGAGAAAAGGTGATAAAGCCAAGCCTTACAAATACTGTGTTTGCAGTTGCAGTCCAAGGAATTTTCTTGTAGCAATTTTTTTCTCTCTTTGGAATGCAAAGCACAGCCACAGTTCTATTCACATGTCCTATATTTGCCTTTTTCAAAGAAAAGCTATGCTATCCAAAATGTCCAAACTATCCAAAATAAAGAAAAAATAATCGGGGGTAGAGAAGAATTTAGTAGGTGTGAAGAGGACTGCAAAGAACAACAACAAAAAATATCCTTTATTATAATACATGGTAAATTTTTGATAATCATTGTATAATGAATATTTTTTTTTGCATCAAAACATGAAATGTGGGCACATAATTAGATTCACCTCACTAAGACATAGCTGCAGAGACAGAGCTGTAGAGGTGGATTCACATCACTCCAGGTAAGATTATTCAGGAAAATAATGAGTACCCATAACATACATTTTTATGGCCAGGATAAGGCACTTAAAATGAGTACCAAGAACACGAATTTTCATGGAGAAATAAGAAAAATATTAATCAGGATACTCTACTTATCTGGAGCCCCGGATGACAGATCTTTAATGGTGCATAATGTTTGTACAGATCAGGTGCTTTTTCTCAGAAAAAATCTGTTAATATTTTCTTATTATGCCCCCAGCTTCAAACAAGTTGGAGGGGCATATTGCTTCTGGGTTGTTTGTCCTTCTGCCCGTCTGTCCGTCCATTCATCACGCTTTTTGGTGCATAGCATAACTTTAGAACCGTGAATGCTACCATTTTGAAATTTCTTATATGGATTCCTCATGAAAAAATAGCTGACACGTGTTTTTAGCTCACCTGAGCTCTGCTCAGGATGAGCTATTATGATCACTTTTCGTCCGTCGTCCGTCCGTGCGTCCGTCCGTCCGTGCGTCCGTCCGTTAACATTTTCAAACGACTTCTCCTCTGAAACCGCTGAGCCAATTTTGCTCAAATTTCATATGGAGCCTCCTTAGGATGGGGGAACGAAAAATTGCTAAAATGGTTGCGGTCCGTTGACCAAGATGGCCGCAACGCCCATATATGGTAAAAACCTTTAAAAATCTTCTCCTCCAGAACCGAGAATGCCTTGGGGCTGAACTTTTGCAGGAATCATCGGGGACGGGAGGTCTACCAAAATTGCTAAAAGAATTGTCGTACGTTGACGTTTGACCTTTTTACGGCAAGGTCAAGTTTGCTTCCCTATGTATTTGTATGGGAAAAACCTTTAAAAATCTTCTTTTCCAAAACCCAGCATGCCTTATGGCTGAATCTTTGCATATATCTGTGGGAACAGGAGAGCTACCAAAATTGCTAAAATAATGGTGGTACATTGACATTTGACCTTTTTACGGTAAGGTCAATTTTGCTTCCTTATGCATTTGTATGGGAAAAATGTTCAGAATTTCAAACAACTTCTCCTCTGGAGCCTCTGGGCCAATTTTGCTCAAATTTCATATGGAGCCTCCTTAGGGTGGGGGAACAGAAAATTGCTAAAATGGTCACGGTCCGTTGACCAAGATGGCCGCCACGCCCATATATGGTAAAAATCTTTAAAAATCTTCTTCTTCAGATCCGAGAATGCCTTGGGGCTGAACCTTTGCAGGAATCATTGGGGACGGGAGGTCTACCAACATTGCTAAAAGAATTGTCGTACGTTGACATTTGACCTTTTTACAGCAAGGTCAAGTTTGCTTCCCTGTGCATTTGTATGGGAAAAACCTTTAAAAATCTTATTTTCCAAAACCGAGCAGCCTTATGGCTGAATCTTTGCATATATCTTCGGGAACAGGAGGGCTACCAAAATTGCTAAAATAATGGTCATACATTGACATTTGACCTTTTTACGTTAAGGTCAATTTTGCTTCCTTATGCATTTGTATGGAAAAATGTTCAGAATTTCAAACAACTTCTCCTCTGGAGCCTCTGGGCCAATTTTGCTCAAATTTCATATGGAGCCTCCTTAGGTAGGGGGAACAAAAGATAGCTAAAATGGTCACGGTTCGTTGACCAAGATGGGCGCCATGCCCATATATGGTAAAAACCTTTATAAATCTTCTACTCTAGAACCGAGGATGCTTTGGGGCTGAATGTTTGCATAAATCATCGGGGACAGGGGGTCTACCAAAGTTGCTAAAATAATGGTCATACATTGACATTTAACCTTTTTACGGCAAGGTCAAGTTGCTTCCTTATGCATTTGCATGGGAAAAAACATTTAAAATCCTTAATCTCCAAAACCGAGGATGGCTTGTGGCTGAATCTTTGCATATATCATCTGGAACAGGCAATCTACCGAAGTTGCTAAAATAATTGTCATACATTGACATTTAACCTTTTTAGGGCGAGGTCAAGTTTGCTTCTGTATGCATTTGTATGGGCCCCATACATTTATATGGAAAAAATGTTGATAATTTCAAATGGCTTTTCCTCAGACGCCTCCGGGCCAGTGTTGCTCAAATTTCATGCGGAGCCTCCGTGGGCAGGAGAATGAAAGATTGCTAAAATGGGTATGGTCCATTGATCAAAATGGCTGCCATACCCATATATGGTAAAAACCTTTAAAAATCGTCTTCTCCATAACCAAATATGCCCTGGGTCCTAATCTTTGCACAAATTACGGGAGACAGGAGACCTACCAAAATTGCTCAAATGATGGTTCTATGTTGACATTTGACCTTTTTGCCTCCAAGGTCAAATTTGCTTCCCTATTTGTGTGGGCCCTATACATTTATATTGAAAGTATCGAAGTGACTTGTAGATCAACAGTAGTTAAAATTGTTCTGATTGGAAATCTGAGATGGCCATCATCTGGTTTATATTTATAATATTTCCCTGCCACTGTGCTGTTTACATGTATAAAATCACGATTTTTCAGAAACCACTTAGCCAATTTCCACCAAATTTCACATTGATCCTTCTGTTAAAATTCAGAAACCACTTAGCCGAATTCCACCAAATTTCACATTGATCCTTCTGCTGAAATGTGTTTGATAGTTTATTCAAATGATCATGCTCCATTGACTGTCAGGCTCATATATTCTTCTTCAAAACTAAGAACTGTTCAAATGATGATATTTTCATTAGTTGCGATGATAGGACTGGCAAAATGTTGCATAACATCTGCATGTCTGCAGTGGCTATGTCACTCAGGTGAGCGAATTGTGGCCCGTGGGCCTCTTGTTTTTTCTTGACAGGATTATGCCCCTTTTCAGAGTTCTGGCCCTTTGAAAAAATATGGATGCAATCTTGTGAGCAAAATATCTAAAAAACTATTGAAGCTAGAGGCTTGAAACTTGGTGAATAGACTGGTAGTGATGAGTAGACAACCTGATTAACTTTTGAAGAAATTTTGAAAAATACTTCTTGAGTTATGGCCCTTTGTAATTTTGGGCATTTTTACCTTGTCAGCAAAATATCTCAAAAACTGTTAGAGCTAGAGCCTTGAAACTTAGTAAATGGATTTGTAGTGATGAGTAGATGACCTGATTAGTTTTTAAAGAAATTCTGAAAAATACTTCATGAGTTATGGCCCTTTGTAATTTTGGGAATTTTTACCTTGTCAGCAAAATATCTCAAAAACCTTTAAAGCTAGAGCCTTGAAACTTGATGAATAGACTGGTAGTGATGAGTTGACAACCTGATTAACTTTCGAAGAAATTTTGAAAAATACTTCTTGAGTTATGGCCCTTTGTTATTTTGGACATTTTTACCTTGTCAGCAAAATATCTCAAAAACTGTTAGAGCCATGAAATGTGGTGAATGGATTTGTAATGATGAGTAGACAACCTGATTAACTTTTGAATAAATTTTAAAAAATACTTACTGCGTTATGGCCCTTTGTTATTTTGGACATTTTTATCTTGTCAGCAAAATATCTAAAAAACTGTTAGAGCCATGAAATGTGGTGAATGGATTTGTAATGATGAGTAGACAACCTGATTAACTTTTGAATAAATTTTAAAAAATACTTATTGAGTTATGGCCCTTTGTTATTTTGGGCGTTCTTATCTTGTCAGCAAAATATCTAAAAAACTGTTAGAGCTAGAAACTTGAAACTTGGTGAATTGATTGGTAATGATGAGAAGATGACCTGATTAACTTTTTTGTAAATTCTGAAAAATATTTCGCAAGTTATGGCCCTTTGTAAATTTAGGCATGTTTCCCTTGTCAGCTAAGTATCTAAAAAACTATTGAAGCTGGAGCCTTGAAACTTGATGAATAGCTTGGTAGCGATGAGTAGATGACCTGATTATGCCCCCAGTTTCGAATGAAATTGATGGGGCATATTATTTTGCCTTCATTTGTCCATCCGTCTGTTTGTCCGTTGTCAAGCTTTTATGTGCATGCCATATCTTAAGAACCCTGCATGCTAGGGTTTTGAAATTTTATACTTGGATTCTCAATGAAAAAATAGCTGACTCGAATTTTTTTTTTTTCTTCTTTTCTAGCATGTTTGTTTAGAGTTATGCCCCTTTGAAAAAAATCAGAATTAAATCTTGTGAGCAAGATATCTTGAAAAGTATTTTAGCTGGGTTCTTGAAATTCGATGTAGTGAGTGGGAATGATGTGTAAATTACCTGATTATATTTTGAGAGAATTCCGTGAAAATATTGATAAAGTTACGGCCCTTTGCAGTTCTGTGCATTTTAACTTCGTAATACATTAACCTATAGATAATGTGCTATTCTATTCTGTTATTCACCCCCTCCACAGAAAAAACGACCTTTCAGTCGTTATAAAGTCTTAATTCAGAAGGTCCCTTTAAACAGTTACCTGTATGACGTAGTTCCTCCCGCTGAAATGATCACGTGTCAGTTTCTTTTCTGTGGACTTTGAATGTTCAAGGATTATTATTCTGTGTTAGAAAAAATGGATTAAAATTATTCTACACGGTTAAAATTTTTATATCCTTGACTTTCTCTGGTTCTATATTCACTCCTTCTACTATCTATGTACTTATTTTCGAAATATCGATCTTAGATTTCTTGTTTTCTCAATGTTAAATGTCTTCCTTTGTTTCCGCGTCAGTCGATGCATTTCGCCCGCGGCAACTATGGCCATTTAAAAGCTAAATGGGATACACATTTATCTTGTTTAACTTGTAATTCTTGCACACGTATCTCTCTGTGTTATATTTGTAGTTCCTGGACAGAAAAAGTTTGGAACCTAGCAGAAAGAAGACGCCTTCATGCTACTAGAAAATCAGTTATGACACAGAAGAGAAAACAGAAGAAATCAAAGAAATCCAAGAAGTCCCAGTCAGACATGTCTGACAACGGGACAGTTGATGGGAGCACCGCCCCTCATAGCTTTACTGCTCGGGGCAGGACCCATCAAGGTGGCAGCCTGGCGGACTTAGAGTCTGACCGGGCACTAAGCCCACCAGTCACCAGTCAACCAGTCACCAGTCACCAGTCACCCAGTCACTGGGCAACTTATCTCCGTTCATCCAGTCACCGGTCATCCAGTCGCCAGTCAACCAGTCACCAGTCACCAGTCAACCAGGCACCAGTCAACTAGGCTCCAGTCAACCAGGCATTGGTTTACAGTCATTCGGGTATGACCTACAAACACAAATTCCGCCTGGTTATATTCCTATAAATGTGCCTGTACAAAGCAACGCTCCGTCCATAAGTAGCCATATTTCACATGGTAGTGTCCACAATCCAATGTCTTAATTCCTGGTTACGAACGTTCTGATAGACTAGAACTTCCTAATCCAGCTTCTTCCTCTAGACAGATTATTCCACTCGAACCTGATTTTTCGCAGGTCTCAGATCCGAGTGTAATGATTGAGCCTCCTAATTCAAATGATTTATCTATCTCCAGACCTTCAAGGAAGGATCAGTCAAAAAGAGAGCATAAATCTAAAAAGAGAAGAAGACATCGATCGTCCTCTTCTTCTATCTCTACTTCCAGATCAGACTCTTTGAGTTCTTCTCGGTGAAAGAAAAATTCAAAGAGATCTAAGCACTCTCATAAAAAGAGAAGAAGACGATCGATGACGCCTTCTTCTTCATCAAATTCCTCCCAATCTCAGCTTGACATTGGTAGATATACAAGGGCTCATAAATCTCCCCAGGTTGTTCAAACGCCAACTCTAATACAACCTGAGGAGACTAATTTTAGTCCAATCACTAATCAACCTATTAATAACGATCAGATTCAGCCGAATCTCACGCAACAGAACAAGGAGTCAGATTCGGAAACTGAATCCGAAGTCTGGTCATTTGATCGTGCGATTAACGAGGTCTTCCGGCTTCTTCCTCCTGAGTTATGCCCCAAAACTCAGCAGGATCAAGCTCCATTAAAACCTCTCTCTGGGATCGAACAATTAATGGAGTCTCGTTCCACTCCATTACTTGTCCTCCCACAATCCAAATTAGTACAAAATACAAAATATATTCAAAATAGACTAGAATCGGACAAATGTTCAAGAGATTGGATTTGCCCGCAAAGCTTGGTTTCGGCTCTTGCTCCGACTAAATTCTACAAGAGCCAAAACCAATATTTGCCAACTGATAATATCCCTCAATTAGAAGCAGATGCGTCGCTCCTAGACATTTCTAATAAAGGAAGAGCTTCTATTCCGCTCAAGAATCTAGAAGCATGGGAAAGGAAGGCTAGAAAACTAGTCGCTATTAATTCTCATGCTGATCTATTTTCTTCAGCTGCCTTCCTTTCATTACAACAGGAATCGATGTCGGTTGTGGCCCTTTCCAGACTTCTGGAGGCCGTAGCCAAATCGGTTAAACATGCTACTGCCATGTCTACACTTTTAACTACTGAATTATTCCAAGCTAGGAGGGACGCAGCCCTAGCTTGGTCTGAACTACTACTCGACATTTCCACATACGAGTTAAGGAACGCTCCTATTAACTCAAAATCCTTATTTGACGGCAGGATAAAAGAAATAGCTAAATCAAACTTCGAAGCTCAACAGCAAAGGTTTCTAGCTTCTACATCCATTCAGTCACAATCTCATTCTTATAAGCCTCCTTCGCAGAGCAGAGCTTTCAAGTTACCTAAATATCCTGCTAAACAAACAACATCCAGACCTAAACCTACGCAGTCGTATAGGTCCAAAAATATTCCTCCAAGCTCATCTTCTCACATTAAGAAAGATAATATCAAGAGGACTGGTAACATCCGTCAGTTCCCCTCCACTTAACCTGCCTCTTCCTCCGCAAGATTATGAAGGCCCGCCCTTTCCACTGCCTGCTCTTCCGCTCGTGGACATTCCAGTGGGAGGACGATTGGCCCATTTTGCGGAAAAATGGGAGGAAATAACAGACAACAAATGGGTCCTCTCTATCGTACGAAACGGATTCAGGATACCATTCATCAAAATTCCTCCTTTGTCATCTGTTCCGATCAGAATGAGTCAGTCCTCCTCCCCGTTTCTCAGAGAAGAGATCGAAAATCTTCTCAACAAACGGGCAGTGGAAAGGGTACAGAATCCTTGAACTCCCGGCTTTTATTCCCGGATATTCCTTGTGCCAAAAAAGAACGGAAAGTTTCGTTTAATATTAGACCTGTCTTTATTAAACCGTTACATAGAGAAACAAGCATTCAAAATGGAAACAGTCAAATCGGTAAGACAAGCGATGAGACTCAACGATTGGGCTGTCTCCATAGATTTAACAGATACATCGTCAATCCAGGAAGTATCTTCGCTTCGTACACGAAGATCAAGTATATCACTTTTCGGCCCTACCGTTCGGAATGTCCCTAAGTCCGTTAATTTTCTCGAAACTTATGGACGTTATTGCAGCTTTTCTAAGCCAACGTGCCATATCAGTTTTTCCATACTTAGACGATTGGCTGATAAAAAATCTGATTCACAACCGTCTGATTACTCAGACAAAGATTTGCATTCAAACTATTCAAAGCCTAGGTTTTCTGCCAAATCTCAAGAAGTCAGATCTCTTTCCTGCTCAGAAATTCACCTTCATAGGTATGGAATTTCTGACGCAACAAAATTTAGTCAGGGTTCCAGCGGATCGTGTACAGAACCTAATTCTAACAATCAAGAAAATAATGTCAGCAAAACATGTATCGGCACAAACTTTCCTTTCTCTTTTGGGCAAACTCAGTGCTGCAGCAGACCTTGTTCTCCTGGGCAGACTGCACTTACGTCCTCTTCAGATGTGCCTGCTGTCAGTCTGGAAACCTCATATTCTTCCTCTCGATCACCCGATCTCGATAAACGGCATGATTCGATCTCACTTACAATGGTGGATAAACCCCATTCGATTCGAGACAGGGACTTCTATCCATCCTCCAGACCCCGAATTCTTCCCGAAGTCGTTACGGATGGGGAGCTCATTTAGAGCCGACAACACTGTCCTTTCATGGTCGCTGGACAGAAAACCAATCCCAGCTCCATATCAATATGTTAGAAATGATGGCCATACGATTAGCACTGAAACAAGCCAAAACATTTATTCACCATTCTTGCATCATGATATCCACAGACAACACAACGGTGGTCTCATATATCAACAAACACGGTGGCACTCATTCCCCCAATCTTTGCGTAGAAGTTTGGAAAATACTCAATTGGTGCCTGGAACAAGACATAGTTATCAGAGTACGTCACATCCCAGGCAAATTCAACATTCTTGCAGACCGCCTCTCAAGACTAGACAAACCTATCAAGACAGAATGGGCTCTGGATCAAACAGTTGCGAATTCAGTATTCCAGATGCTCAACTTCCCAAATGTGGATCTGTTTGCGACAAGATTCAACCACAGACTCCCATTATATGTCTCTCCAGTACAAGACTACAAAGCACTAGCGATAGATGCCCTGTCCATGGACTGGAATCATCTTCATGCATATGCTTTTCCTCCTTTTATTCTGATACCTGCTGTTCTAGAGAAAATCCGACAACATCAGTGCAGAATAGTTCTCATAGCTCCGTTCTGGCCACATCTTACACTGTTAAACTTGCCTATAGGAAACTCACTAAACGAGATATCTCTTTCCTTAAAATCAAAGCTCATGAAGTTAGAGCTCTTTCCTCTTCTTGGGCTTTCTTCGACAAAGTTCCTCTCAATGATATACTTCAAGCAGCGGTTTGGAATAGTTCATCAACTTTCACCAAATTCTATCTCAGAGACATGTCTCAACAAGCACAGAATCTCCAAAGTTTGGGCCCCATTGTAGTGGCCCATTGTAGTGGCCCAAAAAGTGGTGGGGGGCCAACAGCAATCAGCTAAGGATGTGTAGACAACGTCAACAGCCCCCCTAGACCTGATGCTATACTAGAGAGGTACTAATTATATTATATCTTTATTATATATATATCTTAACCCTGGATTACTTTATCCTTGGTTAAAGGATCTTATTATTGCCTTAAGCACTAATTATGTCCTCATTATATATATATAAAAATAAATCTTTTTAATAAGCCTTAATTCAGAAGTTGGGACTAACTTATTAGGAGAAATCCTCCCTCCTATTCTACAAATTCTAGCACATTATCAAAATGTTAATGTATTACGAAGTTAAAATGAAGTTTTTTAAAAGTAAAACATATTTTAACGAGTAATACTTAACCTATAGATAAGTATTTATCGCCCCACCTCCCTTCCCTCGCTCTTTTCTCCTAATTGTGTATTGTTTTACACATAAAAGAAACTGACACGTGATCATTTTAGCGGGAGGAACTACGTCTTACAGGTAACTGTTTAAAGGGACCTTCTGAATTAAGACTTTATAACGACTGAAAGGTCGTTTTTTCTGTGGAGGGGGTGAATAACAGAATAGAATAGCACATTATCTATAGGTTAAGTATTACTCGTTAAAATATGTTTTACATTTAAAAAACTTCATTTTGATCTTGTCAGCAAGATGTCTCGAAAAGTACTTAAGCTAGGATCTTGAAATATTATATGCTGATTGGGGATGATGTGGAAATTACCTGATTTGTTTTTTAGGGAATTCCATGAAAAATTGGTGTAGTTATGGCCCTTTGTAGTTCTAGGCGTTTTGACCTTGTCAGCAAGATATCTCAAAAAGTATTTAAGCCAGAGCCGTGATATTTGGTATACTGATTGGGATTGAGGAGGAGATCACTTGATTAAATTTTGAACCAATTAAATGAAATGTTGGAATTATGGCCCTGAGCAATTTCTGGCCATTTTATGACGTTGCTTTATTGTGTATAGCATAAATTTAGAACCATGTATGCTAATGTTTTGAAATTTCATATTTTGATTCCTCATGAAAAAGTAGGTGACCCGTATTTTTTTCTTATCCCAATTATTTCCTATTTTAGAGTTATTTCCCTTTGATAAAATAACATTGAAATCATATATTTGTACTGTTGTTACCGTCATGGGCAAGCAGTGTTGGAGACAAGCAGTGTTGAGTCAGGCAGTTGGGGGCATAGTGTTTTACAAACACCAGCTCTAGTTCCTGAAGGAAAACATGTTGTGGATACTCATTAGAAGTGCCTCAGCAAGGCATTTCTAATGAGTATCCGCAACATTAATTTCTTTCATCAAGAAATAAGAAAAAAATATTTAACTGGATAGTCCTCTTATCTGTAGCTAAGAAAAATTCCAGGTTGTTTTTACTTCAGACTAGTTGCTCCACTGTTGAAAATGATGTTTACATTGATTCACTATGGAAACAACCGCGAGAGTTTGAAGTAATAGCCTACCCACCATTCATGTCCTCCGAGGTACTTCCTTTCATTAAATCAGCATAAGTGAGAGGGGATCAATACATTTGTAGACAACTCAAATAATTCCAAACAGAGAGATTTAGAAAAACGAAATACTGCATTAGGATATAGGAATGACTTTTGAATTTTGTGAAGGAATCCTACGAGAACTTCACAAATGTTGATGTCACAGCACATTTATGACGTCATCTATATTGTATTTTGTCAGAAATGGGGAACCATGTTCTTAGCGAGCAGTGCTTTATCATCAAATTCTTAGCTAAGCTCGGAAAGTGTTTCAATGAAATTCACAAGTATTTGCAGAAAGTTTATGGGGACAAGTGCCTATCAAGACCTCCTGTTTACAAGTGGATTAGTTGTTTCAGCAAAGGTAGAGAGACAGTCAAAGATAACTCCTTCCTTGTCAAATGGAGACCACTTCAACAGAAAAAAGAATTTGCCTCCTTAATATGAGAATGCCTTCTTGAAGGAGACTACTATTAAAGAAAGGAATTTGCTTCAATTCATTAGAATACAGTAGAACTTCAGTGGCTCGAACCCTGATGGCGCGTTTACCATGGACGAGTTGAACACGTCCTTGAGTCCGCAGGGATTTCCTCCAAATACAATATACGGATAATTTAGGGAGATTTTCTTCTTTTATCTTGTAAATGTATACTGTGTGTACACATTAGAATTGCCTCTTTGAGGCAATTCTAATGAGTACACATAACATACATTTAAAATATAGAACACCGAAAAGATATCCAACAATTATTTCCATTGTGCCTCCTGGTGTGGCACTAATAGTAACCTTCCGAGGCTCGAACTACCGCTGTCCAACACGAAAACATGCCTATATACTTTTGACCCCCTAAAACCCCACTTTTATGTAGTAAAACTGGGGTTTACAGGGGTATACATTATTTTTCGTATTTTGTTAAAAAACATAGATTGTGGGTGCTCATTAGAACAGCCTCACAGAGGCGGTTCTAACGAGTACTCACAATCTATGTTTTGAGCAGAAATATGAAAAATATCAGAATTTTTTATCTGAAATGTTTCCTTTTTTGGTTGTAAAATTTTCAATATATTTGAATAGGCCTGTTTTCGTAATGCTCGAACACATTTTCATGGTCCCAAAGGGGTTCGAGCCGTCAAAGTTTGACTGTAGTTTCAGTGTGCAGAAATAATCCTGCTAAACCCGTAAAGCACTAATCTCAACTGCAGCAGACGACATTTTGATTTGTGTGAGTCTGTGTTTTTTAGAGAAAATAGATGACATTTCATGTGAATCTTCTAGCAGATGATTCACATGAATTGTAGAGTAAGATGAAAGTTTAGTGCTATAATAGTGCTTTAAGGGTTAAATAAAGTCAGCAAATTTTGCTTTATCGAGAATTGTTCATACAAAGTTGTTTATTGAAAGTAGGAATGATAAATTTTGACCAGTTGATGTTTCATTTCAGACTCGCCCCATGCCTGACACTGTTTCTCAGTTCGCAAAAGGATATGAGGACTATCTACAATGCCCTCTGCAGCCATTAATGGACAACCTCGAATCACAGACATATGAAATATTTGAAAAGGATCCCATAAAATACTCACAATATCAAAAGGTATGGAAATGTTTTACTTTAGGAAAACAGATACACCTGAAAGGTTCTGCCCTCTTTTTGCAAATGGAGAAATTTTTGCAGACAGAAGTTGTCTCCCTTGTATTAGAAACCATTCAGAAGTAGGGGCTGGCTCTTAACCCGTTTTAGTCTGGAGCCCCCAAAAGGGTAATTGGTAAATAGTGCAGACCCAGATCAGACGTTGCATAATGTGGCGTCTGATCAGGGTCTCCACTGTTTGCAAATAGTTTAACCATTTTTCTCTAAGAATATCTAAACAATGGATGCAAGTGTTTTCATATCAGTTATTTCCTTTGAATATATTTGGATATTTCCCCATTTCCCCGCAAAAGATGAACTGCCAAAAGAATCGGGACCTATTAGAATTGGCAAATAGCAAGGCCAAGACCTGTGTGTATGTGAGAGTGTGTATATGTGGGTGGGACGGATGGGGGTGGGGATGAAGGGACCAGATCCTACCTATGACTTTGAACTTTGTTTTTCTGGCCCACAGTTATGGACCTTGATCTCCGCAACAGTTACAAGACACATAAGAGAATTATCTCCCTCCAATCTGAACCATGAGCATTCTTCTGCTTACTGATGCTCTAGTTGCAGTTTGCTCATTGCTAAGGGATTTGGGGACCAAACAGGCTGATAGCTTGAGCATACCCATCGCGAAACCACACCTACATAATTTTGACACCTTTAAACCCCATTTCTATACACTATAACGGGGTTTACAGCCTAAATTACAGGGTATACATTATTTTTCCTGTTTTGTGAAAAAACATAGATTGCTAGTACATGAGGCAGTTCTAACAAGTACCCACAATCTATGTTTTGAGAAAATATGAAAAATATCAGAATTTTTAATCTGATAATTTTCTTTTTTTGGTTGTAAGATTTTCAGTATACAGTCAAACTTGTCTTAATGGCCATCTGTATTAATCACTAACTGCTTTTAAAGGCCACTATTTCAGATCAACAAAGGCAAAGATGTGGAAATTACCTGTATTAAGTAAGTTTTTTGGCTTTCCAATAGGTGCTTGCTTAACACAGGTTTGACTGTATTTGAATAGGAGTGTTTTCGTAATGTAAATACTAAAACTAGTAAGCAGATTCTCACCAAATTTGCAAAGGTATATCATTGGGACTAGATGAGGAACTGTTTAGGTTTGGGTGACCTTGACCTAGTTTTATGGTTGCTGCTGGACTAAAATTGTCAGATTTAAGCAACTGTGTACTTTAACTGTGAAGTCAGAGGAGCACTTGTGTTTTCTCTGAAAACACTTTTTTTTTTTTTTTTTTTTTAATATTTTTCTTTTTTTTACCAGGGAAACAGTTTGCATAAAATGGCAAACTCTATTTTCTTGGAAATAAGAAATTGTCCTATTCCATAGAAAGTAGGGTTTTACATTTATTTAGGAGACCATTTACTTGAAATGTAAAACTGATTTCTTGGAAAAACAAGAAACAGGTCATCAGTTTGTTATGTACTGATTTTGCCCAGAAAGTACAGTAAATCCTCATTACAACGACAGCATTTATTCCCAAAGACGTTGCCATTAAAATGAATACGCTGTTGTACAGTATACTTAATGAGCAGGCTGATATGTAAGAAAGGTCTTGTTTTGTTCTTATTTCCTCATAGAACATATATTTTGGATATTTGTTAGAATTGCCTCAGTGAGGCAATTCTAACAAATATCCAAAACGTATGTTTCTTTAAAGTATCAAATGCAATATTCTTGCAAAGTTTGTGACTTATTGTTACTCCTTTAGCAAAGGTTTTGTGACAGTCAAATTGTCATTATAACGAATTTTGTAGTTGTATTGAGTGTTGGTATAAAGAGGGTTGTCTGTAGTAAATATTATTATTTAAATATTTTTGTAGGCTGTGTACTATGCATTGTTAGACAAAATTAAAGCAGATGAAAAGGATACAAAGTCTGTGTAAGTATATCATTTTGTGTTGGAATTTTAATGAAGAGGTGCCGGCCTCGGTGGCTCAGTTGGATACGCCGTCCGACTGGAGACCAGGAGGTCGCGGGTTCAACCCCCGCCGAGGTCGGCAATATTCTTTCGTGGAGATGATCATGAAATATTTTCTACGGTCATTCTCTCTCTTCCGCTGATTCAAGAAGGGCAGTTGTCAGTTTCTGGTGAAAGAATGTGCACAATACTGGTTAACCGCTTAGAGGACTAAGCCTGCCCAGTAAACGTGTGGTTAGGTAAACTGACCGCGCTCGACATGACCCCATTGGGTTGACTGGGCCGTAAAACCTCAACACAAACAATTTAATGAAGAGGTATGTAAATCAATACAGTAGAATAGAACTCTTGCTTTTTAGAGTAGACCTCTTTTTCAGAAGGGAGCAAAACGGTTTTTGACAGAGTCACAGTTTCTTAAAGTATAAGTTCTCATTAATTGCCTCAGTTTTATGAGCCTAAATACAAGACAGTACCTAGTTAATACATGTGTGCCCATGAAGACTAGGATCAACCTGCTTATCCATTCAGTCTGATCAACCTGCTTATCCTTCTTCAGAAGCCAACTGATCTGGATCAACACTATTTCAAAGGCAGGGTATATCCGGGTTCAGCAGGACAAGGGTTAATAGCCTTCCATTATTAGCCTTCCGGCCTCTGCATTTGACTAAATAATGTTAAAAAGGAGGTAAAACACCAAATTTTATCATCACAATCTCCCTGTTTCAGATGTTACTGGCGCCAGCCTGGGTGGCTTATGTGCGTCCGACTGGAGACCAGGAGGTCGCGGGTTCGACCCCCGCTGAGGTCAGCAACATTCTTTTGTGGAGATTGCTCATGAAATATTTTCAACGGTCATTCTCTCCCTTCCACTGATTCAAGAAGGGCAGTTGTCAGTTTCTGGCCAAAGAATGCACAATACTGGTTAATCGCTTTGAGGACTAAGCCTGCCCAGTAAACATGGTTAGGTAAACTTGACCATGCTCAACATGACCCCATTGGGTTGACTGGGCCATAAAACCTCAACACAAACAAACAAACAAATGTTACTGGTATTTACTGGCATTGTTTACGGAAACAAAGGCTGAAAATTTCAGGGTTCTGATGGTGGTAGGGGCAGGAAGAGGCCCCTTGGTTAGAGCATCCATTGCCGCTTCCAGACAGGCAGATAGGACCATACGTAAAATCTATGCAGTTGAGAAAAATCCAAATGCAGTTGTTACGTAAGTAGAAACATATTTCTTAAACAGGTTTTAGTCTTGAAATCCCAAAAGTTAAATTGGCAAACAGTGTAGACTTAGATCTGACATTGCAGGCCTCGGTGGCTCAGTTGGATGCGCTGTCCGACTGGAGACCAGGAGGTCGCGGTTTCAACCCCCGCCGAGGTCGGCAACATTCTTTCGTGGAGATTGATCATGAAATATTTTCTACGGTCATTCTCTCCCTTCCGCTGATTCAAGAAGAGTAGTTGTCAGTTTCTGGCGAAAGAATGTGCACAATACTGGTTAACCGCTTAGAGGACTAAGCCTGCCCAGTAAACGTGTGGTTAGGTAAACTGACCGCGCTCGACATGACCCCATTGGGTTGACTGGGCCGTAAAACCTCAACACAAACAACACAAAGACATTGCAGAATGTAGCATCCTACCAGAGTCTACACTGTTGGCATTAACTACAGGAATTTCTATAAAACATAGTAATAAACCAGACATCCTGCTATTTGAATTGACTGGTCTAGAGAGTTGTGATAAAAGAGTCCACTCAGTGTACATGGGTTAACATTAGATTTGTTTTTGTTCTTAATCAGTGCCACTGATCTTTTGAAAGAGTGTATACCCTCATCAGACAACTCTGACTACTGCATCTGATTGAGGTCTGCATTGTTTATCATAAAATTGGCAATGTAGAACAACAGGAGTAGTTACAGGCTCCATATCCCTAAAAAAAAGACATTTATTGTCCAAGAAAGGGTTAATAAATTGATATATGGTATTGATACAATCATAGAATGGGGCACCAGACAGCCTGTAAAATCTTAGTCTCTCGTTCTTGAAATGAAATGATATGTTATCATATCTCTGAATTAATGTTGCCAACATTAATTTAGAGATACAATAAAAAATCATTTCATTTTAAATCCTGTTCAAAAACTAGAGACTAAGTGAAATTTTACAGGCTGTCAGATGCCACATTTTATGATTGTATAAATACTATACATCAATTTATTAAGTCTTTCTTGGATAAAAAAATGTATATTTTTGAGGAATATGGAGCCTTTAAGGCATTTTCTGTGTAACATCCCTTAACCCTTGTCCTGCTGAACCCGGATATACCCTGCCTTTGCAAACAGTGTAGATCTAGATCAGTTGGCTTCTGAAGAAGCCAACTGATCTGGATCTCCACTGTTTGCCATTAAGTATGTGAATTTATAGCAATAATCCGGGTCAAGTTATCTGATTTGCAGAAAATTAAAAGTGGGTGTGGCATCTTAATTTATTCAGCAGGACAAGGGTTAAAATGGATATTAGACCCTTCAGACTCGATTGAGCCTTGCATCAGTGGCTTAACCCTTAACACTCTCTGGGCAATTCATCAGACAACAAGTTGATTTTGTTTTCATATTTTTCGCAGAAACAGACTTTGACATTTCATGCAAATTTTCTCCATTTAATATTTTATTTATTTATTTTTCCAAGAAAACAGGATATGACATCTCTCCATTGGAGATTATTTGCATGAAATGTCGAATCCTGTTTTCTGGGAAAAAAAAATATTTCAAGCTGTGTCTGCTAAAAATTTTATCCAGAGTGTCAAGTCACCTGTGAAGGAGAATGGATACTTTTCTGGGGGAGGCAACTCATATCCATATTGTTTCGGCTCTCTTGAAGTCTTTGGAAAAAAGGTCTACTCTATAAAAGGAAAGAATTTGCTGTTAAGGGGAGCAAACTCACTCCTTTTGGAGCAGACCCTTTTTCAAAAGAGGCTTGATGTGCAGGAAAGCAAACAGGGACTCACAAAAGTGCTCCCTTGAATCTGAACGATTTCCCCATAGTTGCACAGTTTGCTTGATAAGGATGGTAAAATTATAAATCAGTCCATATCAACTACAGTAAGTTTATTGGTAACTCTGATACAGTCAGGACATCATTACTATGACACCTATGGCATCATACTTAAAAATGTAGACTCTAATTTAAGTATAGAACAAAGAGTAACTTCCCTTAGGCCTGGACAGTGTGCTTGCATTTAACAAAGAGATTGCTAAATATTGAAAAGAATGAATTTGTTAACCCTTGTAATGCTGAATAAATTAAGATGCCAAGCTCACTTCTAATTTTCAGCCAATCAGATCACATGATCTGGTTGTTGATAAAAATTCATATACTTAATCACAAGCAGTGCAGATCCAGATCAGTTGGCTTCTTCAGAAGCCAACTGATCTGGATATACACTGTTTGTGAAGGCAGGGCATATCCGGGTTTAGCAGGACAAGGGTTAAAAAATAAAGTTCATACTGAATTAACACTCATATAGTCCTATAAGAATCTCTGTTTACAGGCTACAGAATCTTCAAGATGAGATGTGGGGTGAGCTGGTTGAAGTTGTGTCCTGTGATATGAGGGAATGGAGAGCCCCAGAAAAGGCAGATATCTTAGTCAGTGAACTGCTTGGTTCATTTGGTGACAATGAGTTGTCACCTGAATGTCTTGATGGTGCTCAGAGATTTCTGAATGGTATGTTGCTGATTCTTTGCAAACTACAGCAATACTGGGCCTGACGTGACCTAAACAATATTGACTAGGCTGAAAACTCCTAATCAAATCAAATCAAATTAAAAAAATCATCAAATACTGCTACTCAAGTCTTAATAACCCTTGTCCTGCTGAACCCAGATATATACCGTTTTGCAAACAGTGTAGTTCCAGATCAGTTGGCTTCTGAAGAAGCCAACTGATCTGGATCTGCACTGTTTGCCATCAAGTATGCAAATTTATAGCAACAATCTGGATCAAGTAACCTTGTTGGCGTGAAAATTAGAAGTGGGCGTGGCATCTGAATTTATTCAGCAGGACGAGGGTTAGCAGTTTGTCTGGACATGGCTTATATGCTGTGTGCATAGACTTAGTTTGACCCAGACATAAATGGTTTCTTTGCACTGAGCCAGCCTCGGTGGCTCAGTGGGATGCGCCGTCCGACTGGAGACCAGGAGGTCGCGGGTTCAACCCCCGCCGAGGTCGGCAACATTCTTTCGTGGAGATTGATCATGAAATATTTTCTACGGTCATTCTTTCCCTTCCGCTGATTCAAGAAGGGCAGTTGTCAGTTTCTGGCGAAAGAATGTGCACAGTACTGGTTAACCGCTTAGAGGACTATGCCTGCCCAGTAAAAGTGTGGTTAGGTAAAATGACCGCACTCGACATGACCCATTGGGTTGACTGGGCCGTAAAACCTCAACACAAACAAATTCTTTGCACTGAGATCAGGTTTGCATATCATTCCAGCATTCATGCATCATAAACCATCACCATACAGCTTAACCCACTTATGCAAATAGAATCTTCTACCTTACAGCTTGGGAAGGTTCATTTCTGGTTTTGGGGTGTCTGTAGTTTATTTCATTTTTTTTTGTCAGAAATACCTGTATTTCATGCAAACAGTGTAGGCCCTGATCAAAGTGCTAAAGGTCCCTTTTCAGCATCAGTCACAGAATTTGAACTCAACCACTTTATTCTGAGTCAGACTTTCAGTCTGTAAGAAAGAAAGAAAGAAAGAAGGAATAGCAAGAAACTTTAAAGTGCCAGTTCATTGTACTTTCACTATGATGCAAGAAGCAGAAAGGCTTCACTCAATTTCAAGAAGTATTTGTTGGATGTAAAATGCAACTCCAGTGCACTTGCATATGTAACGCGGCGTCTGATTGGATACCGTCAAAAATTTGCGATGGTATATTCTGCAATATACTTTCAGAAATTCGACATCATCATGTAATGTCGCTTCTCATTGGCTGGCATTTGGTTTTACACAGCTCACAGCACTTGTCACTTTGTGCAAACAGTACATTTTTTCAACAGAAAAAATGAAAAACTGCATTAGAATGGGGATAACTGCATTCAAATTTGTCATTTGGGGTGGTAAATCGGCAGTTTTAGGGTCGCAAATTACGTTTTACGGCTCTGCTGACGTGTCGCGGTAAAAGGAAATTTCAGACCATAAAACCGCCGATTTACCTCCCCCAATGAATGCAGTTATCCCCTTATTGTAATCTCAGTACCAGTTTCAAAAATGAATGAGAACAGAAAAATTTTACTATATTATCAAATTTTGGCAGTGTCTGTCTTAATGTGCTTTATGATCCAATCTTTCTCATTTGCCCTGTATTATATGGTGAAAATGTTTTTGCCTAGTTCTAGATAAGTGATATGCAGATTACATACATTTTGGGTACTCTTTAGATGTGCTGCTTTAGAGGCATTTCTAATGAGTACCCACAACATATGTTTTTGTGGAGAAATGAGAAACTTTTCAGTGTTTTTTGGTTAATGAATTGTTGCCTGGAGACCCCTAAAAGGGTAACTGGCAAACAGTGCAGATCCAGATCAGATGCCACAGAACTCGGCGTCTGATCAGGGTTTCCACTGTTTGCAAATTGTTACTATTTTTATCGGACCTGCTTGTAGCAGGGTGCGATATAGGCGTCCGATTTTCCGTCCGTCCGTCCGTCCGTCCGTCCGTCCGTCCGTCCGTCCGTCCGTCCGTCCGTCCGTCCGTCCGTCCGTCCGTCCGTCCGTCCGTCCGTCCGTCCGTCCGTCCGTCCGTCCGTCCGTCCGTCCGTCCGTCCGTCCGTCCGTCCGTCCGTCCGTCCGTCCGTCCGTCCGTCCGTCCGTCCGTCCGTCCGTCCGTCCGTCCGTCCGTCCGTCCGTCCGTCCGTCCGTCCGTCCGTCCGTCCGTCCGTCCGTCCGTCCGTCCGTCCGTCCGTCCGTCCGTCCGTCCGTCCGTCCGTCCGTCCGTCCGTCCGTCCGTCCACATTTATGTCGACGTTCGACATTTATGTCAAAGTTAGTATTCTAATCAACTACAAGACTAAACAACCATCAAACCTTGCATGAAACATCTCCCTGACCTCCTGACTTTGCAACATAGGTGTCTGCTTTTCCGTTTGTCTGTCCATTCGTCCGTCCGTCTGTCAACATTTATGTCGACGTTCGACATTTATGTCAAAGTTAGTATTTTAATCAACTACAAGACTAAACAACCATCAAACCTTGCATGAAACATCTCCCTGACCTCCTGACTTTGCGACATAGGTGCCCACTTTTCCATTCGTCTGTCTGTTCGTCTGTCTGTCTGTCTGTCCATCCGTCTCTTAACAGTTCTGTTATGTTGAAGTTCGACATTTATGTCAAAGTTAGTATTCTAATCAACTACAAGACTAAACAACCATCAAACCTTGTATGAAATATCTCCCTGACCTCCTGACTTTGCGACATAGGTGCCCGCTTTTCCATTTGTCTGTTCGTCCGTCCGTCTGTCTCTTAACAGTTCTGTTATGTCGAAGTTCGACATTTACGTCAAAGTTAGTATTCTAATCAACTACAATTCTACAACAACCATCATACCTTGCATGACACATCTCCCTGACCTCGTGACTTGGCAGATATGTTGATCCAGTGACCTTGACCTATATTTTGCACTCCATTGACTTTGACACAATTTACGTTGACGTTCCAGATCTTCTCAACTATAAGGCGTACAACTACCAAACCTTGCATAGTGCTTCTCCTAGAGGTACAGACTTGGCAGGTACCTTGACCCGGTGACCTTGACCTATATTTTGCGCTCCAGTGACTTTGACATATCTTGCGTCGACATTCAATATCTCCTCAACTATAAGGCCTACAACCATCAAACCTTGCAAAGTGCTTCTCCTCAATGTACTGACTTAGCAGATACCTTGACCTGGTGACCTTGACCTATATTTTGGCAGCAGTGACTTTAACATAATTTACGTCAACGTTCCAGATCTCCTCAAGTGTAAGACCTCTAGCTACCAAACCTTGCATAGTGCTTCTCCAATATGTACTGACTTGGCAGGTATCTTGACCCGGTGACCTTGACCTATATTTTGCGCTCCGGTGCCTTTTACACATTTTACGTCAACGTTCAATATCTCCTCAACTATAAGGCCTACAACCATCAAACCTTGCATAGTGCTTCTCCTCAATGTACAGACTCTGCAGGTACCTTGACTGGGTGACCTTGACCTATATTTCATGCTCCATTGACATTTACACCGTGTACGTCATCCTTCCATATGTCCTCAACTGTAAGGCCTTCAACCACCAAACCTTATATAGCACTTCTTCTCGATGTACTGACTCGACAGGTACCTTGACCTGGTGACCTTGACCTATATTGTGCACTCCAGTGACTTTGACACATTTTATATTGATGTTCGGGATCTCCTCAAATATAAGACCTACAACCACTAAACCTTGCATAGTGCTTCACCTCACTGCACTGGCTTGGCAGGTACCTTGACCCAGTGACCTTGACCTATATTTGACAAATTTTAGGTTGATGTTTGATAACTCCTCAACTATAAGGCCTACAACCACCATACCTTGCATTGTGCTTCTCCTTGATGTACTGAATTAGCAGGTACCTTGACCCGTGACCTTGACCTAAATTTCATGCTCCAGTGATTTTTACACATTTTACGTCAATGTTCCATTATCATTTGGCTGTATGATACGAAAAGTCAGTGCTGAAGATATAGCCATTAGAGGGAATGGGACTGGCCTGGAATATATGTGCCCCACTTGGCACTTTGTCTACATTTTTTTCAACCCAGTTTTCCAAGTAAGCACTGCTAAGAATGAAGTAAACTTATTTAATAACCACATTCTGATTGTGGCTCCTGTGACTTTTGCGCCAGCAGGTGCGATGACGCCTTCCGCGGAATTCTTGTTCTTAAGGAATATTTAAATCTCATAGTTGGACGTACCCAAAATTGAAATTTGACTCATCCAATATAAAGTGCATGGGGAGTCTGTTCATCTGCAATGGGTTAAAAAAAGGCTTATTTAGAGCTGTAGCTAAGGAGTATATGATTTACATAGATGTATTATCGTAATGTGTTTATTTCTAGATGATGGTGTGAGTATACCCTGTGAATATACCTCATACTTAGCTCCCCTTCAGTCGTCAAAGTTATACAACGAAGTCAGAGCTACCAAAGATAAGGACAAACCATTAGAGGTAAATATTTGTTCAGAACTTAGCTAAGGGTAAACACTCAAAAGACCTTCTGAAAATATATTTTTGCAGAGTTGCAGATAGCTTTATATTTAAGGCTGGCTAATCAGAGCTGAAAAGATAATCAGTTATCAGTACTGCCTTTGTGATTGATAATCAATTAATAACCACTGAATATTTGGTCATAATTTTACCCTCCTGTCTGAGCATAACCTTACCATGTGTTATACTTTACTGTATATATTTGGTCAGTCAGGCCTGAGCAAACAGTGTAGACCCAGAAGAGACACTGCAAATGCGGCATCTCATGAGTCTACACTGTTTGCCACTCATCCAACTATTTTAGACACATCATTGGGTAGTAAATTGTTCTTACTCAGGTAAATTATGGCAAGATGTCTGAATACTAAAGGTAAATACGGTAAAGTAACACACAAAAACAAATGATCGATTATTCGCAAATCCGAAACGATAATCATTTTTGTAGATTTTATCGATCAATTAACCCTTGTCATGCTGAACCCAGATATACCCTGCCTTTGCAAACAATGTAGATCCAGACCAGTTGGCTTCTGAAGAAGCCAACTGATCTGGATCTGCACTGTTTGCCATTAAGTATGTGAATTTATAGCAATAATCCGGATCAAGCAATCTGATTGGCTGATAATTAGAAATGGGTGTGGCATCTTAATTTATTCAGCAGCACAAGGGCTAATAGATAATCTGATTAATTGTGTTAGCCTTATTTATATTTGTAAGAGACTTTCTTACCATAGCTCCAGATAAGGAGAGTACACAGAACATTATTTGAGCCAGTGCACAACAAAACCTACAATAAGATGTGTGACCAGCAAAGACACAGATTAGTCTGTACATTGACTCAGTGTTACAAGGGTTCTCATTCTTCCTTTATGGATACCAAGGAGGCTGTAGAAGGCATATGCGATCAGCAAAGACTCTGATCAGACTGCGGGAATGCACAGGCTGATCTTAGTCTTAGCTGGTCGCACAAGTCTTATTGTAGGTTTTGTTGTGCACTGGCTTATGTTATTTCTCCATGAAAATGTATGTTTGTGGGACTCATTAGTAGCGCGTTGGCAAGGCCCTTCTAGTGAGTTTCACAACCTGTTTTCATAGAAAAATATTAAAATCAGTCTGTACTAACTGCTTCTAATGAGTACCCACAACATATGTTTTTCATGGAGATAAGAAAAATTTTATGTGGATACTCCCTCTTATCTGATGGTACAGTAGACTCCCGTTATCTCAAATTCCAAGGGACTCTATGAAACACTTCGAGATATCCGTACCTTGACATATCAGATTTGCAGAATTGAGGAAAAAATAATTCGAACAATCACATTTAACAAATATATATGTAACTGGACTCTTGAAGTTAGAGATATATTGAAAATATTGTGGAAAAGAGAAATTGCTCTCTTTTCCACAATATTTTTTACCTGTTGTTAGATTTTCATGTTTAGACAGGGACCAGATTTTCACTTCGAGGTTATTTGAGATAAGCGAGGTCGAGATAAGGAGAGTCAAGTGTATGTTCTTTGTTACTTTCTGTTTGTTTTCCTGTATACCCTTCCCCCCTCTGAAAGAAAAGGAAAAAATTTACTTCCAATGTAATCATATTCTTTTTCTTTAGAGTAGACCTGTTTTAGAATGGGACATAAATAATTTTGACAGTTTCTTCACGTGAGAAGTGTACTCATGCCCCTTTAGAAGCATCCACGTGGCCGAGTTGTTTGCTCTTCTGACTTTGGATCACAAGGTCGCAGGTTCAAATCCTGCTAGAGGAGTAATTCAGTTCATTACTGTATGGCTTTTCATTGCACAGAGCTTTTCATTATCACATATGCCTAGATAAGAGTGGGTATCGGGTTAATATTTTTCTTATTTCTCCACGAAAACATATGTTGTGGGTACTCATTAGAAGTGCCTCGGCGAGGCACTTCTAATGAGTTCCCACAACATATGTTTTCGTGGAGAAATAAGAAAAATATCAATAGTTTTGGATTGAAGAAAGCGTCTTAACTAGAGCTATGTATATCATCCTTCAATCGTCTTGATATGACTTAAATAATGTTGAAAGGGATGTAAAACACCAGACCATTACCATCAACCCATTCAGCTTAATTACTTACATGCTTGATAAAAATTTTAGCAGATAAATTTTTAATTTTTTTAAATAGTTTTATTATTTTTCCAGAAAAAAGGATTTGATATTTCATGCAGATGATTCACATATAATTTCAAGCTGTTTTTTCTTAGGAGAAAAAAAAATGAATGTTACCTGCTCCTGTTTTGATAATGGCAGGATTAACCCTGGTCTTGCTGAACATGGACATGACAGGCCTTTGCAAACAGTGTAGCACCAGATCAGTTAGCTTCTTCAGAAGCCAACTGATCTGCATCTACTCTGTCATTAAGTACATGTATGTGAATTTGTACCAACAACATAGATCGAATAACCTGATTGGCTGACATTTAGAATAAGGCGTGCCATCTTAATGTATTCAGCATGACAAGGGTTGAACATTTATTGTTGTTATATGCATTGAGGTCCCATTAGATATTACAAAATATTGCTTTTTAGCTCACCTTGGCTGAAAGCTGCAGGGTAGCTTTTAGGATGGTAGACCTTCCGTTGTCTGTCTGTCATCCGTCAACACCTTGACCAGTTATATCTCCACAGTCTGCATCTGATCTCAATCTTTTCTCATTTTTGTCATGTTTCTGGAGGAGCATCAGTGACATAAGCTTTTCATGAAAATCCAATGAAAACCTTGGTTGCTATGGCAACCACAAGGTCCCATAGACTGTCAATGAGAAAATGTTTGTCATCACCATAACTCCTTCAGTTTTGACCAGATGTTCCTGAAACTTGCAGATAAGGTGGACATATCTAAAATCTTTGATGAGTTAAAAAAAAAACTGGCCAGATTAGATCATTAGGCTAGAGTTACATCATCTTAATTGCTGAAAAGTCCTCAGTTAGACTTTTGTGATCAGCATAACTTGTTCAGTTTTAATGGATGAATCTTCCTGAAACTTGCAGCTATGGTGGACATGGATGAAGTCTCAGATGGGTTCGAAATTGGCCAGATAGGCTCATTAATCTTACAGCTCACTTTGATTACTGAAAAAAGCCTCTGTTTGACTTTGTCATCAACATAACTACTTCAGTTTTGTTCGGATCCTGAAACTTGCAGATAAGATGGATATGAATGAACTTTTGGGATGAGTTCGAAACCTGGCCAGATCAGAGCATTAATCTTAGAATTACATCTCCTTGATTGTTGAAAAAGCCTCTGTTAGACTTTGTCATCAGTTACATCCCCTTGATTGCTGCAAAAGTCTCTGTTAGACTATGTCATCAGCATAATGTGTTCAGTTATGCTCAGATCTTCCTGAAACTTGCAGGTAAGATGAACATACTTAGATGAAGGTTTGGACAATTTTGAAAACTGGCCAAAGCAGATTATTAATCTTAGAGTTACATCCCCTTGATTGCTAAAAAAGCCTTTGTTTGACTTTATCATCAACATAAATAGTTCAGTTTTGATCAGATTATCCTGAAACTTTCAGTTAAGGTGTACATAGATGAAGTTTTGGGTGAATTCGAAAGCTGTTTGGATCAGATTATTTATTTTAGAGTTACAGCCACTTGATTGCTGAAAAACACCTATTTTCAACTTTATCATCAGCAGAACTCCTTCAGTTTTGATCAGATCTTCCTGAACCTTACATATAAGATCTGGATGAATCTTGGTGGAAAATTAGACTTTGAAGTGGTACAGTGCATTATTGTTTCGAGGTTACAGTACACCAAATTTTGATGAGACATTACCCTTTAAAGATTGTTCAGATATGACTATTTCTGGTGAACACCTCCAACAGTTTTCCTTTGATCAGGTTGTAAACATGGTGGACACTAAACCATGAAGTAGTAAAGCTAATCTCTAAAAAATAGTGAAACTTTATCGCTATTTTTTAAAGATTTTTCAGACATGACTTGGTTTCTGAATAACTCTTCCAACAGTTTTCATTAAATGAGGTTATGAGTGTTACAGCGCATATAGTTTTGAGCTGACAATACACCAAATTTTAGTACAGTCATTATTCTTTAAAGTTTGTTCAGATAGGACTATTTCTGGCTAATTCGTACAGTTTTCATTGGACAATTTTGAGGGTACAGTACACTAAATTTTGATAGGGTTATTATTCTTTAAAGATAGTTTACATGACTTCATTGCAGGCCAACTCCTTCAACAGATTTCATCTATCAGGCAGAAAGTTATTGGATAGTAAGACCATGAGATGGAGTAGCGTATTTTCTTTTGAGGTCACAGTACACCAAACATTAAGAACATTATAACTCTTAAAGTATATGAAAAAAAAGGTTTGAAAAACTACACAATCCCATGCATAGAGTTATGTCCCTTGATCTTTAAAGGCACATATAATAAAGCTTGTTTGCTGCACAGCTCCATCCATTTCAGTTGGATCTTCCTTAACTTGCAGATGAGGGGGACAGTGTTGTTAAGAGTAGATTAATGAATGTTGTTGACATTGAGTGAGGGTGACCTACTTTTCAGCGCAAGTGAGCATTAAGGATCACCATGGTCCTCTTGTGTTTCTTTCAGATGAATTTTGAAATGCCATATGTTGTACGACTTCATAACTGTCAGATCCTAGCAGACCCCAAGAAAGTTTTTCATTTTAAACACCCAAACAGAGGTAGGTAAACAATAGGGACAATATGTCCAGGTTATAGTGCATTTTTATACGCCTGTTTGAAAAACGGGACGTATTATGTTACGGGGTATGGCGTCCGTCCGTAAACTTTTTCGTTTCCAGCTAACTCCTCCAGTTTACATCAGATCAAGCTGAAACTTGGTATATAGTTAGACCATGATGTGGCGCAGCGCATATTGTTTCGAGGTTACAGTCCACCAAGTGTTTTCAGAGTTATGCCCCTTTGAAAATTTCTTTAAACTTTTCATTTCCTTTTAACTCCTCCTACATTTTACATCTGATCAAGCTGAAACTTCATATATAGTTAGACCATGATGTGGAGCAGCGCATATTGTTTCGAGGTTACAGTCCACCAAATATTAGCAGAGTTACGCCCCTTTGAAAATTTCAGTAGACTTTTCGTTTACGGCTAACTCCTACAGTTTACATCCGATCAAGCTGGAACTTGGTATATAGTTAGACCATGATGGGGCACAGCGCATATTGTTTCAAGGTTACAGTCCACCAAATGTTTGCAGAGTTATGCCCCGTAGAAAATTTCTGTAAACTTTTCATTTCCGGATAACTCCTCCTACATTTTACATCCGATCAAGCTGAAACTTCATATATAGTTAGACCATGATGTGGAGCAGCGCATATTGTTTTGAGATTACAGTCCACCAA
The DNA here is from genome assembly GCA_964016985.1 of Anodontia alba. Taxonomy (NCBI): domain Eukaryota; kingdom Metazoa; phylum Mollusca; class Bivalvia; order Lucinida; family Lucinidae; genus Anodontia; species Anodontia alba. The sequence continues at coordinate 29,926,317 of OZ024827.1, forward strand.
ATATTAGCAGAGTTATGCCCTTTTGGAAATTTCAGTAGACTTTTCGTTTCTGGCTAACTCTTCCTATAGTTTACATCCGATCAAGTGAAACTTGATTTGTAGTTAGACCATGATGTGGAGCAGCGCATATTGTTTCAAGGTTACAGTCCTCCAAATATTAGCAGAGTTATACCCCTTTGAAAATTTCTATTAATTTTTCGTTTCTGGCTAAATCCTCCTACAGTTTACATCCAATCAAGCTGAAACTTCATGTGCAGTTAGACCATGATGTGGAGCAGCGCATATTGTTTCGAGGTTACAGTCCACCAAATATTAGCAGACTAGCACCCTTTGAAAATTTTAGTAAACTTTTCGTTTCCGGCTAAATTCTCCTACAGTTTTTATCCTATCAAGCTGAAACTTGATTTGTATTTAGACCATGATGTGGAGCAGAGCATATTATTTCAAGGTTGTAGTCCACCAAATATTAGCAGAGTTAAACCCCATTGAAAATTTCTATTAATTTTTTTGTTTTCTGCTAAATCCTCCTACAGTTTACTTCCGATCAAGCTGAAACTTTATAAATAGTTACACGATGATGTGGAGCAGCACATTTTATTTCGAGGTTACAGTGCACCAAATATTTACAGATTTATGCCCCTTTGAAAGTTTTTGTAAACTTTTCGCAGCATGTTTGTTTAGAGGTAATAGTGTGCAAATTTTATTATATAATCAGTATATATTTTGCAAATAACTAAAGTTTTGGTCATATGGGCAAATTGATTTATTTTTTTTTTAACATCTTCTTTTGTTAGACTTGCAAGGAAAGGTTGTCATTATTAAATTTATAAATACATAATCTCTTTTTGAATTTTTTTTTTTTTTAATACTCTTCTGATTTGGCTCCCTTTAAGAATAAAAATAAAATCAGTATTAAACAAGTTAAAGGTTTACCAAAAAATTTCTTGCAGCATTTTTTTTTTTTGGTTGTTTATTTTTGTTTTGTTATTGTTTGGTCCGATATTGAAGTATAGCAAAAACAAGTCAGCTCATATGAGCTTATAATATAGCCATGCTTCTGCGGTGTGTCCTCCGTCAGATAGCACTTCTCCCTAGAAGCAGCAAACTTCTCCCTATTTTCCCAGGAGGGAGAAGTCACTTCTCCCTTAATTTCTGGGTCAGCTTGGACCCTTAGGTTACAGTTCACTAAATATCAGCAGAGATATGCCCCAATGAAATTTTTTAAATTTTTTTTTTAGCTCACCTGAGCCGAAGGCTCAAGGTGAGGTATTGTGATCACTCACCGTCCGTCGTCGTCGTGGTCCGTCTGTCCGTCCCTCCGTCCATTCACAATCTTTAAACAACATCTCATCCTAAACCACTGATTGGATTTTGACCAAATTCCACAGGAATGATCCTTGGTTGATCCTCTTTCAAAGTTGTTCAAATGGTTCCGGTCCATTGCATATCTAGGTGACAGGAGCTAAAAATAGATTTTTAGCTCACCTGAGCCAAAGGCTGAAGGTGAGGTATTGTGATCACTCACCGTCCGTCGTCGTCCGTCTGTCCGTCCGTTCACAATCTTTAAACAACATCTCCTCCTAAACCACTGATTGGATTTTGACCAAATTTCACAGGAATGATCCTTGGTTGATCCTCTTTCAAAGTTGTTCAAATGGTTCCGGTCCATTGCATATCTAGGTCACAGGAGCTAAAAATAGATTTTTTAACTAAAAACTCAAAAAATCTTCTTGTCAGAAACCACTGGACCGATTTCAATAAAATTTTGCAAAAATGTTCCTTTGGTGATCCTCTACCAAGATTGTTCAAGCCATTTGGATTCGTCAAAAAACATGGCCGCCAGGGGGCGGGGCTTATTTTCCCTATATATCTATATAGAAAACTTTAAAAATCTTCTTGTCAGAAACCACTGGACCAATTTCAATATAATTTTGCAGAAATGTTCCTTTGGTGATCCTCTACCAAGATTGTTCAAGCCATTTGGATTCGTCAAAAATCATGGCTGCCAGGGGGCGGGGCTTATTTTCCCTATATATCTGTGTAGAAAACTTTAAAAATCTTCTTGTCAGAAACCACTAGACCGATTTCAATATAATTTTGCAGAAATGTTTCTTTGGTGATCCTCTACCAAGATTGTTCGAGACATTTGGATTTGTAAAAAAACATGGCCACCAGGGGGCGGGGCTTATTTTCCCTATATATCTATATAGAAAACTTTCAAAATCTTCTCGTCAGAAACCACTGGACCAGTTTCAATATAATTTTGCAGAAATGTTCCTTTGGTGATCCTCTACCAAGATTATTAAAGCCTTTTGGATTTGTTGAAAAACATGGCCGCCAGGGGGCGGGGCTTATTTTCCCTATATATCTGTATAGAAAACTTTAAAAATCTTCTTGTCAGAAACCACTGGACCGATTTCAATATAATTTTGCAGAAATGTTTCTTTGGTGATCCTCTACCAAGATTGTTCAAGACATTTGGATTGGTCAAAAAACATGTCGGCCAGGGGGCGGGGCTTATTTTCCCTATATATCTATATAGAAAACTTTAAAAATCTTCTTGTCAGAAACCACTGGACTGATTTCAATATAATTTTGCAGAAATGTTCCTTTGGTAATCCTCTACCAAGATTATTCAAGCCATTTGGATACATCAAAAAACATGGCCGCCAGGGGCCGGGGCTTATTTTCCCTATATATCTATATAGAAATCTTTAAAAATCTTCTTGTCAGATACCACTTAACCGATTTCAATATAATTTTGCAGAAATGTTCCTTTGGTGATCCTCTACCAAGATTGTTCAAGACATTTGGATTTGTCAAAAAACATGGCCGCCAGGGGGCGGGGCTTATTTTCCCTTTACATCTATATAGAAAACTTTAAAAAATCTTCTTGTCAGAAACCACTGGAACGATTTCAATATAATTTTGCAGAAATGTTCCTTTGGTTATCCCCTACCAAAATTGTTCAAGCCATTTGGATTTGTCAAAAAACATGGCTGCCAGGGGGAGGGGCTTATTTTCCCTATGTATCTATATAGAAAAGTTTAAAAATCGTCTTGTCCGAAACCACTGGGCCGATTTCAATATAATTTTGCAGAAATGTTCCTTTGGTGATCCTCTACCAAGATTGTTCAAACCCATTTGGATTTGTCAAAAAACATGGCCGCCAGGGGGCGGGGCTTATTTTCCCTATATATCTATATAGAAAATTTTCAAAATCTTCTCGTCAGAAACCAGTGGACGGATTTCAATATAATTTTGTAAAAATGTTCCTTTGGTGATGCTCTACCAAGATTGTTCAAGCCATTTGGATTCGTCAAAAAACATGGCCGCCAGGGGGTGGGGCTTATTTTCCCTATATATCTATATAGAAAACTTTAAAAATCTTCTTTTCTGAAACCACTTGACCGATTTCAATATAATTTTGCAGAAATGTTCCTTTGGTGATCCTCTACCAAGATTGATCAGGCCATTTGGATTCGTCAAAAAACATGGCCGCCAGGGAGCGGGGCTTATTTTCCCTATATATCTATATAGAAAACTTTAAAAATCTTCTTGTCTGAAACCACTGGACCGATTTCCATATAATTTTACCAAAATGTTCCTTTGGTGATCCTGTTGCAAGATTGTTCAAGCCATTTGGATTCGTAAAAAAACATGGCCGCCAGGGGGCCGGTCTTATTTTCCCTATATAATCTATATAGAAAACTTTAAAAATATTCTTGTCCAAACCACTGGACCGATTTCAATATAATTTTGCAAAAATGTTCCTTTGGTGATCCTCTACCAAGATTGTTCAAGCCATTTGGATTCGTCAAAACACATGGCCACCAGGGGGCGGGGCTTATTTTCCCTATATATCTATATAGAAAACTTTAAAAATCTTCTTGTCAGAAACCACTGGACCGATTTTCATATGATTTTGCAGAAATGTTCCTTTGGTGATCCTGTTGCAAGATTGTTCAAGCCATTTGGATTTGTCAAAAAACAAAACATGGCCACCAGGGAGGCGGGGCTTATTTTCCTTATATATCTGTATAGAAAACTTTAAAAATCTTCTTGTCATAAAGCACTGGACGGATTTCAATATAATTTTGCAGTAATGTTTCTTCGATGATTATCTACCAAGATTGTTCAAGCCGATTCGTTAAAAAATATGGCCGCTAGGGGATGGGGTTAATTTTCCATATATATCTGTATAGAAAACTTTAAAAAATCTTCATGTCATAAACGACTGGACCGATTTCAATATAACTTGGCAGAAATGTTTCCTTAGTGACCCTCTATCAAGATTGTTCAAGCCGTCATGAGTTGTCAAAAAACATGGCCGCTAGAGGGTGCGGGGCTTATTTTCCATATATATCTATATAGAAAACTTGAAAAAATCTTGTCGTCAGAAACCACAGGACTGATTTCAATATAATTTCACAGAAATGTTTCCTTGGTGACCCTTTACCAAGATTGTTCAAACCGTTATGATTTGTCAAAAAACATGGCTGCTAGGGGGCGGGGCTTATTTTCCTATATATCTATATAGAAAATTTTAATCATCTTTTCAGAAACCACTTGACCGATTTCAATGTAACATTGCAGGAATGTTTCTTATGTACCCTCTATCAAGATTTTTCAAGCCGTCATGATTCGTCAAAAAACATGGCTGCCAGGAGTCGGGCCTTATTTTCCTTATACATCTATAGAAAACTTTAAAACTCTTCTTGTCCGAAACCACTGAACTGATTTATTATAACTTTGCAGAAATGTTTCCTTGGTGACCCTCTACTAAGATTGTTCAAGTAATCATGATTCGTCAAAAAACATGGGTGCCGGGGGCAGGGCTTATTTTCCCTATATATCTATATATAAAACTTTAAAAATCTTCTTTTCAGAAACCAGTGGACCAATTTCAATACAACTTGGCAGGAATGTTTCTTTGGTGACCCTCTACAAAGATTGTTCAAGCCGTCATGATTCATCAAAAAACATGGCCGCTAGGGGGCGGGGCTTATTTTCCCTATATATCTATATAGAAAACTTTAAAAATCTTCTCGTAAGAAACAGTTGGACCGAGTTCAATGTAACTTGGCAGGAATGTTGCTTTGGTGACCTTCTACCAAGATTGTTCAAGCCTTCATGATATGTCAAAAACCATGGCCCCCAGTGGGGTGGGGCTTATTTTTCGTCTATATCTGCATAGAAAATTTTAAAATTCTTATTGTCACATACCCCATGACCGATTTCAATATTACTTGGCTGGAATGTTGCTTTGGTGAACCTCTATCAAGATTGTACAAGCAGTCATGATTCGTCAAAAAACATGGCTGCCATGGGGTGGGGCTTATTTTCCCTGTATATCTAAATAGAAAACTTTAAAAATCTTCTTGTCAGAAACCACTGAACAGATTTCAATATAACTTGGCAGGAATGTTCCTTTGGTGACCCTCTACCAAGTTTGTTCAAGCTTTCATGATTCGTCAAAAAACATGGCCGTTAGGGCGTAGGGCTTTATAGCTATATAAAACTTTTTAAACCACTGGACCAATTTCAATATAACTTGGCAGAAATATTCCTTTGGTGACCCTCTGTTAAGATTCAGTTCAAGTCGTCAAGATTTGTAAAAAAACATGGCCGGGGTGTGTGGTGGAGTGGGGTGGGGGTGGTTAGTGCTATAAAGTTCTATACAAAAATCCTAGAGCAGTGAACTTGGCTGAAACTTCAACAGTAAATATGCAAATCTGTTTGGTCAGGTGAGCGATATAGGACCATCATGGTCCTCTTGTTTTTTTTTGTAATTCCACTTACAGTTTATATCCGGAGCATTGAATTAGGCAGGAGCCAGTTCATGTGCTACATCTTATTACTTGCCACGGGCATATAATGCCCTGCTTGGCAGAGCTCTTGTTATAATATTCTGCCTCAAAATGCATAACTGCAGGTGCTTTTAACCCTAGTCCTGCTGAACCTGGATATGTTCTGCCATTGCAAACATTGTAGATCCAGATCAGTTGGCTTCTGAAGAAGTGACCTGATCTGGATTTTCACTGTTTGCCATTATGTGTGTGAAATTATATCAACAATCTGAATCAAGTAATGTGGGTGGTTGGGTGAGGCAAAGATGTCGTGTATCTTGCGTCGTGTATCGTGGCGTCCAGCTGATTTTGGCTTACAGTTTGGCAAGGCCTGCTACCCTTGCAGCGGATGGGGGTAAAGGGGAAATGTTTTTACTTCTTCTGTTTCTTCACTTTTATTCATTTTTCTCCTTCTATCCTATTCCTCTCTTTCATCTCTACTATCTCGTTTATCTCTCTTCTCCAGATAAGTAGCATACCATATTCTAAAATTGATTTTGTTATTTTTCAGAGAAAATAGGACTTGATATTTCATGTGAATTGTCTGCATAGAGCCGTCTTCAATGGCACAGTCGGATGCACGTACAGCTGGTGATCAGGAGGTCATGGGTTCGATCCCTGTTTGGTCTGGCAACATTCTTTCATGAAGATTATGAAATATTTTCTACAGTCTGCTGATTCAAGAAGGGCAATTGTCAATTTTTGGCAAAAGAATGTGCATAAATACTTATTTACAGCTTAGAGGACTAAGCCTGCCCAGGAAAAGTGTGGTTAGGTAAACTGACCAACTCCACATGACCCTAATGGATTGACTGGGCAGTAAAACCTCAACTCATTCAATTGTCTGCCTTGCCTTTCATGCCTTTCATGTGAAATGTCATGTTACTTTCTCTGAAAAGTAAAAAAAAATAAAAAATCCAAGTGTCTTGTGCTGCAGTTGTGATTATTGCGTTAAGGGTTAAGGAGTAATATTTGGTGATAATTATGGGATAATTTTCTCCAGTTCTCCTAAAAAACATATGTTGTGGGTGCTCATTTGAAGCACCTCGCTGAGGCGCTTCTAATCAGTACCCACAACATATGTTTTTATGGAGAAATAAGAAAAATATCCCAGAATCATCACTAAATACTCCTCCTTAACAAATCCTATGAATATGTAACAAATGTTGTTAAAAACTGAATTGGTACATACATATATGTACAAGTAGGTATGAATAGTTACTGACACACCAGTATGCTGCTGTACTTTGTAATTTGTAATTGCTTCATAAAAAGACTTCCTTATCCACCAAAAAGGTTTATAGTTGACAACACAGTCTTTTTTATCTGACAGTGATAAGTTATAAGGTATCTACTTTCTGATTTATGCTTTATTCATTTTGTAATAATCCCTGCATTTTTCGAAATACCGTCGACTCTCATTATCTCACTCACTTATCTCGAATAACCGCTTATCTCGAAGTGAAAAACTGGTCCCTGTTTTAACACAGAGATCTATCATCAGGCAACAAAATATTATGGAAAAGAGAAGAAATTGCTCCTTAGGAGTAATTTATCCTCTTTTCCATAATCTTTTCAATATTAGGAGTCAAATTACATATTCATTCTGTTAATGGTGGTTGTTCAATTGATTGTTTTCCTCAGTTCCTCAAATCTGATATGTCGAAGTACGGATATCTCGAAGTGTTTCATAGAGTGCCTTTGATTTCGAGATAATGAGGGTCGACTGTAATTTGTAAATGTTACTAGATTTGCTGGATCATGCCTTCTTAAGGGGTGGTTGGGTGTGGCGAAGGTGTCATGTATCTTACATCACTGGGGCGTCCAACTGAGATTGGCTTACATTTGGGCAAGGCTCGCTATCCTTGTAGCAGGTAAGGGTAGAGGGGAAATGTTTTTATGTCTTCTGTTTCCTCACTTTCATTCCTGTTTCTCTTTCTTCCCTGTCCCTCTCTTCCATTTCATCTATTATCTCTTCTATCTCTTTTTTCCCTTCTTCTGGGAGACGACATAAAATAACCCACAAGGGTTGATATGTTGTTAAGCCCCAACTCAATAAAAAAAATCGTGCCTCCTTAATTAGTATACATATAGATACTTTCCCGAAGAAGAGTCAGTACCAAAATCATACAGGTTAAAAATTTCATGATATTTTCAAATCAGCCATTATCACCTTATCTGAAGCTGTGGATACATGTATACAGACTTCATGGAAATATAAGTATTTTGGAGCCATTGTGTTATAGCATTATACTCAAAATATTGTTACAATGAATAGCATTAAAATGAGGCTCCAATAATCATAGTTCTAAAGAAGGCACTTTTTTCAGCCCAAAATCTTTGATATTTCGGTTATTTCTCCACAAAGACATATGTTGTAGGTATTCATTAGAAGCACCTCACTGAGGTGCTTCTAATGAATACCACAACATATGTTTTAGTGGAGAAATAAGAGTGGTATTTATGTGAATACCCTTCTTATATTTCTGCATGAAAACATATGTTGTGGATACTCATTAAAAGCACCCCACTGAGGTGCTTCTGATGAGTACATGGTAGCAGCAATGTATGTTTTTTTTTTGTGAAATAAGAAAAGTATTCATGAGGATATCTCCGCTTATGCAGTATTTATAACATTTTCAGCAATGATTTAATGAGATTTGTCAGTGAATTATAATCTATAATTCACCAAGTGAATTATTTCATTTCGAACGTTTTGACATAATAATTGCTAGGCGACATTGCCAGGATTGCCACGGTCAGGGAAAAAAGTCTGGAAAATGAAATTTTTTTCAGGTCAGGGAAAAGTCAGGGAATTTTGGTTTGAGTCAGGGAAATTAGAAAAAAACTGACAAAAGTCAGGGAAAAGTCGGAGAATTTCAAAATTTTCCGAAAACTGAGATGGCTATGGCAGTCCCTTTAATTTTCAGAAACATAAATTAACAGAATTGGCCTCATTCTTTTCTATTGGAAGATTTGGTGGCTGAGGACAGCTGTAAGGGGATCTGGGAGGCCATTGAAAATGTCTGGAAAATGGAAAAAAGTCAGGGAAAAGTCAGGAAAAAGTTAGGGAATTTAGAAGTAGAAAATAAGTGGCAACCCTGCATTGCTGATGTTGCTGGTAACAACAATGACAATAGTTGACGTGTTGTGGAAAATTTTCAGGTCCAGTTGGAGATTCTGAGGAAAGACCTGCAACACAAATATAAAGTATGATTTTCTTGATGATCCAATTCTACTATAGTGACATTGTTGTGACTGTATTTCAAGCACAGGATGATTTTTGCATTAAAATGAAAAAAGGAAATCATAACGGCTGAATGTGAAAATTCAAAGGTAAAACATGAATGAAAATGTAATAAACAGTTTATTTTGTTATTTTGATCGATTACGAAGAAATAAATCACTCGTGATCTTAGGTGTATGTAAAAAAATGCATTTGCTTTGCACACTTGTTTTTTATGCGCAAGCCTTAGAACACTAGTGAATAATTTCTCCTTAACCTTTACCACTCTCTGGGCATTTTCAGCAGACGACAGATTGATGATATTTTTCTTATTTTTCCCAGAAAACAGGATTTGACATTTCATGCAAATTGTCTCCTTAGGAGACAATTTGCATGAAATGTCATATCCTGTTTTCTGAGAAAAATAAGAAAAATGTTTCAAAATGTCGTCTGCTGAAAATTTTACCCAGAGTGCTAAGCGTTAATCGATCAAAACAACCAAATCAACTCTATATCCATCATATTATATGTTTTCAGCTGAAGTGATAGACAACAGCAGATTTACATCTGTAGAATTCAACATTGATAAGACCACTGTTCTACATGGATTTGCAGGCTACTTTCACACTACCCTCTATGGAAATGTTGATCTGAGTATGTACTTGTAATGAGCTCTGTCCTCTCCCACCACTATCCCCCAAGGACAAAAAGTGTCTGTGAGCATATATATTATATCATTTGGTTATATCGAGCTTCTGATAATGTCAAAAATCAGATTTCTTTACAGTTACATATAATCAGGGCTGTAGATAAGATTTGGTACAATGAGTACTTTCCCCCTGCGTTAAAGCTTAATATGTAGATGCTTATTTGCAGTGTCTGACTCTTAAAGAGCATAAACACCTCATTTTTATCGCACCTGCTTGTAGCAGGGTGCAATATAGGCGTCCGATTGTCCGTCCGTCCGTCCGTCCGTCCGTCCGTCCGTCCGTCCGTCCGTCCGTCCGTCCGTCCGTCCGTCCGTCCGTCCGTCCGTCCGTCCGTCCGTCCGTCCGTCCGTCCGTCCGTCCGTCCGTCCGTCCGTCCGTCCGTCCGTCCGTCCGTCCGTCCGTCCGTCCGTCCGTCCGTCCGTCCGTCCGTCCGTCAACATTTATGTCGACGTTCGACATTTATGTCAAAGTTAGTATTCTTATCAACTACAAGACTAAACAACCATCAAACCTTGCATGAAACATCTCCCTGACCTCCTGACTTTGCAACATAGGCGTCTGCTTTTCCGTATGTCTGTCCATTCGTCCGTCTGTCTGTCAACATTTATGTTGAAGTTCGACATTTATGTCAAAGTTAGTATTTTAATCAACTACAAGACTGAACAACCATCAGACCTTGCATGAAACATCTCCCTGACCTCCCGACTTTGCGACATAGGTGCCCACTTTTCCATTCGTCTGTCTGTTCGTCTGTCTGTCTGTCCGTCTCTTAACAGTTCTGTTATGTCGAAGTTCGACATTTATGTCAAAGTTAGTATTCTAATCAACTACAAGACTAAACAACCATCAAACCTTGTATGAAATATCTCACTGACCTCCTGACTTTGTGACATAGGTGCCCGCTTTTCCATTCGTCCATCCGTTCGTCCGTCCGTCCGTCTCTTAACAGTTCTGTTATGTCGAAGTTCGACATTTACGTCAAAGTTAGTATTCTAATCAACTACAATTCTACAACAACCATCATACCTTGCATGACACATCTCCCTGACCTCCTGACTTGGCAGATATGTTGACCCAGTGACCTTGACCTATATTTTGCACTCCATTGACTTTGACACAATTTACGTTGACGTTCCAGATCTTCTCAACTATAAGGTGTACAACTACCAAACCTTGCATAGTGCTTCTCCTAGAGGTACAGACTTGGCAGGTACCTTGACCCGATGACCTTGACCTATATTTTGCACTCCAGTGACTTTGACATATTTTGCGTCGATGTTCGATATCTCCTCAACTATAAGGCCTACAACCATCAAACCTTGCAAAGTGTTTCTCCTCAATGTACTGATTTAGCAGATACCTTGACCTGGTGACCTTGACCTATATTTTGGCTGCAGTGACTTTGACATAATTTACGTCAACGTTCCAGATCTCCTCAAGTGTAAGACCTCTAGCCACCAAACCTTGCATAGTGCTTCTCCTATATGTACTGACTTGGCAGGTATCTTGACCTGGTGACCTTGACCTATATTTTGCGCTCCAGTGCCTTTTTACACATTTTACGTCAACGTTCAATATCTCCTCAACTATAAGGCCTACAACCATCAAACCTTGCATAGTGCTTCTCCTCAATGTACGGACTGCAGGTACCTTGACTGGGTGACCTTGACCTATATTTCACGCTCCATTGACTTTTACACCTTTTACGTCACCCTTCCATATGTCCTCAACTATAAGGCCTTCAACCACCAAACCTTATATAGCACTTCTTCTCGATGTACTGACTCGACAGGTACCTTGACCTGGTGACCTTGACCTATATTGTGCACTCCAGTGACTTTGACACATTTTATATTGATGTTCGGTATCTCCTCAAATATAAGACCTACAGCCACTAAACCTTGCATAGTACTTCACCTCATTGCACTGGCTTGGCAGGTACCTTGACCCAGTGACCTTGACCTATATTTGACACATTTTATGTTGATGTTTGATAACTCCTCAACTATGAGGCCTACAACCACCATACCTTGCATTGTGCTTCTCCTTGATGTACTGAATTAGCAGGTACCTTGACCCGTGACCTTGACCTATATTTCATGCTCCAGTGACCTTTACACATTTTACGTCAACGTTCCATTATCATTGGGCTGTATGATACGAAAAGTCAGTGCTGAAGATATAGCCATCAGAGGGAATGGGACTGGCCTGGAATATATGTGCCCCACTAGGCACTTTGTCTACATTTTTTTCAACCCAGTTTTCCAAGTAAGCACAGCTAAGAATGAAATAAACTTATTTAATAACCACATTCTGATTGTGGCTCCTATGACTTTTGCGCCAGCAGGTGTGATGACGCCTTCCGCGGAATTCTTGTTTCAGAGAAAAATTCTAAGTTTATGAGAGAAAACAAAGCTTGACATTTCAGGTGAATTGTCTAGCAGACAATTCATGTAAAATGCCAAGCATTATTTTCTCTGAAAAACAAAACAAAACAGAAAAAAAAACACACAAACACACACACAAAAAAAACAACAACCTTGAATGCATTTTTCATTGGTGCATTAAGGGTTAAACCTAGGGCTGGCTAATCAGAGCTGAAAAGAATCGATTATCAGTCCTGCCATTGTGATTGTTAATTGATTAGTAATCGCTGAAGATTTGATCTTAATGTTACCTATGACCCTTTCATATGTTATATTGAGCAAACAGTGTAGATCCAGATGAGACGCCGCAAATGTGGCATCTCATCAGGGTCTACACTGTTTGCCACTAACACAGCTACTTTAGACACAACAGTGGGTAGTATATTGGACTTGTTAAAATTTTAGATAAAAGTATGATAAGGAGTTGAGGTGTCTGAATACTAAGGGTAAATACGGTAAAGTAAGAAACGCAGAAATCAAATGATCGATTATAAGCAAATCTTAAATGACAGTCATTTTTGTGGAATTTATCGACCAATTAATCGATAATCCGATTAATCGTGCCAGCCCTAGTTAAACACTTTATGATCTAGTCTACTGCTTACTGCTCAAAAAAGAATCAATGTGAGGGAAATTGCTTGATGTTAAAAGATTTACAGCTCACTAAAAAGTTTTACCCCCTAAATTTGATTTCATTGCTGAAATCCAAATTTTCAGAGTAATTTCACCCCCTCAACTTCAGTTTGAATGCTGATTTTCAAAAATTCAATGCTGAAATACCCTTTACTCCCTCTTATCTAGAGCTCCATATAATTCTCATAATATACTAGCATTAACCTTTACCACTCTCTGGGCATATGTAGCGGACAACAAACTGATGATATTTGTCTAATTATACCCACGACATACGAAGTATGTGGGGGTATAAAGTTTTCGCTTTTCCGTTCGTCCGTTCGTTTGTTCGTACATACGTTCGTTCATTCATCTTTCCATCACGTCCGTGGACACAGGGTCAAAGTTTTTGCATTAAAGTTTATAAGACCTCATATTTTGAAGACTCTGATGGATTTCATTCATGTTTGGCCTGATGGTAGATGTAGGTCCAAAGTTTTTATCAGCACCATCCCCGGCCAGACTTGGTGGCTCATTTGGATACGCCGTCCGACTGGAGACCAGGAGGTCGCGGGTTCAACCCCTGCCGAGGTCGGTAACATTCTTTCGTGGAGATTGATCATGAAATATTTTCTACGGTCATTCTCTCCCTTCCGCTGATTCAAAAAGGGCAGTTGTCAGTTTCTGGCGAAAGAATGTGCACAATACTGGTTAACCGCTTAGAGGACTAAGCCTGCCCAGTTAACGTGTGGTTAGGTAAACTGACGGCACTCGACATGACCCCATTGGGTTGACTGGGCCGTAAAACCTCAACACAAACAAACAAAGCACTATCCCCACCCTGGGGGTGATCTTGGGGTCAAGGTCACAGAATTTTCATAAAAAAGTCAAATTTTTTTGTGTTTAAGTTCATGTAGCTATATCATCAAGACCCTTTGAGGAATTTCATTTATATTTGACATGTTGGTAGATATAGGTCTAAAGTTTTACACAGCACAATCCCCACCCCGGGGTGTGACCTTAAGGTCAAGATCACAGACTTAGAATTTTCATATAAAAGTAAAATCTTTTGCGTTTAAGTTTATATAGCCACATCATCAAGACATTTTCGAATTTCATTATCCCCTGACTGATAGGTTGAGGGGATATAGCTATCAGCAAGGAATCTGTTCGTCTGTTCATCCGTAGACGGATTATTCGTTCGTACTTTAGTTTTGTCATAGGGTCAAAGTTTTTATGTTAAAGTTTATAAGACCTTATATTATGAAGACCCTTTGATGGATTTCATTCATGTTTGGCCTGATGGTAGATATAGGTCTAAAGTTTTTATCAGCACTGACCCTACCCCGTGGGATAACCTTGGGGTCAAGGTCATAGACATATAATTTTTATAAAAAAGTCAAAATTTTTGTGTTTAAGTTTATATAGCTATATCATCAAGACCCTTTGAGGAATTTCATTTATATTTTACATGTTGGTAGATATATGTCTAGAGTTTTACTCAGCACAATCCCCACACCGGGGTATGACCTGGAGGTCAAGATCTTAGACTTAGAATGTTCATATAAAAAAGTAAAAATTTTTGCATTTAAGTTTATATAGCTATATCATCAAGACCTTTTGTTGAATTTCGTTATCTCCCAACAGATGGGTTTAGGGGATATAGCTATCAGCATGGAATCCATCCATCCGTCTATATTGTGCACCTCATAACTCCTATACCCTTTGAGCTATTTTCACGAAACTCTGTCAGGTTGTAGAGGGCATTTAGTAGGGATGTTGGGTACAAGAATAACAACATTAACTGGCTTGGTCCATAAGTTATCTCCACTAGTCTCCAAAAATTGTCAAAATGTTGTGTGACCCATAACTTTAAAACACTTTAAGATATTTTCATGATACTTCACCAATATGTAGAGGAGATTGTGTAGGCATATCACATTCAAGAATGACAACTCTAACTGATTCCATTCTGCAATTATCTCCCTGGTTATTTAAATCTTGTGTGGGCAGTAACTCTAAAAATTCTTTAAGATATTTTTGTGATACTTTACCAATATGTAGAGGACATTGAGTAGGCATGTCATGTTAAAATTTTCATTAAAATTTATGTAACTATATTATGAAGACCCTTTCGTTGGTTTCATTAATATTAAGCATGATGGTATATATAGGTCTAAAGTTTTTCTCAACACCATCCCCAAGCTGGGGCATGGCTTTTAAGTCAAGGTCATAGATTTTTCATACAAATGTCATTTTTGCTTATATTATAAAGACTGATTGATTTCACTGGTATATTGTAATAGTTATAGGGCTAAAGTTTTATTTAGCTAGATCCCTGCACCTGTGCCTGACCTCCGAGGTCAAGGTCAAGGGCTTCACATAATGTGTGATTAAAGTCTTTCAATGTTATAACATATAGCATACAACTGCCATTTCCAGACTCAAAGCTACATACTTTGTGCTCTTTAAAAAGTGGTGGTAGCTCTGGTCGGGGGTATACGTGCCCCACTGGACACTTTGTCTAGTTTTTCTCAAATTTGCATGAAATACAAACTTTATTTTCTGTGAAAAATAGGAAAAAATATTTCAAAATGCTTTGTTACCCAGCATGCTTAGCATATTAGAGTCCAGCCCACTCCACAAGGTCTCCAGAAAATAATAAACAGTATTTCTTCTGAGAAATATCATGAAATCAGGTGCAATATAAAACACTGGACTGTAAAGATGTAGAATACAGTTATTTCATTCTTGAATTATCAGTAACATTCTGCAGAAATGTAGGCTGCATTTACTTCATTCTCAAATTATTAGTAAAACACTGAAAATGTAGGTTACAGTTATTTCATTCTCAAAATATTACACCACAACCGCTTCATAACATTATTTTTGGGGTCCATAGCATAAAACGTGTTAGTTAAACAACCGTGTTATATCCAAACAAAAATATTTAGATTATATTGAAAAATGACCATTTATGGTCATTTTTCAATATAATCTATACATTTTTGGGATCCATTTTTGAACCGTGTTGTATCCAAAAACTGTGTTATAACAAAATGTGTTATAAAGAGGTTGTAGTGTAATAAGATGCTGAGATCAGTATGCTAAATTACCACTTCCTAGTATACACTGAATGTTTGAGTGATTTGTAATGTTTTATATGTTCAGGTATTGTTCCAGAGACCCATTCACCTGGAATGTTCAGTTGGTTCCCTATTTTATTCCCAATCAGAGTAAGTACACCACAACCTCTTTATAACACTATTGTTGGGGTCCATAGCAAAAACCGTGTTGGTTAAACAACCGTCTTATATCCAAACAAAAATGAATAGATTATATTGAAAAAAATGAACATTTATGGTCATTTTGCAATATAATCTATTCATTTTTAGGATCCATCTTTGAACCGTGTTATATCCAAAACTATATAGCTGGCCTCTGTGGCTCCGTTGGCTGCGCCGTCCGACTGGAGACCAGGAGGTCGCGGGTTCAACCCCCGCCGAGGTCGGCAACATTCTTTCGTGGAGATTGATCATGAAATATTTTCTACGGTCATTCTCTCCCTTCCGCTGATTCAAGAAGGGCAGTTGTCAGTTTCTGTCGAAAGAATGTGCACAATACTGGTTAACCGCTTATAGGACTAAGCCTGCCCAGTAAACATGTGGTTAGGTAAACTGACCGCGCTCGACATGACCCCACTGGGTTGACTGGGCCGTAAAACCTCAACACAAACAAATATATCCAAAACTGTGTTATAACTAACCCTGTTATAAAGAGGGTGTAGTATATTTCTCAATATTCATTAGGAAATGTCCACATGGCCATGTGGTAGCACTTTTGACTTTGGATTTTGAGGTCTTGCTGGCAAAAGAATGTGCACAAGTACTGGTTTAAACTTCTTAGAGGACCAAGCCTGCCCAGGAATAGTGTGGTTAGGTAAACTGACCAGCTCAATATGACCTAAATGGGTTGACTTGGGCAAAAAACCTCAACTCGAATAAAAACAAACAAAATTATGAGGTCTTGGATTCGTACCGATGGAAGCAGAATTCAGTCTTTGACTGTACAGTGCTTTATTGCTTAGAGACTTTTATTATCACCCTTCCATTGTCTTGCTATATAAAACACCAAATGATGATGATGGTGATAATAAACACCAAATAATGGAACATTGATAATGAAAGATGATGATGATGGTGATGATGATGATGATGATGATGATGATAAAGAATGATGATGATGATGATAAAGAATGATGATGATGATGATGATGATGTTAAAGAATGATAATGAAGATGATGATGGCAATGATGATGATAAAGAATGATGATGAAGATGATGATGATGATGATGATGATGATGATGATGATGATAAAGAATGATGATGATGATGATAATAAACACCAAATAATGGAACATTGGTAATGAAATATGATGGTGATGATGATGATGATGATGATGATAAAGAATGATGATGATGATGATGATAAAGAATGATGAAGATGATGATGATGATGATGATAAAGAATGATGATGATGATAAAGAATGATGATGATGATGATGATGTTAAAGAATGATAATGAAGATGATGATGATGGCGATGATGATGATAAAGAATGATGATGAAGATGATGATGATGATGATAATGATGAAGATGAAGATGATGATGATAATGAATGATGATGAAGATGATGATGATGATGATGATGATGGTGATAAAGAATGATGATGAAGATGATGATGATGATAAAGAATGATGATGATGATGATAAAGAATGATGATGATGATGATGATGATAATGAATGATGATAATGATGATTTATCCAGCATGCTAATGGTCATCATCATCAGTTGATGTTTATATATATCAAAATGATGGAATGGTGATAATAAAAGACTCTAAAGCACTGTACAGTCAAATGCTGAATTTTGCGTCCATGGGTACCAATCCAAGACCTCATCATCATCTCCTTTAGTAGGTATATGAGTAGGTGAGAATATTTTGAGCAGAAATATGAAAAATTAGTAATTCTTTGTTACTATTGCAATTACTATTAATTTTCAGACACCTCTATATCTGAAGAAAGGTTGCAGAGTTGCTGTGGATTTCTGGCGGTGTGTTAGCTCTAAAAATGTTTGGTATGAATGGTCTGTACGAGAACCACAAGTGCTGCCAATACATAACCCAAAAGGAAGATCTTACACCATTGGACTTTAAATACCTAAATTAAGGGGAATCGATACACTGTCAGGGGAGTCAACTCTGTCAGAAATGATTTACCTCCCTTTTGAAAAGGGTTCTACTCTAAAAAGAAAGAATTTGGGAGCAAATTCTTCCCTGTTAGAATAGACCCTTTTTCAGAAGGGACATCTTGTACATGAAATCAAACAGGAAGTTACAAAAGTTTTCTCCCTTGTAGAAGAAGATGGAAAATCTACGAAGAGTATTCGGTCCTCTTAAAACACATGATACATGTTTTTATTTTATTGTTAGCGGTGAAATCAGTGTATATCTGGTGAAAATAAAAGTGGTATCAGTCACTAGTGAATTGATATCGTATCATTTCATTTGTGACTGATACGATTTATATTTTCACTGCTCACTTGGACCACTTTGGTTTTCTTCCTTGTTTCAGAAGTGGATGTTACCTCCACTTCAGATTTTTGAACACCTCTAACTTCTTTGTTTCTGAACAAAACTATTAAGTGTTGGTATGCATTTTCTTAGTTAGAATGTAAGGAACATTTTGGTATCAATATTATTTTGATTTGCCGAAACTTTTTGTTTTTGTCTCTCCAGCGTTTCACATGTTAAGCACTGAACATCGACGCCATGACGTTCATGTTTTGTTTGGTGACGTTAGATATGACGTCAGAAATGCACATTGGCCTGTAAACAATAAAATAAAAAGAAAATTTACTCTTTTTCAGTGAATACCATAAAAATTTTCATCTCGTGTAATGAAAACATTCAGATTTTCACTTGTGCCTCGCACGTGTGAAAATACTGATGATTTCATTATACTCGATGACAATATTTATGGTATTCACAGCAAAAGAGTAAATATCCTCTAGTTATGTAAGCTATGCCAAGGATAATATAGGTTTAAGATACATCTCCGAGGAAGGTCACTCTGATTTGAAAACATTTGCCTTCCTTTGCAATATGGAACTTTGTTTAACCCATTGTAGTCGGGAGACCCGTAAAAGGGTAATTGGCAAACAGTGCAGACCCAGATGAGACGCCGCAGAACGCGGCGGCTGATCAGGGTCTCCTGCCCGCCTAGATAGCTAAGTTGGATGCACTGTCTGACTGGAGACCAGGGGGTCGCGGGTTCAACCCCCGCCGAGGTTGGCAACATTCTTTCGTGGAGATTGATCATGAAATATTTTCTACGGTCATTCTCTCCCTTCCGCTGATTCAAGAAAGGCAGTTGTCAGTTTCTGGCGAAAGAATGAGCACAATACTGGTTAACTACTTAGAGGACTAAGCCTGCCCAATAAACGTGTGGTTAGGTAAACTGACCACGCTCGACATGACCCTATTGGGTTGACTGGGCCGTAAAACCTCAACACAAACAAACTGATCAGTGTCTCCATTGTTTGCAAATATTTTAGCCATTTTTCTCTAAGAATATGTAAATCTCATAGCCGGACATACCTAAAATTGAAATTGGACTCTTCCAATATATAGTGTGGGAGAGTCTATTCAGTATACAATGGGTTAAAGGAAATAATTTGCTCCAGCAGGGTGATTATGCTGGAAAAACTGGTGTAGAGCCCAGTCAAACTGCCGTTCTGGGGAAGTGATAGACTTTATAGATTTACTGCAATTTTTTAAGGGGAGACAACTTTTCTAATTTCATGCACACAAGCCCCTTTCTAAAAAAGGGTCATTATTTCCATTTAGAATTTTTCAGAAGGGGGCAAAAAATAATTTGATAGAGTTGCCTCCCCTGAAAGTATCAGTCCCGCTAAAGCTGTCCTAGAAGACATTTAGCAAGCATTTTGTAGACACCTCACCAAGTTACTTATTAGTCATCGGAACTTATAAATATGCATTATTAGTACAGTAACACACAATAACTCATCAAGCGAATGTTTCCAAACCACAAGATGACATGAAACAAAAGGTTGCATTAACCCTTTCGTCCCTACATACCAATACAGACACCTTTGCAAGTAAAGCAAAGCCAGATGAGATGGCTCGTAACAAGCAGTATCATAAGGTCCTACACTGTTTTCCAATGTCATTGATTTTGACTGAAACCCTATTTGCAACAATGATTGTGTCCAACATAAGGTGGTGGTGATGGTGTGTGTGTGTGGGGTGGGGTGGGGGGCAGGTGCTGAAAGCGTTAAGTGTGATACAGAGTATAAGGTCACATTGGTGTAGTAATACTGTGTTTATTGTATTTGGCCCTTAAAAATAATCCTTAGCACCATTCACGACAGCAGTAGACTACGTTCTTTTTTGTGGCACCTGCATTAACATGAGTGACTTAGGTGTGCAAGTTTCCATCTGTTTGTTTATTTGTCTGTGTACTAAATGTCCACCCTAGCAGCTACCCTTGCGTTCACCTCGGCATCCACCCTAGCTACTATCCTAAATGAAGTCTGCAAACTGTAATACTTTATACAGTATAACCTCGATGGCTCGAACACGGATGGCTCGTTTACTATGGATGATTCGAACTCGTTTTTGAGTCCCTAGGATATTCTTTCGATAGCTAAAGAAAACAAATATTTTGGGATTTTAAGGGAATTTTTTCTTATTTTATCATGAAAATGTATGTTGTGTGTACTCATTAGAATTGCCTCATTGAGGTGATTCTAATGAGTACACTCAACATACCATTATTTTATAAAAGATGGAAAAGACATTCCTAGATTATTTTCATTTGCCTTCTGACCTTGCGCTATGATTAACCCTCAGTGGCTTGAACTACCCATGTCTCGAACAAATTTCCATGGTCGCAAAGATGTCCGAGCCATTGAAGTTCGACTGTAGTTAACTCGTTCTCTGCTAGTGGCAACTTTTGTTGTCTGCTGATAACCTTTGCAAACAGTTTGGACCCAGATCAAGCCCTACAAAGTATCTGGCATGACCTGGATCCTAGCTGTTTGACACTCTGATGGTATGCGTGAAGGATATTTTTGAAAAAGTTAATTTTGAAAACAAATGACAAAAAAGCATGCAAAATTAACCAGCATGCTAAGAGCTAATGCTTGTCCTGCTGAATAAATTAAGATGCCATGCCTTTTTCAAATTTTCAGCCAATCAGATAACCTGATCCAGGTTTTTGATACATATTCACATACTTAATGGCAAACAGTGCAGATCCAGATCAGTTGGCTTCTTCAGAAGCCAACTGATCTGGATCTACACTGTTTTCAAAGGCAGGGTATATCCGGGTTCAGCAGGACAAGGGTTAATTTCACTTCACGGATCACTGAGCTAAACAAGAATGGCATCTCTCACTCTTCTAGTGCTTGTTTTCACATTTTAGTACACAGGTGTGACATAAACTTCAACAAACTTCTATTTTTTATTCCAGGAAAACAAGGCTTGACAACTGATGTGAATTCTCTGCTATGCAGATTCACATAAAATGTCAAACCTTATTTACTTAGGAAAAAAAAAAAAAAGAACACTGTATTTACCCTGAGTATTCCGACATCTCAACTCCTTAACACGCTTGATCTGAAATTTGAACACATACAATTTACTACCCCATCACGAAAACATACCTAAATAATTTTGACCCCCTTAAACCCCACTTTTATATAGTAAAACTGGGGTTTACAGGGGTACACATTATTTTTCTTATTTCTGCTCAAAACATAGATTGTGGGTATTCATTAGAACCGCCTCGGCGAGGCGGTTCTAACGAGTACCCACAATGTATGTTTAGTGCAGAAATATGAAAAATATCTGAGTTTTTTAGTTTTTGGAGATAAAATTTTCTATATATTTGAATAGGCGTGTTTTCATAATGCATTTTTGTGTCTAAAAATTGCTGGCTGAAAGGCAAACAGTGTGGACCCTGACGAGAAGCCATGTTCTTCGGAGTCTCATCTGAGTCTACACTGTTTGCTTAGGCTTGTCTGTCTGAATACACAGTATAAACAGTATAGTCCACTGCTATTTTGGTACAGTCCACTGCTATTTTGAATGGCACTTGAATAGCCACTTAGAGCAGGTATATAATACATTTTAGGCTTATAATAGCTCCAGATAAGAGGGGGTAGCCACATAATATGTTTCTTATTTATGAACAAAAACATGTTGTGCATACTTCTGAGAAGCACCTTAGTGAGATGTTTCTAATGAGTACCCACAACATATGTTTTTGTGAAGAAATAAAAAAAAATACAAATGTATCTGTACTTTTCCCTTGAAAAAAAAGCACCTTATGTGGACCACAGATAATTAGTGTACTTGGCATCCAAACATTTTGAGCAATTACTGTTTATGGAAATCCCAGTTTCCCAGACATGATTCATATAAAAGAGGAGTATTTGGTGATAATTCTGGGATAATTTTTCTGATTTCTCCATAAAAACATGTGTTGTGTGCTCATTAGAAGTGCATTACAGAGATGTAATGAGTACTTTACTCATTAGAAGCACCTCAGTGAGTACCCACAGCATATGTTACTATGGAGAACTGAAGAAAATTATTTCAGAAATATTATCAAATACTCATTAATAAGTCCTCTGATATAATCTTTGATGCAATTTAGAAACAAGGCAACCAATTACTCTAGTACAGATTTGAATAAACGAGAAAAAAAACTTAGTTTGTTTCTCTTTGCATCAAAGTGAATGGATACATTCGGTAAAGTTTCTGCCATTTTTTGACAAGGGAGACAACTTTTGACATCCTGTCTGCTTTCCTATATAATAATCCCCTTTCAGTAAAGGGATCTACTATTAATGGAAAGGATTTGTTTCCAAGTCTTTTAGAGAACTTGGGAGCATGTTTTCTCTTTTACAGAAGACCTATTTTCAGAAAGGGTAAAATTGCTTTAAACAGATTTGTCTCCCCTGAAAGTGTATCAGTTCCACTTAACCCTTAAACTGCCAATCACAACAATTGTCGTCTGCTTTGTCATCTGCTTGTGATTTTAAAAGTCATTTTTGCAAACAATGTGGACCCAGATCACTCCTCTAGGAGCAGTCTGATCAGGGTCCACACTGTTTGTCTGTATGCAAAAATACGTTTGAAAAGTTTGCAAGAATATTCAGTAGCAGATATAAACAGACGACATTTTCAGATGCAGGTTTTCTTGGCATTTTAAGTGTTAACAAATCCTTGTGCCAGACCCATGTATTGGACAGCAATTGTCAATATCAGCTTATATATCCATGCACTGTGAAGGGACTTTTGCTTAAAGTGCATATAATACACTTCAGCAGAAAGCAAAGGCCCTGATGGGGAAGGGCAATGCGCAGATGAACAGCCTGTACAATAAGATGATATCTATCTTGATAGTCCTGTTATCCATGGCATTTTCACCATATGTTATGAGAAATGAGGAATATTTTGGTAACCAAGGACATTTGAAGGTTATTTGAACCATATGACTACAAGAAATGAGGAATATTTTGGTTACCAAGCAAATTAGATTTATTTTCAATACATAATATGGGAAATGAGGAAGATTTTGGTTACCAAGTAAGGTTGTAATGATACAGTCACCTCGGGATATGATGCGTATCATGATACTTGCCTCACAATATGATACATATTGTGATACTACTTTCACGCGTAAGTCACAGCTTGAAAAATTTAATACTCTTGGAAAACAGGTTCAAAACCATCTCAGAGGTTCATTCTTGTGTAACAATGCCTTTGTAAGATGGCTCTGTTTGTCATATAAATGATCAGTGTATTTTAGTATCAATTCAGATCTTTGTAACTTGTTGTAAAAATGTTCTTAAAATATGTTAAAGCTATCGTTTTTTTTGGATATTGTACTTTTGGGCATATTGTCAGGTATCACTATACTAGCCCCACAATACCATATGTGTATCGTCAGAAAAAGTATTGTAATACGATACGATTTTAATAAATTGTTTCGCCTCTATAATTAAGCACATTGAATGAGTTTTATTATCCTATGTAATATTGGAAATGAGGAATATTTTGGTTACCAAGCACATTGAGAGATTTATTTGAACATACAATACTGGAAACAGGTAATATTTTGGTAACCAAGCACATTGAGATTTATTGGACCATATATTACAGGAAGTGAGTAAGATTTTGGTTACCAAGCACATTAAGAGAGATTTATTTTCTTCATATAAAATGGGAAACAATTCATTTTGGTTATGGAGCACATTGAGACATTTATTTTCACCATATAATATAGGAAATGAAGATTTTGGTTACCAAGCACATTAAGAGAGAATTATTTTCACCATATAATATGGAAAACAAGGTGTATTTTGGTAACCAAGCACATTGATTTTCACCATATTATACAGGAAATAATGAGGCTTGATCACTAAAGACATTGAGGGATTTATTTTCACCATATATTATGGAAAATGAAGAATATTTTGGTTACCAAGCATTTTGAGAGAGATTTTATTTTCACTATATACTATGGAAAATGAGGAATAGTTTTGTTACCAAGCACATTGAGAGAGATTTATTTTCACCCTATAAAATGGGAAATGAATATTTTGGTCACCAAGCACATTGAGAGAGATCTTTTTTACCATATAATTCAGGAATAAAGATTTTGGTAACCAGCACACTGAGATTTTGGTAACCAAGCACATTGATATTTATTTTCACCATGTAATACAGGAAATGAGGAGTATTTTGGTTACCAAGCACATTGAGATTTATTTACACCATATAATACGGGAAATGAGGAAGAATTTGGTAACCAACCACTGAGATTTATTTACATCATATAATACAGGAAATGAGAAAGATTTTGGTTACCAAGCTCATTGAGATTTATTTACACCATATAATACAGGAAATGAGGAAGATTTTGGTAACCAAGCACATTGAGATTTATTTACATCATATAATACGGGAAATGAGGATGATTTTGGTTACCAAGCACATTGAGAGAGATCTATTTTCATCATACAAAATGGGAAATGAAGATTTTGGTTACCAAGGACATTGAAATTTATTTTCATCATACAATACGAGAAATGAGGAAGATTTTGGTGCTAAGCACATTGAGAGAGATTTATTTTACCCATATAATATGGGAAATGAGAAAATGTTTGGTTACCAATCATATTGAGAAAGATCTTTTTTCACCAAATAAGATTGGAAATGAAGATTTTGTATACCAAGCACATTGAGAGAGTTTATTTTCACCATATGGGAAAATAAGGATTTTTTTTTTTTGTTTTTAAGCCTATTGAAAGAGACATTTTCACCATATAATACGAGACATGAAGATTTTGGTTACTAAGCACATTGGCCAGTCTCGGTGGCTCAGTTGGATGCGCCGTCCCACTGGAGACCAGGAGTCGCGGATTTAACCCTCGCCAAGGTCAGCAACATTCTTTCGTGGTGATTGATCGTGAAATATTTTCTACGGTCATTCTCTCCCTTCCGCTGATTCAAGAAGGGCAGTTGTCAGTTTAGTGGCGAAAAAATGTGCACAATACTGGTTAACCACTTAGAGGACTAAGCCTGCCCAGTAAACGTGTGGTTAGGTAAACTGACCGCGCTTGACATGACCCCATTGGGTTGACTGGGCCGTAAAAAAAAAGTCTTTAAGGGAGGCTTTGAGGGTGTCCTTGTATCGCTTCTTCTGACCACCATGGAAGCGTTTTCCAACTTGTAGTTCTCGATAGAGGATTTTCTTTGGCAAACGTTCATCAGGCATTCTGGTAACATGGCCTGTCCATCTTAATTGTGCCAATTTCAGAAGAGTCTGTACACTCTGCATCCCTGCCCTTTTCAGGACTTCTGTGTCTGGAATCCTGTCTTGCCACTTGATCTTTAGAAGTTTTCTAAGACAGCTTGTATGGAAGTGGTTCAGTCTTTTGGCATGCCATTGGTAGACTGTCCAAGTTTCGCATGCGTATAATAGTGTTGGCAGCATCACCGATCTGTATACTTTCAGCTTTGTGTCAAGTCTGATTCCACTTCGATCCCAAATACTTCCACGTAGCCGGCCAAATGCTGCACTAGCTTTGGCAATCCTAGCATTGACTTCATCATCAGTGTGCACAACTCTAGACAATGTGCTTCCAAGGTAGGTGGACTTGTCTACCACTTGCAGTCGTTGACCTTTCACTGTGATGGTAGGCTCCTTGTAAGGCTTTCCAGGTGCTGGCTGATAGGTTGACCTTTCACTGTGATGGTAGGCTCCTTGTAAGGCTTTCCAGGTGCTGGATGATAGATTACCTCAGTCTTTTTGATGCTGATTGTGAGATCATAGCAGTCACATGAATCCGATACTTGATCCACACCTTTTTGCATTTTCTCTTCTGTTGGAGCACCCTTTGCCATATCATCAGCAAAAAGGAACTCATCTAGCACCTCTGTCTGCGCCTTGGATTTAGCTTGCAACCTTCTTAGGTTGAAAAGTTTCCCATCAAAGCGATACCTAAAAGGTATACCATTGTCACCATCCTAGAAAGCATCTGTAAGCATGGCAGAAAACATCATGCTGAACAGTGTTGAAGCTAGTACACAGCCTTGCTCACTCCATTCATTTTGGACCCTTGCAAGCATACCATCATGTAACTGCCGCACCATTGCTATGAATTTGGCAGGACAGCCAAACTTTGCCATAATTTTCCAAAGTCCGTCACAACTGACTGTCAGATGTTTTGGTAAGGTCGACAAAGGTCATGTAAAAGTCCACATTCTGTTCCTGGCATTTGTCATGAAGCTGTCGTGCTGTAAAGATCATGTCTATTATTCCTCTGTCTTTCCTGAATCCACACTGGCTTTCTGGTAGAAGCCCTGACTGTTCAAGGTGTTCATTCAATCGATTCAGTAGGACCCTAGCAAGGATCTTCCCAATTGACAATAAAGAGATGCCTTGATGATTGTCACAGACTTGAGGATTCCCTTTCCTTTTGAATATGTGGATTATTGTTGCATCCTTGAATTCTTGAGGGATGGGTTCTTTTCTCCACATAATGTGAAATAACTCTGTCAGTTTCTCTGCAACTGGACCTCCTGCTTTGTAGATCTCTGCAGGTATTGTATCTGATCCTGGAGCCTTGCCAGATGACAGGAGTATTTCTGAGGTAAGCCTACTGTTTTTGATGTTTCTCTTCAAGGAGTCCCTGGATTTCTTTATCATTCTCATCAAACCAAGCTTGATGTTCGCGAGATACTGGTCCTTGGGAATCCATTGCCTAATGGTAGCCTAATAGCAAAATGATTAGCTCCTAGGTACAGATTGACCTTTGCCCAGTTTGCTCGGGCATTACTCTCCAAAAAGTAAAGGTCAGTTTAGTGAGTGTTTGTTACATGCTAAAATATGCCTGCTTTTGTAGCTCAGTTGGATGAGTGTCCGACTAGTGATCAGGAGGTCTTTGGTCCGACAACATTCTTTTGTGGAGATTGATCATGAAATATTTTTTACAGTTATTCTCTTACTTCCGCTGATTCAAGAAGGGCAGTTGTCAGTTTCTGGTGAAACACTGCACAAGTACTGGTTAACCGCTTAGAAAGAGGACAAAACCTGCCCAGGAAAAGTTTGATTAGGTAAAGTAACCTGCACAACATGATCGTAATGGGTTGACTGGGCCGTAAAAGCTCAATTTTAACTAACATGCTAAAGTTTACCTGATTTTGTTGTGCCTGCTTTTAGCATGGGGCGATATAGGGGTCCGGTTTTCCGTCCCTTCGTCCATCTGTATGTTCGTCCGTCAATCGATCAACATTTGCGCCAATCCTTTCGACGTTAATGTCCAAGTTTCCCCAAGAACTATAAAGGCAACAGGAATGATACTTGGTATAAGCCTCCACTTAGGGATAACAACAACAGTATAGATAATTGACCTACATATTTTACTTTTTTTTCCATTTTTAATAAAGTGACATAATTGCTGGCTTAGCATCATGTCAAATATTTCATCAAAAAGTAAACTGTGGAAAAGACTCTAATGGTGGCTTAGTCGGATGTTTGTCGTACTGTTGAACAGGAGGTCATGGGTTTGATCCCCACGGGGTTCAGCTACATTCTTTTGTGGAGATGGCTAAATAAATAGTTTTATGGTCATATCCATTCAGCTGATTCAAGAAGGGCACTTGTCTGCTTCTGGCTAAAGAATGTGTACAAGTACTTGTTAACTGTTTAGAGGACTAAGTCTGCCAAGGAAGGTAGGTAAACTGACCGGCTCAATATGACCTTAATAGCGTTGACTTGGCCGTTAAACTCCAAACCAAAAACAAACAAAACAACAATGGTGGAAAAAATTTAATTAGTCTAGGAATTATTTTGTATGACTGAAAATTTTACGAAAACACATTTTATCAATTTTTGAAGTTGGAAAATCTCTTTACAATACAATGGCTAATGACAGGAATCAGCTTTCTGCACAGCAGGAAAAGTTTACTGGAAATATGTACCAAGAATGAGTGTTTAAGGGGAAATGATACACTTTCAGGGTAGGCAACTCTGTCCAGATACCTGAAAAGGGGTCTATCCTAAATGGAAAGAATTTTGCTCCCATGTGGCGCAGATTTATTCCTTTTAGAGTAGACTGTTCTTTCCTTTTAGAGTCATTACGAAAACGCGCCTATTCAAATATATAGAAAATTTCACCTCCAAAAAACTGAAATTTTTCAGAGTTTCTGCTCAGAATATAGATTGTGGGTACTCGTTAAGAACTAACGAGTACCCACAGTCTATGTTTTTGAGCAGAAATAAGAAAAATAATGTATACCCCTGTAAACCCCAGTTTTACTATATAAAAATGGGGTTTAAGGGGGTCAAATTTATATAGGCATGTTTTCGTGATGAGACCCCCTTTTCAGAATGGGCTAGGTGCACAGGAAATCAAATGGGAAGTCACAAAATTTGTTTCCATTTGAATATTAGCTGAAAATTTACCGAGTGTATCCATTAAAGGGGAAAAGCGAGCCTGGAAAAGAATGCGAACTTGATCGAATTCGGGTTAAACTTAAGACGGTTGATAAAGATTTCAAACCTTTTGTCAATGGTGCCTCCATTTGAATATTTAATGAAGTACTGAACATTTCTAAATATTAAATAAAATCTTTCTGACAGAAATTGGTGTGGTTATCAAGCTAATCGGTAAATGTTTAGAGAGAAACCACATACACAACCACAGAACTAAATATTGCTGCAAGTATTAATTATTTAGGTTTAGCTTATTTCATAAAGCCTCATTAAATTTTCAAAATGGTGGTGCCCATACATTACGAAAACACACCTATTCAAATATGTAGAAAATTTCATCTCCAAAAACTGAAAATTTTCTGTTAAAAAATCTCTGATATTTTTCATATTTCTGCTCAAAACATAGATTGTGGGTACTCGTTAGAACCGCCTCGCTGAGGCGGTTCTAATGACTATCCACAATCTATGTTTTGAGCAGAAATAAGAAAAATAAAGTACAATGTATACCCCTGTAAACCCCAGTTTTACTATATAAAAGTGGGGTTAGAGTGGGTCAAAATTATATAGGCTTGTTTTCGTGATGAAGGCAATTTTGACGACTTCAGACCTCAACAAGTTTCTTTTTTGTTAACCATGTTTAATCAAACTTGCATCTACATGCATGATTTGTCAAGATTTTTCCTTCAGCTCGTTTCTATATCAACGATGCATTTCCTTTTAATTCCTGCACATTAACAATGTAGTGATGGGAAGTACCACTTTTTGTTTTCTTTTTGCAAAGGAAGAGGCAATTCACTTGTTTCAGTTTGCAGTTGTTTTGTTTCCTTTACTACAGCTATAGTAATTTCATTTATCCCATTATGATTCATTGCCATAATTTTAAATTAAAAGGTGTCTGTAAGGAAATAAACAAAGTTGTTCACACCGCAAGTGTATCTGTTCTCCTTGACTCAGCTTAACGGTGACTACTGAGGTTTAAAATAAAAAAAGTGTGTGTTTCGGGTTACCTGACCGTTCCTTATTTTTTAGCATCGACCCTTAATATTTCTCTGTTCATCCACATTGTTTTCCTATTAACCCCTGAAAAAAACTTTCAACAAGATAACAATATTTTCCAACCTACGTCTCCTATCTTAAAATTCCAAGTAACCTGAAATACACATATATTTTCATTTGGCTAGGTATGTAAATTTGAGTACATGTCCGTATTTCTATAACTGCCATAATAGTAATGTACCTGATGACAAACATATCCATATCCTTATTTCCATACTTGTGATGTAAATGATAGGGTCGCGGGACGTTTCGGCCCTAAACCGTTTCGGACCCTGGGTCGTTTCGGTCCTGAGTCGTTTCGGCCGGGTCGTTTCGGCCTGGGTCGTTTCGGCCCAATTTTGGAGTTGGGTCGTTTCGGCCAAATTGGTGGGTCGTTTCGGCCCATTTTTTTTTTTTCGGCCCAAATTTTTTTTTCGGCCCCATTTTTTTTTCTAACTTTACATAATTGAATATGCATGTTCCATATCTGCTTTTTTTGTGCTAAAAGCTAAATTTAGCGCATAACCTAACTGAGGTAATGACCAAGTATGACCGCCTCAATATAAGAAGATTAAATAGATAGATAGATAGATAGATAGATAGATAGATAGATAGATAGATAGTTTGCTATAACCTGGTTTACAGTTTATTATGTCTTTCACAGAAGATCAGTGAGTTCTGCTGCACAAAAACTTATAATGGAGCATGTCTGCATGTCTTACGGAAAATACGACTGTCATTGACTGTTTTTGTGAATACTGATCAGCCTGCACGTCAATGCCGTATGATCAGTATTTTCGGACTGCTCAACCCTTCTGCGGCAACAGCCCCGGATACCAAGACAAAACTTAGAATGGATGCGCACTGGCATGTGTGGGACTAAGTGCGCATTCATAAAACACGCCTATACAAATATACTGAAGGTATTACTGCTAAAAACGTATTTCCATAAAACAGTCTGATTTTCTTGTTCATGTTTCTGCTCAAAACTTAGATTGCGGGGACTCGCAGTTCGAGTACCAACAATCTATGTTTTTTTGTGCACGAGAACTCACATTAAACCCAGTTTTACTATATATAACATTTGGAGTTTATGGGGTCAAGATTTTCGTAACGACAAGTGGACCATGGAAGACTCAGACAATCCTGCGCAAGCGTTGCGTGAAGTCTTAAAGGAGAATCATGACACCACATTTATTTATTTTTTTATTTTTTTTTTATTTACACACTTTAAAGTTGTTGGCTTTTCCAAAAAAAATATATCATCACACGATAAAACCCCTAATCAATCACCTATCTAGCTAATCCCATTATTAATTTTTGCCAATTAGTGATCAACTGTAAAAGGTGTGAAAACACACGTTAATGCGTGCGTCTTTAATTTAATTAAGGCGATGAGTTAAGCCGTTTAAGTTCGTCGGCGAATTACGGTTCTGTTAAGGTAACGATTCCAAATATTTTATAATTGATATGCTTTTGTTTCAACGAAGTCTTTGAATGTCGGCAACCAATGTATATAAGGTGCTCCGAGACATCACTCCATCACTTATCTTTGAAATCGCTTATAACGATTGTCGAAGTAAATTTCAAAATGTCTGAATTGTGCATTTCATGTGACAAGGAAGTTAATGGCCGTCGCCATGCCGTTACGTGTGACGTGTGTGACCGGTGGCAGCATCGCCTCTGTGGGACAGGTATATTTATTTATTTATTTATTTATTTATTTATTTATTTATTTATTTTATTAATTTTGTGTCTGACCGGTTGCAGCATCGCCTTTGTGGGACAGGTACCTTTTATTTATTTATTTTGTACTAATTTATTTATTTATTTATTTATTTATTTATTTATTTATTTAGTTTAGTTTAATGTTTTTATTAATTATGAATTAGAATTATGTTTTACGTTACCGTCAACATTATTTCGGTAATTTTGGAATTTTGTTATTTGTATAGGCGTGTTTTCATAACGGCAGGCTTAGAAGAAGAAATGTTTTTTAGATCTTAAAGGTGTTTATAAATATTATCCATGAATAAAATCATTTCAAAATACAAACTGCATGGTAAACAATGTGGGTCCTGATCAGAAGCTATCTGATCTGGGTCTACATTGTTTTTAAAGGTAGGACTTTCGTGTTCAGGGTTTAAGGGTTAATATATGTTTTATTTCAGGCATTACGCAGGCGCAGTACTTTGCTGCTAGGAGAGGTGAAGAGCCACTTCGATTTGTGTGCCAGCCATGTGTTATGAACATTCCACCAAGGGAATCTGAAGCCATCGAGGTAAGTTTTATATATAAGTACATGTCAAACATTTACTGACGCAAAGACCATGCTACTACTACTACTACTACAACTACTACTACTACTACTATACACCAACAGGCACACGTCGAGTTTCTAATGAGTACCCACAACATACGTTAGAAAAAAACGTCAAACCGACGTCGCACTTACATTATACTACTACTACTATATTATTATTATTTTTATTATTATTATTATTATTATTATTATTATTATTATTATATTCTGCCTTTATAATCTTTTAAGGTGATAAAGTACTTTATATTTCAAATATATGTTGTTGATACTCGCTATTCTCTATTAGTGAATGGTCTGTGTTTCGACATACAATCAGGACTAATAATGATGTAGAGGGTAATTAGTTTTTCTTCATTATTACTTCCTGCTTAAAACAAAGATTGCGGGTATACAATTCGTTAGAAGCACCTCGAGATATGAGTTTTATCTGAAAAAAAAATCTTTTTCGTGTAGTGAATTTTTCAATGCATGTAGATCTATATTGAATATAGTGGTGGACAGTTAGACCCAACGATGTTTAAATAAGAAACTAATGCAGTAAATTTGTAAAAGTAAAGCATATTGATTTTCTTTCTCATTTTCTATAACATTTTTTGTATCTTCTATTTTTAGGATGGCATCATCGTCTGAACCACAAGGCCGGGATGTCGGGGCTTGGAATATACAGACTTCTTCCACTGCTGAGAAGAGAGGCAGAGCTGGTAAAGATGAATGTTACGGCAGCAGACCTAGAGCGAGACCATTCCATGGTGGTGACGACACTAGAGGCTCGCCTGCAGGATGCATGGGATAGATACCTGACATCAGAGATCTCAACATCCCACTTTCTCAAGGCAGTTAGCAACCTGTATGGACCGAAAGAAGAACACTGAAATTGTGAAAATTGTGCATTAAAAAAAGATTGAAAAAATAATAATAATAAAAAAAAAATAGAGAAAAAAAACAAAATAGATCTAGAAAAAAAATGAAAAGAAAAAAAAATGAAAAACAAAAAAAAAAAAAAAAAAAAAAACGAAAAGAGAAAAAAAAATGAAGAGAGAGAGAGAAAAAAAACAACAAAGGAAGACTATATGATGAAAAAATTCTCTCTAAAAAAAAAAAAAAAAAATATGGTTAGCGAATGGTTGTTGTCTGCTAAACAACCTCATATTATAGTAGGGTTGTTTACAGGCAATTTTCAAGTCCTAGTCACACCTCCTCGTTGGTGCTAACTGGAAACATGGCTATGAATAGAACTTTTAAAAGTCGTTATTTGGGCTATCATAACCATGGCTAACGTGACAGGGCGCTGAAATAATATTCCAATATTAATTTATATTTAATACTTTGGTAATTTGCTGAAAAATAATGCCACATAATGAAAACTGGCCGAAACGACTCAGGGTCCGAAACGACCCAGGGCCGAAACGACCCACCAAAATAGGCCGAAACGACCCACGTCCAAATTTAGGCCGAAACGACCCAGGCCGAAACGACCCGGCCGAAACGACTCAGGGCCGAAACGTCCCGGATTCAATGATAGACAAAACAATGTGTCGTTATTTCTAGCTTTGTTCTTTGTAAAGCTAACAAAGCTAACATACCATAGCCATATTTCTATAATTGTACATACACATAGTGTGAATGATTAGACAAAACTGACATACATGTTCATAATAATATCTTTATAATTTTGCGTGTACAAAGGTGTTAACGATTAGACAATAAAAATCCAAAAGGTTGCCTTTGCATCACGAAAAGATACCTATATAGTTTTGACCCCCATAAACCCCACTTTTATGTAGTAAAACTGGGATTTACAGGGATATACATTATTTTTCTTATTTCTGTTCAAAACATAGATTGTGGGTAATCGTTAGAACCGCCTCGTCGAGGCGGTTCTAACGAGTACCCACAATCTATGTTTTGAGCAGAAATATGAAAAATATCAGAATTTTTCATCAAAAAGTTTTAAATTTTTTGGTGGTAAATTTTTCAGTATATTTGAATAGGCATGTTTTCGTAATGGAGAAAACTAAAAACACACGGAATAACGAGACTCGGTTTTATTAAGTCTTCTCATATACAGCATTGTAGTTTGCAAGGTTGCATACACCCCTAGCACCGGCTAAAGCAGTATTCGAATTACAAAGTATGGACACTATGATCCCAAAGGAAATTTAACTCTCATCTGCTCTATGATGAAATACGGGTAGACGTTACACGGCTGCCACACGACACTTAAAACCAGCTGCAGTGATGAAGAGAAAAACCCTTAAGGTTGGACCTCAGGAAACAAGAAGAACGAAAATCATAGACTCAGGTTTAATTAAGTCTTCATATACAGCAGTGTAGTTTGAAAGGCAGTATTAAAAGTCCCCTTAGTACAGCCTTAAGCAGTGTTCGATTTTCAAAGTAAACAGAATGGGGGTCAATAATTCCAAAGGAAATGAAAATAAAGTACATGTCCATGCTTTTATAATTGTACATACATGTAGTGTAAATGAGCAGATAAAACTAACATACATATCTATATTTCTATAATTGTGCATATACAGAGCGTTAATCATTAGACAAAACTAACAAACAATTACATACTTCTTTAATTTTACAAACACTAAGTGTAAATGCACAGACAAAACTAGCATATATGTCCATATTTCAATAATTTTACAGGCGTATAGTGTGACTGATCAGACAAAACCGTACATGTCCATATTTCAATAATTGTTCATGCATGTAGTGTAAATGATCAGAAAAACTAACATATATATCAATATTTCTATAAATGTACAGGCATGTAGGGAAAATAAACAGATAGAACCAACAGACATGTCTATATTTCTGTAGGCACGTAGTGTAAATAATCAGACAAAACTATTTCTACGGTCATTCTTTCCCTTCCGCTGATTCAAGAAGGGCAGTTGTCAGTTTCTGGTGAAAGAATGTGCACAATACTGGTTAACCGCTTAGAGGACTAAGCCTGCCCGGTAAAAGTGTGGTTAGGTAAACTGACCTCGCTCAACATGACCCCAAAGGGTTCACTGGACCGTAAACCCTCAATACAAACAAACAGACAAAACTAACAAACATGTCCGTTATAAAAAAAATGTACAGGCATGTAGTATAAATGATTAGACAAAAGTAACATACATGTCCATTTTACAGTAATTGTACAGGCCTGTAGTGTAAATAATTAGACAAAACTATCATTCATGTCCATTTTTCTATAACAGTACATACACATAGTGTAAATGATTAGACAAAACTAACAACATACTGTTCTACACTTCTATGATTGTTATAATTATTAAATTTCTATATTGTTAATCATTAGACAAAACCAATGTACATATCCATATATCTATAATTGTACATACACATAGTGTAAATGATCAGACAAAACAATTTCTTTCTATAATTATACATGCATGTAATATAAATAATCAGATAAAATTTACATGTACATATTTCTATACTTATACATACACATTGTGTAAACGACAAAACTAACATACATGACCATATTTCTATAATTTTACATGCAGGTAGTGTAAATAATCTGACAAAATTAGCATACATTACGAAAACACGCCTATTCAAATATATATAAAATTTCACCTCCAAAAACTGAGAATTTTCAGATAAAAAACTCTGATATTTTTCATACTTCTGATCAAAAACATAGATTGTGGGTACTCGTTAGAACCGCCTCGGCGAGGCGGTTCTAACGAGTACCCACAATCTATGTTTTGAGCAGAAATAAGAAAAATAATGTATACCCCTGTAAACCCCAGTTTTACTATATAAAAGTGGGGTTTGAGGGGGTCAATATTATATAGGCATGTTTTTGTGATGTATGTACATATTTCTAGAATTGTTCATATACATAGTGTAAACGATCAGACAAAACTAACATACATGACCATATTTCTATAATTTTACGTGCAGGTAGTGTAAATAATCTGACAAAATTAGCATACATGTACATATTTCTAGAATTGTTCATATACATAGTGTAAACGATCAGACAAAACTACCATACATGACCATATTTCTATAATTTTACATGCAGGTAGTGTAAATAATCTGACAAAATTAGCATACATGTACATATTTCTAGAACTGTTCATATACATAGTGTTATGATCAGACAAAACTAACAAACACGTCATTTCTTTAATAACCATTTGGGTAGTATACGAAAAGGATAAATCAAAACAATTTTATCTGACATAGCTCCAGGTAAGGTACTTTTTTTTTCAACCAGACTTTATTAAAATGTTTCTTACTCCAGAAAAATATATGTTGTGGGTACTAATTAGAAGCGCCTGGCCAAGACGCTTCTAGTGAGTACTCACAATATATGCTTTTATGAAGAATTAAGGAAAAGATGATGTGCTTTAGATGAGTACCCATAACATACGTATTTGTCGAGAAATAAGAAAAAAATATATTCTTACTTTTATAGCTACACAGTGGTTATGTACATAGTTAGCCAAAATTATCATGTATGTTCTTGTTTCTATAATTGGACCTATTATTGAAATGATCAGAGAAAAAAAAATCAATATTGTCTTTATTTCTATAACAGGCATGTTTCGGTTGAGTCCTCATTTTTGCTTCATTATAAGCTTTATCTGTGATTTATTTGTTGCCTGCAATGATTCATGGATGTTTTACCACTATGGAAACTCGGGGAGTAGGACGAGGCGAGATTTACAATCTTATAAAGATAACCCCAGTAATTCATTACTGACCGTTTCAAGGAGGTACTTTCATGGTTGTACTTTTTTTGAATTGTTATGTAGTGTTTCGCTTTCTAATGTTCTTCTTTTAGCAACTATTTAAGTTTAAAATATACAGTCGACTCTCGTTATCTCGAATTCCAAGGGACTCACTGAAACACTTCGAGATATCCGTACCTCGACACATCAGAGTTGAGAGAGTGAGTAAAACAATAAATTGAATAACCACATTTAACAAATGAATATGTAATTTGAGTCCTGAAGTTAGAAATATATATATATAATAACGTGGAAAAGAGGAGAAATTGCTCCTTAGGAGCAATTTCTCCTCTATTCCACATTATTTTGTTACCTGTTGTCATAGTTTCATGTTAAAACAGGGACAAGATTTTCACTTCGAGATAAGCGGTAATTCGAAATAAGCGAGTTCGAGATAACGAGGTTCGACTGTATTCAGTTAAATTTTGGTATTGGAGTTGCCACCTTTTTGGGAAAGAGTTGCCTGCCAACTCTGCGCTTGCCATCTGTTAATTTTGTAGCCGCTAAATTGTATTTGCCTGTTTTTCCCTTTGGTGTTGGGGACTAGATGTGGATCTGATTGTATCAGTTTCTGAGTTCACTTATTTACTTTACAGAAACGTAAATGATTGAACAAAACTGACATGCATGTCCTTATTTCTATTCCTGAGCATATACATGGTGTAAATGATAAAACTGCCGTATATGTACTTATTTCCATTCCAAGACATACACTTCCCAGCAAACATGACATGTGACTATAGGTCATTTTTGGGCGGAATATGGGCATTTAGCCCATTCTGGTCCTACATGGGCCCCATATAGGCTTTTGCCTGTATGTCCCATATGGGTTCCATATTTGTAAAACTATTAATATATATGTGACCCTGAGCTAAAACTGACATAGTCCTGGATAAGTGACAATTTCAAGACACATATCTGATATGTAATACAGATACTGGACTCCTATGGTTCCCTTGTTGACCTCCTACCATCTTGGACCAATATGGGCTTGATATGTATCTTAAGGCGAAGAACTGTACCATTAAGTATGCAGAATATGGAAAAAAGTAAATTTTCTGGCACAAATGCTGAAAATAAGGACAATAACTAATTATAAAAAAAATGGTTTCTTCAATATAAAATGAAAGTAAAATGAAAGTATCCATTGAATTTTTCGAACAAATTTTCCCGGTATGGACGTGATTTCATGGTCATATCTTTAATGTAACTCCCATGACCCAGGTACTTCTAAAATTGAGGGGTATAATATATAAACACACATTATACTACCATTTCCAACCATTAAAAAAGGCTATCTATATTTTAAGGCATTTGGATTGTATACATGTGCAGTATGTAATACATGTAGGTCTCTCTTTATTGGGACCTGACCAGCCGGTCCATCAAATGGACAGGGACTAGTAATCATTTGTCTAAAAGCTTTTTTCTGTAAGATAAATGTGGAAAGACCCATATAGGACACATATGGGTCAACCCATATGGGTCCCCGATGTATCATATGGGTCAGCCCATATGGGTCCCCGATGTATCTTGGTTGCAAAACCCATATTGGCCCAAATGGGATACCCATATAGGACACATATTGAATTCCATATGAGGTCCATATGGGTCCTATATATATTGTTTGCTGGGATGTTGTAAATGACAAAACTATCATGCATGTCCTAATTTCCATTCTTGGATATATGCATGGTGTAAATGATGAAACTGTTGTATATGTATTGATTTCCATTCTAGGACACACATATGGTTTAAATGACAAAACTATCATGCATGTCCTTGTGTTTATTTTAGGACACACATGGTGTAAATGATAAAGCTGTAATACATGTCCTTATTTCCATTCTTGGAAATAAATATGGTGTAAACGATAAAACTGTCATGCATGCACTTATTTCCATTCTTGAACATACATATGGTGTGAATGACAAAACTGTCACACAAGTCCTTATTTCCATTCTTGGACAAACGGTTTTGTAAATGATAAAACTGTAATGCATGTCCTTATTTCCATTCTTGGACACCCACATATAGTAAATGATGACACTGTCATACATGTCGTTATTTCCGTCCCAGGACATACACATGATGTTAATGAAAAATACAACAACTTCCATTCATGTCATTTTTACCATTCAGAGACATTCACATGGTGTAGATAATTAAACTATAATGTATTCCCTTATTTCCATTCTCGTTACATGGTTTAAATGATAAAACTGTCATATCATGTACTTATTTCTGTTCTAAGACATACTACACCTGGTGTAAATGACAAAACTATCTTGCAAGTCCTTATTTCCATTCTTGGACATCCACATGGTTAAAATGATAAAACTGTCATACATGTCCTTAGTTCTTGTCTTAGACATACACATGGTGTAATAGATAAAACTGTCATACCTGTCCTTATTTCCATTACTGGACATAAACATGGTGTAAAGAATAGAACTTTATTCCTAGTCTTAGACATACATCTAATGAAAATTATAAAACTGTCATGCATATCCTTGTTTCCATCCATGGACGTAAACATGGTTTAAATGATAAACCTGGCATGCATGTCCTTATTTACATTCCATTGCACAGGGTGTAAATGATAACTATCATATATGTCATCTTTCTTTCCCGAACATATACATTGTGTAAATGTTAAAACCATATATATTTCTATAACTGAAATACTGGTAATGAAACTGCTTACAAAACTACAATGCATGGCCTTATTTCCATACCTAGAATTACATTTGATGTAAATGCTTGGACAAAACTAACATATCCGTATTTCCATAACTTTTTACATACATGCAGTGTAAAGGATGAGACAAAACTAATGTATACGTCCTTATTTCTTTTATGGTCATTCACATCATCACGAAAACATACCTATATACCTACCCACCCCCTTAAACCCCACTTTTTATAGTAAAACTGGGGTTTACATTATTTTTCTTACTTCTTGTCAAAAACATAGATTGTGGTACTCATTAGAACCGCCTTGGCGAGGCGGTTCTATTGAGTACCCACAATTTATTTTTCAAGCAGAAACATGGGAAATATCAGAAATTTTATCTGAAAGTTTTCCTTTGTTTGGTTGTAAAATTTTCAATATATTTGAATAGCCGTGTTATCATAATGTAGTGTAAATGATAAGACAAAACAGTTTTATCTGACATAACTCCAGATAAGTTTTTTTTTCAACCTGATATAGTTTTGATTTTTTATTATTTTTCCACAAAAAAACATACGTTGTGGGTACTCATTAGAAGTGCCTCACCGGAGCACTTGTAATGAGTCCTTGCAGCGTATGCTTTTGAAGAGAAATAAGAAAAATGGTAAGGCACTTTTAACGAGTACCCACAACACCGGTGCTTGTGGAGAAATAAGAAAAAAAAAGTTGATCTGATACCCATTCTTACTTGAAGCTATGTAAATATCATGTTTGTTCTAACTAAAACTATTTCCATTCTTGGACATACATATGGTGTAAATGATAAATAGAAAGGAAGGCAATGATCAGGAATCGATCCAATTAACTAACACCTTCCGTCGAAGACACCAATAGGCAACAAAGGCACTACACGAAAGGGAAACGAACTACCCGAAGGGAAAGAAGGATTACTTAAAGCAACGGCACCACAATAAAAGAACACTTTAAGCAGAAAGCCAAAAGGACAGTTTCTTTCCCCAAAAATGGGCCAGATGGCTATCCAAAACAAAATATCACCAGGACATATATGCAAAGACATACAATGACAGAAATAGTAAACCACGCTAGAAAAACGGTATTGGAAGGTAATTAAAAATTTTACTGGACAGGTGTGTGTGTAGTGGGGAGGAGGGAGTGGGGGGGGGGGGGGGGTGAGTGGGCGGGCTTTAACCGGGTTTTACGTGGCCACAAGGCTCGCACTTAGTTCTGCCGTGACAAAACTGTCACACTGTGTAATTAAACTGCCAGGCATGTTCTTTACGTTCATGCTTTGAGATACAAATGGTGTAAATGGTTAACTATTATACATGTCTTTATTTCCATTTTGGACATACATTTTACATGACTTTATTTCCATTCTTGGACATAAACGTTGTGTAAATGATTAAAGCTCATGGATGTCCTTATTTCTATAATTTTACATACACGTGATTAAATGATAAGACAAAACTGTCATAAATGGCCATTACGAAAACACGCCTGT
Source organism: Anodontia alba (assembly GCA_964016985.1). Taxonomy (NCBI): domain Eukaryota; kingdom Metazoa; phylum Mollusca; class Bivalvia; order Lucinida; family Lucinidae; genus Anodontia; species Anodontia alba. Next base: position 29,967,563 of record OZ024827.1, read on the forward strand.
TCAAATTTACTGAAAATTTCACCACCAAAAATGAAAATTTTCAGAAAAAAAATCGTTTATTTTCATACTTCTGCTCAAAACGTAGACTGTGGGTACTCGTTCGAACCGTCCCGCCGAGACGGTTCTAACAAGAACCCACAAGCTTTGTTTTTGAGCAGAAATAAGATCAATAATGTATACCCTTGTAAACCCCAGTTTTACAATATAAAAATGGGGTTTACTGTGGTTAACATTATACAGGCATGTTTTAGTGATGTTTTTTTATGACTGTGCATGACAGTGTAATGATTAGACAAGCCGTCATGTTTGACCTTCTTTCTGCAACTTGTCATATGGGTAGTATAAATGATCAGAAAAAATCAAAGCCATGTTTGACGTTGTACATGGGATTATTTATATATCTGTACACACGCGAAGTATAAATGATTTTAATAGACAAAATTGTCATAAATTATCCTGCTTTCTGTCACTGGACAAACATATTGAAATAGGAATAAGTAACAACAAAACGCACATGTCCTTATAAGCAAATCTGGGCCCAGTTGTTCAAAGCTAACGACGTCGTTAGTTTACGATTCGTTAAAATTTACATCGAGTGATACACAAATATGGTGATTTTTTTTGCTGAAAAAATGTGAAGCTCTGCACATTTTTTCAGCAAAAAATATCAGAATATTGTGTATTGAATCCGCTAAAACAGTTAACGAAATGACCCTTAACGAGCTCGTTAAGCTAACGACGCTTCGAACAACTGGGCCCTGATGTACATGTCGTTATTTCTATAATTTTAATACAAGCAGTGTTAAAATACGCTACTTCTGTAAATATTTGTTCAAAGACACAGCGTAAATGATTAGACAAATTATCATACTTATCCTGAATAGCTCACCTGAGCACGAAGTGCTCAAAGAGAGCTACTGTGATCGGTTAATGTCCGTCGTCCGGCGTCAACAATTCGCTTAAAAGATAACTCTTACACCCCTGGGCCAAATGACTCGAAACTTAGTAGGATAACTTGTAGATTAAAACTAGGTAAAATCGTTCGGATCGGAACTCGAAATGGACGCCATCTTGAAAATCTGTTTTACGCTTCTTCTCTTGAACCCAACTCAAAACTTGGCAGGAAGTATCGGGGCAATTTGTAGATCAAAAATAGCTAAACTCGTTTTGATCGACAATCCAAAATGGCCGCCATCTTGAAAATCTCTTTTGCGCTTCTTCTTTTGAACCGAAATGCAAATTGACGCGAAACTTGGTAGGAAATATCAGGACAACTTTTAGATAAAAATAGCGAAAATCGGTCCTATCAAAAATCCAAATTTGCCGCTATCTTGAAAGTTTATTGTGCGCTTCTTTTCCTGAATCGAATGGTCAAGTGACTCGAAACCGGGAAGTCTATTTTGCGCTTCTTCTCCTGAAACAAAAGGCCATTTGACTCGAAACGTAGCAGGAAGTATCAGGATGACTTGTAGATCAAAATAGCCAAAATCGTTTCAATCGGAAGTTACAGATGGCCGCAGTGGTGAACTTCTGAACCGAAAAGCCAATTTGTAGATAAAAACAGCTAAAATCGTTCCGAAAGGCCACTTGACTCGAAACTTGGTAGGAAGTATCAGGGTGACCAGTAGATCAAAAATAGCTAAAATCGTTTCGATTGTAAATCCAAGATGGCGACCATGGCCGCCAGCGGCAGCCATCTTGAAAATCTATTTTAAATTTCTGCTGAACGGAAAGGCCAACTGACTTGAAACTTGATACCCAGCAAACACACAACGTCGTAGGAACGTCGTTAAAACACCGCTGCAACGTCACGACTTGTAGATAAAAATGCTAAAATTATTCCGATCGGAAATCCAAGCTGGTCGCCATAACCGCCCTTTTGAAAATCTATTTTGATTTGTTTCTCCTGAACTGAAAGGCCAATTGTTTGTGTTGAGGTTTTACGGCCCAGTCAACCCAATGGGGTCATGTCGAGCGCGGTCAGTTTACCTAACCACACGTTTACTGGGCAGGCTTAGTCCTCTAAGCGGTTTAGTCCTCCAAGCGGTTAACCAGTATTGTGCACATTCTTTCGCCAGAAACTGACAACTGCCCTTCTTGAATCAGCGGAAGGGAGAGAATGACCGTAGAAAATATTTCATGATCAATCTCCACGAAAGAATGTTGCCGACCTCGGCGGGGGTTGAACCCGCGACCTCCTGGTCTCCAGTCGGACGGCGCATCCAACTGAGCCACCGAGGCCGGTGAAAGGCCAATTGACTCGAAAACTTCATTAGAAGTATCGTGGTGACTTGTAGATAAAACAAAATAGCTAATAAAACTAATTCCGACCGGACATTTCGGTTCAAGAGAAGTTCAAAAAAAAGATGTTCAAAATTTTCGATCGGAACGATTTTAGGTATTTGTGATCTATAAGACACCCCGATACTTCCTACCAAGTTTCAAATGAACTAGATTACGGTTCCGGAGAAGATGAAAATAGATTTTCAAAATGGCCGCCGTGGCAGCAATTTTGGACTTCCGATGATCTATCTATCTATCTATCTATCTATCCCCGATGAATCTATCTATATATATATATATATATATATATATATATATATATATATATATATATATATATATATATACAAGTCGCCCTGATACTTCCTGTCAAGTTTTGAGTCAGTTGGACTTTCGGTTCAGGAGAAGAAATTTAAAATAGATTTTCAAGATGAACGCTCTGCCATCGTGGATTTCGGATGTGAAGGAATTTTGTGCTATTTCTGACCCATAAGTCACCCCGATATTTTCTAGTTTCGAGTCAATTTGCCTTTTGAATCAGAAGAAGTTCAAAATGGATTTTGAAGATGAGGACGTTGCAGCTTTTTTTGATTTCCGATCAGAAAGATTTTAGCAATGCTATTTTATATATATGTATTTCTGGATCCAGTGCTACCAAAAAGATTCTTTGTTAGATGTTATGCTCCTTTTCCCAGCTTATATATATATATATATATATATATATATATATATATATATATATATATATATATATATATATATATATATATATATATATATATATATATATATTTTTCAAGGTGGCCGCCCTGGTGCCAAACTTGGACTTCCGATTAGAAAAAAAATAATAATAAAATAAAATAAAAAAAATATATAAAAAATAAAAGATAAAAAAAAAAAAGCAAACAAACACCGTTCATGTCCACATTGACAAAACTAAAGCACTTAATCTTATTTCTGAAATTGAGTACACACGCAGTGTTTATGATCAGAAGAAAACAAAATATATAATACTTTCCCTTATTCTATAACTGGACATATGCATGGTGTACAGGATTAGATAAAACTCTCACATATGGCTGACCATTTAGGTAGTGTTAATGTATAGACCAAAATGTCATAGTAATTTCATGTGTTTTATCAATGTCAGTGTTCCGAGTGAATACTGCCAATAAGGAGCCATCAAAGTTATCAACATGCATTCCGTAACGCTTAGTAATGCTGGGTAAAATTAGAGCGGAAAAACATTGGATATATTTTTCTTATTTCCCCAGAAAAAAAGGCTTTGGCATTTCGTGTAAATTTTCTCCTTAGGAAAAACGAGAAACAAAATCATATGTAGTTTCCTGAACATTTTCGCGAGCATGTTAAGCGTTAAATGGGCCGGATATACATGTTGTTAAGTCCATTAACCCATTTAGGCCTAGCGTCCCATAAATGAAATTAGAACAAATTCTTATCTTTGACTGTAAACTCCTTTCAGAAGAGGCAAATTAATTTGACAGAATTACGCCCTTACCCATCCCCCCTTCCCCCACCCCCGACCTCTATGAAAGAGATGTAAGAATTCACTTTACATTATGGGTTAAGCTGTTTACAAATGAAATGAGACAACATAGGCATCCGGTTAAGCGGAGATGAGACCAGCTGTAGCATACGCGCCTCCTGCCAAACTTTTCACCAGCCCTATTGCCTCGGTCAGTGTTGGTGAAAATTTGCAGCAGATGAAGGAAAAAAGGGGGATGAAATATGGTTTTGACAAACTGTGAAGCCACCGTATTTACGATAAATATTCAAACACTTTAAAACAGCTTATCCAAACACGTAAGGGGGGATAGATTACGTAAGGGGGGATACTTAGAGAGCAAACAATGTAGACCCAGGTCAGACGCCGCAAAATGCAGCATCTGATCAGGGTCTACACGGTTTGCATTAAACACAGAGATTTCTATAAGTTGAACATAGACCTATGCATTTCTGTTATGCAAACAACGCCTGAACATAGTGTTACGAGCCAGGCGTAACGAGGAAGAAATGAAAGTGAAACCAGCAACAAGCTTTAAATTATTAACAATATTTATTCACAAAAAAATAAGACAAGATTCAAAACAAAAGAATGCAAGTACACAGTACCTTTCAAGTTTATGCGACAAAGTCCCTCAGAAATAATCCACAAGAATGTATTAAACAAATCCTTTGAATAACAGTTTCTGATCCCACAATTTTAAGTTCCTGAATTCAGAATTTAAGTCCAGAATGAATAAAATATTAAAGTAATCCAGTATAGAATAATTTCCGATGAAAGTATACAAGATGCCCATATGAAAATCTTTTCTCCTTATATAATTTCAAAGAATGTTCTAGAAAAAGAATTTACTACAGGCATCTCCTATTTTCCAGGTTCAGACAAGAAACTTCTAAATATTCTATGACATGCCAAAAATAACGGAGTCCAGAATCAAGGACATAAACAACATGTTATTGTAAACATATTGTTCCAGAAAGTTATTTATGGAAACATAGTAAATAAAGTTATTAATGGAAACATAGTAAACATGATACTTAAAATAATTGAATACCTTATATATAACAATAGTAAGTCAGAGACTGGACAGCTGTTTGACATTGACTTCCTATCATGAGGTGAAGGTCATGGTGACCTATATTTCACGGTCCAGTGTTTTTCCCTTGTATCAGGAAGACTATTTGTTTACAAAAACACACCAAATTGGACCTCGTAGTATATGCAGGTTAATGTGACCTATATTTCAGGTCAATGTAACCATATTTCACCGTCCAACAGTTTTGCCTAATATCATGAAGACTATCTGATGACTCAGTGCCGTACTTGGTGTACTGGTTCCATGTGGCACCGAGATTCAACTCATATGTATGTCATTGTGACTTATATTTGATGGTCCAATGATTTTGCCTTGTTTCTTGTAGACTGTTTGACGGATGAACGTACTATATCCCATACTACATCAAAATTGACCTCATAGTATACGGAGGTCAGTATAACCTATTTTTTTGCATTCAACACTTTTTCTCCCTGAGTTTCTGAAGTGGACACTTCTATCCTTGTGGGCATGTCTACTGTTGCGAATAAGGGTTTCAGTCTAAAACCAAAAGCTGAATGGCAAACAGTGTAGATCCTAATGAGACGAGTCTTCTCATCTGGATCTACACTGTTTGCATAGGTATCTGTTTAGTCTGCTGGGCAGAAAGGGTTCAAAAGCGATGGGAGAATGACTATCAGTGTAGAGTAAATCAGGCCCCGAGGTTATAAAACTTTTTTCGTGCTCAACTCAGCTAGTTGGCATTTTCATATTTATTAGCAGAGAAATTTTCATGCTCAGCTGTGTTTAGCAAGAAACAAATTGCAATCGTTAGTATTCTGAGATTTATTAGTATGAAAAATTTCATGCTCAGCTGAGTTGAGCTTGAAAAAAAATCATAACCTCGGGGCCAGATGCCTACACTGTTTGCTCATGTCTGACTGTCCCAATCCTTTCGGTAAATATGATCTTGCATTATAGCTGCTAAGATCATAATGACTGGCCTAAAAAAGTAAGTGACAAAACCCTGGAAATAGTACAGTTGCGAAGCACATTTTTCCCGAGCAAGGAGAGAGAGATGAGGAACAAACAATGGCAAAACAAACGTCACTTATGAAACCACAGACGCATGAGCAAAGAAGAACGGCAACAGAGGAATCGCCATGGAACAAATTATGCTACCGATACTTCAATATTCTCAATTATGTCAGTGTAGTGATATGTGCATCCACTTGGTAAGTTGGTGTCTAGGCAAATACATCTGCACAGTCTAATCAGAGTATTCGTCCGACGCATGCGTCACAAGGACTGGTTGTAGCATTAACCTTTGTTCTATGAGCTAAATAGCTTTACTAATGACTTACAATTATTAAAAATAATTGTATTTTTTTTTAATTTAAATTCGATTTCTAAGTTGAATTTGCTTGAATTAAAACAATGTTTAAACGTATAACATCACAGCCCTTTATGTAAATATGAAAAAATTCTTATGATTTGTGCATAAACTTAAAGAATATTTTGAATTAAATTTGTCAAATTATTAATTTTATAAAATTTATTCATAAGTACTAATGATTTCAATGGTTCCTCGTGAATATTAATGCACTTTAGCAAAAACATTCAAGTCCCAGTACTCATGTAAGCATTTGGAATATAGGGATCAAATATGGCCGCGGTTTTCAACACCATCCTAGGGACCTGGCGAATGTTAATACATTGAAAAAAAAACCTGTTCGATCGCTATTATTGCATAAAAACTGAAAACATTTGCTACATTCCGCGTTATGTCTTGCACTATTTTGTTTCGCCTTTTCACCAATGTCTTGCGAACGCAATTTGCTCGGATTATGCTCGTTCTAGGGCCGGGCAGTGCTCATGCTGTAACGGCAGCAAATCTGTGGCCCCGGTACGATCATACTGAAAGTTGCGTAGCAGTGCATTAACAGCGCGTGAATTGCCTTGTTAATACACGTTTTTTTCGCCGGTTAATGCACGGCTGTTAATAACGTGCGGCACTGCTTTTTATGTTATAATACCTCAATAAGGTTTCCAACGTAATGATGGAAACGCTCAAACTTTAGGAAAACAACAAGAGGGACCTATATATTCGTAAAATATTAAGCCACATAAAGTGCTTTGAAAACTGAGAACCTTTGACGGTGCCCTCGTTTACTTTTCATATAAGGACAGAAAGGCTTCAGGTTGAGCACTTGATCATGGCTTACACTATTTGCAACGCTTCCTGGATGTTTTAGAAAGAATAAAATGGACATGTTCATTTGGGAAAAGTATGTTAAGTTGTCCATATATCTAGGGTAAATACGGTTATTTTGTAATAAGATATTCAGATAGCTAACTCATCTGATGTGATGTCAATCTCTGTATCTTCAATACCTAATTCATCAGAAGCATGATGTGTTTCTCTGTAATAAATATCATCTTCACCTGCCGCTTTTTTTACAGGACGTGGCTGGATGTTTTCTCCGACTTCAAGACGACTTTTCGGATCCGTGGAAATTGTCCTTGTTTTATCCAGTGTCTTTCCAGCACCCTGACGATCAGATACATGTTTAATCTCTGTTTCATTGTAGAGCAGTGATTTTAGTGCACGTATTTCTGACTGCACTTCATTCCAAAACTGTGTTGTGACATACTTTCTTTTAAACATCAACATTTGCCTGATTTTGCTGGCTTGTGATAAAACATATTTTGCGTTGTGGTTTGAATTTTCATTTTCTTTGTTTGTTTCAAGATGTAGCTTTAATAATTCTTCAAGAATTTCGACTGTTCTCTTCGTATTATGCAGATTACCAAAACTGTCCTCCGCAATATTCGTCTGGAGAAGTTTTTCTTCACGCTGGCTCAGTCCTAGAGTTTTTAAACCCTGTATTCTTTTCTGTAATCTGATTGTCTCTCGCCTTCTTTCCAGAGCTGTTCCCGTTTGTGTTAAATATTTGTCGATTATCAATATTCGCCTCTTCTTCATATAATTAATATATCTTCTGATGACATGTGTAATTGGTTTATTGCAGTCGGGGCATTTAAACATAGGAACAATCCTTGGGTTCTCCGCTTTTAACGTTTGCTCTATATGGCAGTCCATTCTTGGTACCGAAATAATACATTCACAGTCTTGGAGAAGAATTACCTTTGCTTTGGGGTCGGGAAACTTGTTTGGTGTACATACTGGACACAACTGTGGACATTTTTCTCCACATAAACCAGCACAAGGATGTCCACATTCTAATCTTCTTTTACAGGGCTCGTCGCATTTGAAGTTTTGGCATGTCTCATAGCAAAGTTTGGCACATTTGATATGCGCGCACTTGATGGCACAATCTTCTGCACACTTTTGACACTCAGCGGAACATTTATTTTTGCATTTCATGCCATGTGAACAAATCCAGTCGCATGCTCTTGTACAAGGTGGACATATTTCACTGCACGGGAATGAACATTTATGGCCACAGGGTAAGGTTTTTTTACATGTTGTGCTACACGACACGTGAATTTTGCCTTCGAAACATTTCCCACATGTTCCCGAGCAGTAATGTTTGCAGTTAAGTACAGCTTTGCATGGCTCAGGACAAGGAAATGCGTTCGGGTCCATACAACATTTCGTTGTAACAGTATGGCCACAGGGCCAGGATTTTTCAGTCTCAATCTCGCAAGACTGTCTATGCTTTTTGTTTAAAGTACAGTCGCCACACTTGAGTCCACATTTGTGCCCACACGCAAGCTCTGTCTGACATTCTGCACTGCAAATCCATTTCATAGGATCAAAATTGCATTTCATAAGTGCATTATGACCACACATTGGCACACTCTTAGAGACAGTTGTAACACAGGGATTACAATCTTTAAAGCATTTCTTTTGGCACTTGTGTCCGCAACTATTGGTTTTGGAACATGGCTTTATACATTTGTAAAACTCATGTGCTTTGTCTTGAACATGACAGTAGCGTTGACAAATATGTCCACACTGTAGTCTAAACTCACAACTGAGTTTACACCCCCCTTCTGGTGCCTTCGTGAAATCATCAGGTATAGTCGCTTCAATGGTAATGTTGGGATGATTCTGACATCGAAGTGTCAGGGACGTTTTTAATCTATTTCTACAACGCATTGTATCCGTCATGAACTGCCACATTTCGCTGTTACTAGCAAGAAGAGAAAAATTGCCTATCACAAACAGACCTTTCTTTGCTCTTGAAAGAGCAACGCATACCCTATTTTCAATTTTCAAGAACCCTATAGGATTCCTTTTGGAGAAGACTTCACTTGGGTAATTGCTTCTCACAAGTGAAAGTAGTATTATGTCGCTTTCTTCTCCTTGAAAGTTATCCACAGCTGTAATTTTAACTCCACTGAAGTCATCCTTAGGCATTTCCTTTCTTAACTTAAGTACTTGTCCCATATATGGTGATAATATAGTTATCTGTTCAGTTGTATAGCCCTGCTGCATCAAGTATCTGCACAAAGATGCCAAGAACCGTACTTCATGCGTATTTGAGTAGCTTGTTGTGTCTCCAGTTTGCTCTTCCATTTCTTTGTGGTCTATAAACCATACATTACCATCGATTCCTGCAACGGATTCATATGAAAATACACTATAGTGATCTTTTAGATTCGGATAGAGATTTTTGTATCTCATTAGCAAAGAAATTTCAGGTCTCATTCTATGTTGTTCGGACAAGGTAACACATGGTACACCATTTATGATCATTCTCTCAAACAGAGATACATCTAGTTTATAGTTTTTCGCAAGATCATAGACTGTTGGATTTGGTCTAAGCTGCTTATGATCACCAATCAAAATCAAATGCTGGCAGTTGTCGTTCAGCGTGGTGATAATGTGAGATTCCAAGACCTCTGCTGCTTCTTCAACAATAAGAATTTTGGGTTTTACCAATTGTAAAAGTGCTCTGTTCTTGGCAGCGCCTGTGGTTGTCATCCCAATAACTGGGGCTCGTCTTAGTATATCCAAAGTTTCAAGGTCTCTAACTTCTTTGTATTTTTTCACTGCATTTCGGTATAATTCTTCATATCCTCTCACCTCTTCTTTTAGTGCAGTTCGGTACCTCATTACCCAGTATAAGTACAAGTCCTTTCGCTTTTCCATAGGTATGTCCCACACATTATCAATACCTGCTACTTCTTCATCGGTGATTTTCGATGCTCTGTTCAGGATCTGACGCAACTGTTTTTCTATTTTCCTGTTGTTGATAACAGATACCCATTCTGTTTCGGACACCGACAGACTCTGAACTCCGTATTTCACTTCTGATGATTTATAGGCGACAAGAAAATCATCATCATCGTTGTCCAAACGCCTGTCTTCCTCAAAAAGTTCAACTGATTCCTCCTCTTTGTCTCTAAGACCGGAAGCGTTGTCAATAATTTTCTTAATTAGTGCCATTGATTTTTTGGAGCCATCCAAATGAAGCCACATTTCTACGCTTGTGGCGGTTGGAAGATGAGTCTGTAGATATAACTGAGCTATCTGTGTTCTGTATTGCGCAGGAAGGCTAAATGCTTTCAGAATCTCTAATTGCATTATATTGGTCCTTATTTTGTTGATTCGATGACGTATCTGTGCTGTCTGATCATCATTTTGCTTCACCGTTTCAAGTGTGTTTTCTAGTATTTCAACACATTCCTGTACCCATGCAGCATAAAGTCGTGCTCTGGAATGTAGCTCTAATTCATGTATGTTCGTAAGAAGAAATGCCTCCTCTCGAGTGAAAGGCGTTGTATCGGTCAGTATAAGTTCCTTCCAGATTCTGTTTAATTTTATCACTGGTTGAGAATGTTCTAAAGTGGAGATTTCGTCTTCTTGTTCTTCCGTAGTTAGCCCGAGCCAGATAGCCAGTGCCTTTCCATGATGTCTATGAGACACTCTCTTACGTATTGAATTGTAATGGCCTTCTGATATAATTGTCCCTGTATATTCGTCTTTCATAATCGGTACAAGCTTAGTGGCCGAAGACTTAAACTTTTCGCTTACATGTTCAATTTTACGCTTGTTCGATTGCAGAAGTTGAATACAGTCTTTCTCTCCTTTAAATAGAGCAATAGATCTCCTTCTGTTTTCTCGATTTTTTCTTCGAATATTCTTCAGTAGGAAGGGTTCTAATGTAGTATTGCTGCTTCTACCTCCGATACGAACGATATCGGCTTTGCAAAATGTGTAAATGCCTTCGAGAAATTGGTCCAGAGCGTGGTTCGTATAGCATACAACCAATATTGGACTAGAATCCCTACCTTCCCCCATCCAATGATCTTTATTGGCGAGGAGCATTTTGGCAATTTTGAGTCCAACGTATGTCTTCCCTGTACCAGGCGGACCTGAAATCAGAGCAAACACCATTACACACATAAAAACAAATGCATGAATGCAAACTTGGAGGGCTTTCTGATGATTTTAATTTCTCCTGGTTCCTAAGTATATGTCAGAATAGGCTCAATGATCCTAAGGAAAGTACAAATAAAAACGGCACTATAATGAATACGAGGAGACGTTTTTCAACAGTCACGTGGCATTTAACATCAGATTCAGTGAAGACAAATAAAACCTATTAAAGATCAAATGAAAACGTTTTTATTGTTTCAATTGAATTGTTATGTACTAATAATGCTGCTAATACGAATAATTTTATCAAACACCGCATAAAAAATTCACCCCATTGCAAAGTTATGCCGGCAGAAAGTCAAATAGGACTTTTTTTCCGTCCTATAAAACGTTATTGCTATAAATAGAAATAATACCCACAATGCTTTATTAATATCCCACAATGCAACTTTCTGTGATGTCATTTGAGTTTTTATATCTTTGATAAAAATCTTAAAACATGAAATATGTAAATTTCTTTCAGACATTTGCAGTTTTATGATATTTAACAATGTAACTTTTGATAGACTATGCAATAAATAATGTTTTATGATTTTAAACCATATTGCACGTTTCAAATATGATGTTTATTATTTTTTTTAAATAAAATTTAAATATTTTTAAAATCCCCATTATAGCTAGTTACAGTGTAGCATTTACACAAAATATAGATACGTGAAATCGTAAGCCAGTTTTAAGAAATTTTGTTAAATTAAATCACAAAATCAAATTTAAACTGTTTTAAAAAATAAAATTCAAATCACAAATATTATGGATCTTATTTAAAATTTGGATGATTTTTCTAAAACAATAAAAGGTACAGTCTTAAACTTAAATAAGACGATAAACTTTCTCGACTGACATTTTCAAGGTCATAAATCTCCGTTTTAAATTTTAAATTATTTTTAAAAATATAAATGACCACTTTGACGTCATAAAGACCTCATATTCACGAGCTGTTTAAAAACTGTTTAAAAAGAAGATGAAAACTGCTCGTTCAAGTCGCTATAAGCCGGGTACTTCTTGTAATTTTTGCATGCGGTTCTCTGCATCATGGCTCTTGACACAAAGGAAACAGGAATAAAACTCTTTGACTTTTGATCTTTAAGGTTGGCCTTGGAAACAAAGACCACATAAAAGAACAAATTTCGGAGTCTGGAAAAAGGTCTTACAGACGATTTCACTATATAAATATATAATTCCGATATGATTTCCTTAACATTTGTCCAAGTTTAGGATCTACACCAAACCTTGGACATTACATAATTCTCGAAACAGATAATTAGTCACAATCTTATAAGGTGATTTGATTAACTTTCATTTAGGAGTAGACCCTATTTCAGAAGATATGCAAATCATTTTACTGTTGCTGTTAGTGTAGCCAGTCCCCTTAATTACGGTTCAGATATGAAGTAGCATTTGATAAAAAAAAATACTAATTAGCCTGCCACGGAAGCAACAAAATATAACTTCTAATAGGCATTTTTGAGTAGAGGCTGGCATCCATGCTTACTTGTTTTGCTAAAGATTACTAATGATGATAAGGATGGATGCCATGCTGGGTTTCACTTCTGAGGGTCAAAAAGGAGGTCAAAGGTCAAATGAGTGCAAAAATGCTTATTTTGGGTATTTACAGACGAAATGTATGTAGGCCGCTGGCCAGCTATGGTTTACCTCCCCACCCCCACCCCCACACCACCAGGGGGATTTTTAAAGACCATGTTTTTCTTCAAACGTATTATGTTGCATGTATGCAAATATTTTGTTAGCCATCTGGCGATGGGGACGTTACCCAGTGACAGCCTGATACATTTGTTGCCCCTACAAAAAGTATAATACAATAGGAAACTATTTAACCTATCAGAATTGGAACAAAAATAATCACATGATCCAACTAAATATATGAAGCTACAGAACAGTCTATTAGCCACAAAATGTGATGTTTGAAAATTCTTTTTGGTCTTACATGGTGTTACACATGTTACATTTTCTATGGTACCATTTAGAAATGAGTATTTTAACTCATATAGTTCATTTTGGTAGATCATACTATGCCCCTTTGACCTCAACTTTGTAAGGAGGTGGTCGGGTGGTGCGAAGGTGTCATGTACTTTGTGTCACCGGGGTGTCCAACTGATATTGGCTTAGAGTTGGGCATGACCTGCTATCCTTGTAGTAGGTAAAGGTAGAGGGGAATGTTTTTATTTCTTCTGTCTCTTCCTTTTCATTCCTGTTCCTCTACCTTCCCTGTTCCTCTCTTTCATCTCTTCTACTATCTCTTCTATCTCTTTTTTCCCTTTCTCTGGGAGACGACACAAAATGACCCACATGGGTTGACGTGTCGTTAAACACCAACACAATCAATCAATCTATTTTGTAATTTGTGATCAGATATTTAAATTCCCTTTCCAAAGCTGCAAAGATCATTTCTCTAGCTTTTATACTTTGTCAGTTATTGGGTGTTAAGCAATGTCACCCCACTGTCAAATGTAACTTTCAAAAAATCTTGTTCACGTATTATCACACCAAATGCAGCCTAAAAGTTGTACAAATAAAGTGAATTCTTATTTTTAGCATTATAGTTTAGTAATATGAGATACACAGGCACATTAAAACCTGTCTCTGCCATATTATTCTGCCCATAGTAACGTAGGTAACATCTGAAATAGCTACATATTGTGGGCTTTGGTGGTTTTCTCTATGGTATTCTGCATCAGTTTTTAATGCTACGTTTTGTATCCTTTTGAGTTTTTGTAAGCATTTCAATAATGCAAATTTAATGCAGCAAGTCTTTGTCAGTTATATACAGTCATCAGTTATATACATTCAATACTGTTGACAGTAAAGTTGCTATCTGCATTATGATTAGTACTGTCCTGAAGTTTTTAATATATGGCAAATGCTTATAATTTCTATATGTCTAAATAAAATATCTACAGATGAATTATATATCGGACCCTAATATGACTTTGCTTAACAAATTATCAATGGTAACACATGTAACACCTTACTATCTTAATTTTAAGGGATTTTTGTCTCTGTAAAGGTCTTTACCTTAATCACTTGAATTAATACTCAATTTTAGAATGATAAAGTTCTGTAACTTTATATCTTCAGAAAAAGAGGATAAGAGGATTAAAATGGCACTTTCGCCATACATATTTTGTTACATTATCAGGTGTTTACATAGGTAATTCATTTATCTGCAATCGAACTAATCTATGCAAACCAAGAATTTTATTGGTATATTACGAAGATCCATATTATAGCTTGCTACACTGTTTTTTTTTTTTTTTTTGTTTTTTTTGTTTAAGATTTTTGTTTATAGCCTTCAAATCTATATATTGAAACATTGCACATTGACCACAAAGTCTTTCTGTTACATGTTAAATGTATGTAATATAAAACATTATTTCTGATTAAACAATATTGGTACAAGCATAGTCTTATGCCAAGAAATGCATGTACTTAATACCAGAGTAGCATTTATATGTAGTCCTGATTAAAATAAAATGTTCACTATCATTAACACAAAATGTTCACTATCAGTGCTCAAAACCGCAGGACATACAGGGCCTGTGAACACAGTGATGACTGGTCAATGTCTTCCCTGCGTGCTTAATGAATAGCAAAAGACCTCAGCTTTCTTCAAGCAGATTGCAAAGACTGATCAGACTGTTCAACCAGGCTGATACATTAAGATTACATAAAGTAAATCTATAACACTTTGCCACTGTAATATGATTTTCCCAAACAAACAGTGTTATTTTATTGTTTAAATATACAGGAAACAATAATCCTTAAAGATAAGTGTGAAACAGTAGGCAAATTTAGAATCATACATAATCCAATGAAATTAAGTATATACCAGAGCAATTCAGTGACTTTAGCACCCTTAGAGATTGACTCCACTCTTATGTTGAAAACAAACGATATGCAACTTGATTTGCATCTGTTTCATGCATATATTTGTTCATTTTTCTATTATTACATAAACTATTGGTACTTAGCTGAAACTCATAAATAGAAATCAGATCAATATTGTTGTATATATTTGGCTTTAGTCAGCATTACATACTTTCATACGACTTTGGTTTTAACTCTAGAACAGGACCTAGAAAAGCTATTCTTAGTATCAGAATATACATTCTGAGCAGCAGAAGTTGTAGTCAAAGCACCAATACCAATATATATGTGTCAAATATGATCAGTGTCTGGACAGAAGGAAAACGGTCTAAAAGAACATGGGGCTTAAATAATAGTAATGAAAATCCATTGTTCGTCTTATTTTGGTAGGGTCTGTATTTAGAAGCGCAATAAAAGTTGTAACAGTCTAAGTAAAAATATGCAAGGTCTGATAAAGAATAGCAGTTACAGTTGTGTAACATACGTTACCAGACATGATAGTTAAATGAAAATATCTGGTAATGGCATTTTATATTGGTAATAAACTATTCACCTTAACAGAACCATTGACAATCAAGAGGCACTTTGTCATTTCATGTCTGAAATCGCAATGGAAATAAAAGATGAGAAATAAACACTTATCTTGGCATTAAGCTAATCTAGTAATAGATGTATATCAGAGGTAGGTACGAAGAATGCTTTTTATACCTTATTATAGTTTCATGGCAGCTAAATCTAATTCAGACTCTGCCGTAAGGCATAGAAGGCTCAGAGACACAACCAGTCCTTTCAGTTATGTTATTTTAATCCCATTTATATAAAGCTCAGAGACACAACCAATCCTATTAGTTATTTCATACTATGGCCATTTTGATTATCAATTACATGTTTTGGAGGTCCATTATAAAGTAACAAAGACAATGGAAATCGTTAAGATTAATGTTGTTGCGTGTTATTCTCATTACTTATATCACAAATAAAAATAACAAGACTCTTGTATAATTTTATATCTATTAAGGTTTGCTTATCACTATATAGATGATAATAATATAGTAATGATTTATTTATTGTCATCATATTATATAATGCATTACTTACGAGTACATAATAAGACTTTTGTATTATTTTAATCCTTATGATGGTTTTCTTATCACTGTATATATGATATATCATAGCAAACATTTAATTAATTTGTATGTCCTCAAATTTTGTTAAATAGTCTGATCTATATGTGTTGCTTTTTACATGAAATTTTATAATATAGCAGTTTTGGTTGAAGCAGTTGTCTAATAGCCAGTGTAAAACATCTACTTTTATACAGTGTGGCAACAAAAAAGTGTCCGAGTGTGCATACTGTGATTTGGCTGCATCTAAAAGATGACTTAAAATTGTAGTGTTGATGCATAGGTGATTTTATTACTATCTTGTTTATCAGTGCATTTTCTGTAATACTCAAATGATGAACCAGTTCCCCTTGAATCATTGGTGCCCACAGAACGTTGCATGTTTTCCTTGATCCATGGGTCTGTGTAGATATAGAGTGTATTCAGTATTTTGTATTAATGTAGCTGTACTGAAGAGATTTCCTTGCAAACATTGCCTACAGGCAACTGTACTGATATCACAGCACTCAAACTGGCATATAATATGTGTAACAGTATGAAATGTGCAATACAGCAGGCAGCGTAGATGGGTTTAGGTTTTGGAATATTAGGTTTATGCATAGAACTTAAGCAACGAAGAGCTCATATCATGTAAATATGTATGAAAAGGGGATATTTCTGTATTTGTTATAGACAACATTATACGCTTTTAAAGATTAATTAGCAATTGTGTGCCCAAGCAGAAGTTTGATAAGGGTTTTCTGACACTTAACTCATTACACTACAGTGTATAAAGGTATCTGAGAAATAATTCACTATTGTTGTTACTAACGGAATTTTAAACTTGTTTATCTTCAAATTTATGTATAAACTATCAATATCCACATGCAATGTAGACAAAGTAGCACGCAAAAGGTAACATACATAACATAAAGACATGCATAAAGAATTTATTAAAATCCTATAATAAATAAAACAAATAGTAATAGTTGAATACACTGAACTGCAACCACAGCATAGATAATGTTAAGAAGTTTGAAGTAGCGATACTTTACAGAAAGAAGTTTAAACTGTTTTACTGTAACTATCGTTCCTTATGTCATTTGCTTAGTTTTGTTGGTTTGTTTCTATTTCTTGATGAACAAATGAGGACATACATTGTTTCTCTTTTATAAAGCAGCATTAGACTAAATTTCTAGTCACTGGCCGATTATAGTACTGCAAAAAGTTTTATCATGAAACTTATCTCTGAGGTTTATGACTAGAAGTAACGTATGTAACAGTTTGATCACAAGTACTCGTCAGTTCAACACGTTGAGAAAGCTGGTTTTATAAAACAACATGCATTAATAGCGTATAGCATACTAAAAAGAATATGAATATTTTAGTTTTTACCCCCAATATATTTTTATTGTTTTGAGAGTAACGTTGGTAACATGGCTGTTACACGCAAACGCTGCCACCCCACCGTCAGATGACCTACATGTGTCAGTTTGTTTCTTATATAAAGTTGTTTCAGAAAATTCCCCCTGGGGTGTCTATAGCCGGCCAAAGGTCTAATAGTTTATCCGAGAACATTATTTTTGTTTATTTTATTTGTTTGTTTTAGCCATGTTGGACGGACAGACAAACGATGACAAACGCATGAACATACACACGGGTGACAAAACATGACTAAATATGTGTTTTATCATCTTACCACGAGGAATTGTTCGATTCGTAACACCATAGGTCTTAAAATGTACTCAAAAGTAATAAATTACAAACAAATATAAATTTGTACACTCGTTGACCTTTGACCTAAATTGTCTTATATGGTCAAAGCCGCGATGGCATCCGGCCGTACAGTGATTAGGACATGTTTGCGCTTATGTTGGCAGCAATGAAACACATCTATTCAAAAAATGCCATCAACTCGAAAAATAAGCATTGTTTTCCTTTTCTGGCAGGTTAACTATACCTTGAATAAGAGCAAGTTCCTTTGTAAGGGCCATCTTCATTGCGTCAAGTTGTGAACTGTCAAAGGCCAGATCCTCTTCGCCTGGCCATCTCTTAGTATTGAGCACAGGAAATTCTGTCACTTCCGTCTTGGATTTGGTTTTATGTAGTACACAGTTAAAGTCATACACAGGTACAGCCTGGTCAAGTAAATACTTTGGTGGCTTAACCGTCGACTCACACTGGATTATATACCTCTGAAAAGGCATGGAATCTTTCATAGCATATAATCCTTCAAGAACATATCTGTAAGCTTCAAAATAAGCCGTAGTTTCAGCCATTTTATATGTTATGCTCGGTTTAATTTCTATTTCATTTTTACTTTCAAATAACACCTGAATTTGTCCGTTTGAGAGCTGTTTTGCGTCTCTATCTGTCACGGTCCCAAAAATAAGAGTATCGAAATCATCTGCCGACAAACAAATTAGAGAACCGTACAGCAAACGTTTTGAAGCAGTCCAGTTAATTTTTTTAAATGGTTCAGTGTCAAACTGCAATACATAGCATATTCCAGATAACTTACAAACAGGCATAAGCACCTGAACATTGTGATACAATCGAATCTCTCGGACCTTCTTTGTAGTCTGGGCCACTGTTATTGCAGTCTTATAGTCGCGAATGCCCTCCCGTAGCGGTCGAATATAATCTTCTCTTAAAAGGCGGAACTGGATATCGAGGTAATGATTAAGATCTTTATATTTTCCTTCCTCTACATTTGGTCTCAGGAATGGTCTGGTATATGTTAGCAGATCCGTAGCTGATGGTAGAATCGATAAATTTCGGAAGTCTTCCGGAGGTTCTTCCTCCGCCTCATTACTTTGTTGATGTTTTGATGCCTTTGTCATATGCTTGCGTATCTTTTCATGCTCTTCTTTGATGGAATCTTTCAACATTTCTAATTCTTGCATTTCGTTTGATAATAATTCATCTTCTAGGTTTTGTTCACTGAAAACTTGCTTCAGCAGCAAGATAACCGGATAACATTTGCTTAAAGAAGCAGGCAAAATATTCATCTGACATTTTAAAACCGTTATAACCAAAAGACATACATTTTGCAGCTCTTCCTTACTTTTTAGATATCGACCATGTGTTTCGGATTCTATCAGTATCTGACTTAGCAGATTGTTTATATTTTGAAGCAATGTCTCCTCGATCGTATGCAACAGTTCTCTGAGAGTAAGTATACATGTCTGCGTCTTAACAGCTATACACAATACTTCAAGAATTCTATGAATCCAGTCTGGTTTAAGTGTCTTCTCCAAACATTCTATCAATCCACTTCGCGTGTTCCCGATAGTCAGTACAAGGTCATCGGGATCGTCTTTCATTTTGGACCATTCCTCAAGTTTTTTATACCCTAACTTGAATTCTCTTTGAATCTGTTTACCTTTGCTTGACGTCCCATTCTCATTGCGCTTATTCACATCGCCTGCCTCAGCCACATTTCTTTCCTTTGCCACATTTGGCTTGTTTTCTTTAGATCTGTGTTTTTCTTTATATCTGTCAGAGTTTTGCGATCCGCTCAAATCCAATCGATTTAAAGCTGATTCTGATCGGGTTTGTCGTAATCTGGGAATAAAAGAATAGATACTAAAAGAATACATTTTATAATAAATGTCCCCATATAGCAATGAAAACTCATAGAGAAATGAAAGCAGCTACAGTGTCGAAGTTTTCTGGGACAGTTTGGCTATTTCCGTCCATTTATTCCTCATAAGTGACCTGATACAAATTTCAAATATCAAAGAATGGGTTCAGTGATCAACAAGGACCAGACAGTATCAAATATAGTATACTATTGTTTGACTACAATGTTATAAAGCTTAAAAAAAGATCATGGCCAAACACAAATGGAAATTAAGACTATACTTGATTATTTCAGGATGTTTAGTTCTGAGAGCAGCCGCAAAAATGACACTGATGAGATTTCAAACGGTAAAAATTAGGATCAAAACAAAACTATATCGCAAGAAAAAGATGTTTTAAACAGATAACTAGCTTTGAATGACCTTATTACAGAAAGCAAAATTGAATTGTCAATTAAATCATAAAGTTGTAAGATATCCAGCGGAAGCGAGTGAATCTTATAGGAATATATATATATATATATATATATATATATATATATATATATATATATATATATATATATATATATATATATATATATAGCACCAACCAAGCATCGATTTATACATTATCATTTATCACTGTACTAGTTACTAAACATGTACCTAGTGATTGGCTGAAAGGTACCATAATACCAACTTTAAAAATAAAGGTAGTAAAATGGATCTGTCTAACAATATATCAATAACTCTGATCACCTGTCTTGGAAATGGTTTTACTTCTATTATATAAATCATAGATTGTCTAAATATATGGAAAATGTAGCCCGCTTTGAAACACAAAGTGGTCTCAGAAAGAATATTCAATAATATTGATAAAATATTTGTTCTACGTGCCTTGTAAGAATATTTAAATGTAAGAAAACAACAAAGTTATACTGTTGCTTTGTTGGTTTTACTAAAGCGTTCGTTAATGGTTAAGGTCAAAATTAACAAAACAGTTTATCCAAAATAAACTCAATAATGTTATGAAATGTACATGAAGATATTAAGTCGTGTATATTAATAAAAGGACGCACTTTCGTGTATTTGAGCTGTAAAAAGGGTGTTCAGCAAGGAAAAACTAGTCTCCCTAATTATTTGCTGAGTAAATGATATAGAAATATATTTAATTAGTTAGGATAATGATAGAGTTGATATAAATATTTCTGATGTAAATACTGCTTATTGCTAAAATTACTTATCATGCTGTATGCAGATGAGACTATATTAGTGCGTGACTTTTTTTTATTAAACCCCTTGACATGCTGAATAGCTTTGATATTTATTGCAAACTTTGACAAATTAAAATAATTACTGAAAAAGAAAATGGTGGTAATGCGAGATCAAATAATGTTTCTCTCACTTTGGCAAGTGACGAAATTGAGATTGTGGATATCTTGGGAGTTTGTTTGCACAATGTAAACTATTCATACAGTACCTTAAATACTCGTCTGAATTTACAGGTATAGCCATGTACTTCTTAAGGAAATATATCGATAATCTGCATTTACCTGTTGATTACCGGTAGAGGAAAGATGCCAATCGGGCGTCAATAATCTTTCTTCACCAAATTTTGGGAGATTGAAGATGAATAAATTCTCTAACTTTTGTCCGTTCAAAATTTTATTAAAGTGCCTAATAAAAAGTTATTGACGTTTAAATCAATATTTTTTCTGCACCTCTGTGTATCCCGTTCGGGAACACATGGCATTTCTGATGCCCGATAGGGAAACAGTGCTTCCCGTTTGGGAACATCTGATATTTTTACCTGACTGGTACAAAACAGAAATGCAGTTGTATACAGTCACTGAATTATTACATAAATGATTAGCGGCAAGTTCACGCGGTTGAAAGCATTTTCTTTAACATTTTAGAAAGGAAATGTCTAATTTGCAAGTGCAAAATTGATAATTATTTCATGTTTTTAATGGTATGTTTCATGAAAGATGGAACATATTAAGTACTTTAAATAAAAGGATATTATTGAAAGACAGAAAATGTAGTGAAATGGAGTTCAATGCACCAAAAATACCCTGTGTAATGTATTAAAATGCCAACCAACCACGGTCTCCGTTATCTATGAGTGTCATTCAATAAGTAATGCGAACTAGTCCTCATTTTCTACGTACATGTTGTTGTTTCATTCATAGACGCGTCTGTACATATAACATGATAGATTATTTACTGTTTGGAATCAAATAATATTGTCGTCGAATCGCTCCTTCTAACTAGTTGCCTAGTAAAAAAGAATGGAAGGGTAAAGCCGTGTGGCCACACTGTACAATTATTCTTTAGAACAGATTTAAAATGCACATGCACTAAGGATTAGACCAACTTATTCCACCATTTGATAGTATCAAGTTCCCGCTTGTACATTTACTTCAAACGGCACGATAATCCTAATACTGCTCAAAGTACTAAAATGTCATATCAAGTACCACGTAGAATTTGACTCGAATTGTTTCTCAAAGTAAAAGTGAACATAAAGAACCGATGCATTTTTTTATAACAGAATCAAGTCCACAATGTCAAAGGGATAGTAAGAGGGTTACAATTACCCCGTTTTGCAAAATAACATCTACAGGATAACCAAAAACAAATTAATCATGTAAAGATATTTTGTTTCAACTAAAAGACTTCCATAAATTGTAAAATTGATTCTTTACCGAAATTAAGCACATGTTTTTTCGCTAGATATTTGGCCAAAATAACAGCAATTCTCAATCTTAGCTGCGAATATTGTATTTTTTGTCATTTGCTGATGCAACCCAAAATAAAAATAAAAATAAATAATAATAATAATAAAAAAAACATGTGACGATCCATCACAAATTTTCTCCATTCTTAGCCAGCGATATTCTTTATGAACTCTAACATCATATTTTCTTCATACACTTTTTATAGATTTGGGACAACTAATTTTATTCCTTTACCCTGAAAGCTTTGGCAATTTTTAATAAAATTTGAGTCCATGCCAAGTTTGGTTATACAATGTGAATGCTAATAAAACCGTTAAGTCTTCTCACAATTTAATGGTATTGCACATATGAATCGCACACATGCTAAAGGTACAAACTGTTAGAATTGCAAAGACTATGTGCATTCATTAAAGAATTAGAGATATGTTTGCATTACTTATTGAACGACCTTCGTAGCACTGCGTTTCTCAACAAAGGTTTGCTGGATGCGTATATATTCTTAAGTAAACACATATTCGGACAGTTCAAACTGAGCAAAACTACACGTGGTTAAGTCAGCTTCATAAATGGCTTTTAGTTTTGATGTAAAACAAAAGACCAAACTGCTTTCGGTTTCACATTACCAAAATTTGTTTCTCAAAGCACCACATCAGAGGACGGTATTACCATTTTGTACTCTTTATATACTGAAGGTCTTTAAAATTGCAATACATTATTCTTGGCCGTTTTTCTTATGGCTTATGTCTACTCAATGATAATAAAAAGGACAACTCCTTCAATTTGGATTACATTTGATACCATATCAAAATAATTTGATTTAAGGTTACAATAATTTCGCAAAATATCTAGAGTGAAGCAAACATTTAAAAACCACAGACTTTAATTGAATCAAATTAGCAAAAATATTTAAGATAAGAGATAATAAATAAAAATACAACTTCTCAGCAGGATTGTTGTCTGTGCATCTTTGCGTCAAGAAACCGATTTATTTTGGCGGCGGAAATGAAGGATACGTTCAGTGGTATCATGGGAACTAGACTTTCTAAGAGAGTGATTCATAACAGACGTCGTGGGATGGGGCTTAAAGCAAGGTCCATTCAAAGGTATGCATCTGGCAAGGGCATTTAAACGCCTAAGGTATCAGTGGGAACAATGTCATATAGGGCGCCAAAAGCGCATTGTCGATACACCATGGTCTCCGATGAATCACGATTCTGTTTGAACGTCACCAATGTTCGAAAACATGTTTTGAGGAGGGTTAGGGAGAGGTTCGATCCTGCAACAGTCCAGCAGCACGATAGGTATGGGGATGGCAGCATCATGGTCTGGGCGGGCATCACGTACGCCGAAAGGACGGAATTAATGATCGTATAAGGTAACTTGACCGATCAAAGTTACGTTGATCAAATTTTACGTCCTGTGGTGTTCCATTTGTCCAGCGCATTGGTGGAAACTTCGAGTTCTAGGGCGACAATGCGCACCTACACCGAGCCCGTGTTGCCGTCGACTTTCTGAGGCAGCAAGGTGTAAACTGCCGTGGCCAGCCATACCCCCGATATTACGCTGAAGGCGCACATAAGGGATGTTTAGGTCGGCAGGTGCGCAACAGACCCCAGCGTTGGAACCATTTGCAACAGCTTAGCCGGGCTTTATAAGAGGAATGGGGACGGATACCAAGGGAGATAATCTGTCGCATAATCGCTAGCATGCCCAGAAGGTGTCGTGCATGCATCTTTGCTCGTGGAGCACTGTATATTAAATGGCAAATGGTGGAAAATGTATGCACTTTTGAACTGATTTCAACAAATTTTGCAGTTTTGATTTTTTAAAACATTGATGACTGAAAATTAATCAGAACTCGAATGCTTTAGCAGAACAATTTCCTTTCAGAAAATATGAAGTTTGATGAGATATCTGATATAGCCCATGATATATTTGACATATACTCACCTGTGCATATCTAAAGTTTTTGAGTATATATAGTACATGAAGTTTTATATGGGTATTCATTTTCCATTGCGGAAAAAACTTTCTTCTTTTTGCACTCACTGGAGAGGCAAAATCTTTTGAATTTTTGCATAAATAACACAAAGTGTTGTTTTTTTTTTGTTTTGTTTTTTTTATTATCAAATTTAATAGTAGTAAATGTCTGGTTATAGAATAACTGTCAGTTCAGGAAAGAAGATATATTTTCTCCTTATTACATTCCCTTTTCGAAAAGACATGCTGAATACTGTGTCTGATTTTTTAGAAGGGCTTAGTCAAAGTAGTTTTCTTTTTGATTAATCATATTTTATTGCATTTTAAACAAAGGGATTGGACACGAGTTATAACAACATTAGATAGTCCTCTCCCTGGGCGCCAAAAGCGCATTGGCGATACACCATGGTCTCCGATGAATCACGATTCTGTTTGAACGTCATCAATGTATTTGGAGGAGTAGCTTTCTCGATTAAAACATAAAAGATTGTCTTTGAAAAAAAGAACACATTAAAGATAGATACAATAAAATTTAAAAGGTCGCCTGTTTACAACATATTTTGCTCCTGTTTCGGGAAACTCAGAGATACAGAAGGAAATATCAAATTTTAAACCCCAATCATATTTTTTAAAAGAACGTAAAAATCTGACCAATCAAAGCTTTTTAAACATTCAAAGTCAGTATGCAACTTGAATCTTGTTTGTATCCTGATAGGGCAACATAATATTATGTGTTCCCAAACGGGATGTACTGTTTCCCAATCAGGTATCACAGATGTCATGTGCTCCCGAATGGGATACACAGAAGTGCAAAAACAAATATTGATTTTTAAACCTAAATAACTTTTTTCTACGCACTTTGAAAATTCTAAACACTCAAAAGATAGATAATTTATTCATCTTTAAGCTCGAAAAACTTGCTGGATATCGGTCAAAAACTGTAATACATTTTTTCCTTTTTCTGAGGGTACTAAAAAAGTTATCAAAGGATGCCCGATCGGGTATCAAGTCACTAATTATAGTTACATCTACCATGCAAAATACAAAGGTCACCAAAGGTTCTTGATGACGGTCGAGCATATTTCCTCTACTAATTGCCAGTTAAAACTTTTCGACCAAACAACTGAACCAGTCTTGCTTTATGGAGTGAACATTGTGGATTCGAAAATCTTCAAGTTATAGAAAAAAAAATCATATAGATCTTTTTTAAAAAACAAAGTTTTGAAAATGAAAAGGAGTACTCCCCATATTATCATATATGGGATTTTTGGTAGGTATCCCCTTGAAATAGCGGTAAAAACACATGATAAAATATTGGTCAAATATATATACAAATTGTCGTCAAAAATGTAAAATGTGCCGTTGATATTTAATCGAGTAAATGGGTTTTGTTCATAAAAAATATTTTACACATGGTTGGATTGAATTATACATGGATTAACAACGAAATTTTAAATATATTGTGCTTATGCAGGGAGTTTAAAAATATGTAAGAGGAAACGTCTAGGGAGTGCCACAATCACAATAAACGTCAAAAAGATTTCCTTTGGACTGCGAGTTAGAAAATGGGAGTCTCGGTGTTATTGAGACTCTTCATAAGCACAAGCCGCAGCCCTTCTCAGACACCAAGAGAAAGAGGAAACAAACAAAACCAAACAAGCGCAAATCGAACAAACGTACGAAAAGCACTAAGATTAGCTCTCTCTTCCCCAAGCGAGGTTTCCGCAACGCTAAAAGGACTAAAACTCGATTACAGTGTCATTTTGTTTTCAGAATTGAAATGCTGATGTTTCAGTAGTTCTAAATGTCTAAATTATTGAATTTTTGAAACCAACTTTAATCTTAAAAAATATGTAACAAAAATTTTTTCTGGTAGATCGTGTATTGTTTTATCAAAAGACGGAGTTCCAGCCTGTAGAGAGTTTACATAGGGCTCTGTCCACACACGGAATTTCATAATATTACCCAAAATTACTACCTAGGATATGGATGTTGTAAATAAGGTACATAGCCCTTTTATCTATTTTTTTTTTCTGGCTTACATCTGCGCATATGGGCACCCCTGAAAAACGCACTCCGCAGCCATCCGTAACTCATGATTCGGATGTCAGGTTTGCTGATAAAAGTACTAAGTCACTGTTAAAAATGCTTAAGGCACACATTTACTTAATCATAAGACATTGGAGCTTTTATGTTTAAACAATTTTCAAGCTGCCCGCAGATTTTAACTGCGTAATTATTTTCTGACAAATTTAATCGTTAATTAAACTGGGTTCCAGCTTTTAGCGAACCTACCATTCTTATAAGAGAATAGGCTTTATATATCTAAATTATTTTTCACAAATTTCTTACAAATTAAAAAACCGTAACATATTGTTTTTAAATACTGAAAATGACAACCCAGATTACAGCAAAATGAGAAATTGCACACAATATGTGATTTATATTTGGGTGATGTTTTGTTTTTCATTTTGGTTTGTTTCATTTTTGTGGGTTGTTTTGATCCATTTTAAATTGCTCGCTTAGAATCGCCTTTTCTGGTTATTGTTACCTGTCGAAAATCAGAAAACTGGTTTGCACGTTGTAGAACACCCTTTAAAGTGTGGAACGAAAACCTGTTTTACAAAC
Source organism: Anodontia alba (assembly GCA_964016985.1). Taxonomy (NCBI): domain Eukaryota; kingdom Metazoa; phylum Mollusca; class Bivalvia; order Lucinida; family Lucinidae; genus Anodontia; species Anodontia alba. The sequence goes on from OZ024827.1 coordinate 29,994,719, forward strand.
GACATCTAAGATAGTATAGATGACTTGGACTTCTTTGCATTTGGCAGCGGATCCAGAGCCATGTGCCCGAGGTAATAAAAGGTACTCTTTAACTCCAGTTCAATTTCTTTCTAAAACTATGGAATGCATGTCCTTCACTATGATGTGTCAGCTGATGAATAAGTAATGGAATATTGAACTAAAAATTATGAACTGCTATTGATGCTATATAACTGCTACAAATCACAAATTTAGTAGTGAAAGGATTGTCTGTCTAAAACAGTGACAATACAACAAATAGGTACTTATAAAAGCTATAAAATCAATTGTTTTCACACAAACTACATTCATATAGGAAACAAACTATTCAGCCCTAACTTTAGCTGATAGCTAAACAAGATCGAGCCGTGTGACCGCTCAGAAATCGCTGATAATTAAGCAACTATTGAATAATTTAAAAAAATCACTGAGATGTTGTAAAATAAAAATTATGTACAGCTTCAATATTAAATGGACTATCTGTATAAAATTTTGAAGAGTCACAATATCACGAAAACATGCCTATATAATTTTGACCCCCTTAAACCCCCGTTTTATGTAGTAAAACTGGGGTTTGCAGGGGTATACATTATCTTTTTAATTTCTGCTCAAAACATAGAGTGTGGGTACTCGTTAGAACCGCCTCGTCGAGGCGGTTCTAACGAGTACCCACAATCTATGTTTTGAGCAGAAATGTGAAAAATATCAGAATTTTTTATCTGAAAATTTTCATTTTTTTGGTGGTAAAATTTTCAGTATATTTGAATAGGCATGTTTTCATAATGATAAAGGTAAGAAAAGAAAGATAACAAATGTGAATATAAACACAAATGCAACAATGAAAAGAATTGATACAAAACACAAACTATTTCATATGAATTACAAATTGCCATTACGAAAACACGCCTATTCAAATATATTGAAAATTTCACCACCAAAAACTGAAAGTTTTCTGACAAAATTTCTGATATTTTTCATCTTTCTGCTCAAAACACAGATTGTGGGTACTTACTAGAATCACCTCGCTGAGGCAGTTCTAACGAGTACCCACAATCTATATTTTTGACCAGAAATAAGAAAAATAATGTATATCCCTGTAAACCCCAGTTTTACTATATAACAATGGGGTTTAAGGGGGTCAAAATTATATAGGTATGTTTTCGTGATGCTGATCAAAAACATCAATACGTAGCTAACTGACTACGGACCGCCTGTCCTTTACTATGCAGTAACAGTCGTCAACGATCTCTGCAGCCGTATAGATGCAGATGCACTGAAACACAGTTCAGAGGATGTAGGTGAGAGCTGGACAGTCTTCAGAGACACAGTTCACTCTTCAGCAATGGATTCCCTAGGACCAGTATCTCGCAAACACCAAGATTGGTTTGATGAGAATGCGAAGAAGTCCAGGGACTCCTTGAAGAGAAACACCAAAAACACAAGGCTTACCTCAGAAATACCAGCTCACTATCTAGTAAGACTGCCTATTCAAACATATGCAAGACAGTACAGACTAGGCTCAGAGACATGGTCTGCCGTGGTTCAACTATTGGTTTTCATTTACTCTGGCATACTGTAGAATTAGCCATGAGTACTCGTCTTTGTTTATTATTGTGATTTATTTGATTTTTATGTTTTCGCTTTGATGCATTGACTGAGTTAGGAGCCTTTATGCGAACCGAATTTTTATGTATTTCTGTACTTAGAGTAGCATCGGGACCCAGGGTGAAGTTAGCTAGCTGTAAAAGTGCTTTAAACCCCCCGGTGGTTTACTCTACTGACCGTTCTAAGGCGGTAGTCCCGGTGTTAGTCTTACTCTTTGTTGCTTTGTGGTTTATTCTACGAGGCGATTTGTTGTATGTCTTACCATGTGTCATTTTGTTCTTGTGTTTTTCAGTCCTTTTAGTATTGCGATTACCTCGCTTGGGGAAGAGAGAGCTAATCTTAGTGCGTTTAGTACGTTTGTTCGATTTGTGTTTGTTTGGATTTGTCGGTTTCCTCTTCCTCTTGGTGTCTGGGAAGGGCTGCGGTTTGTTAGTCTTACTCTTTGTTGCTTTGTGGTTTATTTTACGAGGCGATTTGTTGTATGTCTTTCCATGTGTCATTTTGTTCTTGTGTTTTTCAGTCCTTTTAGTATTGCGATTACCTCGCTTGGGGGAAGAGAGAGCTAATCTTAGTGCTTTTCGTACGTTTGTTCGGATTTGTGCTTGTTTGGATTTGTCGGTTTCCTCTTCCTCATGGGGTCTGGGAAGGGCTGCGGTTTGTGATTGTTGCACTCCCAGGACTTTTCTCTTACCTTTTTTTGTAATTGTGGCACTCCCTGGACTTTTCTCTTACCTTTTTATGCAAGATTCCTGGCTGAGCAAAAAGGCAGATGCAATCCAGTCCTTTGCAGACAGGATATGAAGAAGTTCTTTGATGCACTCAAGACAATATATGGTCCCCAGAGCTCAGAAACCACCCCACTCCTTAGTGCAGATGGAACTAGTCTTCTGACTGACAAAGAAGCTATCTTGAAAAGATGGGCTGAACACTCTGATGGTGTCCTTAATCGGCCATCATCTATCAATGATGAAGCTATCAACAGATTACCACAGGTTGAATGTAATACGCTGCTTGATGAGCTCCCAACCGTCTCTGAAACAATGAAAGCAATAAAACTCCTGTCATCTGGCAGGGCTCCAGGATCAGATGCAGTACCTGCAGAGATCTACAAAGCAGGAGTTATTTCATATTATGTGGAGAAAAGAAGCCATCCCTCAAGAATTCAAGGAAGCAACAATTATCGACCTATTCAAAAGGAAAGGGAATCCTCAAGTCTGTGACAATCATCGAGGCATCTCTTTATTGTCAATTGCTGGGAAGATCCTTGCTACTACTGAGTCGATTGAATGAACACCTTGAACAGTCAGGGCTTCTACCAGAAAACCAGTGTGGATTCAGGAAAGACAGAGGAACAATAGACATGATCTTTACAACATGACAGCTTCAAGAAAAATGCCATGAACAGAATGTGGACCTCTACATGACCTTTGTCGACCTTACCAAAGCATTTGACACAGTCAGTCGTGAGGGACTTTGGAAAATTATGGCAAAGTTTGGCTGTCCTGTCCTATTCATAGCAATGCGGCGGCAGTTCCATGATGGTATGCTTGCAAGGGTCCAAAATGATGGCGAGTTTTCTGATCCATTCCCTGTGACAAATGCTGTGTACTAGCTTCAACACTGTTTAGCATGATGTTTTCTGCCATGCTTACAGATGCTTTCCAGTATGGTGACAATGTTATACCAATTAGGTATCGATTTGATGGGAAACTTTTCAACCTAAGAAGGTTGCAAGCTAAATCCAAGGTGCAGGCAAAGGTGCTAGATGAGTTCCTCTTTGCTGATGATATGGCAAAGGGTGCTCCAACAGAAGAGAAAATGTAAAAAGGCGTGGATCAAGTATCTGATTCACGTGACAGCTATGATCTAACAATCAGCATAAAAAAAGACTGAGGCAGTATATCAGCCAGCACCTGGAAAGCCTTACAAGGAGCCTACAATGACAGTGACAGGTCAACGACTGCAAGTGGTAGACAAGTCCACCTACCTTGGAAGCACATTGTCTAGAGTTGTGCACATTGATGATGAAGTCAATGCCAGGATTGACAAAGCTAGTGCAGCATTAGGTCGGCTACGTAGAAGTATTTGGGTCCGAAGTGGAATCAGAAGTGCTGCCAACACTATTATACGCATGCGAAACTTAGACAGTTTACCAACGGTATGCCAAAAGACTAAACCACTTCCATACAAGCTGTCTTAGAAAACATCTAAAGATCAAGTGGCAAGACAGGAATCCAGACACAGAAGTCCTGAAAAGGGCAGGGATGCAGAGTGTACATACTCTTCTGAAATTGGCACAATTTAGATGGACAGGTCATGTTATCAGAATGCCTGATGAACATTTGCCATCGAAAATCCTCTATGGAGAACTACAAGTTGGAAAACGCTCCCATGGTGGTCAGAAGAAGCGATACAAGGACACCCTCAAAGCCTCCCTTAAAGACTTCAACATACCAACAGAGTCGTGGGTACAGATTGCACAGGATCGAACAAAGTGGCGAGGCCTCATAAGAAGTGGAGCTGGTGAATACGAAAGGAATCAGCGAAGGCGAGCTGAAACGTGCACTGCGAAAAGCCAGAGCTAAGGCATCACCAACAGAGCTTTCTTCCTCAGACCTCTCTTGCTCTATCTGCAACAGGCAGTTTAGAGCTAAGATTGGTCTCATCAGCCATCTTAGAATACACAAATAATAACACATCACACAGTTGATTAGGATTGGTCATTGTCAGTAATGACAGACGAACGATATATATGCAGTAACAGCTGAGGAATAACAAAATTGTAAAACTGAACTAAGAAAACGTCAAAAGCAGTGCTGTAGATAGCAAAGCAATTCAAAAGCAGGAGCGTCAGTATTGAAAAGATGATCTGTCCGGAGCTTTGCTTTAGTGACAATATAACAAATTCAACAGTGAAATATGTTCACAAGCAAGTCATTCCTATAGCAAGCTGTCTGTCAAATTCCAACAATTACTGTAAAAGCTAGTTTAACAAGACGAAATTTCTCCTGTCACTCAAGAAACAGAGATTGAAACAAAAAAGGGACTGCGTTATAAACACTATAATTTCACAAAGAGAATAGCTTCAATATTGAATAGACTGTCAGTCAAAACCTTTGACGGCAAACACAATTATATTATGAATTGTATTATGAATATATTAAAAGTTATAAATAAACAGATGCAACTGTGTAGATAGAAATATTCAAGTTTAGGTAAAATATCATTATTTAGCGAAACAACTTGTTACTTGCTGGAGCCATTGTGTATAAAGAAATATTTAACGAATCCCCTTGATTTATACATATTTCAAAAACAAAGGGCTTTTGCGTTTCTTCAATTAAAGAATTTCTTTCTATTACAACAAAACGATACCAATTATGAGGACACACAATAGGTCACCCTGTCTTACACCTAACGTGAATAGTAATACTGATTATTCTTGATCGAGGTGATAAAGAATGTAACAGATGGCCCACACCCATGTAATACAATGAATAGAAAGGAAGGCAGTGACCAGGAATCGTTACAATTACCTATCACCTTCCCTCCAAAACACCAAAGGGAACGAAGGACGCACTTTAAACAACGGCACCACAATCAAAACACTACAAGCAATAAGCCAAAAAGACATTTTTTTCCAAAAAAAGTAGCCCTACGGCTAGCCAAAACAAAAATTACCAGGACGTACATGCAAAGATGCAAAGACATGTAATGACAAAAATAGTTAACCACAGCAGAAGCACTGCCTTGAAAAGGTCGGTAAAAAACTTACGAGGGTGTGTGTGTGTGTGTGTGTGTGTGTGTGTGTGTGTGTGTGTGTGTGTGGTTGGGGTGGGGGGGGGTTGCTTAGTCGCCACAACCCTCACCCTTAGTTCTGTCGTGGAATACACAAGACATTTGTTCAGTCCGCGCTAAGGGTTTCTATCTCATGAGTGTGACATCTCCGAAAACAAAAATCAAACGCATACATAGATGAAACAACGTTGGGGACTCGACAGCAAGAAATAACTGAAATGGTGAAGTCAAAGAAACCCAACAGTTGGATTCCGTTGGACCGACCAGCGTCAGATCATCAGGCACCAAACGCCTTACTTAAAAGTCTTTATGCCGGAGCCGTCATAGAGTCTGAGGCCCGACCCGCCGACGTGCAACCAAAGAGGGAAGCGAAGTTCTTAACGTAATTAGGTTAACCACCATGCATGCAGTCTGTCGTATTACATCTATGTTGTACTCAATATTTATATATCGAAGAAGTATGAACTAAGCGCTTATGGTCTATATAATGTTCCAAATGTTTTTTAATAATCGATGCTAATTTAATCTGTTTTGTCAGAAATTGTTTATTCTAGGATGTTTAAATAAATTATATGTAATTTCAATTACTTATATGCTAGATTTCTGAATATTTGGGAAATCTTTGATTAGTCAGTAAAAATTTTAAATTTTACACTTAACCGAACTAAGTGCATATCATACGTTTTATAGCCACATTGCCGGGTTTTCAGCAGAGGACACAGGTGGCATATACGCGTATTTAGGCAAAACTCATAGGTTATCAAGAGTTTGATCGTATATAAATTTAAAGAAGAAATTTTTATTCTTATTTTCAGCTAAAATTCAATCAGTCTTTGATTTTCAATATTCGATATTATTATTACAGAAATGAATATAAATCTTTTTATGGTAGTAAAATATTCCTTATGGAGTTCCGTCACGACAGCAATGCACATTATTGGAGATCAAGTTAGAAAATGCCACCTTGCACGAATTTGTAGCAATGAACTTACTGGCTATTATTTTTATAGCTTTACAGTAGCTCGTTAGTCCTTCAGAAAGACAATGTTTCTATTGTCATAAAGAAAAAGAATTCGAAGTATGACACTCCAAACTATGCTTTTCCACTCTAAAAGAAATCCTTCAGAAAGACAATGTTTCTATTGTCATAAAGAAAAAGAATTCGAAGTATGACACTCCAAACTATGCTTTTCCACTCTAAAAGAAATGTAATTTAAGGAAAACATTTGCCTTGCATTTATTTTGCAAATACTTGAAAACAGGCATCAGCTTTGTACAATACCTACGAAGTTTCGACGGTATAATGACTCAAAGGAAATGCACTTATTTTTCATTACGAAAACACGCCTATTCAAATATATTGAAAATTTTACAACCAAAAAAGGAAAAAAAAATCAGTTAAAAAATTCTGATATTTTTCATATTTCTATTCAAAACATAGATTGTGGGTACTCGTTAGAACCGCCTTGGGGAGACGGTTCTAACGACTACCCACAATCTATGTTTTCTAGCAATATTAGAAAAATAATATATACCCCTGTAAACCCCAGTTATCCTATATAAAAGTGGGGTTTAAGGGGGGTAAATTTGTATAGGCGTGTTTTCGTGATGATTTTCACAAACAATGTTTTATTTTCACAGAAAAAAAAAAACTCGCGCAAAGTCAGTCCCCAGGTAGCATTCAGCTACCCTGACGGGCCGATGACGGCCCGATATAGATTTACGTAGAATGCTGACTGGGTCTTTGCTATTTCTTTTCATAAACGGTTTCTTACAATGCTTCACACATTATGGGAAAATATTTCTGCACTTAAATCTCTAACAGTAAATGACAAAACTATACTTTCAACTGACCTTATAATACCTCACTTCAAAACATATTGTAAACAAACACGATTAAATTTCGAACTTTATAAACATTGACTCCAAACTGCTAATAAATACATAAAAAGGTAAGAGAAAAGTCCAGGGAGTGCCACAATCACAAACCGCAGCCCTTCCCAGACCCCAAGAGGAAGAGGGAACCGAAAAATCCAAACAAGCACAAATCGAACAAACGTACGAAAAGCACTAAGATTAGCACTCTCTTCCCCCAAGCGAGGTAATCGCAATACTAAAAGGACTGAAAAACACAAGAACAAAATGACACACGGAAAGACATACAACAAATCGCCTCGTAGAATAAACCACAAAGCAACAAAGAGTAAGACTAACACCAGGACCACCGCCTTATAAAGGTCAGTAGAGTAAAAAAGGTAAGAGAAAAGTCCAGGGAGTGCCACAATTACAAACCTCAGCCCTTCCCAGACCCCAAGAGGAAGAGGAAACCGACAAATCTAAACAAGCACAAACCGAACAAACGTACGAAAAGCACTAAGATTAGCTCTCTCTTCCCCAAGCGAGGTAATCGCAATACTAAAAGGACTGAAAAACACAAGAACAAAATGACACACGGAAAGACATACAACAAATCGCCTCGTAGAATAAACCACAAAGCAACAAAGAGTAAGACTAACACCAGGACCACCGCCTTAGAACGGTCGGTAGAGCAAACCACCGGGGGGTTTAAAGAACTTTTACAGCTAGCTAACTTCACCCTGGGTCCCGATGCTACTCTGAATACAGAAATACATAAAAATTTGGTTCGCATAAAGGTTCCCAACTCAGTCAATGCATCAAAGCGAAAACATAAAAATCAAATTAATCACTATAATAAACAAAGACGAATACTCATGGCTAATTCTACTGTATGCCAGAGTAAATGAAAACCAATAGTTGAACCACGGCGGGCCAAGCCAAAGACATACCGTCAAGCCCCAACCCACTGGTTAAAGTTTTACGAAGAGGCCGTCATTGAGTCTGAGGCCCGAACCGCCGTCGTGCAATTAAAGAGTGAAGCATATCCATCAACAATGACTGGGTTGACAACTAGGCATGCAGTCTGCCGCATAATATCCAGGCTATAGCCAATTCTTTTATAACGGTTAATAAGTTTTCTGAATTGCTCCGAAAAGTTAGATTTACCTATAATTTTTCTAAATCTGTACACTAAGTCACCGTAAAATTCGGGTTCCGATATACCTTGTTGCAGAAGTGTTTACAGACTGACGCTATATTTTTCTAACAAGGCACTGTGTCTGCGATAAAATTTCGAAAACGCCTTACGAAGTTTAAAATAACGATAGCCCTGCCTAAGAAGTTTGGCAGTAAGGGCTTTATTACGGTAGTTAAAGTCATTAAGATTTGAAGAAGCTCTGGCGAATCCAATAAGTTGAGATATGTATACCCCATATGAGGTACGCCGGGGGACATCGCCATCCAGAAAAGGGAAATTGACTATATCAAAATCAAAATCGTCCCGTTTATCATAAATTTTGGTGGAACCTGTACCATTAGATATACATAGATTCAAATCCAAAAAAGGTGCCTCGGTATCGGAAGAATTTGCTCTATTTAATTGGAGTTCTGTAGGGTATATCCGGTCCACCATTTGGTCAAAGAAAATATTGTCAATTTTTAATAAATCATCAAGGTATCTTGAAGCTGAATTGAGAGCCTCAATAATGTCAGCCTGATTTTCACGTGAGAGAGACTTCATGAAATCTCTCTCATAACAAAAAAGAAACAAATCTGCAACAAGAGGAGCACAATTAGTTCCCATCGGAATACCAATAGTTTGTCTATAAAGTTTAGTTCCAAATCTAATAAAAATATTATCCAATAGATAAACAAGGGCATCACAGACTTTTTGACACGACAATAAATTGTGATTATTATATACATCAGAAGTGAAAAAAGCCTATTCTTCGTTGCAAGCCAAATATTGGGTATTCTCCCGAATAAACGTTCGGTTAATTAAATCAATAAGTTTATCTTTTATAAGATGATGAGGTAACGTAGTATACAGTGTAGAAAAATCATATGTAGACAATTTAGAAGCCTGAAAGTTTTTAGATTTAAATTTATTGAGAACATCATTAGAATTTTTAATTGACCAGAAATAGTTAATTCCGTCCCTTTCGTAAACAGTATCATAGTATCTAATCCAATGTTTTTTAACAGCAGTAAGGCATGAAGTTAGCAGTTTGGACAAAACAGTAGTCGTACATGAACTAGAATTAGCAATGAAACGAGCTTTATAAGGCCGTTTATGAAGTTTCGGTAACCAATATAACGTAGGAAGTCTGTCTTGCTTTTCTTTAATACTTACTGCAAACTTAGCAGTAATATCGATAGAATGGGTATTGACAATAGATTTCTCGTCAGTAGAAATCCGTTCATATGTTTTGGTACTACCAAGTTCTTGTATTAGAGTATTGATATAATAAAGTCGTCACACAACAACAACATTATTAGCAGCTTTATCAGCTAGAGCCAAAACATACTTCCTATGAAATTCTTGGATACCTTGTTTCAAAAATATAAAAGATAATTTAGGCTTAGGATGGAGAAGATCAAGGTTATTAGAGTAAAATAACACACGTTCATCAATGATCTTAAAAATCTTTAATTTCCAATTATTTAAAGCATTAGACTCAATATGCTGTCGTTTACACCAACGCGTACAATAATCATTTAAAGCACTGGCAATTGTTTCCCGACATTTATTGAAATCAATGTGGGCTGGGAATCTATACTTAGGTCCTTTTGAAATAACTGAACGGATTCGTGAATCAGTTATAATCTTCAAGTTACCAGTAGCAATATGACCCGCTGGTTGATAACAAAATTTAGAATTTTACAATCTCAAGAATCCGGGGAACTAGTTTCAATATCAAGATCAGAAACTAATTTATTGAAATTAAGTATAGTATTACGGATAGGTTTGTTATATTTATAACAAATAATAGGAGATTCCGTGTTTTCGAAATATGAAGGTATAGCAGATATAACATTATTATCTCGAAATATGCTAGGTAAATCTATGAATTCAATACCTTTATTAATGAATGGAATTTTGATGAAGTGTCTAATATGGTTAATTTCATAATCAATGTAAGGACGAAGAGCATGTTGAGTATAACATCTAGTAAGGAGAGCTGCTTCAAACAAATCATGTTTTCTATCATAAAATCTATTCGCCTCATCATCTAACTTACGTAATGAAGAAACAGACAGTGAAGCTAGTTTTGAAAGCATTTGATGACGTCCAGAATTTAAGAGAATATTTAAATCAAACAGAGATAAGACAGTTTTATGTTTTCGTTTAAAATTGCCATTTTTGCGCTTACCATGGGATCGTTTATTACGTTTTTTAATATCTAAAAGGGAAAAAGCATCGAAATCCGGCATTTTAGAAATATTTCCTTCATGGTAAATATTATCATTAAATCCAAGTGGAAAAGGGGTTTGTAAACGTTTAATCCATTTAAGTTCAAGTTCATGTCTTAAAATATTTTTGAATCTTTCGGTAGAATTGGACTTGTGTATAATTTTTTCAACAGGTTGAACCAAAACTTTACTAGATGATCATGAATGACCAGTACTCCGGAAATGTTGATAAAGAAACGTTTCAATTTTCTTTGCTTTTTTGATTTTAAGCACATGTTCCTTAAACCTTGTTTTAAGGGCCCGTTTGGTCTGTCCAACATACTGCATTCCTGAGCCTCCTTCGCTACAAGTGAGAACATATATAACATCCTCTGATTTTCAGTCTAAATCAGAGTTGTTTACAACTGAAAATTGTCTATGATTAACTTAGGAAATTATAGTTGACTGACAAATTAAATGATTGCAGCAGGTGCAACTCTTGGTATTGCACTTAGAAATATTAGGGTACATACTGTTCCTTTTATACGGATTCTTATATTTTAGAAGTATAGGAGATTTAATTAGAGAAAGACTAATTCTAAGGTGATTACTGAAAATATTATAATTGGAAGCGCCATATAAATTTATAGATGATACAGAGTGAAGTTTCAAAGGTGAAACGTTAACAGTAGGTAACAGAGAGTTAAATCTAGCAGTAGAACGGGGAATCTGTAAAGAAGAAGCAGAATGTAGCCTAATAGGAGAAATAGTAATTTTTAATCTGTAAGTGTTACTCATATAGTTGTATAGGAAGTAATACCATTAGATAAAAAGCAGTATTCGTACCGGCTATTATAGGCAGTAAGTAGCGATGCAAACAGGCGGTAGGACTGATGCATACAGAGTACAGCAACAACTGACAATACATAACTAAATCTAACACAAGTCCAAAGAAACGTAAAGTGAGAAATTGTTATAATCGGGATACGAATACCGGTAAATATCTAACCTTCAACGAGGTATAAATTAGAATCATGAGGAAGAGGAATACGAAAGGTGATACAAATCTTAACTCCCAACATCAGACCATATACATAGTCCAGAACTTTTTTCCTCCAGTATTTCTGAAGTAGAACATGAAATATATGAGCGTGGGTATCATACATCTGCAAATTACCTAGCCAATAGTAACGAGAGCATCATTGTTCAAATTCTTATTTGGAAAGACCACAGATTTCTCTGCGTCTTATTTTGATGTTTCTGATTAGCTTTAAGTACCTTCCTAACATCAGTCTTAAACAATATGCTCAGTAAATACACAACAACGAAAGTAGCAATATTTGATTACCGGTGTGTGCGTAGAAAAAGTTCATTGAAAATTGAAATGTGAAATGTCTACGGTATATTGAAACAGAAATAAGTTATTGTAAACCATGCGTTATGATAAAATGGTTTTGCAAACACACACACACACACACACACACACACACACACACACACACAAAACAAAAAGAGGTGGACAATATTACAGGTGTAACAGGTTTATGGCTGAGTAGTACTATTTCCGAGACAATTCAAAGATCACATCATTGTTTCGTAATGGCGTTTTAACAGAAATATAATGTTTTTATCTCATTAAAATTATTCTGCTACATTTATTACAATGCTTATTTTTCACAGGACAGTAAATCTGAAATGACTGAATTAAAGATCAACTTTAGACATACCCTGAAACATATCAGCGAGGGTATAATCAAAAAAAATCTTGAATCCAGAGGAACCTTTAACACCTTTTCTCATACTTGTAAAGATCCAATACATGTGTAAATTCAAAACAAGTAAATATTTCCTAGAGTATGCCAAAAAAAAAAAAAGATGAAAAAGCAGTCAGACAGTCAGGGACATGGTAAATTCACCCTTTTGCTGTCAAAAAACCGTAGCACTGCGGTCTGAACAATGGTAAGCAGGTAAGAGGACTTCCAAATGTTTGACGTATGTTGTGACGTAATGCAGGAAGTTCGGCATTTAAATGCATTCGCAAGTAGGTTGATTCGCATCTTAGGTAACGAAACTATTGGTAACGAAAGTATTGCAATTGCGTTTGACGTGCTACTGCGTCCTTATCAATAACTTCCAGAGAAATGATATTATATGCTCCTATCTCTTACAGTCGAGTAGTAACGAATGTATTAACATTTTTAGCTCACCTGAGCCAAAGGCTCAAGGTGAGCTATTGTGATCACCCACCGTCCGTCGTCGTCGAACGTCCGTCTGTCCGTCCGTCCGTCCACAATCTTTAAACAACATCTCCTCCTAAACCACTGATTGGATTTTGACCAAACTTCACAGGAATGATTCTTAGTTGGTCCTCTTTCAAAGTTGTACAAATGGTTCCGGTGCATTGCATATCTAGGTCACAGGAGCTAAAATAGATTTTTTTAAACTAAAACCTTAAAACATTCTTCTTGTCAATAACCACTGGACCAATTTCAACATAATTTGGCAAAAATGTTCCTTTGGTGATCCTCTACCAAGATTATTCAAGCCGTCATGGTTCGTCAAAAAAAAGAAAAAATGGCCACCAGGGGGCGGGGCTTATTTTCCCTATATATCTATATAGAAAACTTTTAAAATCTTCTTGTCAGAAACCACTGGACCGATTTCAATATGATTTTGCAGAAATGTTCCTTTGGTGATTCTCTACTAAGATTGTTCAAGCTATTTAGATTCGTCAAAACATATGGCCGCCAGAGGGCGGGGCTTATTTTCCCTATATATCTATATAGATAAATTTAAAGATCTTCTTGACAAAAAACACTGGACTGATTTAAGTATAATTTTGCAGAAATGTTCCTTTGGTGATCCTTTACCAAGGTTGTACAAGCTGTCATGATTCGTCAAAAAACATGGCCACCAGGGGGCGGGGCTTATTTCCCATATATAGCTATATAGAAAACTTTAAAAATCTTCTAGTCAGAAACTGGACTGATTTCAATATAATTTTGCAGAAATGTTCATTTTGTAACCCTCTACCAAGATTGTTCAAGCCGTCATGATTTGTCAATAAACATGGCCGCTAGGGGCGGGGCTTATTTTCCCTATATATCTATATAGAAAACTTTAAAAATCTTCTTGTCAGAAACCACTGGGCCGATTTCAATATAACTTTGCAGAAATGTTTCCTTGGTGACCCTCTACCAAGATTGTTCAAGCCGTTAAAAAACATGGCCGCTAGGGGGCGGGGCTTGTTTTCCTTATATATCTATGTAGGAAACTTTAAAAATCTTCTTGTCAGAAACCACTGGACTGATTTCAATATAATTTGGTAGAAATGTTTCCTTGGTGACCCGTTACCAAGATTATTCAAGCCATCATGATTTGTCAAAAAAAAACATGGCCGCTAGGGGGCGGGGCTTATTTTCCCTATATATCTATGTAGAAAACTTTAATGATCTTCTTGTCAGAAACTACTGGACCGATTTCAATATAACATTGCAGGAATGTTTCTTATGTAACCCTCTATCCAGATTGTCCAACCCGTCATGATTCGTCACAAAACATGGCCTCCAGTGGGCGGGGCTTATTTTCCCTAAATAATATAACAATAAGAAAATTTTAAAAATATTCTTCTGAAACCAATGGACCGATTTCACTATAACTTGGCAGAAGTGTTTCCTTGATGACTCTCTAACAAGATTGTTCAATTAATCGTGATTCGTCAAAAACATGGCTGCCAGGGGGCAGGGCTTACTTTCCCTATATATCTATATAGATAATGTTAAAAATCGTTCTGTCAGAAACAAATGGACCGATTTCAATATAACTTGGCAGAAAAGTTTTTTTGGTGCCCTCTACCAAGGTTGTCCAAGCTGTCATGATTTGTCAAAAAACATGGCCGCTAGGGGGCGGGGCTTATTTTCCTTATATATCTATACAGAAAACTTTAAAAATCTTCTCGTAAGAAACTGTTAGACTGAGTTAAATGTAACTTGGCAGGAATGTTGCTTTGGTGACCTTCTACCAAGATTGTTCAAGCCCTCATGATACGTCAAAAACATGGCCCCCAGGGGACGGGATTTATTTTCCGTATATATCTGTATAGGAAACTTTAAAATTCTTCTTGTCAGAAAGCACCTGACCGATTTCAGTATTATTTGGCTGGAATGTTGCTTTGGAGACCCTCTACCAAGATTGTTCAAGCGATCATGATTTTTCAAAAGACATGGCTGCTAGGGGGTGGGGCTTATTTTCCCTATATATCTAAATTGAAAACTTTAAAAAGCTTCTTGTCAGAAACTACTTGAATGATTTCAGTATAACTTGGCAGGAATGTTCCTTTGGTGACCTTCTACCAAGTTTGTTCAAGCTGTTATGATTCGTCAAAAAACATGGTCTGTAGGGGGTAGGGCTTTATAGCTGTATAAACACTTTGAAAATATTTTTGTCAGAAACCACTGGACCAATTTTAATATAACTTGGCAGAAATGTTCATTTGGTGACCCTCTTTCAAGATGCAGTTCATGCCGTCATGATGCGTTTAAAAAAACCATGACTGGGGGTTGGGGCCGTGGGGAGGAGGGGGTGGAGGTGAGGGGGAGCACGGCTATAAAATTTCTACAAAAATCTTAGAGCAGTGAACTTGGCTGAAACTTCAACAGTAAGTATGCAAATCTGTTTGCTCAGGTGAGCGATATAGGACCATCATTGTCCTCTTGTTTTTTTTTATTTTTTTAGCCAGTCGTAAATTTTGTTCTATAATGCTCGCCAAAAACATTCATATGGGCGATTTTAGTTTGGAATATATGGTCAATACACTAAACATTAACGCTGAGCCTTCCGAAGAGCAGGGAACATAGTAAAAGAAGATTTTGATCTCCGGGAACAATGGAAAATTAAAAAACTATTTCATGGGAACAAGGGAACAGGTACCTCCACCCCTGGGAAGGCCTCAACGCTAAAGAGTGAGTTTTTAAGGTGCCGTATTCCATACACACCCACATTTATATCTCATATATCAAACAAATAGAACTTGGGCAACATGTTTTTTTTGTTGTGTTTTTTTTAATACCTGATTAAGTTTTTCTAAGCATTATATTTAACAATAATGGGCATTAAACTCCTGCATACTGACACTAGAATAAAAAAAAAACCCTTAAAAACAGCACATCTCTGGTATATAAAGCAATTATCAAAAACTCGTTAGGCGACAGGTAACGAAAGTATCGTTTTGTAGTTTCAGCGCTCATTTTCAAGAACAAGTCCACTAAGATGAGAGATAGTTTTTTGTAAACGTGCTGCACGTATTTAGATGTGTAATTTAGTATACAGTGAAGAATTTCCCCGGTTGCTTGCAGCTTAACGTAGAATACTAGTAAACTGGCGACATGCATCGTGCCTTATTACTGAGAATGACTGTTTAGGTAAATAGAAATAAATTATATAAACGGACACCAGACTGCATCATATGCACATATTTGCCTGGCATATATAGTTCTGCAAATGTTGACGAAGTTTTGCATGACAGTTTTGACACAATGCCATATTTTTGAAGAACTGTTCAAAATGCGAAAATTAACCCTTAAAGCGCCAAGAAAAACTGTATCTGAAAATGTCGTCTGTTTATGTCGTCTGCTGAATATTCTTGCAGATTTTTCAAACCTATTTTTGCATATAGGCAAACAGTGTGGACCCTGATCAGACTGCTCCTAAAGGAGCAGTCTGATCTGGGTCCACACTAATTGCAAAGAGGACTTTTAAAATCACAAGCAGAAGACAAAGCAGACGACAATAGTTGTGACTGGCGCTTTAAGGGTTAACAACAAATGTATCGTTTAGCCCTATCGGGAGAAAACGGATCTCTAAACATGTATGTGTGATGTTATGACAGCGTTTCAATTGTCATGCCTTTCGGGTTCTTGTGCAAAAAAATAACCCCCATTACGAACACACGCCTATTCAAATATATAGAAACTTTCACCTCCAAAACTGAAAATTTTCAGAGAGAAAAAAAAACAACTCTATTTTTCATATTACTGCTAAAAACATAGATTGTGGGTACTCGTTAGAACCGCCTAGACGAAGCGGTTCTAACGAGTACCCGCACTATGTTTTTGATTAGAAATAAAAAAAAAAAACAATTGTGAATACCCCTGTAAACCCCGGTTTTACTATATAAAAGTGGGGTTTAAGTAGGTCAAAATTATATAAGCATGTTTTCGTGATGCCGGTTCTCAAAAGCACATAATTCTTGTTCCTCATCTTTATAAACATTTCACGCAATTTGATTATCTTTATACATATTTCATGCAATTTGATGAAAATTTTGATTTATAAGGGATGGATTATCTTTTGTGTGGATTTTATCGATGTATAAAGTACTATGAATCACTCACAAACTTAACATAAAGCTTTTGGTTTTTATTCAGTTTGTGAGTGATTCGCCGGAATTAACTCATCGATAATATCCTCAAATACGAATTTTAATTCCTATAATGTACCATCTATGAACAAAAGAAAAAGTATAATATTATTTAATATGCCATTATTTATTCATGCTTTCCAGGCAACAGTCCAAAAATAACCAAATAATTTTAAGTAGCATTTTGGACGTCATTTTGTTATTTATGAATAACGTCACGTAAGCCTGACGCCAATGACGTCATATGTGGATAGTGACATTCAGTAGGTTGGGCACATGACGGTTATACATCGCGGTAACGTCGATACAACGTCATCAACGTCACACTGACGTCGATTCAACGTCACATGACGTTAATGTGAAAGGAATATTATAGAAAGCACCTAGTTCTTGTAATTGCGACTTCGATCGGACAAGGGATATGACACGTCAAACGAACAAGAGTTGTCAGAAGACAACGCAGCTCACCGGAAAGGGCTGATCGGATAAGAAAACAGTCTTTAAATATTAAAGATTAAATGCAGAACTTAAACATAGAAGTAAATGACAGAGTGTGACCTGACTTTGATGTCTGATAAATGTCAAACTGAGGGATTGGGTATATGCCATTGAAACATCTTCCCCTAGGCTGGTGTGGACGAAATATGAAAGCTATATCTAACATACTTCAGCAGCCATGTACACTTTTCAAAACTTAAACGCAAGTATAAATGTCAAAGTATGACCTGATGTTGACCTAGGCAGAAGGTCAAACTGAGGAGGGGTTGTGTACTACTGAAAGGTCTTACCCTAAGGTAGGTGTGGGCCAAACAGTAAAGCAGCATTTTGAATACTTTAGCAGTTATGAACACTTTTCAAAACTTAAACGCAAAACTCCAACATGGGTTTAAATTACAAAGTATAACCTGGCCTTGACCTAGGCAGAAGGTCAAACTGAGGAAAAGGTCTGTGCTATTGGAAGGTCTTACCCTAATGTTGGTGTGGGCCAAATATTTAAGCGGTATCTTGAATACTTCAACAGTTACAAACACTTTTCAAAACTTAAACGCAGAACTCGAAAATGGGTTCAAATGACAAAGTATGACCTGACCTTGACCTAGGCAGAAGTCAAACTGAGAAAAAGGTGTGTGCTATTGAAAGGTCTAATCCGAAGACTGGTGTGGGCCAAATATTAGAGCTCTATCTTGAATACTTCAGCAGTTATGTACACTTTTCAAAACTTAAACGCAAAACTCAAACATGGGTGTAAAAGACAAAGTAAGAACTGACCTTGACCTATATAAAGAGTCTATTTTGGGGATGAGGGTGTATGTTATTGAAAGGTCTTACCCTAAAAAAGGTGTAGTCCAAATATGAAAGCAGTACCTTAAACAGTTAAAAAACTATGCACACATTTGAAAACTTAAACATTGTGTTAACGCGGACGCCGACAGACGCCGATGCCAACGCCTGGGTGACAACATAATCTCTCCAGGGACATAGTCCCGGCGAGCTAAAAAGTGTCTTCAAACATGCTCTAAATGCGCAGATTCAGATCATCCTGTGCACGCACAAAGTTTCATTCAGGCCTATGTTCTCCATTGATACATTCTGTAGTATCCAATGACTTTGTTAGCGGGCAGCGCGGTTGCGCAAGCTAATCTTTGCCTTTGCTATCCGCACATGCCCGAAGGTCCATGCTCTCCCGCGTAATGAACCGTTTCCGTTAGACAATTCAAACATATGAACTAAAATGCTCCATGGCACATTTTGTGGATTCCCAACGATCTAAGGTTTCTCAACACGGACCAATGGCATAGCCAGAATGGAATTATTTTACTCACAGCCGAAAACAAATCTTGAAAACTATGCCTAAAATCCCTTCCAAAATAAGGGCTACTCTTAAAGGAAAGAATTTGCTCCCAGAGGGAGCAAGTTCTTTCCTCTAAGAGTTGCCCTTATGGTAAAGAAGCAAAATGTTTTATGTTAATGCCACTTTATTGTATATATTTTTGTTACGCATGTTACGCACGTGCGTAATATGCGTAATGATCGCTACGCGGACATGACCTATGCGGACATGACCAGACTGCACGCATGCACAAATAATCTAAGTGTTCCCTGGGTGTAACGCGTCTGTCTGCAGATTGAAGGGTCGCAAGTTCAATCCCAGCTCGGCTATATAACATTCGTGGTGATTGATCATGAAATCATTTCTACGGTCATTCTCCTTCATTCTCCTAATTCAAGCAGTGCCATCACGAAAACATGCCTATATAATTTTGACCCCCTTAAATTCCAATTTTATATAGTAAAACTGCGGTTTACAGGGGTATACATTATTTTTCTTATTGCTGCATAGATTGTAGATACGCGTTAGAACCGCTTCGTCGAAGCGGTTCTGACAAGTACCTACAATCTGTGTTTTGAGAAGAAATATGAAGATATCGGAATGTTTCATCTGAAAATTTTCATTTTTTTGGTGGTAATTTTTTCAATATATTTGAATAGGCATGTTTTCGTAATGAGTTGTCAATTAATGGCAAAAGGTATGTGCAAAGCACTGGTTTACCGTCTACAGAGCCAATCCAGCCTAAGAACAGTGCAAGTGGATTAAATGACCCGCTCGATATGACCATTACAATTTTGACAGGGCCGTAAAGCTCCAAATTTAAAACAACAATGTGACCTCACATTATGGCTCGAATATTTTCTCTATGAAATACATGCAAGATAAAAAAAATATCTCTCGTGTCAAGAGCTAGGATTTGGCAGACACGATCACTGGGCATAATAGAAGGCGTAGAAAAAAAATATAGGCCTATAGACGAAACAAAGACTGTGATTATGCTCAGGCAAGTCTAAATCTACTCTGTTATTGTATGCACTAAACCCCAGCCATCGTTTTGCAAATAGCTCCAGTTAAGAAGGGTTTCGGGTTATTTATTGTTTTATTTCTCCAAGAAAAGATATGTTGTGGGTACTCATTAGAAGAGCCTCGCTGAGACGCTTCTAATGAGTACCCACAAAATATGTTTTGTTGTGGAGAAAATGAAAAAAAGCGACTTATCTAGAGCTATGCTTACACGACGTTGCTGAATAAGTACCTGCCACGGCTTTTACCACGCCCTCGACCAGCTCCTTCATATCTATCAAACGGCTTGTTTGATGTGCTGGGTGTATTTGCTCTGGAATCGTGTCTGTTACTTGCATCTGCGCTTCCTCTGAATTCTCCTCCGAATCCTTTTCTCCTTTCTCGACCGTATCTGTTTTCTAGAGGAGTATCTACAAGTTCATGGTCTTCTTTACCCTCGCCAAAAGAGTTAGCCTTTGCATCTCCTCGCCCGAAACCTCGGCCTCTCCCTCTGTAACGATTTCCTCTGCCCCTATATCTCGTTCGACTGTCTGGTACCCTTGACTTGTCACCATCTTCATCAGAGTCTGACCCAAATGATTGTTCTGCGGAGTTCCTGTTTCTTTCTGTTCCACGACCAACTTTATGTCCCCTGACCAAGTCTCGTGACCGATTATCTGTTCCACGACCAATTTCACCAGGTCCTCTGTTATTTCTAACATATCTACCTTTGCTGTTGTGACCACCTCTACCCCCACTGGTGTTCCTAGTTTCCACATACGACTCGTCCTCGGAAGACTCTTGCTCACCCGTATAGAAAATTGGTATTGGGTAAAGTTTACGATCTTCTGAAGCCGCCGCCATCAGAGATAATCACCACACATATGATTTACCTGTAAAGAGGATATATGGCCCGCGTTAAGCGAAAAAGTGTCTTCGAGCATGCGCATAATGCGCAAATTCAGAATATTCTAGGCATGCGCAAATTGCCATTCTGGTCTTTGCCCTCCATTCATTCATTATGTAATAGCCAATGATTTGCTGTCCTCATATGCCCGAAGATACGTTTTAGCATGGCGCGACCCACATACAGACAGGGTTTTACCTCAGAGTTTTAAAGTGTGGGTCCCAAGGACTCCCTTATGTGGAGTTGAGGGGTCCTTTAATAAAAGCAAGGGGTTTATTATTAAAAGAAGATCTTTAAGCACTAATTGCAATTGCAGCATATGACACTTTAAATTACTTTTTTTTTTCAGAGAAAATAAGGCTTGGCATTTCATGTGAACTGTGTGCATAGCAGACCATTCACATGAAAAGTGAAGTCATTTTAGACTGTTGTCAGCCACAATTTGCGTTGTGCTTTATGGGTTAACTATTCCCAAATAGTGATAATTCCTTGCCTTTAGACAATGAATAGATTAAAATACAGAGCCATAGATAAATGAAATTAATTTTAGATTTGATTCTGTATGCATCACTCAGGACCGTTTCTCCTAGTTTTACAGAGTCCCAAACAAGGTTTTGTGGAGTAAAATCTGCCAAAATGCGAGTCAGAGAAAACCCTGAGTCACAAATACCGATATAATGACAAAACTCGCCATAATGATTACTTGACTATCGCAAAACTTTCATTCAAGGTGTGACAGTTGATCAGAAATTATGCAAATACACTGTATTTTAAAATTCTAAAAAAAAAAAAAAAAAAAAAATGGTTTGGATATTTTTAGAATCGCCTCACTGAGGCTATTTATATGGAACTGTATTCGTATGGAACCAACCCGATGCTCCGTATCCTTCAAAAAGGAAAAGGCGCCCAAAAGATAATACCATAACAATCTTATTTATTTAACCCTGCCTACCCTGCGTTTATGAATAGACTTTTCCTTCATTAAATTTAGACATGTCCATTGTTGAAAATAGAATAGCAAACACTGTAGATCCTGATGAGATGGCTCATTATCAGAATCTAAACTTTTTGAACAGGTATCTAAATGATTTGGTCTGCATGGCTACAGCATTACGTTTCTAACGAATACCCAGAATCTATGATTTTAAGCATAAATAAGAAAAATAATGTATACCCCTGAAAACCCCAGTTTTACTTTATAAAAGTGGGGTTTAATAGGGTCAAAATTTTATAGGTATGTTTTCGTGATGTCTGTTTTCAATGTGTACAATGGTCGAACAGCCATTCCATAGATTTATTGCGATATGTCTAAATGACGAGAAGCTACCCAGTCAGCATTCTACGTAAATCTATATCGGACCGTCATCGGCCCGTCAGGGTAGCTGACGGGCCGATGACGGCCCGATGTAGATTTACGTAGAATGCTAGCTGGGTATCGTGTGATAGACATAGCGTATATAACTTTGACAAGCAACATGTCAATGCTTCGGGAGTAAAGTGGAATGAAGTTTTTTTAAAAGTAAAACATATTTTAACTAGCAATACTTAACCTATAGATAATGTGCTATTTCATTCTATATTTCAAACCTTTTCACGGAAAAACGACAGTTCAGTCTTAATCCGGAAGGTCCCTTAGGTGTTACCTGTGTGACGTAACTCTTCCAGCTTTAATGATTACGTGTCAGTTTTTGGTTGTTTTTTTTTTTTTTTTTGAAGGGAAAATTTTATTCATTTTAAACCCCGTTACAATTTACCCTGAAGCCCCGGGGAAACCATCAGGGTTGACATATATAGATATAAAATTATGATGAGCCACTCATACCAGCACTCTCACATTTTATTATATGGCAATACAATAGATATAGGTTTAAATTTTTTTATTCTTATGTTTGCAAATTATCCCTTACACCCTTCTGTTTAGGATAGTTATAGGAAGAAAAAGTCTATTAGAGGACAGAGATAGGCAGCCCTCAACGCTCTTATCTAGCAAGTTTGGGTTAACCCAGAAAAATAGCAAATCTTATGGTGGCATAATTATTACTGCACGCATTTGTACCTTCCGGGTGTTAGATTTTTTCTTTTTTTTTTTTTTTTGTTTTTATAAAACTTCATTATACTTCAAAATTCAAATAGAGTTTTTTCCACATTGAGGTCTGAGGAAAAGGGAAGGAAGTAAACTCATAGCTTCTATCATCAGTCATCCAGGACAGGCTGATTTTCCCTAATAGTATTTATTGGATGTATTGTTACTAAAGTCACTATTAGAAAGGGTGATTAGTTGTTCTAAGTTATTATTTTTTGTTTTAACAGGTCCATACAGGAGCATTAGATATGAGCACAGAAGATACTTTTATGTACTTTGTGTCAACAGAGGCCTTGCTAATATATTTATCTAAGTGAACCAATGTTATATACGTGTCAGTTTCTTTGATGGATATAAAAAAAAACCCAAAGAAACCGTTAGAACAGAGCTGCGCGGGAGGAGGGAGGGACTCTCTTATTTATATGTTAAGTATTGCTAGTTTAACTATGTTTTACTTTTAAAAACTTCATTTTAACTGCAAAATACATTACCTATAGTTAATGTGCTAGAATTTGCAGATTAGGAGGAAGGAGCTCTCCTAGTTCTAACACAGATAATATATAGAATCCCTATACCTCTAGATTAAGACTCAGGAAACTCTAAGAAATCAGATACATTCTATTTCTATATGCAATAGTTATAATTATCCAGATTCACTAATACCGTATCTTTAAGGTGTTAATACCTTATATGTTAATAGTAGACTCTAGAGGCTACTAGTTTCTCAAGTCTCAAAGGCCTAATTAATGCCCCCACCCCCCTTGTTTTTAGTAACAACAGTTTGACCCCCCCCCCTCAAAAAAAAAAAAAAAAAAAAAAAAAAAAAAAGAAAAATGAGACATTGAGAAATAACCTCAGTATTGCACTTTAAATGCAACTAAAGAATACTTTTTGATGATATGTTTGAGACAAACTTGTCAAACAGATGTTTAGACAAATAGCTGTCTATCTTTAGAGGCGAATTATACAATAAGGAAATGTCTTATCGGACGAGTTTCCTATAGATACCCTACATTTCACGAGATTTCCATAAAAATCACAGACATGTAAAGATTATCTAATTAGTAAATAGTCTAAGCTATTATAAATATGATCTTGTTAGAATCTGATTAATTGGACCGATTTGACCGTTTCATAATACTTAAATAACCACAAGGCTTTATAATTATTTCCTTCTTCATTTCAATCTAAAGAGGAATAATAATTTGGGTAAATGACCTAATCCTTGCTGAATACCCAGTTTATTCATCAATGATAGCGTACATATGACTGATAATTTATCTATTGCTAGGCTAATTGTATTTATGTATCTTAGTCCCAGCAATGATACTAGAAAGAGATTGTCTACTTCTGCAGATGAAGAATGACAACCTAAGTAATTTTAATAAAACGCTTCTACTGTAGGAAATTTAGAAAACATTTCGTATCCGTGAAAAATTAACAAAAGGAAAGACTGCTAACATCATCATGTAGAGTTTGGCTGACATAATATTAAAAAAAAAAGAAAAAAAAAGAAAGGCTGATACATAGCGTACTATAAAACAGCCTACTAATTTAGCTTCAGATCTTACAATATGTATCAAGATCTAATTAACATAGAAAGAACTAGCTAGAATTATTTCTATTACCAGGTGTAAGTATTACATATCATGGTTTTAATTCCAAAATAATTCTTATCAACATTATTAGTCAAATTCCGACAGTATATTAATAATATGATTATGATAGAAAGAGAAGTAATATCGATACGACTTCCCTCTATAAGATAGTATAATAAAGGAAATTCTTATTCCATGAATGTCTTAAACCCCTACTGAGGGAGTTTATTACGCAACTTCGTCATCATAATATAATTAATAAGTATACATGTCGACTCAAAATAATACTAATTTTAATATATCTGATAACACAAAACGTATGGGTTAAAAGACATAATTATCTGTTCTGCAGAATATAACTAACATAGTGAGAATAGATTATCTTATCATCAATTATATATATACAATAATAGGATATTCCTGTTATGATTAAATCGTTAAACGTAATTAATTTATTCAAGTAGAAAAATACTTTAGATTGTAATAATCTATAAGATGTTAATTTATGGATGAATCATTCATCGTACGGTTAGATTATCCAAAGAAATTAGACATAATATATGGTAACTGTAAGGATTTTATATATGATAAACAACCCATTATTATATTTAGTCTTAAATGTTTAAATAGTTTAAGACAAATTTCTTAATGATTTAATCCTCCTGAAATATCACGATTTGCCATACTTGTATCTGATTTTAGGCAGGAATGAGGGACTCTCAAGAGCTATATGTAGATCGGAAGAGTAAATACATCACAGTTGTGTTACAGGCAATTCTTAACACAAGGGTGAAAGATGTATTGTATAGAATTTTTATTCGTTAAAATTCTATGTCATATTATTTGAGGATAGATGCAAATTCATCTTCAACCAGAAATGTAAAGAATAGATTGAAACTCATTATTTCTCTGTTCGAAGATAGAAGTTGAGTTCATTATCGATAATGATTGTATCGATGAGATAAGACAGTAATTGGAACCTGATGGCTGTATTTTCCTTAAACCGAGCCGTAGAAATGTATCAATGATATAAACTGAATGATTGTCGGTAGCTTGACTTTACAAGCGCAGTAGCTAATGAAGGTTCCCAAGTAATCCGACATAATCATTACAAATTAAAGTCTGAGTAATTGTTTGTTTAAGAATGTGTCAATAAGATTGTAAACATATAAAACGAACCGTGAGTAGGTCAATCTAAGTATTAAAAGAGGTTTAACTTAGTACAATTAGGAATATCCATTATCAGATATTGCAGTGTTATATTTAGGGGACAACATATCCAGGAGAGATCGAGATTTTCCAGATTTGTACCCTTTCCATTACTCGTTAATGGAACGTAGTATTCTTTATAACGAGAAGAAAACTGGTTCCTATTATCGGAACAGACAATAGATAAGGAATGTAATTGTGTTTCCTATTTTCGGAACGGATCATAGATGAGGAATGTAATTGTATTTGGTCCTAAAATATTATATAGTAATGTAAATGACTTTATTTCCTCACATTTTCGTAAATATATGAACTTTCTCACATTGTCATACCTGTTGACGTACGAAGGTAGAGAATGGAATAATTGATTTATGACTTATAATTGCCATTGATGTTTAGAGGTGGCAAACTTCTCGTTATGTTAATTCCCCTCTTAGAAATTTCTTTTGTATCATACTTTAATGAATAAATATTAGACCTATGCGATATATGTGTCTAGGTCTAAAATAAATATTGGCTGTATAGTTATCTAAATGTTCCTTAGCTAAATATTATATATTTCATAAGAAGCCAAACTCTATATATTCAGAATTAGATTTGTAACTTCTTGAACTAAACTAATAGATTTGGACAATAATAATAATGTATTGAATTTATTAATGCCTTAACTGTTTATTTACCTACTTCAAGAGTCTGAACAAGACCTGATTGGCATGAACTCTTGTTATATGTGTAAATAATCATAGAGGAAGTAGAGCTACTCGTAGCATAATACTCCTCCAGAAATTTTCTTTTATATTAAACTTAAGGATTATGATTAATACAGACCTCTACTATACGTTGATTAGGTCTGACTGTTTAACAGCTGTATGGTTTTCTAACGTTACCATAGCAAATGTGTTGATTATTATTGTCAGAAGAAGTAAACTTTATTGTTGTAAGTTCTTAATCTGAGAATTGAATTAACTAGAACATTTCTCGTGTTGACTAAAATGATCCAGAATATCTTATGATTTACTGATTTACTTTTTTCCAGAGTCTGGACAGGACATGACTGACCTGTACTCTTTAAACAGATATTAACAATTGTCGACGCATAAAATTAATATGGTACATATTTTTTATGAAATAGAATATCTACCTCTTCTAGACTTTCTATGCTCATTGATAGAATCTCGAGAGGATATTTGACTAATTTAACTTTGTATGTATATAATACATACTCGAGCCAATTTAAAACATTTACTGAGTATGTTTAATCAAGTCTATCCCATATATATGCTCATTGATAGAATCTCGAGAGGATATTTGACTAATTTAACTTTGTATTTATATAATACATACTCGAGTCAATTTAAAACATTTGCTGAGTATGTTTAACCAAGTCTATCCCATATAATTCTGGATATACTTGGAATTATTTCTATCTATTAGATAGGAAAATTATTAATAAGGAAATTAGCGCGACCGTAATGGTTCAATTCCTGATAGAGTAAATAGGAAGCATGATCTTCCGAAAATTTCTCAGAACATGCTCGGAATTTAATAAAATTTTCATAGTCCGATTATTGAAGGATCAGTTATCTAATTTGTACACTGTCCTTTGTTTAAATCTATGATACCTTTTATGGTAATAATTCTTTTAAGAAAAGAAGAAAGGATCGGATACTTCTTTTCTTATACATATACTGATTTCTTTTCTCTGTTCTGTTGCGTACAGAGAATAAAGAGACTGGAGAAGAAGAAATAAAAAGGTTCAACTATATTTCCCTTCTTTGTATAATATGAAACAAATTTATGGAGCTCAACCCCTGCAGAAAGGCCTAACGGGATGAGGATCCAAAAAGCGTTGATCTCTTTCAAAACGTATTATTGCATAAAAAGCAGTGTCGCACGTTATTAACAGCCGTGCATTAACAGGCGAAAAGCCATGCATTAACAAGGCAATTCACGCGCTGTTAATGCACGGCTACGCAACTTTCAATATGCTCGTACCGGGGCCACAGAATTGCTGCCGTCACGAGATCTGTACTGCCCTGCCCAAGAATGAACATAGTCCGTGGAAATAGCCTTCACGCGACATCGGTGAAAAGGCGAAACAAAATAGTGCAAGAAATAACACGAAATGTAGCAAATGTTTTCAGTTTCTATGCAATAGTAGCGCTCGAACATGGTTTTTCAATGCATTAACATTCGCCAGGTCTCTTGGGAGGTGTTGAAAACCGCGGCCTTCGGCCTCGGTTTTCAACACCTCCCACGGGACCTGGCGAATATTAATGCATGAAAAACCGTGTTTGATCCCTATATTAAAGAGGAACATATGTATATTTTCAAAGTATTGTCCGATTGTTCAATAAGAATACTTAATATTGATAACATTAAAACCCTTTATATTATTAATCTTTGAATTCAGAAATTCGTTCATAATTGATAAATCTGATTCAATTATAATTAAAAATATCTAGGATTCTGAGTCTGATTCGGTAATGACTGTACAGAATTCCATGACATAAAATGGTTACCCGGTATTCGAGCCCAACGCTGTCATTCGATAACCTGTACCCATTGATTTGACTGGTCTATGATGCTCTGTGAGCAGTAATAGGTTGTCCGGAGAATAGTGACTAGTAAGCCGACTTAATGACCGGTGCCTGGATGACCGGTCACTGGTGCCCGGTGAATAGTTGCCTGGTGAATAGTTTACCAGTGATGCCCGGTGATTACATAACCGGTTAATAGTTGACTGGTGCCGGGTTGACTGCTTACTGGCTGTGCGGTACCTGGTTGACTGGTGCCTGGTAGCACATTGTCTGGCTGACCGGAGATAATATTCCCAGGTTGCCTGGTAGCCCAGTGCCTCGTTGACTGGTGCCTTGTGCCTGGTGAAGCTGATGTAGAGAGAGTGTTGACTGGTTGACCCGTGACCGATTGACCGGTGACTGGTGCCTGGGGGACTGACTTTATTGAGTACTTATAGCACCATAAAGACGCAACCCAGATGGGTCCTACCCCTGGCAGTATAGCCCTGTGGGGTGGTGTCCCATCAGTAAAGAATTGTCGTATAACCCAAAAAGGGTTGACAAGTTCCTTTACTAATCAGCTTCTCCAACATAGAAATCTTCAGCCAATTCTTAGTTATCTGCAAGATATCAATACTCTCGTGGAGGGGGGCGGGGGTGTGGGGTGTGGAGGTGTGTGTGTGGGGGGGGGGGGGGGTGGTAACTTCCTATATATGGCATAGTATGGATGGGATAGTATGGATGTGCGTGCCGAATAGCCTCCTTTTTCAGCGCTGCCAGGTATATGATAGGCCCGCTTTTTTCAACATAAAGTATATGAATGGCCAGATTTTTCTGGATTCCTATGTGAAAGACCCCATTTTTCTGACATCCTGGTGTATGCACATATTTTTCGCTCAGAGATTTTTCGAGGCTGCTTATCCTCTTGGTATTACATGAATTGACTGTGATATTTGTGTAACAACCAGCAAAAAATGGGTACACAAAATCAAAGAGCAGTATATGAATAGGTCAGCATTTTGGATGATCAAGTATATGAATGGGTCCGTTTTTTCAAAGGCCAGGTATATGAATGGGGTAGGTTTGGAACTACTGCTCACTCACCCGTACCAAAATTACCCCTAAGTTACCCCTACCCCTCCAAAACCCGTCAATACACGTCCAGTTGTTACAGATCACGTCAATAAATAACCTGGAACAGAAAGAACAAGTTAAATACTCGAGTTATTGTGCACGATTTCCGAACCGAACACGAGCGTTGTGCTGATAAGTACGAGAGTGGCGAAAGTGCATGACGCAAATCGACGATAGAAAATAACAAGAAATTAAAAATCGATTTAAAGAAAATAAAATAATCTTCAGTGAAAGGAATGAGATAGGAACATAAGGAAACAGGAATTAAGAAAATAGACCGGAGAAAAAGAAAGAAATTTAGATTTCTTATCACCGGTAAAAAACAACCTGTTTATTTTCTTTGTTCCACAGAAAAGAAACTGGCACGTTTTGTTTGTGTTGAGGTTTTACGGCCCAGTCAACCCAATGGGGTCATGTCGAGCACGGTCAGTTTACCTTACCACACGTTTAATGGGCAGGCTTCAAGCTGTTAACCAGTATTATGCACGTTCTTTCGCCAGAAACTGACAACTGCCCTTCTTGAATCAGCGGAAGGGAGAGAATTACCGCAGAAAATATTTCATGATCAATCTCCACGAAAGAATGTTGCCGACCTCGGCGGGGGTTGACCCCGCGACCTCCTGGTCTCCAGCCGGACGGCGCATCCAACTGAGCCACGGAGGCCGGCAAAACTGGCATGTGATCATTAAACGGGAAGCGTTACGTCACACAGCTAACTGCCTAAGGGGCCTTCTAGATTAAGACGACTGAACTGTCGTTTTTTTTTTGTTTGTTTTTTTTTTGTTTTTGTTTTTGTTTGTTTTTTTTTTTTGTTTGTTTTTTTTTTTGTTTTTTTTTGGTTTGGTGGAAGGTTTGAAATACCAAATAGAATAGCACATTATCTATAGGTTAATGTATTGTGCAGTTAAACTTCATTTTCAGAGCCTCTAGTATGATATTGGAAAATTGTTACTATTCTTCGTCGCTTATCTTCTTTTTTGAAAATGCTTCTTGTTTAACAACGTTATCAGGGCATAAATCTGTCTAAATGTGCATAATAACTGGAATGTTCCCAATTTCCCATACTTCGTGGTGAAAATGCTATGGTCTACATGACTAAAGATAAGATAGGGTATCAAAATAATTAATTTTATTATTTCTCAACAAGAACATATGTTGTAGGTACTCATCTGAAACTCCTCGCAGAGTAGACCCTTCTTTAGAAAGGGCTGGGTTTACAGGACAACAAAAAATGTCTGCCATGTACAAAATGTCGGACGTGTACCACGTTTATGTAGTGCCTTAAAAATTAGAATTTTAGGGAATTTTTTGGCTGCAAGTAGCAGAAACTTTAATAAACCAATACAAATCCTTACTCTGCCAAACATCTTAACCTATACCACTATCTATTCTAATTTAGCAGACGACAAATTGACAGTGTGTTCTTATTTTTCTCAGGAAATAGGCTTTAAACCCTCAAGAGACAATAAGCATGAAATGTTAAAGCCTATTTCCAGGCAAAATAAGGAAAACATTTTAAAATGTCGCCTTTTGAGTGTTCAACACCAAACTTAAAATCCGAAACAGTCCCTTAAAAGTATAGTTGTTTTTTTTTTATTAAACCCAGAAACACCATAAGAGCCACAACATCAGAAAACGTAACTTCGAACATCAGCGCCCAGCAGAGATTCAGATCAGCCTGCGCATTCGCGCAGTCTGATCAGAATCTTCGCTGGGCACATTTTGGATAGCCTAGGAAGCAGTCATTTCTTCATGACTGATCGGACTGCACGATTGTGCAAGCTGATTTTAGTCTTCATTGGACGCACATGTCAGAAGGTATGTGTTCTCACGTTTCAGTTCATAAACAGACATGATGGTAATCACCCAAATGACGACAAAGCGCAAGCATGACCTTTTCAACCTTTCATTTAAAAGATAGTTGCTCCTTTATTCTCAAACAATTTATACCGGGATATTTCTGGGATGCACCCGACCTGTTTTGTGAGAGAGCTGTCAGAGACAGACTGAATCTGATCTTATGTTTGGCTTGGCCCGTCATATGCAGTCCATATATATGCATGGCCAATATTTTGCTCTACGAGCGTAGCAGCGTCATTTAAAGGATTCCTGGTCCATTCATTTTACCTAGGAACCCATGAAATTTTCTAATGGCCTATATTTTTTTTTTTGTGAGTAAAAATGCATAGAAATAAACAGGACACTGGCCATTGGTACATTTTATGGGCCCGTACTAATGTTTGAGCTAGAATTATCCCTGTATATACAAAATAACCTTCATATGTTTTAAAAACAAATGTTTATTATTATTATTATTATTATTTTTGTTTCTGTGTGGTGTGAAATGCCTTAGAATGTAGTCGTTCTTCGTCTGTTGTGATTTAAAATATGTCAAAATGGCTTCCGCGAGCTTTCAAATGTTTTGAAAAACATAATTCTGATATGTTGGTTACCTGTTCCACTTACCCTGGAGCATTAACATTTTATCCTTTTATATTTAACTTTCAATTCTGTCTTAAAAAGCCATAATGTAACTTATCAAGTTGTTTTTAAACATACAAACTTAACAATGCAAATTATAAATCGCCTGATTACTTGATTTGTCACATGACTTACCTTAACAAGAGTCCTGAGCGGGAAATGCGCTCACCTTAGGACAAGCAGAAGCTCTAAGCTAAAGCTAAATCTATATCAGACTATTATCAGCCCGACAGGATTCGGCCCGTGTGTAGCGTGTGACGAGTTGGGGAGCGCTGTAAGGCTCTGGCCACACACAGCATGCAGTCCGGTTTTGGATCTTTAGATTTCTTTACATTTTCTTTTGGTTTACTTTATGCTAACACATTCTATGTAACCGTTTAGTTAAAGCTGCAAATAAGCCATTTTTAACCAAGATTACTGTTGCGTACATTCGTTTGTCCACAATACATATATTGTGGTTGAAATAAGAAAAAAAAATATCTTGTGTATGATATGGTTCTCTCAAAACGGTATACAGTAAAACCTCGATGACTCGAACACCGATGGCTCGTTAACCTTGGATGATTCGAACTCGTGTTTGAGTCCCTACGAAATTCTTCCGATAGCTCAAGAAAAACAAATATTTAGGGAATTTTCTTATTTTATCATGAAATCGATTGTTGTGTGTGCTCATTAAAATCGCCTCATCGAGGCGATTCTAATGAGTACACTCAACATTCTATTATTGTATATAATTAATAATCCGGCGCCATGAGTAACCCTCAGTGGCTCAAACTACCCATGCCTCGAATACATTTCCATGGTCCAATTGGTTTTCGTGCCATTGAGGTTTTACTATACGTATGTGCGCATAGTTTAACATGCACATATAGTCATGTGATATCTTTATAAAATCTTGCAGTATCTGTATAGGATCTTGTGGTATCTGTATATCATATTGTGCCTCTTTATAGAGTCTTGTGGAATCTGTATGGAGTCTTGTGGTATCTGTGTAGAGTCTTGTGGAATCTGTAAAGAGTCTTGTTGTATCTGTATATAGTCTTGTGTAATCTATAGAGTCTTGTGGTATCTTTATAAAGTCTTGTGGTATCTGTATAAAGTCTTGTGGTGTCCGTATAGAGTCTTGTGGTATCCGTATAGAGTCCAATGGTATATGTATATAGTGTTATGGTATCTGTAAAGAGTATTTAGATAACTATATAGTCTTGTGGTATCTGTATAGGGCCTTGTGGTATCTGTATATTTTAGTGTTGTGATATCTGTATATTTTTGTGGTATCTGTATTGTCAATATAGGCTGTGATATGTTCGGAATATGTATATTTTTCACATTTACATGTATGTAAACTTAACCGTTAATACCACTCTCTGGGTAATTTCAGCAGACGACAAATTGATGATATTTTTTCTTATTTTTTTTTCTCAGGAAATAAGCTTTGACAATTCATGCAAGTTGTCCTATTGTCAAAGCCTTTTTTTCTGAGAAAAATAAGAAAACGATATTTCAAAGTGTCGTCTGCTGAAAATATTATCCAGTATGCTGAGCGTTAACATTTTATGATAAAGTGCTAATCACAATTACAGCAGACGACAATTTGAAATTTTTAGCATTGTAATACATGAAGCATATATAAATGTTCTAGGTAGTCGTTTATAACCGAATGTATAGTGATTGTCTTGTTTGTTTATGACTGAGTGAGACGAGACATTTTGTTTATATCGGTTACACATTACGTGATCTTTGATCACCATTTACTATAGGGATCAAACATGGTTTTTCGTGCATTAACATTCGCCAGATCCCGAGGAAGGTGTTGAAAACCGAGGCCGGAGGCTGCGGTTTCAACACCTCCCTAGGGACCTGACGAATGTTAATGCATTGAAAACCATGTTCGATCGCTATTATTGCATAAAAACTGAAAACATTTGCTACATTTCGCGTTATTTCTATTTTGTTTTGCCTTTTCACCGATGTCTCGCGAACGCAATTTCCACGGACTAGGCTCGTTCTAGGGCCAGGCAGTACACATCTCGTGACGGCAGCAAATCTCTGGCCCCGGTCATATTGAAAGTTGCGTAGCCGTGCATTAACAGCGCGTGAATCGCCTTGTAAAAACACGGCTTTTCGCCGGTTAATGCCCTGCTATTAAAAACCTGTGACCCTGCTTTTTATGCAATAATATAAGTTTAAGGGAATTGCAACGCTTTCTGGGGAGAAAACGCTCTCAACATTTCTATATCTCCCTTCTGCAAAATTAGTCTACTTTAAATGGAAAGAATTTGTCCCCTTCGGAGCAAATTCTTTCCTTTAAGAGATGGCCCCTTCTCAGAAGAGCCTGGTATACAGGAATGCAAATAGCTAATTACTAAAATTGTCTCACTTGTAAATCTGACAGAATATCAATTAACTGTATCCAATCCCTGGAATGCATGTTATACGGTGTACTGATAGGTCGCAGAAAAGTTTATTCTATTCTATTATGTTCATATCTTTGTCGAAATAAAAGCCCCTTTCTGCTTGTGCGTGCGTGCGTGCGTGCGTGCGTGCGTGCGTGCGTGTGTGTGTGTTACATAAACTTCAACTGTAAATAAAAGCTTACAATGTCTAAATCAGTCTGTAGATATGAATACTCAGTTCAAGAGATGCAAAGTTCGAATATTCCTTCAGCAATAGTTTAATTATTTACATATATTTTTGTGGAGAAATAAGAAAAATATCAACAATTTTATAAAAGAAAAGCGCCTCGTCTATGTATGTATGTATGTATGTATGTATGTAATTAGTGTTATTGAATGTCGGCATGCCATCAGGAAAACAAGCCTATATAATTTTGACCCCTTAAACCCCACTTTTATATAGTAAAACTGGGGTTTACTGGGGTATGCATAATTTTTCTTATTTCTGCTCAAAACATAGATTGTGGGTATTCGTTAGAACCGCCTCAACGAGGCGGTTCTAATGAGTACCCATAATCTATGTTTTGAGCAGAAATGTGAAAAATATCAGATTTTTTTATATGAAAAGTTTCATGTTTTGGTGGTAAAATTTTCAATATTTTTGAATAGGCATGTTTTCGTAATGCATGGTCAATGTGTCTGGATATCCACTACGTTTCAAAGGCCCGATTTTTCTAAAGACATACTGTTGATATGGCAGTGAATATTCTGAAATTGATAAAACCCTAGTTAGTTCAGCAAGATTCCATAAGACCAGTTAATGGCAAAAAACACGCGTCTTCAGCTTCGTTATGACGTAGATTGTAAGAGGTGGCCAGGAGAGCTTCAGCCTACGTAACCTGTCTTACTTATTATCAACATTTCCCAGAAATCGAAACTGAAAGTAGAAAATAACCTTCAACTTCATATCGGCCGCACCATGCGACAACGTGTAATCGGGCATGTTTGCGGACAGCCAAGACCCAGATCAGCCTGCGCATCCGCGCAGTCTGATCAGGGCCTTCATTGTCCGCTCACAAAATCAGTGGATACTATAGAATGTATGAATTGGAAGTAAAAGCACGGATGATACTTAGGGCATGTGCAGGCTGATCTGAATCTGCGCATTTTGCGCATGTTCGAAGGCACTTTTTCGCTTGACGCGGCCTAAGTGTCGTGCAGGCCTTATCAATATCAACTCAGGTATCAACACTATATGTTCATAAACAACAGACGTATTTATCCTACGTATTGCACGCTGGTAATCCCGATATTTGTGCAACGGCTCGGTATTCTTAACCACAGTGCAAAAAAGGGGGAAAAATGAATCGTCGGACAAGGCAAGGCAAACGCTTAGATTTCAATCCCTTTTATGCACTTGGTAGATAACCGTGACAATTTACAAGGGAAACAACCTTTTTACTTATCGTCTGCATTCCTGTGCAACAAGCCCTTTCGTAAAGGAGAAAACTCTAAAAGGAAAGAATTTACTCCCCTTGGGAAGCAAAACTACTATGTATATAGCACTGGCTCCACTGTAATTATTTCTGCTGCCGGTTCTAAGGTAGTTCCTCCGTGGCAGTTTTTCTCTCTGTATTTGCTTGTACATGTATATCGGTTATTACAACTATACTGTTGTGTCTTGTCTTGTCTTTGTTCATCATCTCTTGCATACCGGATAAGGAAATCCGGGATTTTACACCGGCATATTCATTCTTATCCTACCCAGGGTAAGATAAACATCGAGGAGTCTGTCGTGTTTGATATGCACTGGTTTTAATAGACGTCACGTATGCCATCGTTAAGATTTACGCTACTGAAGGTGATGACGTCATTAAACGTCACAGTTATGTCATCACAATATGGCGGACGTCAGCAATCGAAGTCACTGCATTATAAAACAAAAATAATAATAGCGTTCAGAAATAAAAGTTGTGTAAGAATAAGACAGAAAAATTTGTCCCTCGGGATTACGCTCTAACATCACTCGGCAAGCCTCGTGATGCCAGACAGTAATCCTCGGGACGGATTTTTCTATTTACCCCTCACGCACATAAAAAGATTCTTTATTCTTCTTTCGGTGCCAAGGGTGCCGAGAGAAGGCTGTGCTTCATAATTGTGTCCTTTCCTGGGTAGTTTATTGTATATTTTGGCCGGCCTCGATGGCTCAGTTGAATGCTCGTTCGACTGGTGGTCAGGAGTTGCGGATTCGACCCCTGCCGGGTCGGCAACATTCTTTTGTGGAGATGTTATCATGAAATAATTTTTATGGTCATTCTTTCCCTTCTGTTAATTCAAGAAGGGCAGTTGTCAGTCTCTGGTGAAAGAATGTGCACAATACTGGTTAACCGCTTAGAGGACTAAGCCTGCCCAGTAAAAATATAGCAAGGTAAACTGACCGCGCTCGACATGACCCCATTGGGTTGACTGGGTCGTAAACAGTCAAAATCAATGCATGGACTCCTAACGAAGACTCTACTCGATTTGCGCATCTTTGCAGTCTGATCAAAATCCGCATCAAGAAATTTTGCATCCTTGGCTATCCAAAATTCGACCCGGGAAGATGATCTGACTGCGTGAATGTACAAACTAAGCATAATTTTTCACTGGGTGTATATGTCTTAAATATACGCTTTCCCAGTCAGCATTCTACGTAAATCTATATCGGGCCGTTATCGGCCCGTCAGGGTAGCTGACGGGCCGATGACGGCCCGATATAGATTTAAGTAGAATGCTAGCTGGGTTCTGCCGTTGTGGATCATATGTTTCTCTATTACCTCTTTTATAGCGCGTGTACGTGCGATTAAGCATATTTAGAAAAGAATTTAAAGTGTAACTACTACCATTTAAAGTACTTGTGTAACCCTCTTTTCAGAAAATCAAAACCAGGACGAAGTGCGTGAATCCACACCGGGTAGGCGGCAATCAGAAACTACCGCGACTCACATGGAATAGGCGATCGGTTTGGGTAAGTAACTTTATCTAGTGTTCTTGTAATTATATTGTGTTTAGAATCGAAACTAATCCATCTTCTTGCAAAAGAATGTATGTTAGGCTAGTTTTACTAAATTATTTTCATTTAATACGTCAAACTGATCATCTTATTTTTGTCTTCAGTTTTCATTCTGTAAAAATTAGCTTTCTCATACAATTTCCGGAATTCTGAAATGGTTTCTTAAAGAATTTATATGTCTATGAAAACATAAATCTTGTTCCTACATAAACACTTAATTTCCAGGTTCAATGTTTATTATCAAGGAAGCTAGAAATACACAAAGAGCTTAGGAGTAGGAAAACTGGCTATCGAAAACGATATTTCCTAATTCAAATGCAGGACAACAGGTTAGTGTATTTGGCCATTTTTGGTTCTCACGGTGCAGATGGCGCTCCCTACTCTTCTAACACATTTTGGTTGTTTTCTTTATCATTTTTATCTGCCCTTTCGCTCCACCTCATGACATTTCTTTCAGTTTTGTCCTCCTTATCATTGCATAAATGAGATTATTATCAGTAAAGGAAATGTCCGATCGGGCATCAATAACCTTTGGTGACCTTTGAATGTTGCATGGTAGATGTTACTATAATTAGTAACTTGATACCCATCGGGCATCATTTGATCATTTTTGTAGTACCCTCAGAAAACGAAAATGATGTATCACAGTTTTGACCAATCTCCACCAAATTTTAGACCTTAAAGATGAATAAAATATCTAACTTTTGACCATTCAGAATTTTTTAAAATGCCTAGAAAAAAGTTATTGAGGTTTAAAATATATATATATATATATATATATATATATATATATATATATATATATATATATATATATATATATATATATATATATATATATATTGCACTTCTGTGTATCCCCTTTGGGAACACATGACATTTATGATACCCGACTGGGAAACAGTACATCCCGTTTAGGAATACTGAAAGTTATGTTGCCCTATCAGGATACAAACAAGATTAAAACTGCATGCTGACTTTGAATGTTTAAAAAGTTTGATTGTTCAAAATTTTTTAGTTCCACTAAAAATGATTGGGGTTCAAAATTTGCCTGATAGATTTGCCAAAGTGTCTAGCAATTGAGTTCTGGGATTGCCCAGCTTCCAACATGCCAATTGCATGCCATTTTTCATATTCTACCGTGTACAATTCGGGAGCCATTTTACTTCTCTGCACTGGACAAATAAATATATCAGATGTGTTGTCAATCGGCAATTGTGAGAAACTATAGTTTATAATATTGAATAGCAAGATATGCATGAGAAAGGTGATCATCTTTATTACACGCGTTCGATACCAATGCCAAGTTTCAAAACAGCTTTGCATTTTTCATGTACTCTGAGGAAAGGGATCCCTTAAATAGTTTTCCTATATGGCAATGGCAATAACTTTAGAACAACATAGAATAATGTCGTTTAGAACGTTTGGTTTCGGGACTATCAGAGAATGAAACATTGTCCACAAATGATTCCTTTTATTGGAGTTTAAGGTTTTCACAGGACGATAAGATATTGACGGCTCTGGCATATTTAGTTTCTTGAAGTTTGCTTTGAAATAGGTAGGAGATCTCTTTTCTTTATATGAGAAACTGTCTGCTGCAACAATGTTTTCATGAAATGTACAAAAGATGTTGACACATCAACGCAAT
Source organism: Anodontia alba (assembly GCA_964016985.1). Lineage (NCBI taxonomy): Eukaryota > Metazoa > Mollusca > Bivalvia > Lucinida > Lucinidae > Anodontia > Anodontia alba. Next base: position 30,033,668 of record OZ024827.1, read on the forward strand.
AGTCTTACTTTATCTTGATGTCACTGATGTGTTAAATGCAATTTTCAGAAATGTTTTGCCAGATTTCAAAGTCTTCAAGCAGAAGTGCTTCTTTCTTGACGTTAGGTCAAAACAATCTTTAATCTTCTGTTACTGGTCACTGACTTTCATTTATTTTGTGACATTTTAAATTTTTATATGCCATCTAACAGCTATCTTGTTGCACGGAAAGCTTTTGGTTCTACAACTTTTTTGGGCTGAAACAACAACTTATGTAACGACATAATGACGTGACCAAGACAGTTTGAGAATTGTAAAATACCAAAATTGTCAGATTTGATATTGTTGTCTATACATATGCTGTTGATAGTGACTATTGGTTACAAAATATTTTCGCTAATTGGTTCAATGAAAATCTGTGACTTTTGAATTTTTGGGTCACTCTAGATATTTTGCGAAATTACTGTAACCTAAAATCAAATTATTTTGATTTTAGATAAAATGTTATCCAAATTGAAGGATTCGTTCTTTTTATTATCATTGAGTAGACATAAGCCTAACAACGTCTTCTGACAAATAAATTTTGGTAATGTGAAACCGAAAGCAGTTCGGTAATTTGTTTTACTTCAAAACTAAAAGCCATTTATGAAACTGACTTAACAACGTGTGGTTTTACTCAGTTTGGACTGTCTGAGTATGCGTTAACTTAAAATTACATACGATGGCAGCAAAACTTTATTGGGAAACTCAGTTTTACGAGTGTCATTCAATAAGAAATGCAAACATATATCTAATACTTTAATTACTGCGTATAATCTTTAAAATTCTAACGGTTTGTACCTTTAGCATGTATGCACACAACATGTGCAATATCATAAAATTGCGATAAGACTTTAAGTTTCCATAAGCGTTCGCATTGTATAACCAAAACCAAACTTGGCCTGGACACAAATTTTATTTATTTATTTTTTTAAGTTTTCAGGGTAAATGAAGAAAATGAGTTGTCACAAAATCCTTAAATAGTGTAAGAAAATAAAATATAATGTGTGTGTTAATTAAATTATCGCTTGCTAATAATGGGGAAAATTTGAGATGGATCTTCACGTTTTTGTGTTCTTTTTTATGTTGGGTTGCGACACCAAATGACAAACGTACCATAATCGCAGCTAAGATATTTTGGCCAAATTTATAACGAAAAAAAAAACAAAAAACAAACAACAAACAAACATGTGTTTAATTTCGGTACAGAATTAATTTTACAATTTATGGAAGTCTTTTAGTTGAAACAAAATGTCTTTACATGATTAATTTGTTTTGCATTATCCTGTAGGGGATTACTTTGCAAAACGGGGTAATTGTAAGCCTCTAACTTTCTTTTTGATAATGTGGACTTGATGCAGATATATTTGCATCGGTTCCTCATGTTCACTTTTTACTTTGAGCAAAAAATGCAAGTCAAATTCTACGTGGTGCTTGATGTGACATTTAAGTATTTCGAGCAGTATTAGGATTATTCTGCCGTATGAAGTAAATGTACAAGTGGAAGCTTGATACTATCAAAAGGCATAGTAAGTTGGCTAATTCTCAATGCATGTGCACTCTAAATCTGTTATAAGGATTAATTTTACAGCGTGGCTACGCGGTTTTACCCTTCCATTCTTTTGTTTTACTAGCAACCAGTTAGGACGAGAGATTTGACCACAATATTATTTGATTCCAAAGAGTAAATAACCTACCAATATTTACAGTAGTGTACCATTACTTACGCTAAGTTTAATTGTACAGACGAGTCTATAAATGAACCAACTACCTAGAAAGGAGTTGCGGTCATGGCACCTAAGCCATAATCTAAACATAAATCCGTAAACAAATGACGAATCTGAATGTTCAGACCAACAGATATGGACCCCAGAATAAAGGGTGTAATCAGGCGTCCGCGGATAGTAAGCATTACTTGGTAAGCAAGCTTCGCCCACCACGCCCATAGGCCAACGAAGGAAATATCGGTAGAAGCGTATGTCCGGGAATTTGGAAGTCTACTTATGGCGCGTCACTGGCAAAGACATCAGAAACAATTCTGGAAACTGCCACATCGTAGGACTAGTTCGCATTACTTATTGAATGACCCTCATATTTAAGGAAGACCGTGGTTGTTTGGCATTTTAGTACATTATACAGGATATTTTGGTAAATTGAACTCCTATTTACTTCCTTTTCTGTATTTTAATAATATCCTTTTACATTTATTTGAAGTACTTAACATGTTCCATCTTTCATGGAACATACTATTAGAAACATGTGATAATTATCAATTGTGCACTTGCAAATAAGACATTTTCCTTCTAAAATGTTACAAAATACTTTAAACCACATCAACTTGCAGTTAATCATTTATGTATTAAGTCAATGACTGTACGCAACTGTAGTTTTCTTTTGTCCCAACCAGGTAAAAATATCAGATGTTCCAAAAAAAAAAAAAGGGAGGCGCTGTTTCCCAATCGGGTGTCACAAATTTCTTGTGTTCCCCAACAGGATACACAGAGGTGCAGAAAAACATTATTGATTTTAAACATCAATAAGTTTTATTCTAGGCACTTTAAAAAATTCTGAACTGTCATAAGTTAGATAATTTATTCATTAAGCTTACAAATTTTGGTGGAGATTTGTCAAAAACTGTGAGACATCTTTTTCGTTTTCTGAGGGTACTACAAAAATGATCAACTGATGCCCGATCGAGTATCAGGTTACTAATTGTAGTAACATTTACCATGCAAAATACAAAGGTCACCAAAGGTTATTGATGCCCGATCGGGTACCTTTCCTCTACTGATTATTATGTTTTTGTTTGGTTTTCTTTTCATTTTACTCTTCTTACTTAATAAAATATGCTTGTTATGTTTCAACATATAATGTTCTTTCGATTAATAGTAATCTAATGTTAAAATTAACATATATTGGTAGATATGTCACATGAATGCGTTAACATATTGTCAATCTTATGCCGTTATCAGATACATTTAATTGTACACATGAGGAGAGGCACTTCATAAGCAATTTACTTTCGTTCAAATCCTAGTATTTCTGGCGAAAGAATGTGCACAATACTGGTTAACCGCTTAGAGGACTAAGCCTGCCCAGTAAACGTGTGGTTAGGTAAACTGACCGCGCTCGACATGACCCCATTGGGTTGACTGGGCCGTAAAACCTCAACACAAACAAATTTGTATGTTGTTATATGTATTGATGTGTCATTAGTTCAGAAACTAAATTCAAATACAATCTACTAACGCAATGCATGGCAATCGACGAACAAAATGAATTCTTTTTTAAAATTGCTTATATTTCAAAATTCTGCGTTAACAAATGAATGACTTCGGTCTTTTTGGTTTTTAGTTTACATACACGATACATCAAACGAAAATAAATGATAACTGAACCCATTTAATACTGAAAACTGGAAACAAGTTCACCTAATATGCCATGCTATCAAGGCACATAGTAGGTCTGTTACAATTTCCTCCCTGATTAATTGTACTTTATCACGCCTACCAAACGATAGAAACATCGGTTAAGAACGGTAGTCGGAAAAGGAGCACTGCTACAGGGTTCATGAATATTTAAGAGGTCCACCCTTCTTGATTCGGATATGTTCGGAGAGAGGAGCTCTTTTACAGGTTGAAGAGCACCGTTAGGGGTATATCTTGTCTTTTACTATAAAACAGCATTTCAGAGGAGCTCTTTTACAGGATTAAAAGCACCAGTAGGGGTACATCTTGCATTTTACTATAAAACAGCACTTCAGAGGAGCTCTTTTAGAGGTTGAAGAGCATCAGTAGGGGTACATCTATACTATAAAATAGCATTTCAGAGGAGCTATTTTACAGGTTGAAGAGCACCAGTAGGGGTATATCTAGTCTTAACTGTAAAAAAACACTTCAGAGGAGCTCTTGTACTGCCAGTCATATAGCATAAGGAGCACCACTAAAAGAGCTAAAAGTATATATTGTCTGCTGTATGCTGTATGTGGTTGTGCTAGAAAAGAGCTCTTATACACATTAAGGAGCACCAGTAGGAGTATATCTTGTCTGGGTATATTTTTGTACTACAAATGAGCACCTCTACATGATAAGAAGCACCAGTAGGAGCATATCTTATCTGCTATATATGGTTATACTACAGTGGAGCGCCTCTACAAGATAAGTAGCATCACTAGGAGTGTATCTTGTCTGTTGTATATGGTTGTACTACAGAGGGGCTCTTCTACATATTAATGAGCTCCAGTAGTGGTATATCTTCTCTGTTGTTTGTGGTAGTGCATCAGAAGCGGTCCTCTACATGATAAGGAGCACCACTAGCAGCACCAGTGGTATCAGCACGTGGTACAACCCGTACAAGAGCTCTTCCGTAGTGCTATCATACAGCAAAGACAAGATATACCCCTTCTAGTGCTCACCAACCTGTAAAAGAGCTCTTTTGTAGTGCTATCTTAATGCAAAGGCAATATATAACCCTACCTGTGCTCTTCAACCTGTACATTAGCCCCCCTGTAGTGCTATCATACAGCAAAAACAGGATATACCCCTACTGGTGCTCTTCAACATGTAAAATAGCGCCTCTGTAGTGCTATCATACAGCAAAGAAAAGATAGCCCTACTGGTGCTCTTCAATCTATAAAAGAGCTCCTCTGTAGTACTACCTAAATCAAAGACACCCCTACTAATAAGCTTCAATTTATAAAAAAGCTTCTCTGTAGTGCTGCCTTACAGTTAAGACAAGATATACCCGACTGGTGCTATTCAACCTGTTAAAGAGCTCCTCTAAAGTGCTGTTTTACAGATAAGACTAGATATACTCTTAGTGGTGCTCTTCAACCTGTAAAAGAGCTTATCTGAAGTGCCGTTTATTAGTTAAGACAAGATATACCCCTACTAGTGTTCTTCAACCTGTCATAAGCACGTAAGCAGTACCGTTTTATAGTTAAGATATACCCCTACTGGTGCTCTTCAACCTGTAAAAGAGCTCTGAAGTGCTGTTTTACAGGTAAGACTGGATATACTCGTTTTGAAGTGCTTTTTTACAACAAAGACTAGATAGGCCCTTATTGGTGCTCTTCAACCTGTAAAAGAGCTCCTATGAAGTGCTGTTTTACAGTTAAGACAAGAAATACCGCTACTGGTGCTCTTCAACCTGTACAAGAGCTCCTCTGAAGTGCTCTTTTACAGTTAAGACTAGATATACCCCTACTGGTCTTCTTTAACCTGTACATGAGCTCCTCTGAAGTGCTGTTGTATTGTAAAGGCAAGATATATTCCGACTGGTGCTCTTCAACCTGTACAAGAGCTCCTCTGAAGTGTATTTTACAGTTACGACTAGATATACCCATTATGGTGCTCTTCGACCTGTACAAGAACTCCTCTGAAGTGCTGTTTTACAAGAAAGACTCAATATACCCTTATTGGTGCTCTTCAACCTGTAAAAGAGCTCCTCTGAAGTGCAGTTTTACAGTTAAGACAAGAAATACCGCTACTGGTGCTCTTCAACTTGTACAAAAAAGGTAAGAGAAAAGTCCAGGGAGTGCCACAATCACAAACCACAGCCCTTCCCAGATCCCAAGAGGAAGAGGAAACCGACAATTCTAAACAAGCACAAACCGAACAAACGTACGAAAAGCACTAAGATTAGCTCTCTCTTCCCCAAGCGAGGTAATCGCAATACTAAAAGGACTGAAAAATACAAGAACAAAATGACACACGGAAAGACATACAACAAATCGCCTCGTAGAATAAACCACAAAGCAACAAAGAGTAAGACTAACACCAGGACCACCGCCTTAGAACGGTCGGTAGAGCAAACCACCGGGGGGTTTAAAGCACTTTTACAGCTAGCCAACTTCACCCTGGGTCCCGTACAAGCCTGGGTCACCCTGGGTCCTGGGTACAAGCCTTCCTCTGAAGTGCTGTTTTACAGTTAGGACTAGATATTCCCCTACTGGTACTCTTAAACCTCTACATGAGGTCCTCTAAAGTGCTTTTATATTGTAAAGGCAAGGTATACCCCTACTAGTGCTCTTCAACCTGTACAAGGGCTCCTCTGAAGTTTGTTTTACAGTTAAGACTAGATATACACTAACTGTACTCTTTAACCTGTAAAAGAGCTCCTCCGAGGTGTGTTTTACAGTTAAGACTAGATATACACTTGCTGGTGTTCTTCAACCTGTAAAAGAGCTCCTCTGAAGTGCTGTTTTACAGTTAAGACAAGAAATACCGCTGCTGGTGCTCTTCAACCTGTAACAGAGTTCCTCTGAAGTGTGTTGTACAGTTACGACTATATATACCATTACTGGTGCTCTTCAACCTGTATAAGAACTCCTCTGAAATGCTGTTTTACAGTAAAGCCAAGTAATACCGCCACTGGTGCTCTTCAACCTGTACAAGAGCTCCTCTGAAGTGCTGTTTTACAGTTAAGACAAGTAATACCGCCACTGGTGCTCTTCAACCTGTACATGAGCTCCTCTGAAGTGCTGTTGTATTGTAAAGGTAAGATATACTCTCCTACTGGTGCTCTTCAACCTGTACAAGAGCTCCTCTGAAGTGTATTTTACAATTAAGACTAGATATACCCATACTGGTGCTCTTCAACCTGTAAAATGAGCTTATCTGGTGCTGTTATATTGTAAAGGCAAGCTATACTCCTACTGCTACTTTTCAACCTGTAACAGAGTTCCTATGAAGTGTGTTGTACAGTTATGACTAGATATACCCTTACTGGTGCTCTTCAACCTGTAACAGAGCTCCTCTGAAGTTATGTTTTACCGTTAACACAAGAAATATCCCTATTGGTGCTCTTCAACCTGTAACAGAGCTCATCAGAAGTGCTGTTTTACAGTTAAGACAAGAAATAACCCTACTGGTGCTCTTCAACCTGTAAAAAGAGCTCCTCTGAAGTGCTGTTTTACAGTAAAGGCAAGATGTACCCCTACTGGTGCTCTTCAACCTGTAGAAGAACTCCCCTGAAGTGCTATTATATCGTAAAGGCAATATATTCCCCTAGGACGCTCTTCAACCTGTACAAGAGCTCCCCTGGTACTATTATATAGTAAAGGCAAGATGAATCCCTACTGATGCTCTTCATCCTCTTAAAAAGAGCTCCTCTGAAGTGCTGTTTTATAGTAAACGGCAAGATGTACCCCTACTGATGCTCTTCATCCTCTAAAAGAGCTCCTCTGAAGTGCTGTTTTATAGTAAAAGACAAGATATACCCCTAACGGTGCTCTTCAACCTGTAGAAGATCTCCCCTGAAGTGCTATTATATCAAAAAGGCAATATATACCGCTACGGATGCTCTTCAACCTGTACAAGAGCTTCTCTGGTACTATTATATAGTAAAGGCAAGATTTATCCCTACTGATGCTCTTCAACCTCTAAAAGAGCTCCTCTGAAGTGCTGTTTTATAGTAAAAGACAAGATACCCCCCCCCCCCACCCCTAATTTTGCTCTTCAACTTGTAATGCAGCTCCTCTATCCGAACATATCCGAAACAAGAAGGGTGGACCTCTTAAATATTCATAAACCCTGTGGCAGTAAGGTAGACGGAAAATGTCGTATTGTACAGTTCCTCTGCAGTACTACCACACATAACAGGTTAGATATACTCCTGTGGTGCCCCATGTCGTATAGAAGAGCTCCTCAGCTGTACTACCACACACAACAGGGTAGATCTACTCTTATGGTGCCCCATGTGATATAGAAGAGCTCCTCAGCAGTAATACCATTCACAACAAGGTAGATATACTCCTGCTTGTGTTCCTTGTCCTGAAGAAGAGCTCATCTGCAGTACTACCACACACAACAGACAAGTTATACTCCTACTGGTGCTCCTTTTCGTACGGTAGAGCTCCTCTGCCGTACTGCTACAGACAACAGGGTAGATATACTCCTACTGGTATTCCTTGTCATATAGAAGAGCTCCTCTGCAGTACTAGCATGCATAACAGAAAAGATATACTCCTACTTGTGCTCCATGTTGTGTAGAAGAGCTCCTCTGCAGTACTACCACATGTAACTACAATATAAACTCCTATGGTGCTCCGTGTCGTATGGTCGATCTCCTCTGCAGTACTACCTCAAACAACAGGTTAGATATACTCCTACTGGTGCTCCTTGTCGTATGGAAGAGCTCCTCTGCTGTACTGCTACACACAACAGGGCAGATATACTCCTACTGTTGCTTCTTGTCATGTAGAAGAGCTCCTCTGCAGTAATGCTAAACACAACAGACAAGTTATACTCCTTCTGGTGCTCCTTGTCGTATAGAAAAGCTTCTCTGTGGTACTACCAAACAATACAGGGTAGATATACTTCTACTTATTCTTCTTGTCCTATAGAAGAGCTCCTCTTGAAGGTAGATAGACTCCTACTGATGCTTCTTGTAGTATAGTAGTTGTGGTCATGGTACCAAAGCCGTAATCCAAACTCATAAATCTATAAACGAATGACGAATCAGAATGTTCAGACCAACAGGCATGGACCCCAGAACAAAGGGTGTAATCAGGCGTCCGCGGATAGTAAGCATTACTTGGTAAGCAAGCTTCGCCCATCATACCCATAGGCCTGAACGAAGGAAATATCGGTAGATATAATCCTACTGGTGCTCCTTGTCGTATAGGAGAGCTCCTCTGCAGTATTACTACACACAACAAGGTAGGTATACTCCTACTAGTGCTCCTTGTTGTGTAGAAGAGCTCCTCTGCAGTATTAACACACACAACAAGGTAGATATAATCCTACTGGTGCTCCTTGTTGTGTAGAAGAGCTCATCTGCAGTATCAACACACACAACAAGATAGATATACTCCTAATGGTGCTCCTTGTCGAGGAGCAGAGGAGCTCTTCTATACAACAAGGAGCACCAGTCTTAGTATATCTACCCTGTTGTGTGTGTTAATACTGCAGAGGAGCTCTTCTACTCGACAAGGAGCACCAGTAGGAGTATATCTACCCTGTTGTTAACACCCACAACAGGGTAGATATACTAAGACTGGTGCTCTTTGTCGTGTAGAAGAGCTCCTCTGCAGTATTAACACACACAGCAAGATAGATGTACTCCTACTGGTGCTCCTTGTTATGTAGAAGAGCTCCTCTGCAGTATTAACACACACAACAGGGTAGGTATACTCCTACCGGTGCTCCTTGTCGTGTAGAAGAGCTCCTCTGCAGTATTAACACACACAACAGGTAGATATACTCCTACTGGTGCTCCTTGTCGTGTAGAAGAGCTCCTCTGCAGTATTAACACACACAAAGGATAGATATACTCCTACTGGTGTTCCTTGTCGTGTAGAAGAGCTCCTCTGCAGTATCAACACACAAAAAGATAGATATACTCCTACTGGTGCTCCTTGTTGTGTAGAAGAGCTCATCTGCAGTATTAACACACACAACAGAGTAGGTATACAACAAGATAGATATACACCTACTGGTGCTCCTTGTTGTGTAGGAGAGCTCCTCTGCAGTATTAACACACACAACAGGGTAGATATACTCCTACTGGTGCTCCTTGTCGTGTAGAAGAGCTCCTCTGCAGTATTAACACACACAATAAGATAGATATAATCCTACTGGTGCTCCTTGTTGTGTAGAAGAGCTCCGCTGCAGTATTTACACACACAACAGGGTAGATATACTCCTACTGGTGCTCCTTGTTGTGTAGAAGAGAGCTCCTCTGCAGTATTAACACACATAATAAGATAGATATACTCCTACGGGTGCTCCGTGTTGTGTAGTAGAGCTCCTCTGCAGTATTAACACCCACAACAAGGTAATTAACCCCTACTGGTTCTCCTTGTATAGAAGAGCTCCTCTGCGGTATTAACACACACAACAAGGTAGATATACTCCTACTGGTGCTCCTTGTCGTGTAGATGAGCACCTCTGCTGTATTAATACACACAACAGGGTAGATATACTCCTACTGGTGCTTCTAATCGTATAGAAGAGCCCCTGTGCAGTACTACCACACACAACAAGGTAGATATACTCCTACTGGTACTCCTTGTCGTGTAGAAGAGCTCCTTCTTAGTATTAAAATACACAACAAGGTAGATATACTCCTACTGGTGCTCCTTGTCATGTAGAAGAGCTCCTCTGCAGTATTTACACACACAACAGGGTTGATGTGCTCCTTGTATGGAAGAGCTCCTGTTCAGTACTATCACAAACAACAGGGTAGATATACTGCTATTGGTGCTCCTCTGCAATATTTACACACACAACAATGTAGATATACTCCTACTGCTGTATTAACACACACAACAGGGTAGGTATACTCCTTCTGGTGCTCCTTGTCGTGTAGAAGAGCTCCTCTGCTGTATTAACACACACAACAGGGTAGGTATATTCCTTCAGGTGCTCCTTGTCGTGTAGAAGAGCTCCTCTGCTGTATTAACACACACAACAGGGTAGGTATACTCCTTCTGGTGCTCCTTGTCGTGTAGAAGAGCTCCTCTGCAGTATTAACACACACAACAGGGTAGATATACTCCTACTGATGCTCCTTGTCGTGTAGAAGAGCTCCTCTGCAGTATTAACACACACAACAAGGTAGATATAATCCTACTGGTGCTCCTTGTTGTGTAGAAGAGCTCTGCGGTATTAACGCAGAGAACAGGGTAGATATACTGCTATTGGTGCTCCTTGTGGTATAGAAGAGCTCCTCTGCAGTACTAGCACACACAGCAGGTTAGATACATTCCTATGGTTCTCCTTGTTGTATGTAGAGCTCCTCTGCAGTACTACCACACACAACAGGTTATATATACTCCTGTGGTGCTCCTTGTCGTATTGAAGAGCTCCTTAGTAGTACTACGGTACACAACAGGGTAGATATACTCTTACTGGTGCTCATTGTCGTAGAGAAGAGATCCTCTGCAGCACTACCACACACAACAGACAAGTTATACTCCTACTGATGTACCTTTTAGTATGGTAGATCTCCTCTGCCGTACTACACACAGAAGGTTAGATATACTTCTACTGTTGCTTCTTGACATATAGAAGAGATCCTTTGCAGTACTACCACACACATCAGACAATTTATACTCCTACTGTTTTTCATATTGTATAGGAAAACCCTTCTGCAATACTACCACACGTAACAGACAAGTTATACTCCTATGGTGCTCCATGTCGTATGGTGTAGCTTTTCTGCAGTACTACCACACACAACAGGTTAGATATATTTTATGGTACTCCGTCGTGTAGAGGAGCTCCTCAGCAGTGCTGCCACACACAACAGGGTAGATTTTGTCCTGTTGGTGCTCCTTGACGAATAGACGAGCTCCGCTGCAGAACTACAACACACAACAGACAAGTTATACTCCTATTGGTGCTCCTTGTCGTATGGTTGAGCTCCTCTGCCGTACTGCTACACACATCAGGTAGATATACACCTACTGGTATTCCTTGTCATATAGAAGAGCTCCTCTGCAGTACTAGCACGCATAACAGACAAGATATACTCCTACTGGTGCTCCATGTTGTGTAGCTCCATGTTGTGTAGAAGAGCTCTTTTGTAGTATTACCACATGTAACAGACAATATATACTCCTATGGTGCTCCGTGTCGTATGGCCGAGCTCCTCTGCAGTACTACCTCACACAATAGGTTAGATACACTCCTATGGTGCTCCATGTCGTATAGAAGAGCTCCTCAGCAGGACTATCATACACAGCAGGTAAGATATACTCCTGCTGGTGCTCCTTGTCGTGTAAAAGAGCTCCTCTGCAATACTACCACAAACAACAGGTTAGATATACTCCTACTGGTGCTCCATGTTGTATAGAAGAGCTCCTCTGCAGTACTACGACACACAGCAGACGTTATACTCCTACTGGTTCTCCTGGTCGTATAGTAGAGCTGCTTTGCAGTACTACCACACATGCAGGGTAGATATTCTCCTATGATGCTCCATGTCGTATAGAAGAGCTCCTCTATTGTATTAACACACACAACAGGGTAGATATACTCCTACTGGTGCTCCATGTCGTACAGAAGAGCTCATCTTCAGTACTACCAAACACAACAGACGTTATACTCCTACTGGTGCTCCTTGTCGTATAGTAGAGCTCCTTTGCAGTACTACCACACACAACTGAGTAGATATACTCCTATGATGCTCCATGTCTTATAGAAGAGCTCCTCTGTAGTATTAACACACACAACAGGGTAGATGTACTCCTGGTGGTCCATGTCGTACAGAAGAGCTCCTCTTCAGTACTACCAAACACAACAGACAAGTTATACTCTTACTGGTGCTCCTTGTCGTATGGTAGAGCTCCTCTGCAGTATTAACGCACTCAAAAAGATAGATATACTCCTACTGGTGCTCCTTGTCATATAAAGGAGCTCATCTGCAGTACTGTTACACACAACAGACAAGTGATACTCCTACTGGGGCTCCTTGTATAGACGACCTCCTCTGTAGTACTACCATACACAACAGGGTAGATATACTCCTACTCATGCTTCTTGTCGTATAGAAGAACTCTTCTATTATAGTATTAACACGCACAACAAGTAAGAATACTCCTACTGGTGCTCTTTGTCATAAGGAAGAGCTCCTCTGCAGTAATAACACACACAACAGACAAAATATACTCCTAAGAGCACCTCTGCAGTAGTACTACACACAACAGAAAAGTTATTCTCCTACTCGTGCTCCTTGTCGTATAGAAGAGCTCCTCTCCTATTGTGTTCTGTACAATTATCATACAACAGACAAGATACATCATTACTGATGCTCTTTTTAGCTCCTTTCACTTTGCAGAAACACTTCTGTAGTAATCATATATACAACAAAACGGAGATTTTATACATTTTCCTAAGAAGATTGTTTAGGAGCTTTCATGTGCCATTACAAGCCACTGAAGCTTAAAAGAATGTCTCTGGAACCATAGGTTAACAGTAAGTAAGTTGAGATATACCCCAACTGGCGCTCTTTAACATATAGAAGAGCTCCTCTGTAGTTCTACTTGATAACAATAGATACGATTATATCACTACTAGTGCTCTTTCATACTTCCGTCAACTGCATATATACTGGTATATACAACAAACAAGATACACCCACACGGGTGCTCCTTTTACTATAGAGGAGCCCCCATGTAGTACTATCATATGCGACAGGTTCATGTTGCTCTTTATTCATAATGCATAATTTGAGCTGGAAGCTTGTTACCATACTGGTGTCCCTGTATCGTGTAAAAGAGCTCCCCTGTAGTAATGCCAAATAAACAAAACAGCGCATCTTTAGTCCTGTCATGTGAATCTCATAATAATATTCTGTCTAAGAGCTATTGCTATTAATGGTCCGCTATTTAGATTCCGGTCTTTTGCTGTTGGTTCCGGTAAATACCAATACTAATAAAAAGGCGTGTTTTAACCCAGTCATAAATATTCATCAACCCTGCAGCGGTGCTCTTTTTCCGACTACCGTTAAGAACCTGAAACAATTAGAGCGACATCCGGTCAAGAATTCGATGACTCAAAAAAGGTAAACAAACTTATATTTTCTGTTTCATGAGTGATGAAAAAATTATTTAAAAAACGGGGAATTACTTTCAACAGCACATTGATATCAGACCACCTACTTCATGCATATTGGCTGAATTATTTTTCGCGTGTTGTAGGTATACCGAAAGCTGTAGAAAACACGTGTTTATTGTCCTTTATTTAATTTTGCACGATCGAGAAATCGCCACGGGAATGGTCGAAATGGATGGTTACGCATTAGTTTTATATAAATAATATATATATAAAAAAAAAACGACTTAAAAGTAAAAAAATAGAAGGGAAGGCAATGATCAGGAACCGATACAATTATCCCACACTTCCCACCAGAGACATCAAAGGGGAAGAAATACAAACACGAAATAACTAGACCCTAATGGAAACATCACCAGCGGAAAGCCAAACGGACAGTTGCTTTCCTACAAAGTGGCCAATGGCTATCAAAAACAAAAATATGTAAGCGACACACACATTTAAAGACGAACTATAACAAAAATAAACCATGACAGAAGAACCGCCTTGGAACGGTCAGTGAAAAGTATTTCACTTGCGGGGGGAGGGGGGAGGAGGAGGTAGGGTGCTTAAATCGATTTTACGTGGCCCCAATCCTCGCCCTTACTTCTGCCGCGGTTCAGTCCGCATGAAGGCTTCCTAACTCATCAGTGCTACATCTCCGAGAACACGATGAGGTGATTCTAATGAGTACACAAAACATACATTATTATGAATAGATAATTTGCCTTTGGCTAGAATATTCTTGAATAACTGTTTCTTGAGCTATCGGAAGAATTGCCTAGGGGCTCGAAAATGAATCAGACGTGGTAAACGAACCGTCTAAGTTCGAGTCATTTAAATTTTATTGTTCTTTTTAATTACAGGTAACAAAAGGAAGGATCCAGCCAATGGTTTATCGAATATTTTCAGATTAGTTTGTAGCGTTTTATATGCGTAAAGAGAGCGTAGTATTGTTAAAGAAAACTAAAGATGGAAGGTGTTGCTCTCGTCTTGATATTAACCACGATTTCGTCACCGTTGTATGCCGTCCATATCGATATTGATGAGATTATGTTAACGCGAAATCGCGCACGTTGGAATACGTTAGTACATTGTACAACGAGAGTGATACATTCGATAGTATTGTCTTAAAGATTCATTCAGCATTTTGTCCTAATCATGCTCTTTGTTCAGGGGACGACACCACTAACTCAAATACAAATGACAAGGCTAGTTACTATGAGAACATGGACGATCTGTTTCAATTAGTAAATCATATGGCAGGAAGTCGTGCATTAGCTCGACAAGATATATGTTGTGCTGCATGCTGTTGTGAACATTACGAAAACAAGCCTATTCGATATATACTGAAAATCTTACCACCAAAAAAATGAAAATTTTCAGATATTTTTCATATTCGTGCTCAAAACATAGATTGTGGGTACCCGTTAGAACCGCCTCGACGAGGCGGTTCTAACGAGTACCCATAATCTATGTTTTTTAGCACAAATAAGAAAATTAATGTATACTCCTGAAAACCCCAATTTTACTGTATTAAAGTGGGGTTTAAGGGGGTCAACATTATATAGGCATGCTTTCGTGATGGAATCGTGTTTTGAAGACAGAAGTTGTTGTCCGGCTAAGCTCATCAGCCACAATCGAACAGTGTCCAAGAGAGTCACGAATGATTGCATTGCAGCAAATGTCCAGTCGTATGTTAACAAACACTTCATGAAGAGGACGGCTTATTCGTACCTGATGATAACAAAATGTTTTGCAGACAGATCAAACGAGACACTTGTCAAGAGCTGTGAAACTCCTGATCAGTACAATATTCAGGAATGTTTACCAGTAACGTCAGTATCAAGTAGACGAACATATTGGAACAAGTATTGCTCACAGTGTAACCACGACGCCGACACAACTTTGGTGTGGAATATTGAATTTGCAACAAGTATAGCTTTGTACTACTTTTCGTCTGTTCAAATTGATTCCATTTTTCCGCAGACATTTAATGACTTTTACAGACTGTTTGCAAGTAGGCGATGGCTATACTACAGTCCACCAAATGATATGGCAAAGCCCTGTTTCCAGAGAGGTGCTGTGAAAAGTTGTAACCGCGTTGATGATATTGTTCGAGACTATATACGACCCGAAATAATTTTTGAAGGTTGTAAACATTTCTTATCGCTCATATTGCAACAGAGTTATCTAGGTATATGGGAACGCTCTGTGTTTACTCCGTTCCCCAACGCCCCATTTTCCTGATGAAACGGTAGGCGAATGTAAGGTACAACTAACAAGATCTAAATTTGATTTTACTGGAATACTGAATTACAAGGAAAATCGTGGGGCTGTTAAAGAACCAGAAGATCATTTAGGCATACCTGCTACAAGTCTGTGTTCCTGTGGCAACGTATATGACACTTATAGAGTTAGTCAAACGTTTGTACCATGAGATATGCTTGCGTGAATATTTACCCAATTAGCACACAATATCGCAACACCGTCGGTCCGACGTCGCTGTGATATCACAACGACGTTATCACGACGTTAAATACAACAACGTCGCTCTGACGTTGCGACGATGTCATGACGTCGCGGCTACGTCGGACCGACGTTATTATGACTGTGTGTTTAATGTCGTATCCATTTATCCCAACATTAACCCAATATCGCCGACTGGATGCTTCCAGTGCAACTCTCTCGATCGGTTCATTTCCAATCGAAGGAGAGCCAGGTATGTTTATAAAATTATTACTAGTAACCATCTTTTATAGAAATTTTAGTATTAAATTCAAACAGGGTAGACCATGAGCAGACGCTGCGTTCTAATCCGGGTGTTCGTCAGTGTCCCTTTCTGGGACGTCAGGAATAAATGTGTCAACAGAAGTATGCTTTGTCATTACGTTAACAAATCCATGTTGTATAGCCCCATCTCTCCCATAATATTTAGTTGATATAAAAGTAAATAGGTGTTTGCATTATAAGCTCTGTTATCATCATTTTTAGTGTTTTGTTTAAACAAATTTCATTTTGTTATTTATTTTTTAGACTGCATAAATATGGCTTAACTGTGATTTGGAGCATCAGAATTGTGAGGTTTCGCCCGAGTAAAACTGATATAAGCTCCCCGTTCTATCCCTCTCCCATCCAAACCCCCGCCCCCGCGCCCACTCTAGTAGTTTTCCACTGACCGTTCAAATGTGGTTCTTCTATTGCACTTCTTTTTTGTATCATTACGAAAACAAGCCTATTCAAATATACTGAAAATTTTACCACCAAAAAATGAAAATTTTCAGATAAAAAATTCTGATATTTTTCATATACAGTGGAACCTCGATAATTCAAAATCTAAGGGACCAAACACTTTTGTTTGAATTATTGAGACTTTGAATAATTGAGGGTTAAAATGTATACATATATCTAAATCGGGACTTCAAAATGATTTTGAATTATTGAGAATTTTGAATTATTGGAGTTTGAATTATCGAGGTTCTACTGTATCTGCTTAAAACATAGATTGTGGGTACTCGTTAGAACCGCCTCGATGAGGCGGTTCTAACGAGTACCCACAATCTATATTTTTGAGCAGAAATATGAAAAATAAAGTATACCCCTGTAAACCCCAGTTTTACTATATAAAAGTGGGGTTTAAGGGGGTCAAAAGTATATAGGCATGTTTTCGTGATGGTTCTTCCATTGTTCCATATGTGGCATTTGTTTTGTCCTTATTTGTTCCTTGGCACTCCTTCTGTTGGTGCATCGGCAGGGCTATGCTTCGTGATTGTGGCATTTCCTTGGTATCTTGACTTATCTTATATTTTCATTCAACTCAATAAAAACGATCACCTCTTCTCCATACATTATGCTGGAAACTCATTGCTAATTTGCATCACGAAAACACGCCTATATAATTTTGTCCCCCTTAAACCCCACTTTTATATAGTAAAACTGGGGTTTATAGGGGTATACATTATTTTTCTTATTTCTGTTTAAAAACATAGATTGTGGGTACTCGGTAGAACCGCCTCAGCGAGGCGGTTCTAACGAGTACCCACAATCTATGTTTTGAGCAAAAATATGAAAAATCGCAGAATTTTTGTCTGAAAATTTTCATTTTTTTGGTGGTAAATTTTTCAGTATGTTTGAATAGGCAGGTTTTCGTAATGGGCTCCAGATATAGGGATATCCAGGTCCCGAGTTATTCAACTGTTTTCAGGTGAGCACGAAATTCGTCCTGCTAATAAATCTCTAATTACTAACCATTGCAGATTCTATCTTGCTAAACACAGCTGCTAATAAATAGGAAACTGCCATCTATTGCTGGTATTTTCATATTTATTAGCAGAGAAATTTCATGTTAGTTGTGTTGAGCTGGAAAAAGGTTTTATAATAATTGTCTCACTAGTCTACATGGTAAAAATACCGAGGGTGTTCTTGGGGGCATCTTGTAACAGGGTGAAAACATCCTAGTCATGGAACCTGTGACGCAGGACTAAAACGTTTACCATGTCGCTGTAAAATAAAAAAAAAAGTTGACTTTGGAACACAGAACACACTAAAGAACACACTAAAGAACGAAAATGGGAGGCTAGGTTCTCTTTATATACAGCTGTGTAGTTTGCGAAGCTGCATACACCCGGCAGTACCGACTTGGGCGGTATTCAGTTTTCAAAGAAAGCAGAATGGAATCATTGATCGGACGAATTACATCACAAGGCATTACAGGTAACCCCTTCCTTGCTGAAAATACCTATTACTGATCTAATTATCAGCAAAGGTCATTTGGTTTAATTTGATCTAAATGAAACTTGCAGATAAGATGGACATGGACAAAAGCTTGAAGAACGAAGTTGAAGAACTAGCCACATCGGATTATCAGTTTTAGGGTTAAGTGCCATTCATTGCCGAATTAGCGCTTGATTATCTTGTCATCAGCGTAACTTGTTTTGATCAGTTCCTTATAAAGCTTGCAGAGACGGTCGACAATGACAAAGTCCTTGGGTGTGTTGTTAACTGGCAAGATCAAAGTTGTCGATCTTGTCTCTGTCTGTCTGCCCATACTTTGTTGTTGTTTCTTGTGTGGATTTTTTAACGCTACCAGATACGCGAGGCACATAGAGGCAGCGGCGATTGTTGTGTACATGTATTTGTACAGCCTTGCTTTCATGGATCACCCTTGCACACTTGGTGCCGCTGTCTGTCACCAAGCGCCGCCCTGTTTACTTTATACTCAACCCAGGGTACGTCGAGTATGAGCTAGGCGTACTACTGGTCTGAAAATTATCTCGACCGAGCGTGATTCGACACAATTTTCAGACCAATAGTACGCCTCGCTCATACTGCCCGTACTTCTGTCACAATTCGCTTTATATAGTCCTTTACTGCTACAAAGCCCTTAGGGGTAGAGTTCCTTCAGTTTTGATTGATTATTCCTGCAAATAAGGAGGACATGGATAATCTTCAAAAACGTATGGTTTTGAAAACGTTTGAAAACCTACATAAATTGATACATAGTCATAATCGCTACAGACCTATAATTAACTTTGTTTGCCGCATAGCTTTATTGCTTTTAATTGGATCCTCCTTAACCTTGCATTTGAGGAGTGGCGGGGGAGGTTGTGGGGAGGGCATGAATATGTTAAGAGTTTTTTCCTCCAGATTGATGAATAATGAAGACATTGAGAGACCCTGACCTACTCTTCAACACAAGCGAGCGTTAAGACCCTCCCCCTTGTCCTCTTGTTTT
This sequence comes from Anodontia alba, assembly GCA_964016985.1. NCBI lineage: Eukaryota > Metazoa > Mollusca > Bivalvia > Lucinida > Lucinidae > Anodontia > Anodontia alba. The sequence goes on from OZ024827.1 coordinate 30,052,958, forward strand.
AAATGATAGCCCTTTTTAGAGTGAATACATTCCACCCATACTGTATATTTCAAGTCTGTTTTCAGTCTTAGGTATGTCGGGCTATGTGATTTAGATATTCCTAGAGTAAATTGCTGAACTATTTGCAAGAAGTGACAACTTTTTTCAGGTCTGGGCTGCGCTGTTTGCCAATTACCCTTTTGGGCGGACTGAAACGGGTTAAATATAGCATCTAAGTGGCATAATACCATATTAAAGGTAGTGTCCAACAGGAGCCACAATCACAGAACATTGCCTGTCAGTGGCATCAAAAGGAAGAGCAAACATTTTTATCATGTTCTGACATAAGTTCTGACCACTATTTTAAATTTATAGGCAATGTTATATACAAGGACCTTTTAAATAGTCCTTGAGTCATATACATGCCAAACATACAAACATAGTCATAAGATAATAATTTGATAATTATTTTTTCACGACGGTCGATTTCTATAATATATGTTTTGTATGTGGCCATCCTGGACGCCATCTTGAACTCCAGGCTTATTCCAGGTTTGCCAGGGTAGCAAACGCTTGATTTGAATGTTAAAGACCAAGGCACATATTTTGATGTATAATGACAATTGTTATACTCCGCAGACCGCCCTCTTGAAATATAGCACTAGATGTTTGCTCCACTAATAACAGACGGCGCACATACCACAAAGCAAAGATCACAGTGCCCGCCAACCAGGGCCCAGCTGTTCAAAGCATTGTTAGCTTAATGAGCTTGTTAGCGCTTATACTGTTGAATGTTCTAGTAGATACAATATCTAATTCACATGTGCTTTTGCTGAAAAAATGTGAGTTGCAAATGCAAAAGCTGCTTACATTTTTCAGCAAAAAACTATTAGAGTATACGCCATATTTAGTAATACGTTAACTAACGTCATCATTAGTTTTGAACAACTGGGTCCTGAATAATAAGACAACGAACAGGACAAAACCTGAAAATGCCCCACATCAAGTAGCCACAAGGCCACATAAAGAGCAAACAACACCAGAACCACCGCCTTCGAACGCTCAATAGTAAATGCATTTATGAGAAAACGTGGTCTGGTCCCGAAGCTATAAAAAAAATTTTCACGCTTAACTAAGCTGAGCAAGAAATTCCTGCTGATTAATTAAGAAATAAATTATTCCGAACCGTGCTCAAATGCCCAAGATAAAGCACAGTTGAGTTTGGGTTGTACCCATTTGAGCACGAGCGAGCGCAGCGAGCGAGTGTTCAAATGGGTACAACCCAATTCAACTGTGCTTTATCTGCGGCATTTGAGCACGGTTCGGAATGATTTATTTCTTTTCTAACACCCCTCACTGAGCGAATGTTTTGAAAAATGAGATTTTTATTGATTTTTGAGATTTTTTTATTACCTGACTTCCCCATTTGGTAGTTGACAATACCTCTTAAGCATTACGTCACACGGTTACGTAGTTACAAGGTTCGATGGCGAATATTCAAAATGGCGGATACTGATACGAATCAGCTGACGATGTAAAATATTAAAACGATGTAAAACATAAAAAAAAAAAAACCTGTATCCTGTGTTCATGAAAAAATTGCAAATCGGATGAATTTGGATGCCGGGATGGACCTGAGGAGGACAGATATAAAACAGCAAAATAAGAATGTTAACCGACACTTTTGTTTTCGATAATGTCAAACAATGTACATGATGGAAACGAATGTGTTTGAATGGCACAACCTGTAGAGGAACTCATCAGGTAAAAAAGGTCAAAGAACGGCAATGTTCATAGATCATTTTCCGTCTTACTAATGTAATTTATTATGTATATGAATGTTTCGGCCAATATTGTAAGCTAGCGTCCATAGTTACCAGGGATGCAACTTTCGCAACAGTATTATGACTGGTTTCCCGTTGATAGCGCGCGACGAAATTCCTGTGCTCAAATGCCTCAGGTAAAGCACGGCTAGAAATGTGAAGACAAATAAGGAACAACACGAGCAGGGGTGTTAGAATCTAAAATTACTAACAGCTGGAAAGTTTTTCTTGCTAAACATTGCTGAGCATGAAAATTTCTCTGCTAATAAATATGAAAATGCCAACATTGAAATTTGAAACTAAATCGGAATGACGTCTACAAAATTTAGAAAGGCTTTGCGGAGTTTATGGTACCGATAACCCTGATTTAGAAGTTTAAAGTTTAAAAGCTAACAATTTATTTCGAGTGTTGAAGTCAGAAACATGACTAAACACTCTGGCGAACCGAATTAGTTACGTAATAAACACAGTAGGATGCTCAACGAGGAAATCCCCATCCAAGTAAGGACAATTTACAATCTCGAAATCAAAATCATCGTCTTTTTTAAAAATTTTGCATGAAATGAACCCATCTAAAATAGACAAATGCAAATCCAACAATGGAGCTTCAGTTTCAGACGTATTTGCTTTATTTAAATGAAAATCTGAAGGATAAATTCGACTTATCAAACCATCGAAGTACTTATTATCATTATTTAAGAATTCGACCAAATATCTAGATGACTATCTGAAAGTTTCAATAACTTCAGGTTGTTTTTCTTCAAAAAGAGACATCGTGAAGTCTTTCATAACAGAATAGGAACAAATCACCCACAAGCGGTGCACAGTGCGCACCCATCGAAATATCCACAATTTGTCTAAATAACTTATAGAAAAGTGGGAGCTTCACGCGCTTTCTGGTATTACTATAAGGTATATTTTAAATGTTTTTCTGACCAGAAAAAAGCATTTCTTCCGTTACATCAAGATAGAGGAAACCTTTCCTATGCGATGTCTATTCAATTAAATCATTATTTTATAAGATAATTAGGTAGTTTAGTGTAAAGCGTGGAAACGTAATACTTAGACAGGCTTAATACACGAAAAATTCTAGATTTTAGTTTATTCAATAAGCGACAAAAATATTGCCTTTGGAAACAAAGAACACACTACAGATTAGAAAATGGGAGTCTCGGTTATATTGAGACACTTCATAAGCAGTAATGAAGTTTGCAACATTGCTTATGCCCTCAAGTATATACATAAGCCGAACTCCATTTTCAAAAACACCATAATAGGCCCAATGATCCCAAAGGAAATGAAATAAAATCTGCACTGTGGAATTCATTATGGAATAAAACAGATTCTTACCTGATCTTGCACAGACCTTGTCGCAATATTTAATCACTGCTTTCTGATGGCATCAAGACAAGAAGTCAACAGTTTTGAAAAGTCAGTAGTGGTACAAAAGCTTGAATCTGCAATAACAGTTTTGTATAGTCTTTTGTGAAGCCTTAGAATTTGGCATTTATATTTTTGGACAAATATAAGTGATAATACTCAAAGAATGCAACGATCACGAGACAGCCCTTCCGAGGAACCAAAAGAACGAGAGATGAGGAACAAACAAAGCAAAAACAGACGCCACACACAAAACCACAGACGCATAAACGAAGAAGAACAGCATCAGAGGAAAGATCAGCAGCTAAATCATCGGGAGGGGGAGGGGAAAAGCAAAGTCCTGGCATACCCGCGAAAAACCTCACCCCAACCCTGAGGCACCTCCAATTACAAATACACACCCGGCCCACACAAGGGAATCCACAATATCAGAGAAAGACCATAGAAATCTAAAATACTCTCATATTCGATTTGACATTTGAGGAAGAGTAACCACGGGTTGTTTACACAAATTTGAATCAACACGTACGCAGAAATTCGCTATGTACACTCAGTACCTGCATATTCTCGCCCTAAGAACTGGACAGCGTGTCTTAGAAGGGCATTTAGAAAACATACCTCTATAATTTTGACCCCATTAAACCCCATTTTTAATTAGTACAACTAAGGTTTACTTTTTGTTTCAAAATCGTTTGCAACTAGATAATAAGTCGAGGTGGTGATATGGTAAACTGTTGCTTCAGAATATCGTCTTACTGAAGATAATAGGTCGGTAAAACGACAGCATATCTGGACTGCTTCCAGTAAAGCGAAACATTGGCGAACGTTTTCCAAATATTATTGCATAAAAAGCAGTGTCGCACGTTATTAATAGCCGTGCATTAACCGGCGAAAAGCCGTGTATTAACAAGGCAACTCTTAGATCACCGGGGCGTCCACCTGATATTGGCTTACAGTTTGGCAAGGCCTGCTATCCTTGTAGTGGGTAAGGGTAGAGGGGGAATGTTTTTATTTCTTCTGTTTCTTCACTTTCATTCCTGTTCCTCTTTCTTCCCTGTCCCTCTCTTTCATCTCCTCTACTCTCTCTTCTATCTCTTTTCTCCCTTTCTCTGGGAGACGACACAAAATGACCCTCAAGGGTTGACGTGTCGTTAAACCCCAACACAATCAATCAATCACGCGCTGTTAATGCACGGCTACGCAACTTTCAATATGATCGTACCGGGGCCACAGATTTGCTGCCGTTACGAGATGTGTACTGCCCGGCCCTAGAACGAGCATAGTCCGTGGAAATTATGTTCGCGAGACATCGGTGGAAAGGCGAAACAAAATAGTGCAAGAAATACAGCGAAATGTAGCAAATGTTTTCAGTTTTTATGCAATAATAGCGATCGAACGTGGTTTTTCAAAGCATTAACATTCGCCAGGTCCCAAAGGAGGCCGAAGGCCGCGGTTTTCAACACCTCCCTCGGGACCTGGCGAAAGTTAATACATGATAAAACCATGTTTGCTCCCTACATTGATAGGTGATCACTTGTTGGGGATGAGGGAGCAGGTTGTTTAGGTTTTCTTTGGTCTGTGGTTTGTGTACTATCTGTAAAGTTTTGTTTGCTCTTCCTCTTGGCCTCATTGGTAGGTGATTACCTTCTTACGGAAGAAAGAGCTTGTTTTTCTGTTGTTGTTTTTTTCCCTTTGGTCTGTCTCTGGTTTGTGTACCATCTGTCATTGTTGATCTCTTGTTGTCACTGGTAGGCTACGTTCTCTGATTGTGGCTATTCCTGTACGTCTTTTATATTATGGTTTCAAACACATTAGCCGGAAAGACATAGGGACATACACAATTTTAGAAATATGGCAAGGAATTAAGGCGTCCGAGTACTTAGGGTATATACGATATAATTGTGTTTGCTTCACGACCTGTGCAGTGTTTTTAAAGGACTGGTTCTGTAGCTAGATTTTACTGGTAAGATACTAAAATACAATTTAGCCAAGGTGCTGTTTGACACAAAAAACGTTTTCTGGCCGGGTTGGTTGACGTTCGATAGAAATTGCGTAACAGGGTCTGGGATGTTCATTGGAAATTGCAGAGACTATTGATTAGAAAGCAGCTCTCGAGATAAAACTAACTATATAACAATTGTGTGCGTATATGACGTTCACTAGAATTTAAAGATGCTATTGAAAAGAAAACAGAACTCTAGAGAAAACTAACTAAAAATTGTGTGTATATATAACAGTGTGTGTGACATTTGCTAGAAATTACAGATGCCTTGCCATTAACAACAAAGTAGAACTAGAGAGAAAACTTCATACTACATAACAATAATGTGTGTGTGTGTGTGTGTGTGTGTGTGTGTGTGTGTGTGTGTGTGTGTGTGTGTGTGTGCGTGCGTGGGGGGGGGGGTGGTGTAATCTAACATTGCTTTGTTTTAAAGGTTCCATATTTTATCATCCAAGAAAAGTTTAATAAATTGATATATGGTATAAATACAATCATAGGTGTGGCACCTGATAGCCTGTAAACTTTAAGTTAATCTCTCGTTCTTGAACTGGAGAAATTCTACTATTACTACTATCTCGGCAAATTAAGCAGACAAAAAATAAACTGGCGATGCATTTCTTCTCATATTTTTTTCAGAAAACAAGATTTGGCTTTTCGAGCCAATTGTCTCCAATGGAAACATTTGCGTCCACTGCAGACCATTTGCATGAAATACCAAAATCTGTTTTTTGGGGGAAAAAATTAGAAAACTATTTCAAAATGTCGTCTGCTTGAATGTTACGACAATCTGGTGATATTTTTGTTCAGATTATAGGATTAGATATTTCCTAATTGTCTCCATTGGAAACATTTTCCTATTAAATTCGTTTTAATTAATAAGCTCTTTGTTATTCTCTGTCCGTCGGTTGTTGTTTTAGTCTCAATGAAACAAAACACGCAGATTCTATCTACAAAATACACTTTTTTTCGGCGTCGTCACATTGTTTTCTATGGTCATGGGTGTCGCCATTTTGAGTTTCTGAATCAGTAAAATGGCTTGCCTATTTTTAAATATAACAAAATATACATGCGCACATTTGCACAACTTTACTTAATAAACTTTGCGAGCGGATTGCTGATTGGTCAATCCAAAAGGTCATTTGCATGAAATACCAAAATCTGTTTTTTGGGGGAAAAAATTAGAAAACTATTTCAAAATGTTGTCTGCTTGAATGTTACAACAATCTGATGATATTTTTGTTCAGAAAATAGGATTAGATATTTCCTAATTGTCTCCATTGGAAACATTTTCCTATTAATTTCGTATTAATTAATAAGCTCTTTGTTATTCTCTGTCCGTCGATTGTTGTTTTAGTCTCAATGGAACAAAACACGCAGATTCTATCTACAAAATACACTTTTTTTCGGCGTCGTCACATTGTTTTCTATGGTCATGGGTGTCGCCATTTTGAGTTTCTGAATCAGTAAAATGGCTTGCCTATTTTTAAATATAACAAAATATACATGCGCACATTTGCACAACTTTACTTAATAAACTTTGCGAGCGGATTGCTGATTGGTCAATCCAAAAGGTCATTCTATGGTAATCCCTTATAGGTGATCACTAGATCCTCCCGTTGAGGATGTGATTTTAATGAGATTGTAGAAATGGCTATCAGTAGCTGGAAATACCAGGGCCCGGTTGTTCAAAGCACCGTTAGCTTAACTAGCTCGTTAGTGGCAAACTGTTAACTGTCCTAGTAAGTACAATGTCTAATTCACAGGTATTTTTGCTGAGAAAATGTGAGTAGCTTTTGCTACTCACATTTTCAGCAAAAAATATTAGCATATATGACATATTTAATGATCAAAATTTTAATGATACGTTAACTAATGACATCGTTAATTTTGAATAACTGGGCCCTGGTATTTTTGTTTTTCATTTACTTAACATGTAGATAATACGATAATATTTCTTTCTTTTTTTTTCTTTTTTTTTTATTTTATTTATTTTTTATTTTATTTTATTTATTTTTTATTTATCTATTATTTTTTTTTATTTTTGCCTGGTCGTCTAATGAAAGTAGACGAGACAAATGAACATAAACTGCGACAGAAGTGTTGCCTTGGAACATTTAACCAAATAACCAAATCAACTTAATAACCAGTGATCCGGAAAGTCGGAAAAAAACGTGCATTCGGGCATGTACGTCCAATATAGGGATCAAACATGGTGTTTCATGCATTAACACTCGCCAGGTCCCGTAGGAGGTGTTGAAAACTGAGGCCGAAGGCCGCAGTTTTCAACACCTCCCAAGGGACCTGGCGAATGTTAATACATTGAAAAACCACGGTCAATCGCTATTATTGCATAAAAATTGAAAACATTTGCTACATTTGGCATTATATCTTGCACTATTTTGTTTCGCCTTTTCACCGATGTTGCGCGAACGCTATTTCCACGTACTATGCTTGTTCTAGGGCAGGGCAGTACACATCTCGTGACGGCAGCTATTCTGTGGCCCGGTATGAGCATATTGAAAGTTGCGTAGCCGTGCATTAACAGCGCGTGAATTGCATTGTTAATACTCGGCTTTTCTCCGGTTAATGCACGGCTATTAATAACGTGCGACACTGCTTTTTATGCAATAATGAAGATTCAGGTGAGCCAAGGGGAGCACACGTTGTTTGCTGTAAGAGCCGACTCGTTTCTTAAGGGTCTGGTGTGTGGGAGGGCAAACAGGAAGAGACAAAAGTTGTCGTATAGAATGATGGTTGAACCAATTGTCGTGCCATTAAGAGTTTACATTCAATTAAAAAAATGAAATCTTGAAAATATATTTCTAGAAGTGGGTGACGTAGGGAGTATTTGACAACTTACATTTGATATAATTGATATTTTTACACCTCTGCAGTTAGAACTTGAAAACTTTTCTATGGGTTCTATAGCCCAGCAGGCACACAACATCAAAATGACGTCGTATCAACGTCGATGCGACGGGATCACGTCGCATCGACGTTGATACGGATCACGTAGCATCGACGTTGATAAGACGTCATTTTAACGTTGTGTGCCTGCTGGAAGTCGAGAATCTGGCCGAGTATTCCTGGCATGCAAAGGAAATCCTGTTTATGATCTTAACTGTAGAGTCTGTATACCATACTTGTCTATCAAAGCCATAAAAACTGTTGAAGGTTTACTTTAAGTAGTTAAATTCCGGACATACACAACTTAAACTAAGATTGCGACCGCCTTGTTCTGAAACAAATAACGTCATAACTAAGTACATAGTACGTCATGTCACATGAAAGTTATTGCAGTTAAACCCTGATTAATGGGAGATCTGATGATGGGAGTTTGGTTGTCCGAAACTAACCCTACTGAAAAGTGTGGAAGAATATGTTAGTACGACACGAATTCTGGTGCTACCACGGAAACTGGTATATGAATCATAAATAATCATCATCAAAAAACATATCTATATAATTTTGACCCCATTAAACCCCGAGTTTTATACAGTAAAACTGGGCTTTACAGGAGTATACATTATTTTTCTTATTTCTGCTCAAAAACATGGGTTGCGGGTATCGTTAGAAGCGCCGGTTCTAATGAGTACTCACAATTTATGTTTTGAGCAGAAATATGAAAAATATCCAAAAATTTATCTGAAAACTTTCAGCTTTTGATGGTGAAATTTTCAATATATTTGAATAGGCTTGTTTTCGTAATAATGGCGGGAAATGTGCGAAGTGTGTCCAGTTCCATTACGAAAACACGCCTATTCAAATATATCGAAAATTTTTTAGCCAAAAATAAAGAAAATTTTCAGATAAAAAATTCTGACAATTTTCATATTTCTGCTCAAAACATAGATTGTGGTACTCGTTAGAACCGCCTCGGCGAGTTCAAGTATGGTATACAGACTCTACAGTTAAGATCATAAACAGGATTTCCTTTGCATGCCAGGAATACTCGGCCAGATTCTCGACTTCGGATCAACCTTCCAGCAGGCACACAACGTTAAAATGACGTCGTATCAACGTCGATGCGACGTGATCCGTATCAACGTCGATGCGACGTGATCCCGTCGCATCGACGTTGATACGACGTCATTTTGATGTTGTGTGCCTGCTGGGCTATAGAACCCATAGAAAAGTTTTCAAGTTCTAACTGCAGAGGTGTAAAAATATCAATTATATCAAATGTAAGTTGTCAAATACTCCCTACGTTACCCACTTCTAGAAATATATTTTCAAGATTTCATTTTTTTAATTGAATGTAAACTTTTAATGGCACGACAATTGGTTCAACCATCATTCTATACGACAACTTTTGTCTCTTCCTGTTTGCCCTCCCACACACCAGACCCTTAAGAATCTATGTTTTTTCGCAAAATAAGAAAAATAATATGTACCCCTGTAAAAGCCAGTTTTACTATATAAAAGTGGGGTTTAAGGGGGTCAAAATTATATAGGCGTGTTTTCGTGATGCCTTGAATAGATAGGAAATATCTAGTTGTGAAACTAGTTTTATTTAATTGTTCTACGTGTTAATTGTTGTATAATATATATTTGTCATTGTATTGTAAAACAAACATCTTGTTAGACACGTTTTGTTTGTTTGTTTGTTTTTTTTGTTTTTTTGTTGTTTGTTTTTTTTCTGTGGAAATACATTAAACAAAATATATACCTTCATTTATGTATCCGTTTGTTCATTTGCTTTCTTAATTTAGCACTCCCGGTTAAAATTTCAGTAGATGATATTTTTGACATTTTTTTTTTTTTTTTTTTTTTTTTTTTTTTTTTTCATATTTTGTCCTCAAAATAGGCTTTGATATTTCATGCAACTGGAGACAACTTGCATGAAATATCAAAGCCTGTTTTCTATGAAAAAATTTGAACAATGCTATCAATTTGTTGCCTACTGACTTTGCCCAAAATGTGGTTGTGGTTAAGGAAAATGATTGTTGCATGCAGTTTTCTCCTACTCGTAGTATTTAATATGAATACCTGGATGTATGGGAGTTCGCTGTCCTGTACAAATATCTCTTTTACATCAACTTTTAATTTGAGCCGGGACACGGCATTTCCTACAAAATTACATATGCGGCCAGAGAAAATTCACACCAGTAGGCAGAAACACGAAGGCTGATCAATCCGTTGTCCGCTGAAGACGCTTAGGAAGACTGATCAGACTGCGAAGATTCGTAGGCTGATCTGAATCTTCGTTAGGTGCTCACGCATCCGCGCAGTCTGATCAGGGCCTTCGCAGCCCGCTAATAGAATCATTGAGCACTATAGATTGTATTAATCGGGGGCAATGTACATGAGACTGCGCATGCGTAGGATGAATCTTAACCTGCGCAGTTTGCGCATGCTCGAAGACACCTTTTCGCTTGGCGTAGCCAATATGTATTTAAGGTCAGCGGGTCATGCAATAAATTGACCTTACTTCAGCTTGCATACATTTAACCCTAATCAAAAAGATAACGCATTCATAGCAATACAGTATACACAGACGGACTTTAGAAAGATAAACTTAATCTCCAATTACCCCAATACGTTAGCACAGCTACATAAAATGTACGTCCAACCATAGATGTAGATATGTCAAAGTTTAACCAACAATATTGACATTTTCCTTCATTTTTCCACAAAAAAACATACCTTTTTTGGTATTCATTAGAAGCGCCACTATACCACAACATATTTCTTGGTGGATAAATCAGAAAAAAAAAAAAAAAAAAAAAAAAAAAAAAAAAAAAAAACAAACAAGAGGATTCTCCCCGAAGATGCGCAGTATTGGGAGGGTTATATTGGTGAAAGAGTAAAATATTTTAAGAGATATGCTACTGAAAAGCTTGTTATTGCAAAACATACGACGGGAAGTAACTCAGTAATTACTTGTAACAGAGTAACAGTTCTTGCACTCTGCTATATCCCTGATGGCAATTCTCTTTTATGCTTTCAGAGATATGCACCTGACAAATCCAGTATTGCAAAAAATTAGGAAGGGAAATAACCATCCATTAATGCTGACAATAGGGTTATGATTCTTGCATTCTACACTTTTCCTCATATCACTGTATCAATTTTCATTTATTTATCTTCAATACTTTTAGAGATATGCTCCGGACAAGTTTACTTTTGCAGAAATAGGAAGGGGAATTACTCTGTAGTTACTTGTTATATAGTTACGTTTCTTGTGTTCTGCACTTTCTCTGATAGCCGTCTATCAATGTGTCAAGTTGCATTTAATTCCCTTCTATACTTGCAGAGATATGCTCCGAACAAGCTTTTTATTGCAAAAATAAAGAAAGAAAGTAACTCCGTAAATATAAGTGACATGGTTATGGTTCTTGCATTCTACCCTTTCCCTTTACAGCCCACTATCAGTGTACCAAGTTTCTATAAATTACCTGCAATACTTTTAGAGATATGCTCTGGACAAGCTTTTCATTGCAAAAAAAGAAGGGCAGTAACTCCGTAAATACTGGCAACAGAGTTATAATTCTTGCATTCTGCATTTCCCCTCATTGCTCTCTATCAGCGTTTCAAGTCTCATTAAATTACCTTCAAAACGTTTAGAGATATGCTCCGGACAAAAGTGTGACGGACGGAAGGACAAAGTGGCGACTATATGTTCTCCCTAAGGGGAGCATAAAAATAACTTGATATCCTTCTTATCTAGAGATATGCAAGATATGGCCACTACATAATATGGGAAACGAAGAGAGCATATACGAATGATGAAGCCCCAGACCAGTTTGCACAGTGACGGATCAAAATCTTCTCTTTTAGTCCTATATCCTCATCAAGGTCCCTATATGATAGTCCTATATCTTCATTAAGGTCCCTATATGGTTAGTTCTATATCTTCATCAATGTCCCTATATGGTGTAGGCGAACAGCAAATATCCTGACCAGACTACGCGGATGCTCAGGTTGGTATGGCTCTTGCCTTTCGCATATGCCCTAATGTTCCATTTCTCGGCCACCTGCCCATGTACTTGCGATTATATCAGTCACAAAAAGCCGACAATTTAAACCAAGCAATATTTATATACAGTTATTTGGCTAGTTTCGGGCTATAGCTTGTTTCGAATAAGGTAAAAAAATCGTCATCAAAGTCATGACAACGTTAAATTTACAAACGAAAAACTGGTATGCTTCTGTTTTGGCGTGATATATGTTGCAATATTGTATCTGATGATATATTCGTTCCATATTAAAAATACGTAGTCTATATTAAGATATTTATTGCCAATAAAATACATATGTTCACAATAAAACATATATTTGCGATATAAAAAGATATTTCTTTGCTACATGAATATTTATTGCAAAAAGTAATATATTTATTTACGATAAAATATTCATTGGCAATAAAAATATATTTATTCACAATAAAAATATTTAAGTGCAACGTAGAATTTTTTTTTTTTTTTTTTTTTTTTTTTTTTTTTTTTGCAAATTTAATATGTATTGCTGTTATATTTTATGTGGACAATAAAAAATCACAACATATAAAATATATATTTATTTGCCCCCCCCCCCCCCCCCCCCCCCCCCCGCCAAAAAAAAAAAAAAAAAAATGACAATATTTACAAAAATATTCATTGTAAGTTAAAAAAAATATACTGGGTAAAATTAGCATGGTTGGATATGATTGTAGCCTTGTAACAGAAAATTTCATTGGCTCGACAAAATGTCCGGTGATTTGATCCTTGGTCAACTTGCTGCTTAGATTTTCGCACCTTAGACTTTCGTCCTTAGATGCCCTTATGTTTGCCGGTTTCCTAGAATATTAGAGACTTTGTTGCAGTTTTGTTAACTCTTCTATGAGAACTTAAGCTCTAGTTTCCAAGTCTGCACGGAAACATTAGGGCCACTAGACAATTACTGACTAATGGTCCAAGATCAGCCCCCAAGATCTGGACTATATATTCAGCATATAATACTTTAAGGTTTAAAAATCATATGGACTGTTATTCCTCGCGGACTACAAGTCACATCCAAAAAAACAAAAAACAAAAAAAAAAACAAAAAAAAAAAAAAAAAAAAAACTGCAACACACGAGAGAAATACTGAGTTGACTTGTGTTGGTAGAAGTGCTAACCCGGGGGTGCGAGGTGACCAAGAACCAAAGGTGCGAACTGGCTAAGGTCGAAACGGCCAAGGATCGAGCTGGCCATAAACCGCGAACTAAAGCAATATGGCAGCGCTCTGTGTAATCAATGGAGGCATTCATTATTAGGTTTCACAGAGCTAATGAAATTCGCTGTTACGAAGCCGTGTCATATACCACAATGCTAAGTTTACACAACATATTTTAGCACTTTGCAGATAAATATATTTTTATTGTGACACAACAGAACATTGATACAATAAATATGTATCAATTTTATTAACATATTTTATATTTTGAACAAACATATTTTATTGCCAATGCATGTAAATGGTTGCCGATGAATATACTTATTTTATTGTTAGCGGTGAAATCAGTGTATATCTGGATATCGTATCATTTCACTTGTGACTGATACGATTTATATTTTCACTCCTCGCTTTGGACGACTTCGGTTTTCTTTATTGTTTCAGAAGTGGATGTTACCGCCACTTCAGATTTTTGAACACCTCTAACTTCCTTGTTTCTGAACTAAACTGTCAAGTGTTGGTATGCATTTTCTTAGTCAGAATGTAAGGAACATTTTGGTATAAAGATTATTTTGATTTGCCGAAACTTTTTGTTTTTGTCACATGTTAAGCACTGAACGTCGACGCAATGACGTTCATGTTTTGTTTTGGTGACGTTAGTTATGACGTCAGAAGCGTGCATTGTCGTGTAAACAATAAAATAAATTGAAAAAATTTATTTTATTGTTAGCGATGAAATCAGTGTATATCTGGTGAAAATAAAAGTTGTATCAATTACTAATGAATTGATATCGTATCATTTCACCAGTGACTGATACGATTTATATTTTCACTCCTCGCTTTGGGCGACTTCGGTTTTCTTCATTATTTCAGAGGTGGGTCTTAACTCCACTTCAGATTTTTGAACACCTCAAACTTCTTTGTTTCTTAACTAAAGTATCAAGTGTTGGTATGCATTTTCTAAGTTAGAATGTAAGGAATATTTTGGTATCAAAATTATTTCGATTTGCCGATTTTTTTTTGTTTTTGTCTCTCCAGCGTTTCACATGTTAAGCACTAAGCGTCGACGCCATGACGTTCATGTTTTGTTTGGTGACGTTATTTATGACGTCAGAAACGCGCATTGGCGTGTAAACAATAAAATAAAAAGAAAATCTACTCTTTTTCAGTGAATACTATAGAAAAAAAAAATCTCGTGTAATGAAAACATTCAAATTTTCACTCGTGCTTCGCACTCGTGAAAATACTGATGTTTTCATTACACTCGATGACAATATTTATGGTATTCACAGCAAAAGAGTAAATATCTTCTATATAGAATGAATTTTGTTTATTTTGACAAAAAAAAAAAAAAAAAAAAAATGTTTATAGTTTTATTGCTAATAAATAAATTTAATTGCTAATAAATATATCTTATCGACAATGAATATTGATTTTGCAAATGAATATTCTATTGCCAATAAATAAAATATATTGCCAATAAATATATTTTATTGCCAATAAATATTGATTTTGCATATAAATATATTATTATTGGGCATAAATATCTCAATACAGAATACATATTTTAATATGGATTAAATATATTACCAGATACAATATTGCAACATACTGAAAGGAAAAAGAAACGCAGGGTAGAGTTTTTTCCTTCTTATTTTAACCATTTTTTACGGTGTTTACTATAGCCATACACTTTTACAGATTGTCCTGTGAATGTGAACCGCGGGTATACGAGTCTTTGGTCGATGTGCTATCTACCCAGTGTGTGAAATCATTCAACCGTGCACTACACAGTGCATTGCACGGACAATACGGAAAGCTAAAATTTCGTGCAAAACCAGCACGTTTAAACCTTCAGCACAAGATTTCCTCACACCATTTGGTTCACTTCAACGATACACAACGCTCTTCGATTCTTTTACCGATTTTTCTTTTCATTTTTACGCTACTTTGAACTTTTTTTCAATCATGGTACGATTGACTGATATTCAGAGGGGTAGGGCAATTGTGTTGCTGATGCAGGGTCAGAGGCAACAGCAAGTTGCCAATCATTTTGGGGTTAACGTCTCAACAATTGAACGTCTTTTTAGACGTTTAAGGGAGACAGGGCATTTAGCAGACCGACCGCGGTCTGGGCGTCCACGCGTGACGTCGCGACGTCAAGACAGGACAATCCGTCTGGCACATTTGCGGAATCGTCATCTCACTGCTACCGAAACTGCCCTTAATATAGTAGGTACGCATAATCGACAAATTTCTCCGAAGATTGTTGGAAGTCGATTGCTTGCGTGAGATTGGTCTTCGAGTTCGTCGTCCATACGTTGATCTGCCTCTGACCCAGGCACGTAGGTTGCGTCGTATGGCGTGGTTGACGGCGCATGCGCCCAGACTATTTCCGATGAGGCAGTGGAGACGAGTTCTTTTTACGGACGAGTCTAGGTTCACTCTCTATCGCGCAGATGGGGTCGACGTCGTGTGTACCGACGTCGCGGAGAACGCTTTGCAGACGCCTGTGTTGTCGAACGGGATCGGTTTGGGGGTTGCCCGAGTTTGTCAGGATTTCCTGGCAAACAATAACATCGCACCACTAGCATGGCCACCGTACAGTCCAGATTTGACCCCAAATAGAGCACATGTGGGATGAGCTGGACAGAAGGGTTAGGAAGCGCCGAAATCCCCCCGCGACTCTCGCACAACTAAGGAATGCGTTGATCGATGAATGGAATAACATCCCGATGCGAACCGTCAATGCTTTGGTTAACTCTATCCAAAGGAGAATTAGGGCAGCAACGGCAGCAAGAGTGGGGCACACCCGATATTGATTTTCAGTTTGATTTTGATTTCAAGATTTGTGGGGTAGCTACCAATGAACTTCAATAACTCGAGACTTGTTGATCACAAACCAATGAAATTTGGAACTTTTGTTCCATACATGTACCGTTTTGTAATCATAGTAAAATATTTAACAAACTTTTTCAAACTTGAATGAAATTTAGGAATAAAATTTACCCTGTGTTTCTTTTTCCTTTCAGTATATATCACGCCAAAACAGAAGCATACCAGTTTTTCCTTTGCAAATTTAACGTTGTCATGTCTTTGATGACGAATTTTTCACTTATTCGAAATTAGCTAAAACCCGATCATGTCGTACATGTGTTCTTCTTCATATACATGTATCAGAAAATAAATATTGGAAATATAATCTTATGGATCGATGCGACCCGATTTCCCTTTGTGACCCTACGCTTAACATAAATTTTGTAAATGTATAGCTAGCATTCGCCTTGATATCCTTTAAGTAGACATTTTAAAACGTTTTGTTTTTCAACTATTGGGTGGAACATACTTTTCAACATCCGCTTAAATGCTCCCTGCAAGGATTTTAAAGAAAACGTTTTGTTTTCAACCATTAATTGATCGCTAATTTGTGCATCCCATTTGGTCAGTTTCGGGTAAGGAGATTACACGCTTTGTGTTTACACGTATGTACATATCGATGCAGTGCACGTAAAAGAATCTGACACACGTGACAGACGTTTGAAGCGAAAATACGAGGGTGAGTCAATAAGTAACCAGCCTAACTTATTTCCGGTTGAGATCCACCTCTTCTTTTTCGATGTAATTACCCTCTAGTGTGATGCACTTAGACTAACGGTGTTCAAGTGCCATCAGCCCAGAACTAAAAAAGTCAGGGTCCTTTCCATTGACCCACTCCTCAACTGCCGTCACGACTTCTTCATCAGACCGGAAATGAAGTCCACGGATATCCTTTTTCAAGTTTGGGAATAGGAAGAAGTCGCTAGGACTAGGTCAGACGAATAGGCAGGATGTGGTATTAATTCATACCCGTTTTGCTGTACAGCATGGATTGCAGCTTTGCAAGTTGGGACTCTCGCGTTGTCCTGTCGCAGCAAAACATCTTTAGAGAGTTTACCTCAGCGTTTTTCACGGATTGCGGTTCTCAGCCGGTCTAACAAGTTTGCATAGTACATTCCAGTTATTGTACTTCTCTTGGGTAAAAAGTCCAACATAATAACGCCTCTTGCGTCCCAATATACTGTTGCCATCACCTTGCCAGCAGATGGTTGCGTCTTGAACTTCTTTGGCCTCGGGGACCCAGGCCCTACCCACTGACGATTCTGAGCTTTATTTTCTGGCTCATAATAATGAACCCAAGTCTCATCTACAGTCACCAGAAGCAAAAGAAAATCATCATTTGACCTAAAACGCTTCAACAAGGCGCTGCATACTGATGCTCTGGTTGCCATTTGCTCATCGCTAAGGGATTTGGGGACCCAACGGGCTGTTAGCTTGCGCATACCTAAACGATCATGTAAGATTGTTGAAACGCTACCATGTGATGTGCCTAATGGCTGCGCTATTTCTTCCACCTGAATTCGCCTATCAGAGTATACCAGATCCCGAACTTCGTCGGTGGCATCCAGTGGGCGTCCAGAGATGGCTTCATCTTCTAAAGACGTTCTACCGCGTTTGAATCCTCCACCCAGAATTTAACCTGAGCATAAGATGGTGCAGAAGATCCATAAACATCGGCTAACTCGCCGTGTATTTCCTTGCCTGTTTTACCTTTCAAATACAAGTACTGAATGACAGCACAGTACTCAACTTTAGATGAAAAGCATGCCTTTGCATCACTAGCCATGTTTGAAATTCAATATCTTAATAAAGAATGACTCGATACGTGTGCAATTTTGTACCCATGTATAAAACATATATTGAAACAAACATGAAAATCGTGACCGTCTCGTCCATCGGAAATAAATTAGGCTGGTTACTTATTGACTCACCCTCGTATTAGCTTCGCCATAAGATAACATGTTTTATGCCATATGCGAACAACAAAGACGCATAGTTTGTACATCTGCGCAGTCTGATCAGCGCTGTTGTTGTTCGTTTAAAGACGAGCTAATCGCTGTGACTGAGTAGGCCGGCTTGAGTCTTACTTGGATGAAAACATCGATGACAGTTTTTTTCGTGTCGTCGCTTATATTATTCTGCACTTTGATGAAGTACGGGGAGATTTTAGGGACATCACACGTCCAATGGATCACACGGTGCTTAACACAGCTACAACCCACTGGATTAATCAACAATGGAAACACAAAATTTCATTGCTTATTTTATTTTTGGGCTTCCAAAGGGGTAGAATTGGACCTAATGCGCATACTTCTTCAAAGTTCTTAAACATCACGTAAATATTTTTACATAGGAAAGATGATCAAATTCAGAAAATATGAGCTAAATCTTGCACTAAAAAGGGGATGTACATGCGGAAAAAACGTTATACCGTGAATTATGCGATTTTGACTTAAAGGGCCGGTTTTAGGTCTTTATGAACCTGTCCCCTTGTGACGAATTTTTTTATACTGAGTTAATAAAGTTACATTTAGAGACTGTTGCACTATCCGGGCGATTTCTACCCCAGCCATTATTCGGAACTAGCAAAACTATTCGGAACAAGCCTACTCAGTGCCGTATTTCGCAGTCATCGCAAGGGCAGATAATCAAAGGCGAATGACAAATTCTTTAGTGTGGTATTTCAAGAACTGATAGTAGTCTGTATCAGCAAAACGAAATCATGTTTTGTTCAGCTAGTTATTTGGAAATCGTTATCAAGCATAACCTTACCCGGAACTAGGCAAATAACTGTACCCTAACAACTAGGATAGGCAAACGCGGTGTCTGATCTATGACTACACTGCTTGCCACTCATCAAGCAGTTTTGTCAGGCACACCAACAGATATTAAAGTGAATTTTAGGACTTTTATGGTAAGCAGTGTTAAAAGTGTTTCAGTATTTAGGTATTTAGGACCAATACGCTACTAAAAAGCACTGTCACAGTCAAAGATTAGTTAGTTGTTATCTGCGATAATTTATGCCGGTCAGCACAGAACACACAAGACAAATTGAGTGATATGTCACGGCTACCTATCTCTCTCCTTCATCGCAAAACGCTGAAAGAGTGGAACAATAAACCTGTAACGTATCTATTACAACTGCTAATCAGTATATGCGTCCATGCAATAATATTTATCGTCTGTTATGGTAAAAATACAATATCCAGTGAAGAAGAGGGATCAGCGTTAAAGAAGAGGTACAAGCTATAAAGAATCGTGATCGTGCTGGTTTCACGTGATGTTTCTGTGCAATCTGTAATTGCTCAACCAATGGTGCTCTAAAAGCGGATCACGTGACAACAGTTTTCATTACCTCGATAATAGCGTTACACATTAAGGTTGGAAATGAACAGCTTGACCAAATGCACTTGCTGTTGCACTCGCTTCAACACGCATTTCAGACCACAGCTGATTGTTTCAGCCAGTCGGCTGAAGGTGATGAAAAGAAAATCAATACACCCAAGCATTACATTAATTGAATAAACACATCTTGGAAGAGGATAAATCAATCTTTTCTCAAGACTACATGTGTATACACGTACTTACAAATTTCTCTCATTCATAATAGGAAATCCCTCTTCTGAATTTCTTTTTATAGCATTGTGCGATGAAGGAAAGCGATTGGTGGCCGTGGTCTTTATGTGATATGTGATATGCGCACCCAGCAATAACTCAGATAATCCTGCACATCCAAGGAGTCTGATCAAAGTGTTTGCTGTCCGCATATAGACGTCTTGGATAAAAGGCTATACACAGAGCACCCAGGGAAGATTCATATTATGCGGATGTACAGGCTGATCTGAATCGCCTCTGCGTGCATGTCAGAAGGACGTTTTCTCATGTTGCAGCCCATGTAGCCTAGAGTCCTTGACCTTAAGGTAAATGGATACACTTCGCAAATTGTCCACCATTTCCACCGCTGCAGACAACTTCCTATTTACATTACTGCATTCTTATCCCTTTCTAAACTAGGTCCACTCTAAAAGAGAAGAATTTGCTCCCAAGGGGGAGCAAATTCTTTTCTTTTAGAGTGGACTCCTTTTCAGAAGGCATGCATAAACAATTTTTGAGTTGCCTCCCTGAAAATGTATCCATAACACTAAAAAATGCAGGTACACACATAACTTCAGAGTCCTACGTATTAATGATGGCGGTTCAGTTTACCATGAAGACAGTTTTTATATTAATATTATGTTATCAATTTTTTTGTGAATCATTGTGTCTTGAGGAGCCAACAGTTGCGGCGGAGGCAGGAACGTTCAAAGGATTAACAAGGAAACTAAGTGTCTTCGGGGAAACAAAACAAGTGGAAAAATATTTAGGCATACCTTATGCCGAGTCACCTGTGGGAAGAAGACGATTTACAAGGCCTGATATAAAGGCTCCGATGAGAACGTTGTATGATGCCACGAAATACGGCGCTTCTTGTATGCAGATGGATTTTCCCTGGGGAGGGATACGGAATCCAGATGGTACGATAGAAAAGTTCTCAGAGGACTGTCTGTTTCTAAACATTTACAAACCCGTGATTGATTAGGACCAAACTCAGTCAAACGCAAGTCTTCCGGTTTTAGTCTTTATACATGGTGGTGGTTATGTATGTGGGACTTCCGAAATGTTTAGCGGAGACTGGCTTAGCGCATACGGAGGTGTCATTGTAGTAACGATCAACTACCGTCTAGCTGTATGGGGATTTCTAAGTACCGGAAATGATATCGCTCCAGGTAACCAAGGATTATGGGATCAGCATGTTGCCCTCAAATGGGTACATCAGAACATAGAGGCGTTTGGTGGCGATCCAAGAAGGGTGACTATTTCGGGACAGTCTGCTGGCGCAGCCAGTGTTGTGTATCAATCCATGTTTCCAAGAAATAAAGGGCTTTTCCAGATAGCCATAGCATTTGCGGGAAGCATTACGTGCCCTTGGTCATATAATCTTCATCCCATTGAAACTGTTCTTCGATTCGGTAATTTGTTGGGTTGTGACACAAGATCGGAGCTTGTAACTGTTGTAAATTGCATTAAATCAAAGTCTACGGAAGAACTTCATTTCACCCTCAATAAGCCAGAATACGGGTTTCGTAAATTTCCGATGGAGTTTGTCACAACTATAGATGGCGAGTTTCTAAAGGAACATCCACGAGACATGATTAAATCTGACAGTAAAATATCTTCTGATTCTCACAAGTTTTTTTCGACAATAGATTTCATGACCGGTGTGACTATGAATGAAGGCGGAATGATGGTTCATCCCTTTGTTGGCGTTGACAATCCTGAGGACTATCTCTCATCTAGAGAAGAATTTGAAAATGAAATAGTTCCAAAAGTTGCAAAACTTATGTTTGGTGAAGACATTAATAAAGCAATAACGAATATGATCATACATGAGTATACAATTTGGGACAATCCCAATGATTTAGTTAATGTCAGAGATGCATTCATTGATATGAGTTCCAATTATGTCTTCGACATCCATGCAAAACTCGTTGCCGATTTGCATGCTAATATTAGCTCTGAAAAGTCTACTTATGTGTTTATTTTTGATGAAAATCCTTCGCAAAGTTTACCAGGTAAACCGTCGTGGCTCAAGAAAGTTATTCATGCAGATGAGCAAACGTTTCTCTTTGGTTATGATGAAGAAGGCGTACTACGTTGGTCAGAGCCGTATTCTAAAGGGTATGCACCACAAGACTGGGAGCTTGATGTCTCAAAGCTTTTTATGGACCTAATGACGAACTTTGTTAAATCTGGGTAGTATTGTTTTAAACTCATTCTAAATGCAAACCTTGTCTGCCCTAACTGTTGGGGCACATTTAGACCTCAGTACTTGTCCTAAAATTCGAACAGTTTGATTTTACTAAATGTGGTTATGCCTAAAAGTGCTCGATATGTGGCAAACAGTGTAAACTCTGATCAGACACCGCGTCTTGTGTTCAGAATCTACACTGTTTGTTCCGGTCCGTTTGTCGCAATACTTATGTTTAATACGGTACATCACAACACTTGTAATGCAGCATCGATGTATCTGTGCAAACGCATTCCTCTACATGAACGGGCATACGTGAAGATACCCAGCAAATGTCACAATCACGAAGCACGGCCTTACCGAGGCACCGAAAGAAGAAGAGGTGAACAATCTCGCTATCTCGAAGTCCAAGGGACTATCTGGAATATTTCGAGATATCCGTACCTCGGCATATCAGATTTGCGGAATTGAGGAAAACAATTAATCGAACAACCACCTTTAACAGACTGACTATGTATTTGACTCCTAAGTTAGAGATATATTAAAAATATTGTGGAAAAGAGGGGAAATTGCTCCTAAGGAGCAATTTCTGCTCTTTTCCACAATATTTTGTTGTCTGTTGATAGATCTCTGTGTTAAAACAGGGACCAGATTTTCACTTTGAGATAAGCTGTTATACGAGATAAGCGAGGTCGAGATAACGAGAGTCGACTGTATTTTGCATCTGACCGATTATTGTAAATCCGTCACACGTGACCTCCAATTAGAGATTACCAGTTGTATTCGCAAACGAGGCTTGATATTAAATGGAATATAAACTATATCAGTAATTATTAATTTTATATAGAAACAAATAAATAATATCATCGCTATAAACATTCCCATAGTTTTGTTCGCGTAGGCCTTATGTTTCGTTGTGCCAAAAGACAGCTTGAGAATAGTTTGGGGATGGTCGCTGCAGTTCGCGACTCTCCGCCGAAAACTATCACAACTGAACGTAAAGTTTGCTTTTGTTTTTGTTTTTGTGAGTAACCGCGAACGTTTCGGTTAACTGAACGCAGCCCAGTTCCGGCCTAACAGGTTTAATGAAGTATAAATACAGGTTTGAATTTACTCTCGATCGATCAAACTGCAAGCGCTTGTGTTCGTTTGTTTGATTGGAATTATTTGTCATTGGATAGGTTCATCAAGATCAAATATCACATTAATCCAAAGAGTTAATTTGATCATATCCAAAAAAAAAAAACTTTTTACTTACTGTGAGAGATTCGATTCTCATCGAGAACCGTCATCTGGCAAAGAAGAGTTTTCATTTACTGTGACAGTTTCAGATGACGGTTCTCGATAAGAACCGACGCTGTCACAGTATTGAAATTCTTCTTTGGATATGATCAAAATAATTCTTTGGATTAATGTCATTGAATTTTCTTCTCTCTTTCAGAAATCCTAATACACCTGTGAATATGGAACACAGCTTTACTACAATGTGGCCGGTTTATGATTTTGGCACTGGGAAATATCTCAATATTACAAGACATATTAACCCTGAGTCCATTCAGGGCCGTTTCTGTGCTAAGAGCTTCAACTTCTGGAATGTTCTGATTCCCGGTATTATCGAAGCTGAGAAACATGGAAGAGACGGAAAGTCTTACTTCTCTCCAAGTGGACAAGAAAAATGTTCTTCCGAGGACAACTGCGACGATTGATAACTTGCTTGAAAAGAAGAAAACATCTTTGAAGTTGTCCCAACCATCCATTTTAAGTTTTAGCATTCTGTATGCTTAATTACTAGATAATTTTTTTTTTCACAAAAAGTAAGACATTTCAATTAAATATTACTAGACCTTTCATTTAACTGTGTAACATATTATAAATATAAAGACAGCACTTTGTAGGCTGAATTATAGGCTGACTCATGTAATGAACATAAGTGATGTTACATAATAAATGAACATTACTGATATTGTACAATTATTGACTATTGTGGTATTGGATATGACGTGATGTCCACCACAAAATGCCAATATTGACAAAGGCGATAGCCGAGGTCATATTTGTATTCGATGGTGGATATCTATGTCATATCCAGTGCTTCAGTAGTCAACGATTGTTTTATTATGTCCCCAATCATAGGGGGCGAACATATTAATTTTAGTGCGGTAGCGGCGTTGGCATCAGCGTCGGCCTCGGCGTCCTTGTCGGCGTCGGCGTCGGCGTCGGCGTCGGCGTCGCCTCTTGTCTGCACTCTATCACCTTTATGAATCAATAGATTTTGGCCAAATTTACATAGCTTTATCATTGGGTGGGGGAAAATGCTGATAAGATTTTGGTGAGCTTGACTCCATTTTCAAGGTCACAGGAGGGCTCATATCGTTGGAAAATGGCTGGAAAATGGCTTGTCTGCCTCCTATCTCCTGAAAGAATAAATGGACTGTGACCAAACTTGCACATTTATATTGCATGGACATATAAAAGAACTAATTAGATTTTGGTGATCTTGACCCCAATGAATAGATGTAGTTTGACCAAACTTGTACATCTATATTGTTGAGACATGGAAAGGACTGATTAGATTTTGGTGGCCTTGACCCTATTTTCAAGGTCACACTAAGGCTTAGATTATTGAAAAATGGTTTGTCTGCATCCTGCCTCCTGAAAGAATGTGTGGATTTTGACCAAACTTGCACGGCTCTATTGTTGGGACATGCAAAACAACTAACTTTATTTTAGTGACATTTACCTCATTTCCAAGGTCACATCGGGCTTAGATTTTTTGCTTGTCTGCATCCTATCTCCTGAAGAAATATATGGATTTTGACCAAACTTGTGCATCTATATTGGTGTGACATGGAAAAGAACTGATTAGAATCTGGTGACCTTAACCGCATTTTCAAGGTCACACAATGGCTTCGATTGTTGGGAAATGGCTTGTCTGCACCCAATCTCATGAAGGAACGGATGGATTTTGACCAAACTTACACAACTGTATTGCTTTGACATGAAAAAGAACTGATTAGATTTTGGTGACCTTGACCTCATTTTCGTGGTCACAGGAGGGCTCAGATTGTTGGAAAAATGACTTTTCTGCACCCTGTCACCTGAATGAATGGATGGAATTTAACCAAAAATTGCAGGGCTATATTGTTGAGACAGGAACAAGAACTGATAAGAGTTTGGTGATCTTGACCTCATTTTTAAGGTCACACGAGGGATTAGGTTTTGGAAAATGGCTTATCTGCACCCTATCTCACGAAGGAATGGATGAATTTCGACCAAACATACACAGCTATATTGTTGTGACCTTGACCTTATTTTTAAGGTCACACAAGGTCAGACAAGGTCTTATATGTAGCACAGATATATTGTTGGGACGTAGACTGATTTGATTAGGGTGACCATTATCCCCTTTTCAAGGTCATACACGGTCTAAGAATCTTAATAAATGGCTGAAAAAATATATAGTGTGTTTTTTTTTTCACTTGATAATTGTGCAATATCAGTCAACATCAGACTCCATTAATACAAATAGCGTGCATAGATGTCGGCGTCACTACTAGCGACCTCATCAAAATTTAACTGGCATGAACACGAATTATGTCACTTTTCTCGAGCAAGCTAGTTAATATAACGAAGTAGTGAATGAACTGGAAACACGTCCGAGCCAATGAAAGGTCGTTTATTTATAGATTATATAATTATCTTTATTATCTTTGAAAGACAATAAAACTATAAAAGTTGCCCATGCTAAGCTAACAAAGTACACAGGACGAAAATCGGAGTCTTGGTATAACTGAGACTCTTCATATGTCATCGATGTCGTGACAAGGCTGCAGGTTATGCGGAGTTAGATTTTATAAGATACCAGTATAGGCTCAATGATCTCCAGGAAACTAAAAACAAAACCTTCAAAATGGAGACTTTTACAGCACTCTCACGGCGCTTTACACCAGCTGTAGAGAAGTCCGATAAAATATATAAAGGTTAACCCAAATAACACATAAACGGATAAAAATCGAAACCTCGGTTTAAGTAACACTTTATATGACAGGATGTCTGATTTTCTGTACAAAAATAGGAAAATAGTTTGTTGTTTCTTTTTTTTTTTTTTTTTTTTTTTTTTTTTTGTGTGTGTGTGTGTGTGTGTGTGTGTGTGTGTGTGTGTGTGTGTGTTTGGCTCAGTTATTTACTTAATAATCAGAATAGCTATGCACTGACAGATAAATAAGCGTTTGTCGTCTGCAAAAGTCTTGCAGTGTTATTGGTGACATACTCAGGAAGCTCATTTATATAAATGAAAAACACAACTGTACATAAACTTAACACTGAGGGACACCGGAAAGCAATGTTTAGACGACGAATTTCCTTCAGGGACATGCCTTCGCCAGTAAAACTGGGCTGTATTCAATAAAGCAAATTACTTGCGTGAGTATTTCCAAAACTATTTTGCCTTTTTTTGAGTGGTTATTTTAAATCTGTTTTATGTGACTCAAATTAGAGAGTAGCCTTTATTCCAGTTGAAGAGGCTTGATATTAGATCAAATAAATTATATCACATTGGCGCAATTTTGATTGTGCCAAAAGACAGCTTGAGAATAGTTCGCAGGTACTCGCTGCCATCCTCCGAAAACTGTAACACTTTTACAATAACCGTTCAAAAGATGCAAAATAGTTTGGGAAAACCTTTCTCGAGTGATTGGCTTGAACAAATGCATCCTTGGACGAGGTTTCGATCGAGTAAAACTAGTTAAGCCCCTAGCTGTTTTTTCTGCTGGTCGTTCAAATAGGGGTCCTCTGTAGCAATTGCTTTTTGTTTGCTTGTCAGTTACTTCTCAACTGCGTCGATGTATCTTGTTCGTTTCTTATCACGTTTTTGTCAATAATACTAGTCGTCTAAATACCTAGAAGTTCAGCTGAAAACATCATCATATCAGCTTAATTTTCACCCGACAGAGATAATATACAAATACAACTTGCAGGGTCCATTTGAATACCAACAAATTGTCTATAAAGATAAATTCCACGTCTAATAAATAAGATAAACAAGGGCCTCAAATACTTTCTTGACTATAACTTACGATTCCCTTTGTTTTCAAAATGGAGACGCTCGAATTTTCTTTTTTCTTGTCTTTTCATTATATGTCTGATAAAGAGAGTCCTTCTGAGTAAATGTCCGTTCAATTGTCCGTTCAGTCAAGTCAGTAAATTTATATGTAAAACAATATATTAAGTTGTGTTGTAATAAGTATGATAAATTCATATGCATGCAAACTAAACGCTTGATTATGTTATAAATCAGCACGTACCTCATGTGATGATTCAGAAATGATTATAAATTATTCACAAATAGGTAGGTTATAACGTCAAAATATAAATTAAATAACCCAGTAAGGCCTCAGTCACAAAACACAGCCTTCCCGAGGCACAGAAAGAAGAAAAGATGATAAGCAAACAATGACGAAAGTATATGTAAGGATACCCGGAAATGCCACAATCACGAAGCACAGCCTTCCCGAGGCACAGAAAGAAGAAAAGATGATAGGCAAACAATGACGAAAATATATGTAAGGATACCCGGAAATGCCACAATCACGAAGCACAGCCCCTCCGAGGAACCAAAAGAAGGAAAGATGTGGAACAAATAAGGATAAAACAAATGCCACATATGAAACCACAGACGCCGATACAAAGACTGCAACAGAGACGCCGCTTGGGAACAGTCAGTAGGAAAACTATATAGTGGGGTCTCGTCCTTATCTTCTTGTACAGCTCCAAACATTAAATGAATATAAAAAGAAAGACACAACGGCAACAGAGGAGCCACCTTGGACCGGTCTTCAAAAGCAACTGGGCCCAGTTGTTCAAAACTAAACTTTGATCATTACATACGGCATAAACGCTAATATTTTTGCTGAGAAAATGTAAGTAGCTTTTGCATTTGCAAAAACTATTCACATTTTTCAGCAAAAATACCTGTGAATAAGATATTGTACCTACTAGAACAGTTCATATTTTCACGACTAACGAGCTTGTTAAGATAACGATACTATGAAAAGCTGGGCCTTGAACTTAAACTAGTTTTATGTTATCCCAATCTCGTCTTTTATTCTGCTGCAGCTCAGTTAAGATTGCAAAATGAGTTCCATCCACGCAGGATTCTCTGCATCATAAGTGAAACATTACTGTAAAATACAATACCTCACAAAAGTAGAGGACTCAATTGACAATCTAGCAGAAAAACAAAAGCCAATCACAAGTTTGACTACGATGGGCACGACTGAAGACAGAAGTAGTCAGGCGCCAACATTCTTAAACAGACTGAGGGAAAAGCCATCATGCAGCACGAGGCCCGAACACCGTCCGTACATCTAGTTTGTCTACATATGAATTTTCAACGCTGTCGTACGTATAAGCTGTTTAAAGATTAACTTCTCGATTTAGCTGAAAGGTCCCTCGTAACTCTTCACCTTGCTTGTAATGAGAAACACATTTTGTTTTTGGCCTGGGCTTATCTTACCAAGCCTAAGGCCATAGTAGTCATACCACAATTTCAACCCCTGCCAAATCATTTACGAAAAAAACCCGAAGAAAAAGCAAAGTACCGCCTGCAACTACGCTAAAAGAAGGCCCGTGAAAATAAATATATATTCGGGTTGAACATAAGAGGAAGGTTTATGTTTACAACAAACTTCGATATATGTGTACGATGCGTCTCATACGAAACTGATTAAGTAAGAATTGTTAGCCCTGATGAGCTAGCTTATTCATAATTGCAAATTATTACGCTGTATGGAGATAGCCGATCTTGATAGCCGATAGTAGAACGGAAATGTACGAGTATTTGCGTATCTGAAAAGCCGTGAAAAAAAGACAACCGATTTTGATGTTTGAAACCGTATTATGCCTGAAATCGTTTGATAACTTTCAGCTGTATTTACTGTTATAAAATAATTAAATATTAACCAAAGAAAGACAGACTGGTACCTGAAAATTTCTCCACGGGTTTTACATAGAGTACAATAAACAAAGAGTCAGTCGCCGTACATATTAATACAACTGCGCAACTCCACACGCAGCTGACGCTGCTGCATTAAAATCTAAAAACACTTATTAGAGAACACGAAATTGAATTTCTCAGACTTACGGTTTTAGAGTTCCAAGCCTTGCAGGCAAAGGTGCCTGAATGTCCGTCTGCCCGGCCATCTGTCCGTCTGGAGTTATTTCCCTTACATACACTCTGGATGCACGCCATATTTTTTTCATGATTTTTGCATTCTTTGTTGAAAATCACTTACTAGGGAACACAAAACTGAGTTTCTTAGTCTTATAGTTTAAGAGTTATAGGCCTTGCAGGCAAAGGGCCTTATATTCCTCATTATTTTGTTTTATTTTTTGTTGAAAATCACTTACTAGACAACACAAAATTGAGTTTCTTAGTCTCATGGTTTAAGAGTTACTGACCTTGCAGTCAAAGGGCCTAATATTACTCATTATTTTGGATTCTTTGTTAACTAGAAACGTGTCCAAAGTACCCAGATGCCCCCCGCATTGACGAAGGCTAATTTGGTAAGGTTTGCAGTTTTAAGGAGGTACCCAAAGCGGGGGGTGGGGGGCGTGAGGCATCCGTGTACTGTGGACATGGACACATTTCTAATTCATTCTTTTGTTTTTGGTATATTTTGCAGGCTTTCAAATGGATCTCTAGTCATTAGTCACTGCATGCAAATATTTAATCTTGTTTCAATATGGATGCAAATTAAACTGGTTATCTTTTGTCGGTAACTTCTTAATTTTGAAGATTTTATTTTATGTATTTCTGTATTAAGAGTAGCATCGGGACCCAAGGTGAATTTGGCTAGCTGTAAAAGTGCTTTAACCCTCCTTTAGCACCCCAACCCCCACCCCCGACTCCCCCCCCCCACCCCCCCCCCACCCCTCTCCGGTGGTTTACTGACCGTTCTAAGGCGGTGGACTCTTTGTTGTTTGTGGTTTATTCTACGAGGCGATTTGTTTTATGCCTAACCTTGTGTCATTTTGTTCTTGTGTTTTTCAGTCCTTTTAGCATTGCGATTACCTCGCTTGGGGAAGAGAGAGCTAATCTTAGTGCTTTTCGTACGCTTGTTCGATTTGTGC
Source organism: Anodontia alba (assembly GCA_964016985.1). Classification (NCBI taxonomy): domain Eukaryota; kingdom Metazoa; phylum Mollusca; class Bivalvia; order Lucinida; family Lucinidae; genus Anodontia; species Anodontia alba. Next base: position 30,083,073 of record OZ024827.1, read on the forward strand.
TTGTTTGGATTTGTCGGTTTCCTCTTGGTGTCTGGGAAGGGCTGCAGTTTGTGATTGTGGCACTCCCTGGACTTTTCTCTTACCTTTTTTTTTCTTCTTTCTTTTATATGAGAATGTACATGTGGTATTGAATTTCTGATCCAATTATTTCTGACATAATTACAGCCCATGTGAACTGAGAAATAGCAATTTTTAAAGCTGTGTTCAAACCTCCTCTACATCTTTAATTGGATTCTTCTGAAACTTCGCATGTTTTTTTATCATTATATGAAGATTTGCATGTGCTTTTGAATTGATGAGCCTCTTTCATTCAAAGTCACTGATGAGGCTTTATGAGCCGAACTGCGCATTATGGCCCATACTCTTTCTTATAGATTTATCCATTGCTCTTAAAACATCTGTTTTAGATTTTTATTTGCCCAAACATTGGGTAACATTTAGCATTCAGTCTTTATTTATCAAAATACCACCATTATATGCCTTCAGGAATATTTCTTTCTTCTGATCATAATCAGTTGAAAGCCTGTATTTTGCTTTCATGTTATAATTAATAAAACCATGAACAAAACTAGCTCTTTCGTTTTCATTAACACACATCCAGTGAGAGTTCAACATTAATGTCATTTCTTTGTCGTTAGCTTACCAGAGCAAAAGGCGTCGAAAAAGCTTATAGGATAACATATAAAAGCTTATACGTTGTTGTCGCCGTCATAGTCTGTAATCGTCAACACTGCAGACAACATCTCCTCTGACACCACAAGGCAAACTGAGCCCAAATTTCATCTGTAGCATCCTTGGACTGGGGAATTGAAAGTTTGTATTTTTTATGAAAATCGACACTTTGGTTTGGTTACTATGCCAGTTACAGTTTCCATATACTCATAATTTTTACCGCCCAGCAATTGCAGATACTTTGACAAAACGTATATTATAATGTTTCTTGAGTAATATTTTATCAGCAATAATGCTTTAATTTTACTGATTACCATGGAAAATAGAAATAATTCCTTAAGATTATCACCTAAGAAACCATATCCCGTATGAGGCTGAGACTTTCTATTGAAATATTCATCTTATTAGCCTTTACAGATTTTGTATTTATTTGAAATCTGGGGAGCTTTGAAGCCCCTGGGCTTTCTGATGTCCAGGCCACCAGCGCCTACAGCACAGCGCTTTGATTTACTTTTGAGGATCATTAATATTTTACTTTGGGGGCTTGTCAGAAAATTTGTGAAACCTTTTCTGTTCTTCTTGAAAATATCTTTATTCGGGTTGGTACTAAAGTATAGCAGCAGCTTGTTGGTATACCTATGCAGGGTATTGTGATCCCCATATTGCAGACCTGTCTCTGTTTCGTAACGAAAGAGACTTTATTCTGGCCCTTTCGCGCGAAAATCAGGCCAATATTATTGAAGCATTTAATTCAACGACTCGATATCTGGTTGACTTACTAAATATTGATAAAGAACATTTTGAACTGTTTGAACAAACATTTAATACAATTTATCCAAAAGAACTACAGTTAAATAAAACTAATACCTCTGACACCAAAGGACCGTTTCCGGATTTACATTTATCAATATCAAACTACTTAATCTGAACTAAAATTTAAAAACATGTGTGATTTATCATATGGTAAATTTTCAAGTTTTCGATGCCGATGTACTTCGTGCTACAATATTTAATGTGGTCGGGCTCATCATGGTCCTGTTTGTGGCTTTCTTGTGTTTTAGCTTCAAATCGTCATTGAGCTGTTTGCTTTGTTTAATTGGAAATGTCCCTCTCCATAGTGGTCACTTTGAATAGAGCATTTTTTGCTCCAGTGTAAAAACTTAAACCTAAGTGTAGACCTAGGTAAGATCAGACCGTTTGTCTTTATGCATTTTATAACAGTATAGATCTAAATCAGATTAAGAGTGCAGCAATATTATCACCGTACATATTCCACAAATAGGCTTGAGCAAACACTTTAAACCCATATCAAATCAGACTGCTTTCTTTTTATTTATGCCAAACCATGCAGACCAAGTTTATTTATTAAGCACTCTTATAAAGATAGAACTGTTATAAATACTTTAAGATCATCACGCCTCTAACCATTTCTGTTCACATAGCGTATGATTCAGAATCCTTTTCAGTGTCAGGAGAAGTGAAAATAATTCAGACCAAATTTCCATACAGGTAATCCCGCATGAATAACTGTTGTAACAGGTAATGTGAGTAAACAATAGATATTTAATTCCCAAGTAATATTTCTTCATGTGCTAAAACAAAATTTATGAACGAACATCCCTTTAAAAATATTTGAGCATGCCAATATGCCATAATACACAATTATATTGATAAAACAGTGCAATTCAGTAAAGTTTGATAGCTACAATACTTTTTTTTCATACTGATTTGGCCACTTTGGTAATAGTATGGGGCCTATTTGGACTGCGGCAGTTTTGAAAGGGGCAATTTGGATCTGGGACCGTTTCGTCTGTAATTCCTTATTGTATATTTATATTATAATTTTATGATATGTATTTCTTATGTATTTAGTATACAATAAATGTTTGCATTTACTCATCCAAGTACATTTTAAACTACTTTTATCCTAATTAGTGGAGAAAACACGGGTAGAGAACTTGCAAGTAGCGAACACTTGTAGGTACTAGGCAGCTAAACATTTTCTGCGAAAGTGTCTGAGGGGCGAAACTGTACATATTGCAAACTTGCAAGTTGCGAAACCTCCGTTAACCATTTGAACACCTCCGTAGTTTCTAAAGCAACCACAATAGGAAGCAAAAGATTATCATTCTAATGAACGCCTAATTTTGACATCCTAAAATGAGTGCTCATTTCGGCCCGTTTCGATAAAATGATTTCGACTCTGTCCTTTTGTGTAAACTTAAAGTTACAAGTAACTTTAAAAGTTAAAGTAACTTTTTTAAAGTTAAAGAAAAGTTAAAGTAACTTTTCTCTTACCTTTTTTTTTTTAAATCAGGGCTGCGCTCAGTAAAGCATATCACTCACGAGAGTGTTTTTTTTTTTGTTTTTTTTTTTCAAAAATTATTTCCCATTTTCTGAAAGGCTGTTGCAAACACCACGTCTTATGTGACCTCACATTATAGAGTAGCCGTTACTCTCGTTGGCGAATTTTGATATTAGGTCGAATAAATTATACCAATAATTCTTAATTTCATATGGAACCAAATAAATTCAGTAATCAAATAAATAATATCAACTCAGTAAACTTTCCAAATTTTGTTACGAACAAGGATACAAAAGTTTTATACGCATAAACCTCCATTTTAGTTGTGCCAAAAGACAGCTTGAGATTAGTTTGCGGATATTCTCTGTCCCTCCCCAGAAAACTGTCACAAATGATCGAAATGAAGGTTTGCTTTTGTTCGCGAGTAACTGCAAATGCCTCGCTTAACTGAACGCAGCTCATGTCGGGTAAACAAGTGTGTTGTATTTAAACCAAAATTTACAGATTATATACAAAAAAAAAGACCTTTTATGGTCATTTTTCTATATGATCTAAACATGTTTGTTTAGATATAGCATATTTTGGCCTCCATCTATGAACTGTCTTTTATCCACAACCGTGCTTTAACGAACCATATTATAAAGACGCTCCAGTGGGCTTATTTCATGCTGGATTAAAATTCATCACACACTATTTTGTGATGCTTCCTACTTTTCCCTGAAAACACGCTTCGACTTTCCATACAAATCGACAGAGTCTATTTTCTTGGAAAAAATACACATGTAAGAATAATGTCATCATTTTGTCGTCTTCTGTATTTACCCAGAGAGTAATGAAGATTACTTTTGGCTTTGATATTATGTCATTTAATATATAGCTGCATGACACATTTTATATTGTTTCATATTGCATTGCAGTAATTACACAATAAACAAAGCAGTTCATTTCCCCTTTTTACTCTGTTCAACAGACAGCAGCAGACATTTCGTTTCGATTCTTTTCAAAGAATCCAACTTGTTACAGTCTTGAATGTTTTTGGCTGTGACGTTCAACAGATGAGGTAGAAAGCCCCTATGCGGACTGAACATATATTTGTAATTGGAGCTGCATTAAAATTAAGGGTAAGCTTTCGCGAGAATAAAACTGGTTGCAAGCAGTATGCAAAAAGGGGATGGTACATTTTATACCATATTTTGTTGTTCTTAAATGAGGGATCTCGGCCATTCATGTGCACCTTAAAGAATAATTATTTTCTTTAAAACATACTAAATAATGTAAATTATATATGGGACGTTATATATATATTTATTTATTTATTTATTAGTTCTTTAAAAAAAAAAAAAAAAAAAAAAAAACTTCAAGAGCCATTGTATGGTGTACCTCTAGGATCAGGTGTTATATTATGCACTGATATATAATGCAGTGATAATAACTAATTGTTAATGAAGAACGAAAATGTGTTTATTATTTAATAAGGTGACTGTCTCTAGCATACAATATACATATTCATAGCTACAAGAGAAGTAAAGTATTTTAGAGGCTGAAGGTATTTACATTCAGTGAGGTACACCAGTGGGGTTTATCAACAGCTTACATAGAGGATTGACTAATAATGTAACACCTCCCTTCTTTAAAACAACAAAGGTTCAAATTCATTTAAACACCTTAAAAAAAATAAAATCCTGCATATCAAACATTTAGTCGTTAGATAGCACGAGAAAGTTCAGCCAGTTCAGTGACACACAGATATTTGCAAGGCAGCCAGTTTTGTTTTTTTTTTACTAGGAGAGCCAGAGTATCTGTAGAACTTTAATTAGGAATAATTGGTAAACTCATGTTACAATTATTCTAACAGTTTTCACACACTAATCTGACAAGTTGTTGATAAGTTGATTTTCAGCAACACCAGATTAAAAAGATTCCAGGGCAAGGAGAACTGTTTATGTTTCCATTAAATTGTTATGATTTATACCTCGCATGTGTTTTTAACATTATCCTGTGTCATAGTTCACATAGATTCAATTATTTTTGGTTTCACTGTACGACCAAAGCGCGTAATATATGGCGTCATGTCATTCTTCCCTGGTGGTATAACTGAATCAGCATTATAATTCCCTGTGAAACTGCTTGTTTTACAAATCTGAGGCTCCTGAAGGGATTTTCCTTTTTCTGCATTTTCAAATGAGGGCTGATAAGAAAGTGAATGATCAGGTGTACATTCAGAATTTGCTTGATAATTTGGAATTGTTTCCTTCGATTTCAAGAGATGACGCCTATTGCGTCGATAAACAGCACCGTCTGGTGTTTTAAAGGAATATGATCTGTTATTGTGTTTTTCCATTACGACAGCTGGTTCCCAAGTTGTGTCATGTTGTTGAATTCTTGCCGTGTCTCCTATACTGAGTGAAGTCTGTGTTTTTTAACCTTGATCATAATATTTCTTTTGCTGTTGTTTAGCACATTGAATGTTTTCTTTGGTTTGTTCAGTAGGGGGTGTTTTGGGTAATAGCTGATCAAGTGTGACTGGCAATACAGGTCTTAACTTTCTCCCCATGAGTAACTCACTGGGAGAAAATCCAAGTTTTGTGGGAGTTGTGCGGTACTCTAGTATGCCCAAATATGGATTTTTTTCCGGCTGATTTCGCCTTAGCGAATATTCTCTTGCAAATGCCTACCATGTTTTCGACCATCCCATTAGACTGACTGTGTTTTTGGGGACATTTTTATGAGAGAAAAGTCCCAATCTTTGGCAAACTCTGTGCATTGTCAGATAAGAAGTTCATAGGAATGCCATTTCTGGCGAAGGTGGTTTTTAATTTGGCAATGATAGTACTTGTTTTCATGCTGGGAAGTTTCTGTACTTCAAAATATTTCCTGTAGTAGTCTACAGTAATGAGGAAATTTTTGTCATCCGAGATAAATGTCTGAGGCAATGTTCGGCCATGGGTAATCTGGGACCTTGTGGGGTATAAGAGGTTCTTTGGGATTCGAGCTTCTGCGTTCAAGACAGATAGGGCAGCTTAATACCATCTCGGTTTTCGGACGAAATATTTGGCCAAATCATCACGTCTCGTGCTCTGCGGAGAGTGTTTTCGCAGCCAAAATGTTCTTGGTGTAATATTTCGAGCATCTTTGGTCTTAAAGCACTCGGAATTACGATTTTCTGGCCCTTCAACATTAAGCCGTCGACAACTGTCCATTCATCGCGAAAATTCCAGTAATCTAGTACCTGTTCAGGACAACGATGTCTCTCTTCAGGCCAGCCTTTTAGCATAACCTGTTTTAGCTGATCCATTTGTGGATCCTGCTCAGTGTGTGCCTTAATCTCTTTCATTTTACGATCACTGATTGGTAGACTCGATAACACATGGACATGTAAATCCATACCCTCGGAAATTTCTGGGTATGTGTCTGACACATATCTTCGGGATAGTGTGTCAGCGACGGGTATTTTCTTTCCGCTCACGTATTGAACGTCAATGTCATAATGCTGTAATTGTAAAAGCATGCGTTGTAGTCTCGGTGGGGCTGCATGAAGCGGCTTTTTCATGATAGAAACGATGGGTAAATGATCGGTTTCTACGTGCACTTTGCGACCGTATATGTACTTTTCGAAGCGCTTACATCCAAATAAACATGCGTATAGTTCTTTCTCTATCTGTGCATATAGGGTTTATGTGGGTGTAAGGGACTTCGAAGCATATGCGATGGGCTTACCATCCTTCATAATGGTGGCACCGAGGCCTGCCTTCGACGCGTCACACTGTAAAGTTAGTGGCTTCTTCGGGTCATAATATGCCAGTACAGGGTCTGGAGTCTGCGTTATAACGTCCTTAACCTTCTGAAAAGCATCAGCCTGGGTCTTATCCCATGCGAATTCCACATATTTCGCTAAAAGCCTGCGAAGTGGATTCGTAAGTTCTGCCAAGTTTAGACAAAATTTTGAAAGATAGTTTATAATTCCCCGAAACGTTTCCAGTTCTGATCTGTTGGTGGGTGGGTCCATATTTCTTACAGCGGAAACCTTATTTGGTGAAGCTTTGACTCCTTGGGCTGTCAAAATATGACCAAAGTATTCAACTTATTGGACCCCGACTATCAGTTTATCCTCATTGCATCTGATACCCTTTTCTAACGAACGTTTAATTACGTTGCAAAGGTTCTGATCGTGTTCTTCACGCGTTCTCCCATATACAAGGATGTCATCAACGATAGCGACGACCCCTGGGAGGCCTTCTAGGCACTCATCAATTTTCCTTTGGAACTCATCCTGGTTTGACTTCAAGCCAAACGCGAGTCTGAGGTAACGGTACCTTCCGAACGGCGTATTGAATGTAGTGAGGAATGAAGATTGATTTGACAATTTTATAGCCCAATATCCTGATCTAGCATCCAGTTTCGTGAAGTACTTCCCCACCTGAGAGGCGAGGTAAGATGTCTTCGAGTGTCCTCGTGGGGTAATGCGGACGCAGAATAGCTTTGTTTAGATGCTGTGGGTCTAAGCATACTCGGAGTTTGCCTGTACGTTTACTTTCAACAGCGACCATAGAATTCACCCATTCGGTTGGCTCGGTGACCTTGGCGATAATATTTAGTTTCAACATGCGATCCAGTTCCTGTTTTACTTTATCTCTTAAGGCCACAGGTATCCGTCTTGGCGGATTTACTACAGGAGAAATGGATGGGTCAAGATGAATTGTACGTTCACCTGGAAATAAACCTATACCTTGAAATGCTTTAGCGTACTGTGTCAAAGTAGCTTTCGTGAGATGCTTGGTTTCCAGGATTTGAGATGCTTTTGTCTCACAGGATAACACTAATTTGATCAATTCCAGATCAATACTTGACCTAAGACCAAGTATTGGAGAGGAACACGTCTCTGCAATGTAGAAACTAAGGTCTTTCTTTCTGCCTGTGCGTTTACAGGTTAATGTGACGCAACCTAATGTGTTGAGTGTGTTACCACCATAGGCGGTCAATTTGGTTGAAGGTTTTTGAAGTGTGTGATGTAGATTTAGCTTTGTGTAAGTTTGATATGGCAAAATGTTAACTTGAGAACCAGGGTCTATTTTGAAATTTATAGGTAAACAACTTGGTCCTACCTCAATTTCCACAAATGCCTGATCATTCACTAATTTATTGCTCTCCACACTATCCACAAAGAAATCATCCGAATCACTATTTTGCACTTGTGAATCATAATTCCTCTCAGAAACCTCGTGAACAGATTTTTTAGATCTACACATGATTTTGAAATGATTCCATTTGTGACAGAAATTGCACTGTTTGCCCTTAGCTTTACACGTTTCTGTCTTTGTGTGTTTATAGCCACAATTGTCACTTGCATATTTCTGTTGCCCTGGTTTGTCCGTGCCTCGAGCGCCTCTGTTCCTCTGTTTTCGACCCGATTTCCCCTGTGGTTTAGGATTCGTATATGTGCATTGCATCGGTGACGTCTTCTGGGTGGCGTTACTAATGTAATGTACCTCTATAAGAGCGACCATGGTCTTCAATTGCTCCTGTGCGTATTCATAGCTTTGAGCTATCTGAATAGCTTTGTCCAGCGTGAGTTTGTCCCCTTCGTTTATTAGCTTTTCTCGTATTTTGCCTGACGTCACGCCAAACACGATTCTGTCCCTGACCATGTCATTTTCATAATCTCCGAAGGCGCAGTCCATGGCTAGAAGTTTCAACTTTGTTATGAACTGTTCAATGGAATGTGTCCCTTGTACTTCATTATTGAATTTGTAACGTGTGAATACTGGGTTTAGTTTGGGTCTCACATATGCTGCAAACTTGTCATAATGCGGTTTCAGCTTCTTTTTATCGTCATCGTCCAACATCCAAGTATTATAAATGTCACGACCCTTTTCCCCTACCTATAGGAGAAGATAAGTACATTTCACCTCTTCCGTTTTTGCCTTAAGTGGTCTATTGAACACTAATTCTACGTGTTGTTGGAAGTTTTTCCAAGCCTCAGGGAGGTTGGATGACTTCCAGTCCATGCGCGGCTGTGGAAACCTGATAAGTCCATTTTCACAAGTTTAAATCCAAGTTTTAAAGCTTAATTAAAGAACAGTTTTTGTTATGTCAATTGAGTAAAATCCGCTTAGTCTGACACCATGTTATATTATGCACTGATATATAATGCAGTGATAATAACTAATTGTTAATGAAGAACGAAAATGTGTTCAAACTATTATTTAATAAGGTGACTGTCTCTAGCATACAACATACATAATCATAGCTACAAGAGAAGTAAAGTATTTTAGAGACTGAAAGTATTTATATTCAGTGAGGTACACCAGTGGGGTTTATCAACAGCTTACATAGAGGATTGACTAATAATGTAACATCAGGAGTCAGGAATATAAGTAGGACTAAAATATTAGTGTGAATAAAATTATTATTAGTCACACTGATATTCTTTTTAGTCACACTAATATAACTCTTAGTCTCACTAATATTCATATAATTAGTGGGACTAAAATGATATAGGTGCGACAAAAAATAATTTTACTGAGATCCAAAATAATATTAGTGGGATTAAAATTAATATTAGTCACACTAATATTATGATTAGTCCTGACTTTTGACCCTAGCGGTACACCATGCCAATGCCCTTTACTCAGGTGGGTGAGTAACGTTTCTTTCCTTCTTTCTTTTAAAGGTCGGTGTATTGCACAAATCTTCTGCATGAACAACGCTTTGAATAAGTGTCGGAAAATTATTCCGGTGTACCAGGCAACTGACCATACATAAAGCTCTCTCTCTCTCTCTCTCTCTCTCTCTCTCTCTCTCTCTCTCTCTGAAAGCAGTCGCTTTGACACTTTAGGATAACCCGTAAGTTGTATGCGGTACATTATGCTACATTGCGGCTCTTTATTCTTGTATAAAATGGCGTCTCCGAATCGGCGGATTAGAAACTAAATTTTGCGCTGTTGACAACATATCTGCTGAAACGCATTCACATTAGATATGCACATTTGTAGAAACCATTTAGTTATTCACCAAATAGTATTTTAGGTATGAACCTCTGTTTAATGTTCAGAAATACTAACTCCGTCTCAGGCTTGAGCTGTCCTTCAGTTTTATACGAGGCGTTGTTTTCGAATTCCTCAGCTCTCAGAAATTAAATGGCAAGCTCTACTTTCGGTTTCGTTTTCAAATTTTAAATGCTCATGAATATTAAGCCCCAACAGTGTCATATAATTTGTGAGCAACTAAACAGTGTCATCTAATTTAGTAACTGCTGTTCAACAAATCTCGACAGATAGCAAAACTAAAAAAGCAAAATGATTGCAAGCAGCATGCAAATAATGAAATCACTCTGCTTGTAGGAGGAATACAGCATTTTGTTTATAAAGATATCCTGAACTCATGAGTTTTGACACACTTAAGGGTAACTACATAGAGAACTCAGCACATAACAAATAAAGCTGGCACAATTAATTGAATAATCGATTAATTAATTCCACAAAAATGATTATCGTTATACATAATATTGTGCTAATAATCACATTTGATTTCTGTGTCTGTTACTTTACCGTATTTACCATTAGTATTCAGATTTCAGAAGCCTCAACTACTTACCATACTTTATCTATAATTTGAACAGTACAGTTTACTACCCAATGTTTGTTTCTAAAAATAGCTGGATGAGTGGCAAACAGTACATAGACCTTGATGAAACACCATGGTCATCTGGGTCTACACTGTTTGCTCAGGCCTATCTGGCCAAATATGTCAGCTATAGTAACATATGGTAATGCTCAGACAGACAGGTAAAATTATGACCAATCTTCAGTGATTACTATAATCAATTATCGATCATAATGGCAGGACTGATAATCGACTACCATATATTTTCAGCTCTGATTAGCCAGCCTTAATAACAAATTTGGCCCATAAATAAATCTGTATTGTAACATATTTAATTCTTCTTATTATTTTTTATATACCATGACATCCTTATTTTCTGAGTATTACACGCATGTCTGCCTGTATAGAAACCAGTTCTAAGGAGCGGATAAAGTGTCTTGCTCAAGGACACAACACTTGGTGCTTGCTGGGTCAAACCCTCTAACTGGGTAACACATGATCTAGAATCTGACGCTTCACGACTGCACCACAATGCTGTATTATTTTATAACTGCAAAGTCTGATCAGTAGAAAAATGTATGTGAAATAAGGACTGGCATCCAAAAAACATCTGACAGCAAATTTCCTTCAGAATCAGAATTTTTGCTGGTGATACGTCTAGTGACATTCATTCACCAGGATCTGTGATATGGAAAGTTAGTCCCTAGCTCTAACCAAACAGGTAAACCTAGCAACACCATCCTCTGCACCTTCAACAGAGTTAATGATCAAATCTGGAAGGGTATTAATTGCAATCTCTGATTGTTTAATGGAAGAATAAGCCTTTGTAAATGTCAGTTCTTGCTGCGGGGGTCTGAAAAGTCAATGAGTGATGATTTTTACTGTGCCTACTTGTGGTGGAGGTGTGGGGGCGGGGAGATCATCTGTTGGAATGCTGGCAGCACCCATTAGATTTTTTTACAAAAATATCAGTCTACTCTCTCTCCTTTTCTTGAGAGACTCCCATTTTAGTTTTTCCAATATTCCAGTCATACTCCCATTTTCAAAACAGTAATTGCTAGTAACAAACCTAGCAGCCTTATTCTGAACCTTTTTGATTTCTTGTTGAAGAACCACGCCTTGTGGATCCCAAACACAGCTGCCATATTTCAAAATGGGGCGAGCAAGTCCCCTATATGCTGCCTCTTTTACATCCTGAGGACATTAATAAAGATTTCGTCTTGGGAAACCAAGTTCTATTTGCCCTAGTACACATGTTGCTGATATGTGCATTCCATCTCAAGTCTTGTGTGATTGTTATGCCTAGCTATTTAATGGAATCCACATTTTCAAGGACCATACCCTCTAAAGTGTAAGAAGCCTCAATGTTATACCCAATGATTCTGCGAGGGCCCCGATCAGAATGTGTTTCTATTTATTTGTTTGTCAAGCTCTCATCCATCTGTCATTCCTATAGTCTTTTCATCAATCTTCTGTCCATCTATTCATCAATGAGCCAAGATAGGATATATAAATTAACCAACAATCGGAGAACTTTGTATTCTTGTTTCCAAAACATACATGACAGATCAAATTAAATGATAGCATCCATTCTGAATGAAATAAACAATAAGTGTCTTCAACAAGAATAGGCTAAAACCTCAGACACAACAGTATGTACTACTGTGCCTGAGCTAAAACCGGTCTGTTTACAAAAACCAAGATTGTATTTAACATAGTATAACTTTGATTCCTGTATAATTATATTCTGTGATGATATATTCTATGATTATGAAGACCTAGATATTGTTTTGGTGTGTGTATCAAATGCAAAGCATACGTTGCAAAACCTGCATTGTAGTATTATTTTTGTAAATATGAAATATGGGCTGAGTTTGTAATGGACTGAGTTTGTTACAAGCTGAGTTTGCAATGGGCTGAGTTGTCCCGGAACCCACTTGACTTATGCATTATTTGGCACCATCAAAGTGTCCTGTGAGGTCATAATCAGATGTGACTGTCTTGGGAGTATATGGTAGAAAAAAAAAAAAAAAAGTGATACAGTAAATGCCGTAGAATTTCATACACTAGAGTTTAAAAGAAAGGCATAGGCAAAGCATGCAGACCCAGATCAGACTGAAGGAACAGTCTGATCAGAGTCTACACACTACACTATTTTCCATTCTACTAAATATTTTAAGAAACTACTGCATAAAAAGCAATATTTAGACCAAAAACAAGTACATGCATGCTATAAATTTAAGTGTTAGAAATGTTAGAAAATTTTACCATAACTAGGCCAAATAAAAAAATGTGTGTTTTGGGTAAAATGGTAGGAAAAAATAGGTTGGGTAGGTAGGGATTCTTTTTTTTTTTTTTTTTTTTTTTTATTATGAATAATACCATAATTACCAAATATATTTGGACTGCACATATTTCACGTAAATTTTTACTAAGTCAGTTTGACTATTCTTAGATCTGTAGATGTGTCTAGAAGTACTGATAGAACGGCAAACAGTGCAGACCCTGATCAAACTGCTCCTTTAGGAGCAGTTTGATCTGGGTATATACTGTTCGCTCAGCCTTCATTGTCCAAGTATTAAGCTTAATTTTTTATCTTAGTACCACCTATTTTTTTTTTTTTTATTTTGAGAAAACCTGAAAAAAACTGCTGGGTTTCACCAGAAAAATTAGGTAGGGTAGGGTTACCCTAAACATACATATTTTTGTATTTGGCCCTATATAGCTTTTTTGTTTCTTCAGGTATTTTTGATGCACTAGCCTTTTCAGGATGCCACTAGACACATTTATTTGTGGATCATGCTTACTGACGTTTAATGACATAGAGGCATTTGTTACACACAAACGTGGATGTACTACGTCCCAGCCACAAGACCAAGAGGATGGTCGTGACAATACAGCAGAGAACCAGCTGTCTCAGGAGGAACCAGGGGCTGAAGCAATGGCAGCAGTTAATGCCATCCCAAATATTGACTGTAAGTAGCCATCGCTCCAGACAAAAGTGGGTATCCACATTATAGATTTGTTATTTCATCACAAAGACATATGTTGTGGGTATGCATTAGAAGAAGAAAAATATGCATACGATCACAAAATTTTGACACCCTTCAACCCCACTTTTATACAGTAAAACAGGGGTTTACAGGGGTATACATTTTTTTTCTTATTTCTGCTCAAAAACATAGAATGTGGTATTCGTTAGAACCGCCTTACTGATCTATGTTCTGAGCAGAAATATGAAAAATATAAAAAAATTTTATCTGAAAATTTTCGGTTTTTTTTGGTGGCAAAATTTGCAGTATATTTGAATAGGCATGTTTTCGTAATGTCTTAGATTGAAAGAAAAAACGTTTTATCTGGAGCTAATAGAAGCACTTTCCTGAGTAGATAAGTAAGCATACGATTATCACAATAAAAGTTTTAACCTTTGTCATGCTGAATAAATTAAGATGCCATGCCCACTTCTAATTTTCAGCAAATCATGTAACTTGATCCAGGTTGTTGATACAAATTCACATACTTTATGGCAAACAGCGCAGATCTAGATCAGTTGGCTTTTTCAGAAGTCAACTGATCTGGATCTACACTGTTTGTAAAGACAGGGTATATCTGGGTTCATCAGGACTAGGGTTAAAGTTGCCACACCATCAAAGTGACATTTTTTGCAATGTTGTATGTTTGCTGGGTTATTTGGGAGAGATGTTTTATTTTGAGACATAGCTCCAGATAAGAGGAGGTATCCACATATTATTTCTCTTATTTCTCCACAAATAACAAACAAACAAACAAACAAAAAAACATATGTTGTGCATGCAGTAAATGTCCTACAAGTTCGAACACTTTATTCCATACTATTTTTGCCTAAACTTTGCTTTTTAAGCACCTTCAGGAGCAGTCTGATCTGGGTCTGTGCTGTTTGCATGTGTCATTTTGTCAGATACTTTGTTGTTCAAAATTTAACCCTTCTCATGCTGAATAAATTCAGATGCCACGCCCACCTTAATTTCCAGCCAATCAGATTACTTGATCCGGGTTTTCGATAGAAATTCGCATATTTAATGGTAAACAGTGCAGATCCAGATCAGTTGGCTTCTGAAGAAGCCAACTGATCTGGATCTACACTGTTTGCTAAGACAGGGCATGTCATGCTCAGCAAGAGAAGGGTTGAGACATTTACCATACTCATTAGAAGCAGATACTCATTAGTGCTTCTAATGAGTACCATAACAGTTTTTGTAGAGAAATAAGGAAAAAATATCAGTACTTTTTAGTTCAAAAAGTGCTTTAACTGGATCTATGTCTAGAATTTAAAAAATATACTGTATATACCCTAAGTATTGGTACAGGCATTTGAGCCAGCACATGACAAAAACAACAAAATGGCATGTGTGCCCAGCAAAGACTCGGATCAGCCTGGGCATCTGCCCAGTCTGATCAGAGTCTGCTGTCAGCATAATGAAAGGTTGGGTCCTTAGTTACCCAATGAGCGCACAGTGAAGACTGATCAGACTGGGTGGATGCCCAGAATGATCAGAGTCTTCGTTGGGCGCACATGCCATTTTGTTGGTTTTGTCATGAGATGACTCATTTACCCTATGCATTTGGAAAGGCAAGCCTGAGCAGACAGTGTAGACTCAGATCAGATGTAACAGAAGCAGAGCCCTTACTTTTCGTCATCCTTTCATGAGTTTTTTAGACATTAACAGTCAGTAAAATGAATTTGTTTGAATTTAGAGCAAGTACATGGGAAGACGTTTAGGTGTCCCAATATTTAGTGTACTGATAAGTACAGTACTGAAAAGTACAATGGTAGTACAATTTTAAAAAAAATGTCACAGTAACAGGAGCCCCAGTGTGAGCTGATCAGAGCCGATAATTCAAGATACTATTAAAGATAAAATTAACCCATTTTAGACTGAATAACTTCACCTGCACAATAAACTGGAAGAATCCAATTTCAATATTAAGTATATCAGGCTATGTGATTTTGATATTACTAGAGAAAAATGGCTAAACTATTTGCAAACAGTGAAGAACCTGATGGCATCAGATCTGGGTCTGTTCTGTTTGCAAGTTACCCTTTTATGGTTTTCCAGACTACCGTAAAATGGGTTATGTAATATAAAGGTACTTTTACGACAAATGTGAATATTTTTCTTTTTTCACCATATAGGATGTTGGTCCTGGTGAGGTGCTTCTAATGAATTTTCACAATACATTTGTTTATGCTTTTGTGGAGAAATAAGAACTGTATTTGAATGTTATACATATCCAGAGCTATGCTAGGTCTTGAGATTTACAAGCATGTATATGGTAAATATCTTAAAATTTCGTACACCAAAGTTTCTGGCATATGCAAACAGTGCAGACCCAGGTCAGACTGCAGTCTGACCAGGGTCTACACTGTTTGTCATTCCACTGAATATTTTTGGAAACAAATGCATAAAAAGCAATTACATGTAAAATTTTGGACAAAAAATTTTTGACCCCCTTAAACCCCACTTTTATATAGTAAAACTGGGGTTTACAGGGGTATACATTATTTTTCTTGTTTCTAATCAAAAACATAATTGAGGGTACTCGTTAGAACTGCCTCGCCGAGGCAGTTCTAACGAGTACCCACAGTCTATGTTTTGAGCAGAAATATGAAAAATATCAGTTTTTAGCTCGCCTGTACGAAGTACAAGGAGAGCTATTGTAGTCACCCCGGTCGTCCACGTTTGCGTTTGCGTTTGCGTTCCCGTTCCCGTCACACTGTGTTAAAGTTTTTCAAATGCTTATATCTCAACAGTCACTCCTCACAGAGGCATCAAATTTGGAACTTAGGTACCTTGGAGGGTCTTCTGAGATTCCAAGAGAATAAACCCCTGGGTTCATGCCCCTGGGTGGGGCTAGGGGTCAGAATCTAGGACACCTTTGTAATACTGTGTTAAAGTTTTTCAAATTCTTATATCTTGACTTTCACTCCTCATAGAGCATTCATATTTAGAATTTGGGTACCTGGACGAGTCTTCTGAGATTCCAAAAGAACATACCCCTGGGTTCATACCTCAGGGTGGGCCTTGGGGTGGGGCTAGGGGTCAAAATCTAGGACACATTTGTAAAATCTTATATGCCTACAGGTTATAGACACAACTGGTTATACATCAGCTAACTATGTGACATCAGTTTAAGTGTAAGAGAGTGAAGGTCATGGTGACCTACATTTTACGGTCAAGGTCACCTAGATTTCACGGTCCAGTGATTTTTGCCTTATATCTTGAATACTATTTGTTGGATAAATGTCACACCTGGGATATTACTTCCATGTGACCCAATGAATGACCACTTACTATATCTAGGTCATTGTGACCTATATTTCATGGTTCAGTGATTTTGCTTTATATCTTGAATACTATTTGTTGGATAAATGTCACACCTGGGATATTAGTTCCATGTGACCCAATGAATGACCACTTACTATATCTAGGTCATTGTGACCTATATTTCATGGTTCAGTGATTTTGCCTTATATCTTGAATACTATTTGTTGGATAAATGTCACACCTGGGATATTAGTTCCTTGTGACCCGATTATTGACGTCAAAATATATCTCTGTTGGTGTGACCTATATTTCATGGTTCAGTGATTTTGCCTTATATCTTGAATACTATTTGTTGGATAAATGTCACACCTGGGATATTACTTCCATGTGACCCAATGAATGACCACTTACTATATCTAGGTCATTGTGACCTATATTTCATGGTTCAGTGATTTTGCTTTATATCTTGAATACTATTTGTTGGATAAATGTCACACCTGGGATATTAGTTCCTTGTGACCCGATTATTGACGTCAAAATATATCTCTGTTGGTGTGACCTATATTTCATGGTTCAGTGATTTTGCTTTATATCTTGAATATTTGTTGGATAAATGTCACAACTAGGATATTAGTTCCATGTGACCCAATGAATGACCACTAACTGTATCTAGGTCATTGTGACCTATATTTCATGCTTCAGTGATTTTGCCTTTTATTTATATTACTATTTCATGGAGAATTGTCATACCTGGATTATTATATCTAAGTGACAAAATGATTTACATACAAATACATCTAGGTCAGTGTGACCTATATTATATGGCTTAATGATAAAAATGTTACAATATAAAATGTACCCAGCAGGCGAGCTCGCTGTCCTCCGACAGCTCTTGTTATCTGAAAATTTTCATTTTTTGGAGGTGAAATTTTCTATATATTTATATAGGCGTGTTTTTGTAATGTTTTTTTATTTCTTGATGAAAACCTGTTTCTGTGTTGTGTCATTAGAAGCTCCATGCCTTGTTTGTTTTAGGCCTAAAACAAAAAAGTGTGTGTTTCAGGTTACCTGACCTGCCTAACACCACCACTGGCTCAAAAGTTTTTAAAGATTTTTTTTTTTTTTTTTTTTTAGTTATTTTCCTGTTCAGCCATATTGTTTTTTCAATTAACCCGATATAAAAATCTTTTAACAATATAGAATTTTTTTCAACCTACCATCCCTATTTTAGTTTCCCATGTAACCTGAAATGCACATAATTACATTTGGCCTCATTTCTTCGTGAAAGTATTGTGATTACTATTAGAAGTGCCTCTTGGAGGCTTTTCTAATGAATACCTACAACATGTTTTCATGGAAAAATAAGAAAATACCAATACTTTTAGAAGAAAGACTATCACCTTAATCCTTTCATCCCTGAAGACCAACACAGATACCTTAGCAAACAGTGTATATCCTGATGAAATGGCTTGTAACAAGCCATCTTGTCAGGATCTACACTGCATGTCATTCTATTATTGATTTTTGACTAAACCCCTATTTGTAACAATGGATTTGTCCAAATTCAGAGATGGATGAGTCCATTTCAAAAACAGTGGTGAATAGGGTTAAAGAAAGCTCTGTTTTCAGATGGAGACAAAGCCTTGATAGCAACGGAAGGCGTGATTATGACAGAATCGGAGGCGAACTCTGTCCTCTCAGGCATGTTTACGGAGGAAGATTTGTTGAGAGATAATCACCAGACAGTCATAATTTTACAGGGAGATTTGCCAAATTTAAACCTAGAGGGCGCTACTGAGCAGCTGTTATCAGAAATTCAGGCAGGAGAAAATGCTAATAAATCAGGTAAGATGTATATGTAGATTTTGAAGATGATTTGAGTGTATACATACAAAAAGATAAAATCTCGCTTTGGCAAGCAGCAACTGGCCCTGTCATAAGTAGGAAGCAGAAGACTAAATTGCCTTCTACTCTTTAAGTACAGCCTTCAGCTCATTACGAAAACATGCCTATTCAAATATATTGAAAATTTTACAACCAAAATAGGAAAATTTTCAAATAAAAAATCTCGATATTTTTCTTAATTTTTCTCAAAACATAGATTGTGGGTACTCATTAGAACCACCTTGCAGAGGCGGTTCTAATGAGTACCACAAATTGTGTTGTATTAGGAAAATAAGAAAAATAATGTATACCCCTGTAAACCCCAGTTTTACTATATAAAAGTGGGGTTTAAAGGGGTCAAAATTATATAGGCATGTTTTCGTGATGTTATGGGTCTTTCTGGGTCTTTGTGGAATAGTCCTATGCAATTTTTCGGTAAATGGATACACCCCGAACAAAAAAATTAGAAGAATGCATCACTTTAAACAATCATGCTACACAGTGAGAAAAGTTAAAGACCAGGGCCCAGTTGTTCAAAACTAACGATGTTGTTAGTTAATGTATCAATTTTAATCATAAAATATGACATGCATGCTAATATTTTTGCTGAAAAAAAATGTGAGTAGCTTTTGCATTTGCAAAAGCAACTCACATTTTTTCAGCAAACATACCTGTGAATTAGATATTGTACTTACAATAACAGGTAACATTTTGACCACTAACGAGCTTGTTAAGCTAATGACGCTTTGAACAACTGGGCCCAGCAAAACATTAATATTAGACTGTATAAAACTTCTGAGTTAAATGAATCTGAAATAACGCATTGATTCTAAAACAAAGTTAAATTCAACATTAATGCAACACTTACAAAAAGTTAAGTGAAAATGATACAGTAATGCTACATTGTGATGTATTTATGTTGCATTAGTATCACATTTAGCCCTAAGACCTCATACACTGTAACAAATCACTATTTCATTACGAAAACACACCTATTCTAATATATTGTATCACGAAAACATGCCTGTATAATTTTGACCCCCTTAAACCCCACTTTTATATAGTAAAACTGGGGTTTACAGGGGTGTACATTATTTTTCTTATTTCTGCTCAAAACATAGATTGTGGGTACTCGTTAGAACTGCCTCGCCGAGGCAGTTCTAACGAGTACCCACAATCTATGTTTTGAGCAGAAATATGAAAAATATTAGAGTTTTTAATCAGAAAAGTTTCGGTTTTTGGAGGCAAAATTTTCTATATATTTGAATAGGCGTGTTTTCATAATGGTAAATTTCACCACCAAAACCTGAATTTTTTCAGATAAAAATTCTGATGTTTTTCATATTTCTGCTCAAAACATAGATTGTGGGTACTCCTTAGAAGAGCCTCGCTGAGACAGTTCTAACAAGTACCCACAATCTATGTTTTTGAGCAGAAATAAGAAAAATAATGTATGTCCCTGTAAACCCCAATTTTACTATATAAAAGTGGGGTTTAAGGGAACCAAAATTATATAGGCATGTTTTCGTGTTCGATTATATCTGGGTATTTTTGTCATGACTGCTTTAGCAAAGAGGAGTGACAGAGGGATCACTTTCCAGGGTTGACATTGGCATTGTTGTAGTTGTAGGCGTCAACAAGGTTAAATACTCCGTATTTCTCAAAAATAGACGTTTTTTATCCAAGAAAGTATTCATAAATTGATATATACATGTAGTAGTAATACGATCATACAATGTGGCATCTGACAGCTTGTAAAATTTCAGTTAATCTCTCATTTTGAACTGGATCAAAAATGAAATGGTTTTTTATTGTATCTCTGAATTAATGTTGGCAACATTAATTCAGCTATACAAAAAAAAAAATCATTTCATTTCAAGAACAAGAGACTAACTGAAATTTTACAGGCTGTCAGGTGCCACATTTCATGACAAGTTTTTCTCTTAGAAAAAAAGTGGCAAAAAAATTCATGCTCAACTGATAATTCAACCAGATGTTTTATGGCTACTGCCCTCAACTCTCCTACACTAATGAGTCTGTTCACAACAGGTGGTATTAACCAGATTTACCTGGGGAACTACTTTTCTCTGATAACACTGGTTCCCTGCACTGCAAAATGTAGTCTTAAAATCTTTATTTTTTAAAATAGGAAACCATTTAAAATTTGTAATTTGATTAATTTTTGATGCAGATGTAGATTTTGGTATCGGTTTTGAGCTTCTTCATTGTGTTTTATATTTAATAATTTTGTGTGCAGGTTTCTAGTTAACTGTCTTATCAGTATTACTTAACTAATTGCATAACAGAGCATCATTTTATTGGCAACTGGGCAGAGTTTTATGGTCTCAGTCATCAGAAACATATGAGAAAGCAATACCCCACTGACCCAACTTTGATATAGTAATAGTCGGGTTAGTGGGGGTCAAATTCTCTAAGAGAAAAACATGGCATGTTATGATTGTATTAATTTCACATATCAGTTTATTAAACCGTTCTTGGATAATAAAATGTCTATTTTTGAAGAATGTGGAGCCTTTAAGTCTCTGTGTTTTGCTCCATTTCTCAAACTCCAACGCTTCTTGGCTTAAGAAGCTTCATACACACATCCACCATCATGCACCCTGCCCACTGCCTTTGACCATTATTGACCTTCTTTTTTATTTTGGCTGAACAATATTTATCCCCATGCTTTTTTTTAAAAAAAGCGATGGGGATATTGTTAATGCCTCCATCCGTTTGTCCGTCCGTCAGTCTGTCAGGGCCAACATCCAAGGTTGAGGGGCTATTTTGGGGCTATTTTGGACATAATTATGAGGTATTTTGAGGTTTATTCCGTTTAATATACATTAGCTAGCCCCTAAACCAAATTTGAGTAGCCCCTAAATCCCTATGGAAATTTAACATTGAGGTAGACCCTAAACCTGAAATGTTAGAACCTCTGTCCGTCTGCCTGTCCATCTGTCTGTCTGTGCACCTGTCCGTCACGCTATCTCCTCCTTAACCTCTGGGCGGAATTCTACCAAACTTGCTACTTCACTTCCCCTCATGGTTAGGGTGTGCGTGAGCATGGAGAGCAACATTATTTTTCTGTGCGTCTGTTGTCCGTCCATTTGTCTGTCACACTATCTCCTCCTAAACCACTGGGTAGAATTCAACCGAAATTGCTACATCACTTCCCCTCACAGTAAGGTTGTGCAAGAGCAGCACTATTTTTCCATGCGTACATCCGTCTGTGCATCCGTCGTCAGTACATCTGTCAGTCACACTGTCTCCTTGGGGGATGGTTGGGTGAGGCAAAGGTGTCGTGTATCTTGCATCACCGGGGCGTCCAACTGAGATTGGCTTACAGTTGGGCAAGGCCTGCTATCCTTGCAGCAGGTAAGGGTAGAGGGGGGATTTTTTTTCTTCTGTTTCCTCACTGTCATTCATTTTCCTCTTTCTCCTTGTCCTCTCTTTCATCTCCTCTACTGTCTCTTCTAGCTCTCTTCTCCCTTTCTCTGGGAGATGACACAAAATGACTCACAAGGGTTGATGTGTCATTAAACCCCAACATAATCAATTACACTATCTCCTCCTAAACCACTGGGCAGAATTCAACCAAACTTGCTGCATCATTTTCCCTCATGGTAAGAGTGTACCAGAGCAACACTATTTTTCTGTGCTCATTGTCTGTCCATCTGTCCGTCATGCTATCTCCTCCTAAACCATTGGGCGGAATTCAACCAGACTTGCTACATCACTTCCCCTAATGGTTAGGGTGTGCGAGAGCAACATTATTTTTCCATCCATCTGGCATCAGTCGATCTGTCCATCAGGCTGTCTTCTTTACCACTGGGCAGAATTTAACCAGACTTGCTACATGACCTCCCCTCATGGTAAGGCTGTGGGAGAGCAAGTCCGTCTGTCCGTCATGCTATTAGCAACATTAGCAAAGAGATGGCGAGCCATCGACTGCGCAGTCTAGTAAGTCTTTGGGTTTAGCTCCAAGTCTTGGAACACCACCAGCAGTTGCAGCATTCAGTGAATTTCTTGTTTCTTTTATAAGCAGAAATGCCCAAGACTGGCAAGAAAAGGGGTCGGCCAAGGAAGGCAGATATGAAGGTGGTAAAGCCCAAATGGGACCCTGAGGAGAAGAATGAGCCAGAAATAGGTAGGTGAACAAAGCTTACGGTACTAATACATTTTATTTAGCGAGGGCTAATAGCTTAAGGTCTGATGCACCAGCCTCGTTGACCCAGTTGGATGCGCATCAGACTGGTGATCAGGAGGTTACAAGTTTGATCCCCACCACAACATTCTTTCATGGAGATTGATCATGAAATATTTTCTATGGTCATTCTCTCCCTTCCACGGATTTAAGAAGGAAACTTGACAGTTTCTGGCGAAAGAATGTGCACAAGTACTGGTTAATTACTTAGAGGACTATGCCTGCCCAGGAAAAGTCCAAACCAACTAAAATTAAGGTATTATGCATTTTTTTTACAAACAAATATTTGTACTTTTTTCCATGCAAAGAATGTATTTGCTCATTAGAATTGCTTCAAGGTAGTTCATGGTACCTATAATATACATTTTTATGAAGAATTAGAAGTAGTATTTGGATAGCCCTCTCCATATAAACATCTGTTGTGTGTACTCATTAGAAATATTTCATTGAGGCACTTCTGAAGAGTGCCCGCAGCGTAGTTTCTTTAAAAATTGTTTTTAACAATATTTTTCTATAGGATATTTCCACTGTACAGTTTAGGCACGAGGTCTAGAAAATTCTGCATTCCACATGAGAGAGTTATTCGCTCACCTTTACAGGCAATAGCTGTTTACACAGTAAACAGTTGCAAATAATACTATCAAATGGTCAAAGCAAAGGGTTAACCCTTTAAGCACCAGTCACAACTATTGTCGTCTGCTTTGTCATCTGCTTGTGATTTTAAAAGTCATTTTTGCAAACAGTGTGGAAAAAGAAAAAATAATGTATACCCCTGTAAACCCCAGTTTACTATATAAAAGTGGGGTTTAAGGGGGACAAATTTAAAAAGGTATGTTTTCGTGATGAATAACAAAAATACTTTTTGGATATCCCTTGTCATTGAGGTATGCCTATATCATATAAACCCTTTTTCTCCTGGGCCCAGTTGTTCAAAGCTAACGATGTCGTTAGTTAACGATTCGTTAAAATTTTAATCGAGTGATACGCAAATATGCTGAAATTTTTTGCTGAAAAAATGTGAGTAGCTTTTGCAGTGCAAAAGCTACTCACATTTTTTCAGCAAAAAAAATCAGAATATTATATATTGAATCCACTAAAACAGTTAACGAAATGACCCTTAACGAGCTCGTTAAGCTAACGACGCTTTGAACAACTGGGCCCTGATCTTTTTACTCTTTTCTAATACATAAAGGTTCAGATGGCAAGTTGACATGTACTAGATGTAAGAAGGTCTTCAATAAACAGAGAGTTTTCAATGCCCATAAATGTGTTGCCATCAGTGACTATGTTGATCTAACAAACACAAAAGATCTGGTAAATGTACATAGCGACACTCTGGGTAAGTTCACATTTTACAATGCAGCAGGCTATATCATAGCTCTGGATAAGAGAAAGTATCGGATAAATAGTTTCCTTGTTTCTCCATGAAAATGTGTTGTGAGTACTCACTAGAAGTGCCTCAGTGGGGCACTTCTAATGAGTACCCACAACATATGTTTTCATGAAGAAATAAGAAAAATTATAAATAATGTTTGGTTGGAAAAACTGCAATATCTGGAGCTATGCTGCTAGATAATAGTTCAGACTGATATGGTATTTAGAAAGAAAAAGAAAGTTTTATGCCATCATTTTTAATTCTATTTGAACCATAATTGTTTGGAACAATAAAAAATTAAAGATTTCTTTGAGAGAAGAAGCTTAAGAAATTTTGCAAAGAGAGACAATTCCTTCGCAAAATTTGTTACTTTCATTTGCTTCATTTGTGAGGAGAAAACTAACATTTGGTGGTGATATCATAGCTCAAAATAAGGTGTTGTTTTTTTTTTTTTTACAACTGAGAATTTCATATTTTTTTTTTTTTATTTTTCCACAGATATGTTGTTGGTACTCATTAGGAGCACCTTGTCAAGGTACTTCTGATGATTATCCATAACATATGTTTGTGGAGAAAAAAGATACTACCTTTTATCAGGAACTATGTGATATTATTGCTTTTTTTGTATCTTTTAGAACAGGTGCTATACACAAAATGTTCAAGATGTATAACTTCTTACCATATTTGTCGCGAGATTGAATAAATCTATTTGGCTACCTTGTGATATGTCTCAAAAGTGCAGGCTCATGTCAACATCAGATCCTATTTTGGGGAAAAATAAGAAAATATTGTACATTTGGTTTCTTTTTAGTTTTTATATATGGTAAATGTCATAAACTTTTGAACACCATAGTGTCTGACAAAATGACATATGCAAAGTGCAGACCCAGATCAGACTGCTCCTGAAGGAGCAGTCTGATCAGGGTCTACACTGTTTGCTATTCCACTAAGTATTTTAAGAAACAGCTGCATAAAAAGCACAATTTAGGCCAAAATAGTATGGAATAAAGTGTTTGAAATTTTAGGACATTTACCATACAGTTATTATCTGAAACACTGATAACTCAAACTATGGCTTTAGGCAACTAAATAAAGGACAATGCTGGTTTGGTTTGCTACATGTGTATGTTCTTTACAGTTCACCTCCTTTTATCTCAAACTGTTGCTACCTTAAAGCGCCAATCACAACAATTGTCGTCTGCTTTGTCATCTGCTTGTGATTTTAAAAGTCATTTTTGCAAACAGTGTGGACCCAGATCAGACTGCTCCTATAGGAGCAGTCTGATCTGGGTCCACACTGTTTGCCTGTATGCAAAACTAGGTTTGAAAAGTCTGCAAGAATATTCATCAGACGACATAAACAGACGACATTTTCAGATGCAGTTTTTCTTGGCGCTTTAAGCTTACCTGTATTCACAATGGAAGACAGAATACTCAAAGTAGAATTAAACAGGTGTCTCTGTATGACAGTAATTTCAGGCATGATCTTTGAATCAAGATGAGATGAAAAAAAAAAAAAAAATCAGACTCTCAGAAAGTTCCATGTGTTAACCAATTTTAGTATCAACTCATCCACACCATCAGCCCCCCCCACCACCCCCCCACCCCCCCCAACCAAAGAGTGATTGGCAAACAGTGCAGACCCAGAACAGATGCTGCAGAATGCAGCATATGATCAGGGTCTCCACTGTTTATGAACATTGTTGCCATTTTTAGCCTGGCATACCTAAAAACTAAAAATTGAAATTCAACTCTTCCAATATATAGGCCGGCCTCAGTGTCTCAGTTAGATGCTCGTCCGACCAGGAGGTTGCAGGTTCAACCTCCACCAGATCAGAGACATTCTTTCAGGGAGGTTTGATCATGAACTATTTTCTGCTGTCATTCTCTCCCTTCCGCTGATTCAAGAAGGGCAGGTGTCAGTTTCTGGCAAAAGAATGTGCACAATACTGTTAACCACTTAGAGGACTAATCCTGCCCAGTAAAAGTGTGGTTAATAAACTGACAGCATTCAACATGACCCCAGTGGGTTGACTAGGCCGTAAAACCTCAACACAAACAAACTTCGAATATGTAGTGTAAGGGAGTTTATTCTGGCTAAATTGGGTAATCAATTTTCAGCCCATCGAGATGCATAGCTACAGATAAGAGGGGGTATTCACATGATATTTTTCTTATTTCTGAAAGAAAACATATGTTGTGGGTACTTATTAGAAGCACCTCAACATATGTTTTCGTTCAGAAATAAGAAAGATATCAGCTGTTTTCAGATGAAAAAAAGCGCCTTATCTGTTGCTATGGAGATGTGCATGCTATTTCATATGTGTGTGTGAAGCATTTGAGTGGCCAAGCGGTTAGTGCTCCAAACATTGGATCATGAGGTTCTGAGTTTGAATCCTGCTAAAGGCAGAATTCTTGTCATGTCTGTACGGTGCTTCATTGCACAGAACTTTTCATTATCACCATATCTACAGATAAGAGGGGGTAGCCACATGATATTTTTCTTATTTCTCCATGAAAACATATGTTGTGGGTACTCATTAGAAGCGCCTCGCCGAGGCACTTCTAATGAGTACCCACAACATATGTTTTCGTGTAGAAATAAGAAAGATGTCAGCATTTTTCGGATGAAAAAAGCGGCCTATCTGTTGCTATGATCACCCTTCCATCATCTCGACATGACTTAAATAATGTTGAAAGGGATCTGAAACACCAAAACATCGTCATTACTTCAGATGTGGATGAAACCATAAATGAGCTTGGAGAAGACATACAAGATGATGGAGAGATGGATCTAGATACTAAAGATACAGATTATAAAGCACCAATAGATGATAAGATAGAATTCGATGAGGATGAGTTGGTTGGTAAGACTGGTGATGATGACCCATTAAATGTTGGTATTGATAAACAGACAAAGATGGAAGTTTTACAAGATATTAAGATGGAAGGAAATGCAGAAAAAGGTGGTGACCTTGGCCCTGTAGAGGTAGGTAAAAAAACTGGATGGAGTTGGTAGATTTTATGCCATTTTCTGGCAAGCTTTTTTGTTTTACTTCCTGTTTGATTTCTTACATATCAGTCTCATTATGAAAAGAGGTCTACTCTAAAAGGTCCGGCCTCGGTGGCTCAGTTGGATGCGCCGTCCGACTGGAGACCAGGAGGTCGCGGGTTCAACCCCCGCCGAGGTCGGCAACACTCTTTCGTGGAGATTGATCATGAAATATTTTCTACGGTCATTCTCTCCCTTCCGCTGATTCAAGAAGGGCAGTTGTCAGTTTCTGGCGAAAGAATGTGCACAATACTGGTTAACGGCTTAGAGGACTAAGCCTGCCCAGTAAACGTGTGGTTAGGTAAACTGACCGCGCTCGACATGATCCCATTGGGTTGACTGGGCCGTAAAACCTCAACACAAACAAACTCTAAAAGGCAGTGCCTCAATAACATTTAAACAATTGGGTATTTTTAGCTATTTTTACCAACCCATTTGTCAATGAATTTTTTTTCAGGATTTTTCTTTTGGGTACCCTGTTTTGTTGATGGGTGCAAGAAATACCGGTATTTGGGGCCTCATAAATTTATTTTGAATTGCTCTTAAAGGAATTAATTGGGTAAATACCCCTAAAAAGCAGCTTATGTAAGATACTGAAAAGGAAAGAATTTGCTCCCAAGAAGAGCAGATTCTTTCCTCAGATTTACAGAGAGGCTGATGGGTCATATTTTAAATAAATACTCTTGTGGTTTTTGAAAAGCTGACCAGGCCAGCCTACACACTGTTAGAGTTTTGGTCCAGGAAGGGATGTGGAATGATCAAATTTTATTGCTTGTCCAGGGACAAGTAAATGAACAAATTTCACTTGGCTAACCAAAATTTACTTGCTCTAAAATTGCCATTTTTCTTGTTTCTCGAAGAAAATATAGGTTGTGGGTACACATTAGAAGTGCCTCAATGATGTGCTTCTAATGAGTACCCACAAACTATGTTTTCTTTGAGAAAAAAGAAAAATGTATATCTCGTAATATGGATACCCTCTTTAGCTAGATCTATGAAGTCCTTGTCATAGGGAAAGTAAATTGAAATTTCTTACTTGTCCTTGGGGAAATGGAATGAGTTGGACAAATAGGGCATGGTATTTCCACTGCCCTGTGTCTAATTTTTCACTGTTTCACTGTTAACCATTAAAGCACCAAGCAAAATTTGTAGCAGACAACATTCAATTTTTTTTTTTCAGAGAAAACAAGCCTTGACATTTCATGTGAATTGTCTGCTGAGCAGACAATTCACATGAAATGTCAAGGCTTGTTTGTCTCTGAAAAATAAAAAAAAGATGAAAAAAATTGTCGTTTGCCGTAGTTGTAATTTGCGTTTTAAGGGTTAATTCCTATACTGTATAGATGAACAACAGACTAGCCTGTAGTCTGCTTCAGTCATAATTTACAAAAAACTAGATGCTGTATCTACATGTACAGTCAAATAATAATTGTTTTATTTATTTGTTTTGTATTGTAGCAACTGACTATTTCCATTTGATAGAATAAAATTACTGTCTCTGTATGACTTCATCAGCATAAGGCTTACTTGACATTATTCAAAAACAACAAAATGGCAACCTTAAAGATTTTACAGTTAAACTTTGTCCTGCTGAATCCGGATATACCCTGCATTGCAACCAGTGTAGATCCAGATCAGTTGGCTTCTGAAGAACTGATCTGGATCTGCACTGTTTGCCATTCAGTATTTGAATTTATATCAACAACCTGGATCAAGTAATCTGATTGGCTGAAATTTGGAAATGGGCTTGTCATCTTAATTTATTCAAGAGGACAAAATGGCACTTAACCCTGGTCCTGCTGAACCAGAATAAGCTCTGCATTTGCAAATAGTGTAGATCCAAATCAGCTGAATCTGCACTGCTTGTCATTAAGTATGTGATTTGTATCAACAGCCTGGATGAAGTAAACTGATCGGCTTAAAATTAGAAGTGGGTGTGGCATATTAATTTATTCAGCATGGCAAGGGTTTAAAAGAGTTTGGAAATTTTC
Organism: Anodontia alba; assembly: GCA_964016985.1. Classification (NCBI taxonomy): domain Eukaryota; kingdom Metazoa; phylum Mollusca; class Bivalvia; order Lucinida; family Lucinidae; genus Anodontia; species Anodontia alba. The sequence continues at coordinate 30,112,466 of OZ024827.1, forward strand.
TGATTGTTGCAAAGGAAGTATGAAGAAATCAAGGTATATTCAAAACTTAATTTTTCTTTTGTTTATGGAAGAATTGGGGTGGCAGAGTGGTTAGCATCAGTTCTCAGACTGTACAGCCCTTTATTGCACGAAGCCTTTCATTTTTTCCCTTCAGTTGTCTTGATGTGACTAAATACATGTAATATTAAAGGGATGTAAAATACCAATTCATTATCATTATACTTTTTTCATAAGTGGTACAGTTGTTAGTGAGAACAACATGAGTTTTGCACAAGAACTTGAAAACTATTGTACTACCTTCGGTGTTGGCATTGGTGTCGGCGTCTACAAATGTTAAAGTTTTCGTTTAAGTTTTTAAGACCTCACTGTTTCCTAACCTTATCTCTGATTTGATTCGTTCTTGGTATGATGATGCATGTTGGTCCAAAATTTTGCGCAGTACCATCCCTACCACCTTTGTTCCTGTCAAGGTCAGGGTCACAGACTTAGAATTTTCATGTTAAAATTTTACATCAAAGCTTGTAGGATCTTATTACTTCTACACTAAATGATGGATTTATTTCTTATTGGGTATCATGATAGATACTGGTCAAAAGTGTTTATCACCACCATTAGCAGTCATGACCATGACCTTGAGGTTGGGGTCACAGACTTAAAATTTAAATGTTTAAGTTTTCGTTAAAGCTTTTAAGACCTCATTGTTTCCTACCCTTATCATTGATTTGATTCATCTTTGGTATGATGATACATATTGGTCCAAAATTTTGTGCAGTGCCATCCACACCATCCTTGGTCATGTCAAGATCAAGGTCACAGACTTAGAATTTTCATGTTAAAATTTTACGTAAAAGTGTTTAGGATATTACTTCTGCACTAAATAATGGGTTTAGTTCCTATTTGGTATCATGATAGATACTGGTCAAAGTGTTTATCAGCACCATTAGCACTTATGACCATGACCTTGAGTTAGAGGTCACAGACTTAGAATTTAAATGTTAAAAGTTTTCATTAAAGTTTTTAAGACCTCATTATTTCCTAACCTTATCACCGATTTGATTCATCTTTGGTATGATGATACATATTGGTCCAAAATTTTGCCCAGTTCCATCCTCACCCCCTAGTTCATGTTAAGGTCAAGGTCACAGTCAGATTTTATGTCAAATGTACCTCATTACTTCTAAACCAAATGATGGATTTAATTTATATTTGGCACCATGATATGTAGTGGTCCAAAGTTTTTATTAGCACCATTAGCACTTATGACGGTGACCTAGGGGTTGAGGTCACAGGCTTGGAATTTTAAAAATGTTAAAGTTTTCCTTTAAGTTTTTAAGACCTCGTTATTTCCTAACCTTATCACCAAATTGATTCATCTTTGGTTTGATGAAAATTTTGCACAGTGCAATCCCCCCTCCCCCCACCCCAGGTCATGTCAAAATCAAGATCACAGACTTAGTTTTCCAGATACAAAGGTGCAATATCAGGTGAGCTATCCTGTCTGGTGACAGGTCTTGTTTCAGAATGGAGGCCAAAATTACTTTGACAGTACATGTACATGTATATTCATTCACCTTAAATTGCAGGTTCAAGCGGATCCTGATGTAGATTCCAGTCATGTTGAGAAGCCGACGGATGCCATTGATGATGTTCCTGTGTTCCTGTCAGAGCAGGATAAAATACTGTTTGAGCAGAGTCTTAATATCGATCTCAGTGGAGTTGACACGATGTTTCGAACACATTGTATAGACCAGGAAGTGAATGAATATGCAAGGTCGAACTCCCGTATGCTGACCAATCAGCTGTTGCTTTACTCTTGTAACACTTGTGATAAAGTTTTTAAGACTGTCTCTCATATGAGATTACATTGTCTCGTACACACTAATCTCAAACCTTTCCGGTGCCACAAATGTGACTACTCTTCAAATTGTAGAGGTAGGTATAAAGGGGACTTGGTGTGTTTGATTTTCAGGTACAGTCAACCCTCAACAGTCAACCCTCGTTATCTCGACTTAGCTTATCTCGAATAATCGCTTATCTCCATGTAAAAATCTGATCCCTGTTTTAACATGGAAATTTAACAACAGGTAACAAAATATTATAGAAAAGAGGAGAAATTGCTCCTCTTTTCCACAATATTTTCAATATATCTCTAACTTCAGGAGTCAAATTACATATTCATTTGTGAAATGTGTTTGTTCCATTTATTTTTTCCTCAATTCTGCAAATCTGATATGTCGAGGAACGGCTATCAAATAATTTCAGAGAGTCCTTGGACTTCGAGATAACAAGAGTCGACTGTAATTTTAAAAGGGACACAATGTTTATGACTTCCTGTTTGTATTCCTGCACACTGTGACCCTTTTGAAAAGGGATCTTCTCTAAAAGGAAAGAATTTGCTGCCTTTTTTGTGTAGATCCCTTTTCACGAGCGATGCAAAAACAGTTTGACACCTCTCCTTAAATGCTCCATATTCCTCAAAAATAGGCATTTTGTTATCCGAGAAAGGTTTGATAAATTGACATATGGTATCAATACAATCATAAAATGTGGCATCTGACAGCCTGAAAAATTTAAGCTGGTCTCTCGTTCTTGAAATGACATGATTTGTTATCGTATCTCTGAATTTATGTTGCCAACATTAATTCAGAGATATGATAAAAAAATTATTTCATTTTTGAACTAGTTCAAAACCGAGAGACTAACTGAAATTTTACAGGCTGCCAACATTAATTCAAAGATACAATAAATAATCATTTCATTTTTGATCCAGTTCAAAAACAAGAGACTAATTGAAATTTTACAGGCTGTCAGATGCCACATTTTATGATTGTATTAATATTTTATGTCAACTTATTAAATCTTTCTTTGATAAAAAAGTGTCTATTTTTAAGGAATATGAAGCCTTTAGAGTGTATCCATTCCCCTGAAAGAGAAAGGATTTTCCTGAAGATTTTGCTACTAAAAAACTTTAGCAGATGGCCGGCCTCAGTGGCTGAGTTGGATGCGCCTTGGACTGGTGATAAGGAGGTTACGTTTTGACCCTCCCCCACCACCTCCCGGGTCAGCAGCATTCTTTCTTGGAGATTGATCATGAAATATTTTCTACGGTCATTCTCCCCCTAAGCTGATTCAGTAAAGGCAGTCGTCAGTTTCTGGCGAAAGAATGTGCCAAATACTGGTTAACTGCTTAGAGGACTAAGCCTGCCCAATAAAAGTTTGGTTAGGTAAACTGACCGTGCTCGACATGACCCCAGTTGGATTGACTTGGCTATAAAACCTCAACATAAACAAACTTTAGCAGACATAAATAATGAGGTAAAAATTAGTTTAGAGTAGCAAAATTATTTTACAATTCAAATATACTGTGAAGGCTAGCATAGTCCGATATCTATTTACCTTGCATGTTAACTGATTGTGCGAATGACTGCATTGCCACTGTTTTGAGTTTTGTTAAGGTAAAGTGATACAATTTCAGGGGACACCACTCTTTCAAAATTGCTTTACTGATCTTCTAAAAGGAGATCTACTCAAAAAGAAAAGAATTTACTCTCTGTGGAAGGGACTTGATGTCCAGGGCCCAGGTGTTCAAAGCATTGTTAGCTTAACAAGCTAGTTAGTGGTCAAAATGTTAACTGTTCTAGTAAGTACAATATCTACTTCACGGGTATTTTTGCTGAAAAAATGTGAGTAGCTTTTGCAGTGCAAAAGCTATTCACATTTTTTCAGTACAAAATATCAGAATATTGTATATTGAATCCGCTAAAACAGTTAACAAAATGACCCTTAACTAGCTCATTAAGCTAACGACGCTTTGAACAACTGGGCCCAGATTGCATTGCAAAAGTGTACATAGAATTGCCTTACTAAGGCACAGTGGCAGTTACAGTGAGTACCCAAAAGACATGTTTTGGTGAAAAAATAATGAACATTGTCTAAATACACACCATGGCTGGAGTTATGTCAGAACCAGTCTCCCCTTTTTTGTGATATCCCATTAGAATGGTTTTGTAAAGACAGACTGATGGATATATAACATTGGGTAAATAAATAAGAAAAGAAACAGTGAAATGCATATTATGAAAAAAATTGGGATTCTGCTTCCTAAAACCTAGAATAACTCCTCAGAACAGAATGGTCCAAAAAGCACAGGAATCTTTACATTGTCCAAACAAATATATATAGTGTGTCTTGATGTGGTGTCAAAATTCTTTGACATGACATGACAAGGGTTTTAACCCATTACCTACTGCAACCTAAGTAGATGACTTACATCTGTGAAATTAATGGCATACAGTCGAACCTTGTTATCTCAAACTCGCTTATTTCGAATTACCGCTTATCTCGAAGTGAAAATCTGGTCCCTGTTTTTACATGGAACTATGACAACAGGTTACAAAATAATGTGGAAAAGAGGAGAAATTGCTCCTAAGAAGCAATTTCTCCTCTTTTCCACATTATTTAACATATATATTTCTAACTTCAGGAGTCAAATTTCATATCCATTTGTTAAATATGGTTGTTCAATTTATTGTTTTCCTCACTGTCTCAACTCTGATATGTCGAAGTACGGATATCTCGAAGTGTTTCAGTGAGTCCCTTGGAATTCGAGATAACGAGAGTCGACTGTATACAGTATCTAATATACAGAGATTTTATTGTAGTTTGGAATACACTTATGAATACCCTGAAGAGGGAAATGCACATATGCACTTTTTCCTCACTTGTTTCATGATACATCTTTTTCTTCCCAGTCAAGCATTATCACTTTTTTGCTGAACTTTGATTTTGAATAGGACTATTTATAAATCCTAATTACTAAAATCTCAAATAATGACAAAAATGATTTTTTTTCCTGTTGGGCAAATTTTTATGTCATTTCTGTACATATGAACAACTTAGACATTAGAACAGTGGCAGACCACATTTTGGAATATATTTGGTTTTATTTTTCCAAGAAAATCATGGGAGTCATCTGCTAGGCAGATGATTTACATGAAATATAAAGCTTTATTTTCTCTGAGGAATAATAAAAAAATATTTGAGAATGTTGTCTGCTACAGTTTTGAATGGAGCTTAAAGAAATATTCTCTTTTTATAATTGCTAGGTAACTTGTACAGTCATATGAGGAAGCATACTGGCCAGTTTTACAGGTGTGAAAAATGTAAATTTAAGACTGTGAACAAAAGCCACCTGTTGGAGCATGAGATGACCCACAGTGGTATACGCCACGTCTGTGAGATATGTAAGAAGGACTACAACACACAGAAATCTCTCATGAATCACATTAGAAAATATCACACTTCGAAGAAAGGTGACTGGTATTTTATTATTATTGTCGCACCTGGGTTAGCATGGGTGACTTAGACATGCAAATTTCCATCGATTCGTACACTTGTCTGTTTGTTCGTCCATGTTCTTGCACCCACCCTCGCTTCCAGATAGTGTCCACCCTAAATGAAGTCAACAGACTGTAAAATTTTATAATTACAGTCAACTCTCATTATCTCGACCTCGCTTATCTCGAATAACCGCTTATCTCGAAGTGAAAATCTGGTCTCTGTTCTAACAGGAAATCTAACAACAGGTATCAAAATATTTTGGAAAAGAGGAGAAATCACTCCTAAGGAGCAATTTCTCCGCTTTTCCACAATATTTTCAATATATCTCTTAACTTCAGGAGTCAAATTACATATTCATTTATTAAATATGGTTGTATGATTTATTGTTTTCCTCAATTCCGCAAATCTGATATGTTGAGATACGGATATCTCGAAGTATTCCAGAGAGTCCTTTGGACTTCGAGATAACGAGAGTCGACTGTATATAGTTTCACTGATTGTTTTATCTCACTGAGTTAAACAAGGATGACAACTCTCACTGTACTGGTGCTTGTTTTCACATTTTCATATGCAGGTGCGACATAAACTTCAACCAAGTTCTTTATAGCTTTTAATGTATTTGTCCTAAATGTTTGGACAAACATGCCTGAACAGACAGGGTAGACTGGGATCATAGCTTCACATAAGACAGTTTTTCACAACTGAAAAGAACTTTTATTCTTATTTCTCCATGAAAACATATGTTGTGGGTACTCATTAGAAGTGCCTCTTTGAGGCACTTCTAATGGGTGCCCACAACATATGTTTTCAAAGACTAAAAATGTTTTCTTGTACTATAAATGATTTCATGGAGAAATGTTTTCATAGAGAAATAAGAAAAATATTATGTGGATACCCCTTTTTATCTGGAGCTATGCTGAAATGAAACTGCTTCTAAAGATGCAGTTTGATTAGTATCTGTTAGTGGTTCAGCCACTCACTAGATACTCAGTTGGACTTTGTTGGAATTTTAGGATATGTATGGTAAGTTGTTATAGCTCCAGATAAGAAGCTGATATTTTTTTTTATTTCTCCATGAAAACATATGTTGTGGGTACTCATTAGAAGCGCCTTACCAAGGCACTTCTAATGAGTACAACAACATCTGTTTTCATTGAGAAGTAAGAAAAATATTATATGGACACCCCCTCTGTTGTGAAGCTATGCTGAGATGAAACTGCTTCTAAAGGTGCAGTTTGTTAGGGGTCTTTTTGCTATTGAGCTACTTACACGATACTCAAATGGACTTTGTTTGAATTTTAGGATAGGTATGGTAAGCTGTTACATTGGCTGAATATTTAATAATTTAGGATAATTACCAAAATCCTGTACAGTCAAGCTTCAGTGGCTGGAACATTTTTGGGGCCATTTTTCCCAGATATGGGTAGTTTGAGTTACTGAGAGTAAGTCATAGCACCCAGTCATGAGACAAAGATAATTTAAGGGTGTCTTTTTGATCATCTATGAAACAATGGTATGTTGATTGTACTCATGGTTGATTGTCCACCTTGATGAGGTGATTCTAATGAGTGACCACAACATACATTTTCATGAAAAAGTTATAAAATTTCCTACATATCCCACAATATATATTTTTATTGAGTTGTAGAAAGAAGGGACTCGAAAACAAGTTAAAATCAGCCATGGTAAACAGGCTATCAGCGTTAACCCTTAAACTGCCAATCACAACAATTGTCGTCTGCTTGTGCTTTTAAAAGTCATTTTTGCAAACAATGTGTACCCAGATTAGACTGCTCCTCTGATCAGGGTCCACACTGTTTGCCTGTATGCAAAATACCGGTAGATTTGAAAAGTTTGCAAGAATATTCAGCAGATGACATAAACAGGCAACATTTTCAGATGCAGGTTTTCTTGGCATTTTAAGGGTTAAACTAATTAAAATTTTACTGTATTTTGGAAACTCTTGCATCTGTTTAAGGCTTGCATGTACTTATTGCAAAGAGGCAAAAGGCAATTAAAGTTGATCTGTAGATAATGTATTTTCTTCTCACTCTAAAAGTATTCATCTTTTTCTTATTTCTTTATTTCTTCATGTGAAATTTTTTTCCCAGCATGCTAAGCCTAAAAAAACATAGAGATTAGTCCACAGTTGTTTTGAAATATGGGAAACAGTTCCTGGTGTTTGAAAGTCAGATTAACCCTTAAAGTGCCAATCACAACAATTGTCGTCTGCTTTGTCTTCTGCCGGTTACTTTAAAAGTCATTGTTGCAAATAGTGTGGACCCAGATCAGACTGCTCCTTCAGGAGCAGTCTGATCTGGGTCCACACTGTTTGCCTATATGCAAAATGTAAGTTTGAAAAGTTTGCAAGAAGATGCAGCAGACGACATAAGCAGGCGACATTTTCAGATGCAGATTTTCTTGGCGCTTTAAGGGTTAAAACCAAGTGCTTAAGCACAAAGTTTTTATGAGGACTTTCAGTGCCAGTGGGAATTATTTCCCGTATTTTCATATACCATGAAAATGGCTTTTAGTCATTCTACTTACTTAAATGATGTCATATTATGCTTCAAATGTACGTGATGTCATATAATGCTATAACATGATGTCATTTATGCATTAATAATTTCACACTAGGACATATTTTCAGAGGAAATACCAATAATATTTTTTCGGAATTCTCTGTCATTATCCATAAGATACGTTATATTATTTTTTATGCAGGGAGACAGTACTTGGCCAAATTTATGCAGACCCGTGATGCCAAAGGTTCGACTGTCATTCACCAGTGCCATGTTTGTAACAGGAAGTTTAAAAAGAAGATTGATCGAGACAGACATTTGTTTGTGCATGACATCAAAGATATTCCAAACATCCAGCACTGTATGCTGTGTGATTATACGGCAAGCAGAAAGATGTATCTTGAGAAACATTTCCTCAAACATAGATGTATTTATAGGTAGGTAGTGGCACTAGTGTGGATTGTTGATGAAATATTTCTACGGTCATTCTCACCCTTTCAGTGATTCAAGAAGGCCAGTTGTCAGTTTCTGGCAAAAGAAGGTGGACAAGACTGGCCCATGGTTAACTGCTTAGAGGACTAAGCCTACTCAGGATAAGAGTGGTTTGGTAAACTGACTGGCTTGACATAACTTTAATAGTGTTGACAGGGCCGTTTAATTCCAAACCAACATAGGCAGATAGCAAAAAGTGACCTTATCATAGCTCCAGATAAGGTGTTCTTTTGATCTGAAAAGTAGAAAAAAATCCATGAAAACACGTTATGGTTACTCGTTAGAAGTGTGTTGCTGAGCATTACGAAAACATGCCTATTCAAATATACCGTACTGAAAATTTTACCACCAAAAAATGAAAATTTTCAGATAAAAAATTCTGATATTTTTCATAGCTCTGCTCAAAACATAGATTTTGGGTACCTGTGAGAACTGCCTCACTGAGGCGGTTCTAACTAGTACCCGTAATCTATGTTTTTGAGCAGAAATAAGAAAAATAATGTATACCCTTGTAAACCCATGTTTTACTATATAAAAGTAGGGTTTAAGGGGGTCTGAATTATATAGGCATGTTTTCGTGATGGGCACTTCTTATAAGTATCCACAAGATATGTTTTCATGAAGAAATAAAAATATTTATCTAGATACCCCTCTTGTCTGGAGCTTTACCATATTTTTCTATTTGGATAAAAATAGGTTATAACTCCAAATAAGGTGCTTTTTTTTTTCAAGAGAAAAGTACTGCTATTTTTCCTTATTTCCCCATAAAAACGTGTTTTGGGTACTCATTGGAAGCACCTCTCTGGCAAGGTGCTTCTAATGAGTACACACAACATATGTTTTTGTGAAGTAGCAAAAATATTATATGGATAGCTCCTCTTATCTGGAGCTATAAGTAGTTATTAAAACCTGTAATTACTGTAAATTTAGGCAAATCATTGTACAAACTCTACTGTTGTTACTTATACAGTATTACTGCAGATAAGGCCTGTTGTCAACCAAAACCAATTGATATTTTTAGACAAAGTCTTATAAGGTCATATGTGACCTAAGCCTGTCAGTTTCTGTATGGAAGAATGTATGTGCCTTGAAGCAATGATAAATCTCATGAAACTGTTTGTTTTGTCAGATACTTTGATTCAACTTTCATTGTTAGCATTTAAATCATCTTTACAATAGGACCTTAAATGTCATGCCAACGTCAAGTTTTCATAATCCAAGAAAACCTCCTCTATTTAGAATAACATTTTGATAGAATTAATGATATACATAGTGCAAAGGTGCTTTTTTAAAAAAAGGTTTAGTCTGTTGAAACACACCTAACCACTACAAACAACACCGAAATACCCCAAACCACATTATTTATTTACAGTTTCACACAAAACCACTTACATGTACTTTATTTATTTTCACTCTAAATTACTTTATTTATCATAAGTGGAATTGGGTATCAAAGATGTTTGATAGCTCAGTATAATGAGCATCCATACAGTTTGATCTGGGTCTTTGCAGCAGATAAACATAAGTGAAATATGGACAAGAGAAGACTTTTGCAAAAACAAAAAAAACTTAAATGAAATATAAAGTGATTCCAAAGAAACATCTGACCAGCAAAGTTCTAGATTAGCATATGTACAGTCTGATCAAGGTCTTTGGGTCTCTACAGTAGAAAATACACATGAAATATGGGACGGCGTCCAAGTAAACATGTGACCAAAAAAATCCAGACCAGCATGTGCATGTGCATCTGCACAGTTTGAGCATGATCTTTGCAATAGAAAAAAATCGTGTAAGACCATTTTGTCTGCCACCGGCTCACTCTTCCACTGGACCTACGTATGACGTTTTTTTGGGGGTTTTTTTGTTTGTTTTTTCTAAACACACGCACTTGGTATGCACAAACGATCAAATGAGCCTGCAAGGAAACAAACAAATAAAAGAAAAAAAGAATGAATAAAACTTTTGTCCTGTAGTTTCACATCCAAAGAAGCCAACCTATATTCACAAATCATTATGTTAGGTGCCTTTAATCATCAGAAGCTCTATAGGAATATTTTGTTAACTTTTCTATAATGTATGTAGCTGATTAATCATATGATTTTCAAATGTTTGATGTGTGACTCAACAATTTTAAAATGTGTTTTTGAGTATGGTTTGTGGTAGGGCTGGCACGATTAATCGGATAATCGATTAATTGATCGATAAATTCCACAAAAATGACTATCATTACAGATTTGCTAATAATCAATCGTTTGATTTTTGCATTTGTTACTCTACCATATTTACCCTTAGTATTCAGACACCTCAACTCCTTATCATACTTTTATCTAAAATTTGAACAAGTCCAATATACTACGCACTGTTGTGTCTAAAATAGCTATGTTAGTGGCAAACAGTGTGGAGCCTGATGAGATGCCGCATTTGCGAAGTCTCATCTTGGTCTACACTGTTTGCTAAATATAACATATGAAAGGGTCATAGGTAAAATTATGATCAAATCTTCAGCGATTACTAATCGATTATCAATCACAATGGCAGGACTGATAATCGATTATCTTTTCAGCTCTGATTAGCCAGCTGTAGTTTGTGGTGGCTTAAGTGTGGTCTGTGGGTGTTTTGGGGTGTTTCAGCGGACCCAAAAAGGATAAATCATATGCCTTTTTGCCAGAACCAATAGTAGGAAATCAAATGGGACAAATTATGACAGACTTTTAGTTAAAGTTCTCAGCATCAGAAGTTAAAATGAAATTTTGTTTTGCTTTGTTTAAGCATGTTTAGGACCCTGATCCAGAGAAAAGGAATTTTTGAAACTTGCAACTATGCAAAGTGACAAGGCCTTCTTGTTGATACCAAGAAATATGTGGTCTACATACCCAAGCCATACAGCATACATAAAATGTTGAGCCAGTGACAACACAGAATGTTTAGGTGAACAGGCACGGATCCCAAAAGAAAGGGTGCAATCAGGCGTCCTAGGAATTTAAGGATTGCGACAGTCATTCCATAGATTTATATTGCCTTATGTCAAAATGACAATGAGAAGCTATCTTGCAAAGAAAGGTGTGTACGGCGGTGAAATTAGATATCAGCCCCGTATCCAATGTTTCATAGAGTGGGATGTGACATTGACAATGACAAGGAAACTGTTGTAGCTTCGGACGTAAATTGGGCTTCGTTTTAAGAACCTCTATTATAATATTGAAAAAAAAAAAAAATTATCTACTAATCTTCATCCCTTATCTTCTTTTTTGAAGATGCTTCTTGTTCTTGATTTTTCTCCATGAAAACATATGTTGTGGGTACTCATTCTTTGTGTCTGCTCCTCTTTGTAAGGCTGCAAAAGATTAACATTGTCACTATGATATGCACCATATCTCCAGATTAGAACTGTTTCTTCAACCAAAAACAATTGATATTTTTCTTATTTCTCCACTAAAACAAACATATATGTTCTGGGTACTCATTAGAAGCACCTCACTGAGGTGCTTCTAATGAGTACCCACAACATATGACATTGTTTTCATGAAGAAATAAGAAAACTATTTATCTTAGTACTTCCCTTATCTTGTGCTATGATGCACTAAAATGTATCGGTCACATCATATGAAAAATGTTTGGGAACAAATGCAAACACCATTGTCCTAATGATTCATTTACACATTATAAGGGGCTTTTTCTTGTGTAACATATCATGTTCTTCTGTGTAACTTATCATCAGTTTATCAGGCGATCAAGAGTTTTCTATATTTCTAGGTGCTTCAAATGTGACGGGAACTTCCTAAGTTCATTGAAGCTGATAGACCACCTCACAAGTGTTCACATGGAGGCCTCAGGTGGTGGCCTGTCCTGGGAGAAGATGTTTGAGGAGAGTATAAACAACAGTCTGTTTCTGCCAGAGCCAGACAGTAACATTGTAAATGTTGACAAAGATAAAGTTAATCTACCACCAGAATTGTCAGAATCTACTGTCAACGCACAAATTAAGGTAAAACATAGCTCCAGGTAAGGTACTTTTTCAACCATAAAATATGGATATTTTTCATATTTCTCAGTGAAAACATATGTTGTGGTACTCATTAGAAGCACCTCATTGAGGTGCTTCTAATGAGTAACCACAACATATGATGTCATGGAGATAAAGAAAATATTTACATTACGAAAACACGCCTATTCAAATATACTGAGAATTTTACCATCAAAAATGAAAATTTCCAGGTAAAAAATTCTGATATTTTTCTTATTTCTGCTCAACATAGATTGTGGGTGCTCATTAGAACCGCCTCGACGAGGCGGTTCTGATGATTACCCACAATCTATGCTTTTGAGTAGAAATAAGAAAAATAATGTATACCCCTGTAAACCCCAGTTTTACTATATAAAAGTGGGGTTTAAGGGGATCGAAATTATATAGGCATGTTTCCGTGATGACCAGACACCCACTTATCTGAAGCCATGGTAAAAGAAGATGCAGGTACTATTTTTATGCCCTTGCCATTCTTGCCATTCAAAGAATGGTGGAATTTCAGGAAAGGGCATGTAGTGTTACCCATGTCCATGCGTTCGTCTCCATCCACATCCAGCTTTAGCAATCTTGTGTTTAAGTTTTTCAGGTGAGGCATCCCTGTCCTTTGGACACATTTCTAGTTGTTTAAAGGAAGACAACTTATAGAGTGGATGTTTTTAAATCCTTTCAAAAAGAAAGGCTACTCTTAAAGGAGTGAATTTGCTCCCAGACTGAGTACTTGCAGCGCTTTTCTCTCATCTACCTGTATTTCTCTCTTTCCTCTCTTTTACTACATGTAGTTCATCTGTCTCGTTTCTTCCTTTCTATGGGAGGCAACACAAAATTACCTACAAATATAGAACTCTAAACAAAACAAATCATTTAAGAATAGCCTCTAGTGAGACATGAGTTACACTATTTAAAAGAAAATAAATTATTGTTTATATATAAAGCACATAAGTACATACGGAGCTAGCATATGCAAACAATGAGTTGGAAGCTTACGAAAAGAATTTAACCCAAGTCAATTACTGGTTAACAAACTACATGTTAAGTAACAGAAGAACTTTATGATAAATACACCACAGCCTCTTTATAACACTATTGTTGGGGTCCATAGCATAATCCGTGTTAGTTAAACAACCGTGTTATATCCAAACAAAAATGTATAGATTATATTGAAAAATGACCATGTATGGTCATTTTTCAATATAATCGATACATTTTTGGGATCCATCTTTGAACCGTTTTATATCCAAAACCGTGTTATAATGAACCGTGTTATAAAGAGATTTATGTGTTGATAGAATGATTAACATAGCTCCTTATAAGGCACTTTTTTTTCAACCAAAAAAAATACTGGTACATGTATTTGTCTTATTTCTCCACAAAAACATTTGCTGTTGTACTTATGAGAAGCACCTTGCTGAGGGGCTTTGAATGAGTACCCACAACATATGTTTCCATGGAGTGATAAAAGAAATACTGTTTTATGCAGATACCTACTCTTACCTGGAGCTATGCAGTTAAAAATATATTAAAAACTAAACTTTTAAGAGCCAGTCAAATGAATGCTTTAAGAAGCATAGAAAAATGAGTATTAATAAATATAAAAGTAAAGTAAAAGATACTTAGCAGACACCCACTCACCCCTTCCCCATTCAACCCCCCTCCCCCCCATAACACACACACACACAGACACACACACACACACAGACACACACACACACACACACACACACACACACACACACACACACACACACACACACACACACACACACACACACACACACACACACACACACACACACACACACACACATCTTTACCCACTTGTTTTGCCAGGTCAGAAATGTCTTAAAATATTTTGTCTAAGGAGACAGTTTTTATGGAAAAGCAAATCTTATTTTCTGGGAAAAATAAGAAAAATATTTCAGAATGTTGTCTGCTAAAATTTTTACCTAGCATGCTAAGCTTTATGCTTCACAAAATGGTGCATCAGACCTGGCAGTCAGACCGTGTTCAAAAAGTCATATTTCATGATGTAAATTTTTTGTACTTTTGCCTATTTTAGTCTGGAGACCCCCAAAAGGGTTATTGGCAAACAGTGCAGACCCAGATCAGACACTGCAGAATGTGGTGCCTGATCAGGGTCTACACTGTTTGCATTTAATACAGGGATTTCTATAAAACATAGTAATAATAAAAACTAATCAGACACCCTGCTACTGGAAATAGACCTGTCCAAAGAGTTGTGGTAGAAGAGTCCACTTGAGGTAAATGGATTAGAAAAGAGGTGTAGTCCTACAAAAGTATATGGTCCATGCTTTGTGGAAAATTGTCATTGGGGCAAACAAAAAAAATCTTGATCAGCCAGCAACTTTGCACAGTCTGACAAGGGCCTTTGCTATGCATTGATATATCTTATAGTACCCAATGATTTCAAAACAGATAGTGGAAGTTCCTGAACAGACAGAAGTTTTCTTTGTGAAAAGATTATTCTAGTTTTTTCTGAGGCATCTGGGTGGCCGAGTGGTAAGTGCTCCCAAAGAATCACAAGGTCCTGGGTTTGATTCCTGCTGGGAGTGTAATTCATCTCATGGCTGTATAGCACTTCATTGCAAAGACCCTTTCATGATCACCCCTCCATTGTTTGGATATGACTTAAATAATGTTGAAAGAATGTATGAGCATCACCACCTATTTATTATGTTTTTTTGAAACATTTTCAGAAGTTATTGCAGTTACTCTTATGAACCTGTTGATTTTGAGAGTGCTAATCATTTTTTCTCTTCCTCCCTCCCTTTCACATTACGAAAACACGCCTATTCAAATATATAGAAAATTTCACCTCCAAAAACTTATCATTTATAGATAAAAATCTCTGATATTTTTTTCATATTTCTGCTCAAAACATAGATTGTGGGTACTCGTTAGAACCGCCTCGGTGAGGCGGTTATAACGAGTACCCACAATCTATGTTTTCGAGCAAAAATAAGAAAAATAATTTATGCCCCCGTAAACCCCAGTTTTACTATATAAAAGTGGGGTTTAAAGGGGTCAAAATTATATAGGCATGTTTTCGTGATGATTTTAATTTTCTTATAAATGATGCTTTTTGTTTTCTTTTTTCTGATAGGCAGGTCAGTCTTCAAGTGAAGAACAACTGAATGATTTAAATTCAGCGGACAAGTTTATTAATAAGATTCCAATGGAAAAAGAAAATGACGTTTCAGAAACTACCATTGTTGAAGAAGCAGTCAGTGATGAATCTCAAAGTGCTAATAAAACAGAATCAGTAGAAGGAACTGATGTAGCTGGAACTGATATAGAAAATGTTGCAGATAATGAACAGAATTCTGTAATAGACATAAGTGAAAGCAAAGCAAACACTAACACATCTGTAGTTGAAATAAATGATTTAGCAGCTAATGAGGTGAAAAAAGTTAATGAAGTTGGTGATGAAGGAGGAGACAAAGGTGATGCTAAAAATGATGCAGATGAGATAGCAGAAGCAGTAGAGGGTTAGTATATTATATCGAGGGTTGATCGCAAGACTGTATCAAGTCAGATGGTTGTTTTTCCCAATACTTAATCTCCTCACCATGAAGGCATTATGAAGATTACAACATTTCTTTCTGTAAACAATGGAAATTTAGGTGCCATTGCTCGTATGAGCAATGGCACCTAAATTTGCATTGTTTACAAAGGGGGTCAAAGTTGCCCCTAAACAAGGATTTCAAAAATATGTTTTGAGTTACTACAGTCTTGCGCTCAACCCTTGAACTATGAGCCATGTTGTGATCAAATCCTACTTACCCTGTTAACCCTAAATATTAGTTCAGTCAGGGGTATTGATGAAAATTCTGGGATATTTTTTTCCAGTTCTCCATAAAAGTATGTTGTGAATACTCATTAGAAGTGCCTTGAGTACCCACAACATATGTTTTTATGGAGAAATAAGAAAATTTATCCCAGAATTCCAATCAAATACTCATCTCTAACAAGTCCTCTTGGCTCCTTAACTTCTTACCATACTTGTCCTAAACTTCAAACAAATCTGTTTGGCTACCTGTTGATGTGTCTTAAAACTGCTAGAATGGTGGTAAATAATGAAGACTGATCAGTTACTGCATTCTGCATTGTCTAATCTGGGCATGTACTGTTTTATTAGATGGGTCTGTCTGAATACTTATGATTAATGCTATAATAATTAATTTTAGTCTCACCTAGACGAATTTTCAGGGCCATATGCCAATAACGAAGGCCAGATCACATTACACATTTGTGCAGTCAGGTCAGGGCCTTCACCATTGGGTAAAAAATCTCTGGATACCTTGGTGCAGGTATATAGATGCATTGATGAAAAACAAGTTCACATTTTAAACTTTCTCACTACAGGCAGTAAACAAATTTGTGATTTTTCTTTTTCTTTTTTTTTTTTTTTTTTTTTTTTTTTTACAGAGAATAAGGCTTGAGAGCTCCAGCTGGTCTTTTTTTCTTTTTTTTAAAAGAGATTAAGGCTTGACAGCTCCAACTGGTGTAAAGCAGAGTGTGGTCACCATAAAATGATTCCCCATAGTTCACCCATCACGAAAACATGCCTATATAATTTTGACCCCCATAAACCCCACTTTTATATAGGAAAACTGGGGTTTACAGGGGTACACATTATTTTTCTTATTTCTGCTCAAACACATAGATTGTGTTCTGCTCTCTGTTTTGAGCAGAAATTTAAAAAATATCGGAATTTTTTATCTGAAAATTTTCATTTTTTGGTGGTAAAATTTTCAGTATATTTGAATAGGCGTGTTTTCGAAATGATAGGGAAGATTTTATTTCATTTCCTTTGGGATCATTGAGCCCATTCTGGTTACTTTAAAAACCGAATACCTCTTAGCCGGTGCTAGAAGGGTATGAAATACACAGCCTCGCAAACAACATTGCTGCATATGAAGGGACTTAATAAAAACCAAGTCTGCAATTTTTTATCTTTTGTTTGTTTTTTGTTTCTTAAGGCAAACTGTTAGATTTTTATATTGTTATTTCAGTGATTATTCAAGCCTTATTCTCTGTGACAAACAAAAACAATATTTTTAGATGTTATTGTTATTAATAACAGCATGTTAAAGGTTAACAGTCATATTGACTGTTTTCAATTTAAGGTCTTCTGTCATTTGCTAGTGCTAAATTTAGATTCCACCCCTTTTCAGTGGACCATTGACTAAATAGAAATGCTTATGTAATTATTTCTGAAGTTTTTAACACAGCTATAAGTAGAAACGCTACATTTATTCAGAAGCGAGGGTAATCCCTAGATTCACCACTTCAATCTTTATATGAGCCTTGACATGTAAAAAGGTGTCTTTGAGGTAAATGCAAACAGTAAAGATCCAGGCCCCGATGTTATAAAACTTTTTTCATGCTCAACACAGCTGAGCATGAAATTTATTTTGCTTATGAATCTTAAAATACTGACAGTTTTTTTTAAACTTCTTTCATGCTCAGCTGAGTTGAGCATGTAAAAAGTTTTAATTGTTGGTATTTTTATTTTTATGACCAAGTGAAATTTCATGCTCAGTTGAGTTGAGCATGAAAAAAAAATTATAACCTTGGGGCCAGATCAGCCAGCAGAAATATATAGTCTGATCAGACATTTTGCTATACAGTCGACTCTTGTTATCGGGAAGTCCAAGAGACTCTTTGAAATACTTTGAGATGTCCATACATCAACATATCAGATTTGCAGAATTGAGGAAGAAATAAATTGAACAACCTCATTTCACAAATGAATATGTAATTTGACCCCTGAAGTTAGAGATTTATTCTGATAAGATTTCTATATAATATTCTTAAAATACTGATAATTAATTTTTTAAAACTTCTTTCATGCTCAACTCAGCTGAGCATGCTCAGCTGAGTTGAGCATGTAAAAAGTTTTAATTGTTGGTATTTTTATTTTTATGACCAAGTGAAATTTCATGCTCAGTTGAATTGAGCATGAAAAAAGCTTTATAATATCAGATTTGCAGAATTGAGGAAGAAATAAATTGAACAGCCACATTTCACAAATGAATATGTAATTTGACGCCTGAAAATATTGTTATTCAAAATATTGTGGAAAAGAGGAGAAATTGCTCCTTAGGAGCAATTTCTCCTCTTTTCCAAAATATTTTATTACATTGTACCTATTGTTAGATCTCTATGTCAAAACAGGGACTAGATTTTCACTTCCAGATAAGCGAAGTCAAGATAACGAGAGTTGACTGTACTTAGTTATGTTCTTCAGAACCCAATGATTCCAAAGTGGACACTGAAGCTCCCGACCAGACTGCTGATGAGCAGGCTGTTCTGGACCTTTGCTGTCCACATATGTTTTGCATGCCCATGGCCCATATAGTAAACTGGGTGAAATTTAGAAAGTATGTGTGGTGGGGCAGTGTTGGGCTAAGAAATGGTGAGGCTTACATGATGTTGATCGGACTGCAAATGCACAGACTCAAGTATGCATTGCTCCATATGAGATGAAGTATCCAGGTTATTTTTTTCTTAGTTCTCCAAGAAAGCATAATTATGTTGTGCATAGTCGTTAGAAGTACCAACAACCTGCACAAACTGGTTAACCCCTTAGAGGACTAAACCTGCCCAGTAAACATGTGGTTAGGTAAACTGACTGCGCTCGACATGACCCCATTGGGTTGACTGGGCTGTAAAACCTCAACACAAACAACCAACAACATGGGTATATGTACATATGTATTTATGGAGTATTAAGAAAAATAGTAATATTTTTTGGTTGAGTAATGACTGTGGCTTTTCTGTTTGCTGTTTAATCCATTTTAGTCAGGAAACCACCAAAACGGTAAATGGCAAACACTGCAGTCCCAGATCAGATGCCACACAAGGTGGCATCTGATCAGGGTCTGCACTGTTTTCATTAAAACTGAGAATATCTATAAAACATAGTAATAATAAAAACTAACCAGGCACCCTGCTGTTGGAAATAGACTGGTCCAAAGAGCTATGGTAGAAGAGTCATACATTTATGACCTTTGTTCTTATGGCTTGGCTTATTTCAGATATAGAGCAGTATGAAAGCCAAGAGGAATCATCATATAAAGGAGCAGAGAGCATAGAATCTTTGGTAGAAAGGCTTGGCTTTCAACCAATGACTGTTGGAATCTTCCAGAAAATGCGTGACACATTTGGTAACGAGGAGTGTGAGTTTTGTGGGCGGCTTTTCTTCAGCAAGCTTGACTATGAACCACATGTGAGAACTCATACAGGTGGGTATATTTAGTTTTCCCACTCTCTGGGAAGACAACAAATTAATGATATTTTTCTTATTTTTCCCAGGAGACAATTTGCATGAAATGTCAAAGCCAAGTTTTTAGTAAAAGTAAGAAAAAAATATTTCAAAATGTTATCTGCTGAAAATTTTACTCAGCATGCTAAGCTTTAAGTTTAACCATTGTAGTCAGGAGACCCCTAAAAGGGTAATTGGCAAACAGTGTAGACCTAGATCATCAAGCTGTCCACTGTTTGCAAAAAGTTTAGTCATTTTTCTCTATGAATATCTAAATTTCATAGCTGGACATACCTAAAATTGAAATTGAACTCTTCCAATATACAATGTATAGTGTGGGAGAGTCTATTCTGTCTAAAATGGGTTAATATCATATTTACACTAAGTATTGTGGGCAGGTTTTCTTCAATAAGCTTGACTATGAACCACATATTAGAACACATACAGGTGGGTACATTAACCATTTTACTGCAGAGTTTCAGAAGTGAAATCTTCCATCTTTGAATTTGGAAGTGTCTGTTGTCTCAAAAGGGATGTTGTACAAAAATAGAAAACCAAATTATCAAACAGTGCAGTAACAAAATAAAAAAAATAATGTAGATTCTGATCAAACTTACACATATGCACACACGCACGCACACACACACGCCCCCCATGAAGTTCTCTGCTGATCTTTCTTTAAGTGTACCTGTATTAGCAGGCTATTTTACTACAAGTTTTTCTAGTAATTTTGAAACATTTAAGCGTACAGTGCGGTAATTAGAGCAAATACTGTATATGATGCGCAACTACAAAAAGGCCCTGATGCAATTTGTGGACAATGCAGGCTCTGATCAGCCTGCACTTTCACACAGGCTGATCAGGGCCTTGGATGCCCACTTACACAATCAATGGGTATGAACAGAGAATGTCCAGATCAGGCCCCAAGGTTAAAAAACTTTTTTCATGCTCAACTCACCTGAGCATGAAATTTCACTTGGTCATAAAAATAAAAATACCAAC